>JAKTWL010000008.1:0-615677 GCA_030581995.1 Wickerhamomyces sp. NRRL YB-2243
GGGGGGGGGGGGGGGGGGGAATCTAATAACTATAATTAGTGATTTAAAATAGGACTAGTGATGTCTGACATCTGTCAAGTGTCATCTAGAATGAATACTAACGTAACGTGCTCGTCAGATCAAGAGCCTTTAAACCTCCCTTTGAAAATCTCGCAGCTCGTAGTAATTCAACTGAATAGTCGAAGTTAAATGACTGTCATGGGCGCTTTTGACGATCAGCAGGTACCAAGTCACAGGTGTACCAAGTCACAGCTATTACTTATTACTTATAAACTTATTACGTCCTGATTGATCATATCTCGACACAAGTGGATCAAAACTAATCATAGATTAAACTTTAAGGCCAATTTGCGGAAAAATACTTTCATCAGTTGATTAATTTGAGTACCGTTGGTAATGACGTTGAGATAGCGTGCGCGCATTGGAGCTTTGAACTTAAACGCTTGAACAACCAGAAGTATTTATATAGCTGACGTTGCATCATGAAGTTTTGACTGCGGGATGTTTCTAACAAGGAACGATCGGTCTCAATAATTTTTGAACAAAACTTCTTTGATCATATTAAGTAGAACTGAATAAATTTCCACAGTTATATTACTAGTGTAATATATTATGCGCCGGCCTAACTGGTTCAGCTTCTACTAGGTGATCACTGATATTGATATTATGATACAAGTGTAGAGCTAGTGAATATTGGCAGAGGATATAAAGACTGGTTCCATTTATACAAGATTATATTAAATCGAAGTTCATCTAGTGGATGAGTATCACAATTAGATCATTGCAAGGCCTGTGGAGTGCGAACATCCATATGACAACGGCGTCTAGTAGGATTTATATTAAATAGCCGGTATTCTAAATCAGTATACAACACAATTTGCAGCTACGTCATTACGCTATGAAGTATCGAGCTTACAGACCAGCCAGTACCAATGACCATAAACTCATGATAATAGTTGCAAATCATCATGGAAATTATATATTTCAAAATTTGTATTAGTATAGGGCACATCGCTCATAACATCATCTCTATTTCCAGAACGTACCACATTATTCCGTGACTTTTCATTATGTCTCATGTTCACGAGATATGTACTCAATGCTCCAGACTATTCTACGGAGCTGGTTCCATCACCAACTATAAAATTAGGAGATGATTCCTCCAATCTTATGATCTATATACTTACTTATATTTAATTATTATACAACATTTATTAAGCTACTGAACTACCCTACACTAAAGCGATATTATCAAAGATCTTAATCACTCGCGTAATTAACCAACTTTACAGTAAACTTATAAATCACTCAAGATTATCACATAACTCTAATTATATTGTGAGTTACTTTATTTGCATTGGCTAATTTCATTTCGATTCTTGACAAATTTATATACCTTTCACTCTGAGAACTGAGACAAGCTAGACTTTCTCTATCAGCTGTCTCTGATCAATATAATTGATTCCTCAAATCTTTCTGCTTGTTAGGATATATTTGCACGAGGCATTCAAACACCATGTTTGACCAATTTCTAATTGATTGCCAATATAACAATTCAGCATCGAGAATGGACTCAATCCTTCTGTTCAGTGAAGATAGGATGACAAGGTATTAGCATTGGAGTTCGAACGGAGAACAACTCGATCTTGGATCAAATTTGTGAGGGACTCGTCTCGGTCCTCGATCCCGACCACTAAGACCGCTGGAGACCATGGCATTCAGACAAAGGTAATACAGAAATTGAAACAATTTTACAAGCAATACACTAGAGCCTAAGCTAGTTGATTTGATTTACTGTTGGTATCTACTCTTATCTTGCATCACAGGGTAATGTGTTGAACTTCATCAAGATCTTGAATATCCAAAGTTCTGAGGTCTCCACGGTTGAGTAGTCACTAGTCAGTAGTCACTACTCACTACTCACATGTGACGGTCTATGAGTCTTCACTCTTGAGTCTAAAGTCTCAATATGAATAGATGATTTGAAAGAGGTTTCTATACAAGACGGTATGCATGCATGTTGCACGATGCCGCAATCATAGTTTCTACTTTTCCCTGCTTAGACGATGCCTAAGTGTACAAGCAGGAGCAAGTGAAAAAGCCCAGTCAAGTTTTTCTTAAGCATCAGGCTGCATGATATCACATTGACAATGTGAAAATGTGAAGATCTGCATATGTGTCTATGATGATTGGGGTATATGAATCGGAATCACTTGCATAAAGTCAGGTCCATCTGCATGTGTTTTGCGTCAAACGAAAGTTGAGTGTTGAGTGTTGACCTTGAGAAGATCAGAGATCAGAGTTATATAGAGAACACAAACGGTTGCCAGCTACATGGATAATGTTGCATTATACCCTACAGAGTACAGTGTATACGGAATCGGATAACAAATACAGATAAAGTCGAATACAAAACAGTAGTGCACATGTATATAAGGTATAAGGTCATTCATATTAAAAAAACAATCTATAACTATACTAGGAAACTATACCTCATTTTAGTTTTTGTTTGTCCTGCGTAGCACATAAAGTTTGTATAAGGGGGTACTAAAGAAAACACGCAGTATCGTGCGCTCAGCCAGCTGCGAGGTAGTAGGTATTTAGCTAGCTGTTAGGCAGAGAAGGGCTGTTGATCTGATGATGCAACCTTCGGGTGATTGGCTTTAGGAATTGCGAATTGGAAGACACACTAAACAACAGAATCACGATATTACAGGGGTTTGTGTGTTACTGAACTGAAAGGGAAGAATCAGGTGGTACCTTTCCCTTGACTTTTATATATGTTGAGGTAGACATCTATCATCTATGTACAGGAATATGTCTCACAAGGAAACTTTGCATTTGAAAAAACCTCTCACCATGTAGTGATTTACCACTGGACTCAAGCGGAATTCTAGTGGTTCGTTGGATTTCAATCTTGTCTTAGTTCTTTCAGTTCCACATTACCACCAACACAATCCAGCAATGTAACTTCATAGTTATTCAAGACAGTCCCAATCGTAGGTGGCCTTTTGTTAGACAGTAGATTTATCGTTGCGTGGACTCCAAAGTCTAACAAAATCCCTCTTGTTTGGCCATGCAAAGGTCTGGAAGAAATCAGGAAATCGCTCTTCAGCTTCTCACCTTTTGCCAAAGCTTCCTGTATTAGTCTAATACAGTAGTATGTGATTGCTGAGCGACTGGCTTTCTTGAGGATATCGTTTCTTGTTTCAAGGTGTAATGCGATGGATGATACCTGGTCCTTGGAGAAAATCGGCGGTCTTTTGTTCAGGATCGAATGCAGTTGGAAGTGATTAACCAAGTCTCCAAATCTTCGTAAAGGAGAAGTAGATGGAGCATACCCTGAAACACCCAGCATAAGATGCTGCTTTGGTTCGTCAGAGTAATGTGCTGGAACGATGAATTTGAATGCCTTAACCAGCTCAGGAGCCGTGGGAAATTTTTTCTGATTGAGCGAAAATTTGTTCATTCGCTCGACAACCGTGTCAGCAGTTCCACTCAGCGGCAACTTGGACATCCCTTTGAAGATCCCACCAATTTCATTTGAATTACGTGAAAGGATAGAGCCTGCTATGCGATTTCCCAAAATCATAAACTCTGACACGAGAACAACCGAATCTGTCGTCTCCTCTTTGACCAGTTTCACCTCTGAGTCTTCTTCACTGCTGTTCAAAACACTGATTTTAGGGTTAAGACTCTCTCCAAACACGACAGCACCCTCATGGCTAATTCTATAATCACGAAGCTTCAATGCAACCTCGAACATATCTTTCAGATCTCGATGTTCTTCATCAATGAGTACACCATCTTCATTCTTCCTCAAGCTGTCAGAGAGATGGAATGGTTCATTTCTCTTATAGTGGGAGAGAACAACATCAACATCATCATAAGTATATTTGGGAAACTTCGAAATATTGGTGGCCTCAACTTTGAATTTCTCTTCATCAAACCTTCCTGTCCTTTTATTGAACGGAACTGAGAATGTAAGAGCTCTTGTCACTCTCCCATCTTTCCCTAATCCTGCCAATTCACTGATTGATTGTGGGAGCATTGGAGAGACAACCTCTGGCTGATACGTTGTAAATCCTCGTTCAAATGCAATCTTAGCCAATGTTGAGTCAGCACTCATGTATGAAGTTGGATCAGCAATATGGATATATAAAATGCTATTATCATTGTCAATCTTCTTTATTGAAACACCATCATCAATCTCATGAGCAGTCTCACTATCGATACAATAAACTCTCAGATCAGTATAATCAACCCTCTCATTTGCCAGGTCATTATTATTCAAAGTTTCAACATCAAATATATCAAAGTATTCTTGTTCCAATGTTGCCTTATTTGAGAGTCCAGTGTACGGAAGTTTCAAACTTGTTGTGAAGTGGGTTGGATTTGTCAAGTGAGTGGCAACATATCCAGTCTTGATCAAAAAATCATAAACAATTGATCTCGTTATATCTTGAGAAGTGTGTACTTTCATTAGTTGGGAGACTAAAGTTGAAGATCTAGCATCAGTGATATTACCAACTGCAAATTCTTTCAAGATAAAGAAGAAGTGATTAAATTTATCAGGAAGCTGGTTGAAATCACCACCATTTATATATCTATGGAACTCATTGACTAAAGATGGTGTTTTGTTTATGAGATTGATTGATGTATCAACATTTGCTGAATAATCTAATGGTAATGCTGTGACGGATAATGGAACCAACGTGCTTCTGGATGAATATGAGGTTGACCATAAACTGGATTGTTTCTTCAATGATAACACAATGGAATATAACCTTGCGGCATCAAAAGCCTCGGTTGGATCTATTGAGCCATATTCTTTTCCAAATTTTGTAGGCTTGAAGTTTTCCAAAATTTCTTGATCCTTGGCACCTTTCTGACTTAAGAAGCATTCTATTTTGTCATAAGCTTCATCAACTTGATTCTTCAGCAGAAAATTTTTCATGGTCTCAATATCAGCAAACTCAATTGTTTTCAATAAAGTGAATATTGATACTTCTCTTGGACCATCTTGTTGTAACAATCTATGGATGATCTCTAATTTTCTTGATGTTTCTTGAATTTGTGACCATGCATCATTCGTAATCTTGATTAATGGACGAACCGCAACATATCTCGCCAGGGGATTAACAGCAAATGTCTTGAAATGGTTGAGAGTTGTCTTGATGGACCCATGTCCTTGTAACGGGTCATTGACTTCATAAATAATGCCCGTAAGCCATTCTTTGGGTATAACACCAGGTAATCGGAGTTTCACAGCAGACTTTTCTACAAAACTCAACTGACCCAACCTATCCATGATCGTATATCTTGGATCATCTTCTCTCGATGGAACTTCAACAATAACGCCCAGCACAGACTGACTCAAAGAAGACGTCAGTTCAACAGCATCACCGACATCTAGAGGTTTGAATATACTTCTTGGAGTAACCAGAGTCTCATTGACGGTAAATCTTTCCTTAACAGTATTGACTTGTTCATCAAATGATCCGTTGAGACGAGGCTCTATCTTGTTCAACCATAATTGTGTTGGTCTTGTGAAATACTGGAAATACCTTGATCTTGCCTCTTTTTCTATTTTTCTGAGAGGTTTTACTTCAACTCTTCTAGACAGTTCAAGTGGTTAGTATAGACACTGATAGGTAATCACTGCAAATCATCACATACCCTTTCAATTCCAATAAAGCTTTAGCTCTATTTTGCCCTAAACTGGCAGCAACTTTCAAAGCTGCTGCATCAAGTGCATTCTTCTTACGTTCAGTGTTGACTTCCACACTCTGAGCGACTTTTGCAGCAGCATCATCCAGTGCAGACAATACTTTTCCTTGATCATGAGCGAAACTGCCATTGAGTTGGGGGTCTTGATTAGCCACTGGCCTCAAAACAGAGAACTTCCGAATGTGGCTCTCTCCGGGTAGATGTCTCCTCAGGTTAGAGAGCATACCTGGATCACAAAACGAAGCAACGTAAACTGGAGCAGAGGTATTTTTCTCTGATAAGGGCAAAGTTAGTTTAGTTTTTATGCCATAAACCTTGAAAAATTTAGTAGTGGACCGGAAATGGGGAAATCCCCGGATTTGATTTGAGGCATGAACACTGGAAAATCAGATGCCTAACAAAACGCTGTTGAATTATTTTCAAATTGAGCACAATATTCTGAGATGTTAAGGTCTGCTAAAGCTGGTAATGCCAGCTGGAGAATAAGGATACAACTAAGATATAGCTCCACTGTTAAAACCACGTCTTTTGACCCAAAGGGTCTCAAAATAGATGCTGATGAAAGGGTATTCAGTATGATCCAACCTACTGGGAAGTTCCATTTGGGTAATTACCTGGGTGCTATTCGCCTATGGAATGATATAGTTGATGTCGCCCCATCAACTTCTCAGATAGTATATGGTGTTTGTGACCTGCATGCTATGACTATCCCAAAAAAAGCTGCTGATCTTAGAAGATTACGTTATGAGGCCGTTGCAAGTATTCTATCTACAGGTATTGATCACGATAAAGCCATCGTATATAATCAAAGTTCTGTTTCTCAGCATGCTGAACTTAACTGGATTTTATCATGTCTTACTGGTGTCGGCTATCTCAACAGAATGACACAATGGAAGAGTAAATCTGAAGGTCTAGATTCAGCTAGTTTGGGGTTATTCGCTTATCCCGTCTTACAAGCTGCTGATATACTATTGTTTAAGTCGACACTGGTACCAGTTGGGGATGATCAATCACAACATCTTGAATTAACCCGTCATATTGCCGAGCAGTTCAACAAGACATTCAAGAAAACATTCCCTCTGCCATCAACAATCTTCGCTCCAACAAAGAAAATTCTGAGTCTGAAAAATCCAGCTAAAAAGATGTCTAAATCTGACACTGATCAAGCCTCTGTGATATACATGAATGACCACCCTGATGATATCTGCAAGAAGATAAGAAAAGCTGTCACCGATTCGATTGCCTATGAATTCAAATTTGACCCGATCAATCGTCCTGGGGTATCTAATCTGATCAATATTCTGAGTGGAATACAAAGAAAATCAATAGAGGAAGTAGAGCATGATATTCTGAACATCAAAGACCATAAAGACTTTAAAAATCATGTTTCAGAGGTGATCATTGAGGAGTTTAAAGAACCAAGAAGATTATATGACGAACTAATGAAAGACCAAGAGTACCTGAAACAAATCGTCGAAAAGGGAAATGAAAGAGCAAGAAGTATTGCAGAGAAAACAATCAAACAAGTTAAGATCAATGCTGGGTTGGATTAACATACATAACATAGAGTATTAGAGTTTATATATTGATTCAACGTACAGACGAGTCGTTCTCCTCATTTGAAGATGACCTGATCCAGTATGTTCAACGAGGTAGCAAATTGTATCAGTATTCTCTGGACGGACCTGAATGAAGCGCATGCAAAAATTAACTCTCTAAGAAGTTCATGCTTATCGTAAGACAGGATCTTGGTATCCCAATCTTTGTTTCGTTCTTTGTTGAGGCTGTCTTGTGGTCCAAGAAGCTCTTGAAAGATCTCGTATAATTTTGCCTTTAATCCTAGTTCACTCACTCTTCTGCAATATATGATCAACAAACTTTTAAATTCAACACCTTCGTTCAATCTTTCAGAGATGAGTATTCTATTTTCAAGATGAGCCAGTGAGATTGTCTTTTCCAGATTTTCATAACCTTCTTTCATCAGCATTGTTTTAGCCATTTTTTGAAGAAATTTTCCACGGCCTCTTCTGACAATCTCATCGTTGGTCTTCTTCTCCAACAGGTTCAAGATAGTTCCACTAGACTTAGAGTCTCTTGAATCCCAGTATTGAGAGCCGAAAGCCCACCAAGAATCACTAATAAGTGTCCACGATTCCATGTCTTTATCGAACAAATAACCGTTACCATTGGAGATGGTAACTACAGGCACACCAGAAGATGATATGCTGCACAGTGTCAAGTTTTCAGCTCTTGTTAGCAGATCAGGATTGGAACGAGAAAGTAATGGATACAAGGAAGCTGGCTCAAACAAAGCTCTCTTTGCAATGACATCCCAAGTATATACCTCACCAATGGAAGTGACAGCAAGCAAGAATCTTCCTTTACTTTCAAGGAAACTCAGAGGAGTCCCCAGAACTATTGGTGGAAAAAGTCTTCTACCACTATCACTGTAGACATAAACAATACCATCAACGGTAGAGGCAGCCCAGAAGGTACCCTCTCCACCAGTTGCTAAGCCTACCAACTTGGGAAGGAAGTCAACGAATATTTGCTTTGTAGAATTTTTGAGAAGTGTGATTTTTGTTGGTTTCTGCTCGTTACCGGATCCATTTCTTATTTCAAGAGACAGGCTCTCATCATTTGGAGAAAGTAATGTGAACGAGGATCTGATCTTTGGAGTGGATACCCTGATTTTGGCAAATGAGCTGGATGGATTGATAGCAACAGATCCTATGAACTCGACAGTATCCACATCCCTCTTCTTTCTAGGCACCGTCTGACCTTGTTGAACAGCATTTTCAATGGCTTCTTCCTTTCTTTTTAAGTCTTTTGGAACTGAATACGATGGGGCATCAAACTCCATGCTAGTATGGGAAACGTTATTAGATGAGGTGGATGCCGGAGAAATAGCATCAGTAACTGTTGATTTTCCATTGGTAGATATCAATGTGGGAGCAATTCTTTTCTTCCCTGCTTTTGTAACAGTAAGGGTTTGTGTAGTGGATGGCAGACTAATTATAGGCTCGTTGATATTTCGCTGCTTTTCATTAATCGTCTCTTCTTTGATCACATTTGGTACGGGAACCTCTTCAACTCTGATTGGCGGTTTTATTGGGATTGGATCAAGCTTTTTTTGTTTTGCTTGAAGGTCTTTAAGTATTGCATCAGGGACTCGTGGGCCCAACTCAGCTTGATCAAAAGTGAATATCAGTAAAGAGTCCGAAGCAGCAATCAAGCCGAGTCCATCATCTGTCCACAAAAGATCTGCAATAACGCTAGGGGAGACATCAGTTGCAGTAAAAAGGGGTCTTTGAAAAGTTGTATTCCACACAGCAATGGACCTATCAATACCGGAGGAGGCAATGACATTCACGAACTTTGAACCTTCCAATATAACTTGAGGATTGAATCTCACAACATTACAGCTATGTCCTATTAGAGAAAACTCAGTCTTCCAATTTGATCTGGAGACTATCCCGATTGATGTCACTTTTGGATCTAAACTTGAATTTGGTATGGCAAACGTATCACCAATGCGCGACCATGAGAACTTGGATATTGAGGTGATCGACTGTAAAGTTTGGGAAGCAGCAGCTATTCTCTTAGTTACCAAATCATCATTTGTAAGTTGTATCTGATAAACTGAAACTGTTCTGTTGAATGTGATGAAGCTCAAATAATTACCAGTAGGATCAATGCACATGCTTCGAACATCTGATCTGGTGATGATCGGCGTCATTTCTTTCAACGTTTTTAGGTTGAAGACCAAAACCTTACTCATAGTAGCCAGGAGGGCAAGTCCGTGAAAGATCTCGATATCATTGATCGACACAGCGTGTTTATATAGCTGTGAGGTCTCATGTTTATTAATGACATCCGTTTTGAAGACAAACCCTTTCTCGTCTGAACTGATGATAGACGATTCAAAAATCTTTACAGAGGTCACAGCAGCACCTGAGTGAATGTCCAGAGAGATGTTTGGGGATAAACTGACAATATCTCTCAGCTCAGGGTTGGACAACTGCGTTATCTCAAGTAGCTTCTTCAAATCCCAGAGATCTATTACACCATCGTCTCTCCCAGCGATTAACAGATTATTTTGAGGCTCTGAGATGATTGACGTGTATTTCCAAGTAGAATCACCTCTTGGAACTTTCAGTAGCCTCATACTAGTAGAACTTCAGTTGGAAACTATACCAACAGTGGTGAAATGCCGCGTTTTGAAGCTCAACGTTGTGTATTGTTCTGTTCAGATATTATTTCTTGGGCCCGCGCTAGTTGCCGGTGCGCGCAAAAACTACAACGATTTCGCGGATGGTCGCGAATCAACGAACTCTGAAAGTTTTTTTTTAGTTCCACAACAAAGAGAACTATCAAAAAAGGGAGTGAAGAAGTGAATACGATTGGACAATATGACAAATAAAGACGAATATACAAGTGATTCAGGATCAGAGTTTACAGGTACGTTTGATACCAAGTTTTCTTTTCGAAAATTGGCATTTTCTGGAAGAAATATCCGAATGTTTTTCCATCATTCTTCCTGATGTCATAGCTAACATTTTTGATATCATAGAGTATTGGGTTGATTGGTTTCTAGGAACAAAAGGGAATGAATACTTCTGTGACATTGACGTTGAATACATAACCGATAAATTCAACTTGACTGGGCTTTATGCAGAAGTGGAGAAGGTACCGCAAGCTGTGGATGTCATTACAGATAACATAAAAACTGAAGATATCAGTGGTGAACAGAGAGAGCAATTGGAATACAATGCGAGACTTCTTTATGGGTTGATACATGCCAGATACATAATTACTGCGAGAGGACTGAAGAAGATGTATGAGAAATATAAAGATGCTGATTTCGGATATTGTCCGAGGGTCAATTGCCATTTACAACATTTGTTGCCAGTAGGTCTAAGTGACCATACTGGTGTAAGTGCAGTCAAATTATATTGTCCAAGATGTGAAGATATATACAATCCCAAATCATCCAGACATTCGCTAATAGATGGTGCCTTCTTTGGTACAACTTTTCCTGGAATGTTTCTTCAGGCTTACCCTCATATAGTACCAAGACACCCAACTGAAAGATATGTTCCTAAAGTTTTTGGATTTTGTCTACATGATTATGCAAAACTCGCAAGATGGCAAGAACTGCAGAGAATAAAGTTGGAGAGAGAGTTAAATTCTATCGGTATAGAAACCAGAAACACACCAAATGGTTATAGTTCTGGTGATGCCGATGAAATTCAAGAGGGACAACAACCCGAAGAATCCTAAGATATGGAAGCACTAGAAGTTCAAACAGTTGTATCTCTATGTATCTATTCCCTACTTGAATTGTTTGGTAATGGTTGATGACAAAGCTGCACTATATGAGGTTTTAACAACCCGATATTTTGTCTTTCAGGTGTTGGATGATTGGCTTGATCACTGTGGAACTTCAGTCACGCTGGTGAGTCTTAGTTGTTTCACTAATATAAACGAATTCTCATGAGTTGGATGCTAAAAGAGGGAATACTAATGGCAACATGTATTTTGATAGAATTTTGCCAACTTTACGTAATTCATTAGTCACAATATATGAGATTATATAACATATTACGAATCATCTGCTGCCTTTCCATGACGTAATACTTGCTAAAATAATAAACGTACCCCAGAGGAGCTTCTAAGACAAAAACCTGGATCACAAAATGCACCAAAAGACACGGAAATCAGCTCCTAAAAATCAACAGAAGCTCAAATTACCACGGTTATTGCACAGCTTGCTAAAATGGGCAACAACACCTCGTCCTTACCTTTAAGGAAGTCCTCTTTTTCAAAAGATCATTGTGAGTGATAGATCCGCTTTTTTTTTGAGCTTATCTTTAAACTAATTGGAGCAACATAAAACTAACATTAGTTTGAATGAAGCAAAAGCACACCATATAGAATATGCTTCAGCATCAACGTCTAAAACTTCACCAGTGAAGATGAAGAGGCGGCATTCTTCTTCCTCTTCAAAAAACTCAGACTCCAGTCCTTCGAAGGGGACAGCTTCTTCAGTGAGAAATCCAACCATACCAGAAAACCAATACGGAATGAAGGATGATCCCGTTGATTCCAACCGACCACGAGTTGCAACTCCTAACTTGTTTCTTGATAACCTTGTGGATACAGACTATTTTGCTGTAGGAAAGGATGGTGAAAAAGATGAAAACTCAGGATCATCTTCAAAGCTCCATTCATCAAGTGCCAACACAAGTACTGAAGTGAACAATGAGGTGACAAACATCATCACAGGAACAGAGTTATTTGAAGATGAGGATGGATATGGAATTGATGAGGATTTGGTCAGTGCAGGCACTACCAATGATGAATTCAAGAAACAGGTTTTGATTAAATACTTTAATCACAATAACAATCTGAAAGACACAGATTCTGTTTTTGTTGTGGGTTCTTTCAATCACTGGTTAGAAAAGATACCTCTAAGTCCTGAGATTCCTGGATCTTCGAATAAGGTGCCATATTTCAAGACTTTGATCAATCTACCTTATGGAGTTTATAGAGTGAAGTTTATTGTCAACAACGAGATCAAATATTCTGAAAATCTTCCAATCGCAACAGATAAGCTTGGTAATGTTGTAAACTGGTTTGAAGTTGAAGGACTACCAGATGAGATCTATGAGGCTGGCTCCAATGAGACATACAAGATTTTTAACAGCAAATTGAAGACCTCAACGTCATTCTTGCGTGAGTCACTAGAGCATAGCAGAAGTGTTACACCACAGCCAGCATCATCTGCTTCTCATAGTACTCAACAACAATCACACATCTCACAGTATGTTCCAAAGAAGCTGGTATATACCAATGAGATACCCAAGATGTGTCAGAACACTATAACCAATGACAACTCGGATGATGGTGATTTCTTACCCACAGATGAAGACTTCTTGCATAAGCATCCAATCCCAGAGTTACCAGTTTATTTGAACAACTCATATCTCAATAAACATTTCAGCAGACATCATTATGATAACAATCCAGAGAATGATAATTTGACTGCAACAAGAACCCAAGTAAATGGGTTGAATTCCCATATTATGCCCCATGTCAATTTGAATCATCTCTTGACAGCCAATATCAAGAACAATACACTGAGTGTTGCTTGTACTACAAGATACGTCGGGAAGTTTGTGACACAGATCATGTATTCACCATCAGAGTATGAGTTCTAGAGTGCAGGGTTGAGTAGAATACAAGAGCTGGTATCTTATAAGGTGTACGCTATACGTACAATGCAATGGATGAATCATGTGACTATCTAATATGACGTAATAGATTAATTTTTCTTTTTTGGCAAGGTGATAAAATGTCGCGGTAAGCCTACCCAGTGGCTAGTGGCCAGTATTCAGCTCAGAACGCCGCTGCCCAGGGAGTTCCTAAAGTCTGACGGGGACGTCTCGCCTAACTTCAGCACAACGATGTGCCGGATACTGAAGTAAATAGCGCAAGAAAAAAGATTTATCGACTTTACCGGTGAGATTTTAAGAAATTAGTTGCTTCTAGTGGACCACCATATACACACGCGCCAGCCAAAAAGATTCACATTTCACACCGGATAAACCTTTTTCAGGGACCTTTTACTTCAACAGGAAACACTCACAAAGTCACAATAAGGCTTATTGGAAAAGAGAGATGCTGATAAGTCATGGCTACGACGACATTCCATTACAACAACCTTGAAGATTCAGAGGAAAACAGTTATAGCCTGCTGTGGACTTGGTATATCTCAAATTTGACTAAAGGCGACTTTGAGAGTATTAACTCAGACATATCTAAGTCAAGAAAGCTTGACAGGTTCATCACCAATAACTCCACCCATTTTGACTCTTCTATATTGATGCTGCTGCTACCAACAAATCAAACCAACAGGTCTCCAGGCCTTTTAGGGGAATTACTTAACAGTTACTATAATGATAATGATGAACATGATATAACAATTACGCCGATGGGTCGTATAACGGACCTACAAACTACAATTTTAATGATCAAAGATAATAATGAGAAAACTAACAAATCAATATTCGAGGCCGGAACACTGAAGGCTGATGTCTTGCAAAATCTTGATGTGGATAGCGTAATAAGTGGTGAATCAGGCTATGAATCTACTCAAATTTCAAATAACACCGGCTTGAAAGACCTTAAAGACGATGAAGATTCTCCTATAAGCACACCTTCAGACACAGACTCAATTACTGGAGAGCCTCTAAGCCGAGTGATATCCTTAGAAGATGGCTGTTATGAGGTTGATGCGTATGGAAATCATATCAGAGTTAGCTCTGCGACAGATGATACAGACTCCCAAGCTGAAGATGTTGCAAGGGGCTCAACTAGCTTCATTTCAAACTTCAAACAATCAACAATGGAATCATTAAGACCTTTCCCAACGAGAATCAGTGCAATGACAACAATGCAACACAAATTGGTGTTGAAAAGTATATTATTCAAGAGTTTTCAAGATGGAGAAAGATTGACTGCTATCAGACAGTTTGGTAACGGTAGAATGAGTGATGACTGGCTCTTATATGATAATGAGTTCTCACTAGACAATCTGCAACTGTTGACACTGTCTGAGATTCTCGAGATTACTAAAATGTCAAGCAAGATATTATTCTACTCTTTGGAAAATATTGAGGAAGAGGAATACGACATAGATTCAGATGATGAGATAGGTGATAATGACCTGACTGTACATGAATTCAACGGTAATCTTGGTGATGATTTGACTCAACCAATACGGTTTGTTCAAAGTAATACAACAATGTCTACTATTCCAGTATCTCTATCCAAAACAAGCACTTTGAGAACAAATCATGAATCAATCAAGTCTGAATATCTCATCCACAAACCAGATGTATCCTACTCATCGATCCAGAAATCCAAATCTGCCCCAATAACACAACGAATCAATAAGAAGAAGAAGCACTTGAGGCGGGGAACTGATAAGACATGTACACTGATGTGATTATTGGTAGGTTTCTGATTAACTGTTAATATAACATACGACAATTTAAAACATGCTAGTATAGATAATAGATAAGGATATCTATGTTTAATAATACCAATTATATACAACCTTGCAATAGGAAATAATCAGATATCATGTAGTTTTTTTCTTATCTAGATGTTGTTCAATCATCTCCGTCCATGGTTCGACAAAGTCCAAACCAATCGATTCATCATTCTTCATGAACCAGTCAATAATTGAATCAGGTAGTGGTTGAATAGGTTTACCACCCATCTGTTGATAACCGAAGTTTGAAAAGTTTCCAGGGGTCTGGGTGCTGAAAGCTTCATATTCTGGATTGTAGGATTGGTGATGTTGTTGTTGTTGATGCTGGGCAGGTAAATATTGAGATTGAGGCTGCTGTACTGGTGGTGCTTCATCTGGTGTTGCTGAGTTAGTGAACGCTTGTTCGGAACCAACGACTTCTTCCTCATCATCTTCATCATCTTCACCACTTGAGTCTAATCTTGTTGGAGGTGGTGGATTGGCCGATAACTTTGAACGATATTTCATCTCTGAACAAAGATACATCAATATAGTTGAATATCTAGTACATAAATGCAATTCATCAGGAGAAGCTTCTCTCAGGACAATAGCAGCTTTTTGAATGGTGCTCAAGATGTCATCAGTCGGAATAATTGACAAGGTCAAGATAGCAGAGGTTTGAGGATTTGATGGATTGGAGGGATTGGAATTATTTTTACTAGCATTGGTTAGAGTCAAGAAACACTTGACAATGAAAGCAACAGATCTGACAATCCTAGTAACCCAACGAACTGGCATATACTTCAACATCTTCAACTTATGAACCCTAATTGCAGAGTTCAAGATTTCCTTAGCAGCGTTGTAGGCTAACTCAACGAATTTTGCGGCTTTTGAAATCTCATCAAGTCTGATATTATTCAGTGGTTTTTTGGCATCCGTGACGTTTGAATTCAATGGATTCTCCATACTCAATGCTAATGAATAGATATAAAGCTGACAGTAGTAATAATCACTGATCAGTGATTCCTTATCTATTTGTTTTGTAATCTCAGAAACATGTTTAGGGTTTCCGGCATTCTTCAAGTTGCAATGATGATTGAAGTTCTTTGGGTTGGATGGTTTCAGAAGTTTTTTGTATGTCTTGTACCAGTTCTCAATAAGTGGCGAGAGAACAGATAAGATTGTCAGGTTTTGTCCATTCAGTTGGTCGAGCTGATGGTATGTTCCAGAATAAATCGTCTCATATGCCAAAGACATGATCTTTAATAACTCGAGTTTGGCTTTTTGACTCGTGGTAAATTTCAAAGATCTCTTCTGCAACGAGCGACGTCTCATTGTTTCTTCATCTAAACTGAGGATGAATTGATCATGTTGAAACTTTGACGTTTTATCATTGTCATCATCTTCTTTATCAAGATCAACCTCTCCCAAAGACTGAGATAACATACTTCTCTGGCCCAAACTCATAGCTGTATTCGTTTCAGCGATATGTGTAGCAACGAATATTTCAGGAGAACCAGTAATGAAACCCATATCTTGAGATAATCTAACACTCGTACCAACCAGCATCCACGCCATTCTATCACTTCTTCTCATAGCACTTAATCCTGCCAATCCCTCACCATCTTCATCATTTTCATTACCAACACCTTCTTGACTTGGCCCAGGTCCATCTGGACCCATATCATCTCTGAATTCTGGACTGTTTGCATAATCGGACCATCTCCAGTGGATGGCTCTAGGATTCCACTCTGTGAACAACAAAAATGCCAAAGCAGTACCAATTGAACGAGTTGAAGCTTCTGCCCAAACAGTCTGTGAGATCAATCGTTGACAGTAAATCCATAATCTCTCGTGAAGCTGAATATTTCTTGAGTTTTTATTAACAACAGCACTTTTATCATTTTCGAAAGGATGGTAACGGGAAGCTATGGTCAAGATTGCACATAATAGAATAGGATAACCTGCCAAAACTTGTGGAGAGTGCAATTGTTCTGGAATATGAGGAAAGAATGGATGCATCGTTAGGAAGAAAAGTTCTATAAGATGAATCGCCTCCTTTTCTGTCAACATTTTGTTTTCACCAATATATGGAATACTTGTCAGAGTCTTTGATGGGTTTGGATGCACACTTGAGACTTTAGACACAGGTGGTAAACTGACAGGATTTCGACCCTGGGGTCTTATCAGAGGCAAGTCGTAATCAGCGCTGGAAGAATTTTGGGTTATGAGTGTAGGTCCATTACCTGAAACTTGCGGGGAGTTCACAGCAGAGGTTGAGGCTTCAGACTCTTGATTTTCCAATTGTTCATGTATTTCCCTTGCATCTATTTTGTCACGATCATCAGCTTTAGCAATTGTACCAGCGGCTCTGGCTAAAAACACAAGAGCACCCTGCATTGTTGCGAATTCGGAAGATTTTGGAACTGGTGGAGGGATAGGAAACGTATCGTCATTGACTCCTGTGCTGGTGGTTGAATGGGAACGAGATTCCGTTAAATAGTGTTGCTCCTGATTTGAAGATATGGAAGGTAATGAATAAGCCGGCTGAGGTGCAACTTGTTGACTCGATGTTCTCTGTGTGGATGGAGGTGGAGGTAATTGGGATCTCTGAAGTACGTGATGATCAGGAGCCGTTGTACCTGAGCTCCCACTGAAAGGTAAAGGCAGCGTACCACCTTGTGTGGGAACATTAGAAGGATTCAAGATGTTCGTACCACCAGCTGCAGCGAGAAATAAAGCTTGTGGTTCGTTCTTATTCAATGATGGAAGTTGATGAGATGAGACCGGCGCAGGAAGTGAACTGGGAACAGGTGTTCTCGTGTTACCTCTACTTCCGCCACTGTCGTTTCGACCATCTTCTACCTTTCTTCTTTTCTTCTGTGTCCCTGGAAGAGAGCCACCGCGTCTTGATTCCGCAAACACACACTCCTTTCTCTCTCTTTTACATCTTGCACAGGGTGGAGTCGGTTCATCAACAGATCCAAGATCACACTTTACTTTTCTTGTTCTACAATTCAGGCACGCTTTGTAGTTTCTCCTGTACTTCTTGTCGTCTTCAGATGACCCATCTGCAGAGAGTGACATTTTTCAAGCAACTGATCCACGAAGCTGTGATCTCTGATTGACTAAGATTTGCTGAAATCTGATTGTTTTATTGTTTTTATTTCTCAGCTCGGTAAAATTTTATTCATACGATGAAAGCCGTAAACAACCGCTTTTTGCCTTTCCCCGATGACGCGAACCGCGAAGGCTAAAGCACCTGCGCCATTGCCTGTAACGGGCTAAGAGCGAAGAAAGCTCTCCGGCGCCGGCTTCTGACATTCTAGCAAAGAAAGTTTCTTCATGAGTGCTTCACTACTTTGCCTATGTCACCAGAGTGGACTGTGTGAGGTAACCAGATTGGGAGGCTCAAGTATCGAGGCTCATGTGTCAACTTTTTACGGAAGAGACTGTACAAGGGCAACCGTATGTCGTCAATGTGATGTGGAATCATACGTCAGCTATGGCTCGAGTTGACTGCTTCATCGCCCCCCCTCCCCTAAGTCAAGTCAACCAAGATCAAAGAATATTAGTGCTCACTACTACTTGATAAGATCAATATTCAACATCCTTTCTACATTAATCAAAAATGTCACACTTCACTAGATTTTCAGAACCCATAGGATCTTATGACTTCCATATATACTACCATAATCTTTATGAAGCATCCAAAAATGAGGCAATTCAGTTGAAGAACAAAATTTTTGAGGAGTTCAGTGAAGAAATCGATAAGGATGAACTCATCGTTAAAGTGCTTCGTGATGAATCAATAAGAGGTCCTCACACTGTTGCTTTCTTTGAGGTTGATATACAGAACCCCATACTTTTCCCAAGGCTCTTCTCGTGGATTCAGTATAATCACGGTACTTTATCTGTACTGGTTCATCCGAATAGTGGGGATCCTTTGAAAGATCATACAGATTATGCTAGTTGGATTGGCGATAAACTACCTCTGATCACCAAATTCCTAGAGGGTCCCCAGCTTGTTGGAACATATCCAGAGTTTGAATTCCCAAAACGTGAGGCGATCGTTGGTGGATTTTATCAGGATCCGGAACAGTACCGAAAATCAATCATGATTAGGCTGATTGATGTTGGCCCGCTTGATCGGTTCTGGAGCTAGACTCTTGACGCTACACATGATGAACTTGGTGGTAATATTGTAAAAGTCTGTGAATCCTCTTTATTTACTATTTATTTTCTATAATATACTGTCAACAAAAATAAGATGTCTACCTAACATAGAAATCTCCAAACTCTAAACCAGAAAGGTCTGCTAGCGACATATGCTTTTTCTTCTGCAACGCTTTGTTTCACCTTCTCAATATCAGGTTCATTTCTACCAACGTCAAGATCAATGTCCTTAAGTTTGTTGTAAAGTTTCCAATTCCGTCTGTAAAGTTTATGACCAATATAGAAGACAAGAAGAAGAGGAAATGAGAGATACGCCTCAAAGAATGCATCAGCACTAGGTTTACCGCCAATAGGGAATAATGCAATCCAGAATTGAGCAATAAGAACCAATATATTGATAACAAGACCATATATGGAGCCAATGATACCTGTTTGTGATATAAATGACAACTCCTCCGTAGTGCGACCATGTTCTTTCAAAGCAAGTCTAAATCTTATGTGAGCAAGACAAATTGAGCCCCAATTGAAGAAAGAAGCAAGTCCACCCAAAGCTAACAACCAAGAGAAAACGGTCCCCTGTTTGTCACTTGCAACCAAGAAACCTAAAGCACCAATAACAGTTGAGAAAATAATAGCATATAAAGGTCTACCGGCTCTATCAATGTAAGCAAGAAATCCAGGTGCCTGACCTTGTTCAGCCAAAGCCACTAAAGTTCTACTAGACGCATAGATCGAGGAGTTTCCGACCGACAAAACAGAAACCAAAATAACAGCATTCATGATGTGTGGCAAGACTTTGATATTGGCACGGTCTATTGCAATAACGAAAGGGGAACTTTTAACATCATATGAAGATTGACCAATCAAGCCTGGGTCATTATATGGGACCAAAAATCCAACCATTACTAGTGAAACAAGATAGAATAGTGTGATTCTCCAAAACACTTGTTTAATAGCCCTTGGCAAAACTTTTGATGGATTTTTTGTTTCAGCAGAGGCCAATCCTGTCATTTCAACACCACCAAAGGAATAGCCTGCACTAACAAACACACTCACAACACCCTTGAATCCATTGGCAAATGACCCAGGATTATGCCAGTACAAAGCACCAATATACTCATGATTTGGCCCACCACCAGCTGTAATGACAATACCAACTATCACAAAACCAACAACGGCTAATACTTTGATCAATGAGAAAACAACTTCAGATTCAGCATAACCCCTAACCCCAAAGAAGTTGATGAAGCTGATTCCAACAAACATAATGGAAACCCAGGCGGCAGAATTGACATCTGAGTTCCAGAAATTAATGATAATACCTGATGCAACAAGCTCTGATGGCAACCCAATGATCCAACCAAATGTATAAATCCAACCAACGGCAAACCCCCAAGATGAATCGATAAACCTTGTAGAATAAGTATGATATGAACCCGCAACAGGATAAGCAACAGATAACTCTCCAAGAGCTTGAACAGTACAGTATACCATTGTTCCAACAATTCCATAAGCGATAACCAAACCTGCAGGTCCCCCACTAGCTAATGATGATCCTGATCCAATAAACAAACCGGTACCAATGGAACCTCCAATAGCAATCATCTGCAGATGTCTGCTCGATAGTTTTTTTATCAATGGAGATTTTGATGTTTTCACAATTGCTTTCTCCAAATCAGTCGCATCCTCATCTAGCCCATATTCCACCGAAACAGGTTTAAATGAATCTTTGAACGATTGCCATTTGGACACTTGACCGGTTTCTTTGCTATAATCAGCTTCTGAAGAGCTCACCACATCATCAGAAATATGTGTGTTGTCCTTTGAATCACTCATGGCTTATCATACATGGAATAGTATACTCAAATACATTGCCAGAGTCTAGCAGTTGCCTCTGTTTTATAACAATCATTGAACCCATCAAAACTCCATTGTGAAATCTATCACGAATATCATCAAATCCAGTATCCACAGCTCAGTCGTAGACCAATAGAAAACTGGTAGATCCTTTACGGAAGTTCATGCCATATAACTCTCAATAGTTAGCGGTAGTGACTCTGAGTGCTGAGTGCTGACGCCTTACGGCACTAGAAAAATTTCGTGATTTTTAAATCGGTGAAAATGAAGCAAAAAACACAATCAATAATGGGTCGAAGGCCGAAGAAGGTCGAAAAGGTACCAAGCTGAGCTCACTGAAAGAGCGAAAGGCTGAAAGACTGAAAGCCTGAATGCCTCTGCCGCTTGGAAGTGCGGACAGTGGTAACTCTATGGCTTGATCACACTCAGATCTGGTTTCTGCGCACCAAATCTAACTTCCAAAAAGAGAAGTGCCGCTCAAGCTACATATGTTACGGGTTTATGCCCGATGCCACAATCATATATCATCATTGAACCTCGTTATTGTTACTTTCTTGGAAACCGGGAGATGTTTCCTTATGCCACATATATAAATCATTATTTGATCTTATTCAAAGTACGCTTCTTCCTTGCTAAGCTGTTATACGGTCACGCCTCTGGATTCTGAAATTAATGATGAGTGAGACTATCAAACAAGCACTAAATGGAGCAAAAACTTTAATTTTAGATGGTGGACTTGGATCTCAGCTGGAAGATATAGGTTTCGATGATGATTTGAATGATCCATTATGGTCGTCCACCATGATTTTCAAAAATCCTGAAGCAATCAAGAGTGTACATAAAGATTTTCTCTATCATGGAGCCGATATAATAACCACTGGAACCTATCAGACCTCACGGGATGGTCTATTGGAAACTGGAGCTAGGTTCAATATCAACAACGATGATGACTGTGCTGCCGTCTTTGAAAAATCGATTGATATAGCGATTGATGCAAAACGTGAGTTCTTGGAGGAGCACCCAGAAGTCAATAGACGGATATACGTTGCAGGATCTATTGGTCCTTATGGTGCTTATCTTACTGATCGATCAGAATATACTGGTGATTATAAGGGTGTGTCTGATGATCGACTTCGATTATTCCATGATTTGAGGTTGAGAACCTTCTTGAACAGTGACAAGCTGGATCTTATTGTCTTTGAAACAATTCCATCGTTCCAAGAATTCAAAGTTCTCGTGAAATTATTTGATCAACTTACCAATGGATTAAAGGACAAACACCATTACATCTCTTTCAGTCTACGGGATTATAAAACACTTGCTGACGGCACCGACTTAGCTGAAGTAGTCAAATACATCACTCAAAATCTTGCTCCAAGACAGCGTGAACAACTGTTAGCTATAGGATCCAACTGCAGTCCTCTTTGCTTCTCTCACAAAACACTCCAATATCTCACATCCTTTGATCAGCTCAAAATTCCGTTTGTGATTTATCCGAATAGTGGTGAAGTGTACGTGAAGGAGAAAAGAATACATCTACCCGATCCACTACTTGAAAACTTTGCGGCTGAGGAAAATGTCGATAAGGATGACTACGATGAAATATTGGCTAAACTCACAAAGAACTGGATTGACAATGGTGCCAAAATCGTTGGAGGGTGTTGCCGGATTACACCCAAAAATATCCAATGCATTCATGATGCAGCAGGGTCAATCTCTGAGATTTAGATCCCTATATTGAAGATCCATGAAATTTTTCGTTAAGTACGTAGATTCATTAAGCTCTCCCATCTAATCAGTTCTTCGATTCTTTTATATTGAGCATTCTGACTCTCAACCCCAATACCGCTAAACAGATTGTGCTGACTGCCAACAAAACTCCATTGTAAATAATTGCATTCTGATAACTTGAAGGAAGGGTGTTGTTGGACTTGATTAGAAGACCAGCAATTGGTGAGCCAATAAAATTACCCAATCCTCTAGCGAAATACATCAACCCACTAACGGATTGATAGTTTTTATTTCCAAAGATTTCAGACAAGCAAGTAGGCAGTAAGGAAATGATTGCACCGGAAAATACTCCATAAATCACCACAAATGATATGAAGGTTTCTCTTGTTCCAATAAGCCATAAAGTGAACACTGAAATAGCACTTAAGAGGTTACAAATGATAATCATTCTAAGTCTTCCGATCCTATCAGCCAGATGGCCAATTACAATCTTGAAAACTGCGTTCACCCCATTATTTATTGCGATGAAGTTAGCACCCTGCTTTGATGTGAAGTTCAAAGTCTCACCATATGTGGACATATAATTCAAACATATGAGGTATCCCGCTGATTGAAAAAATCCTGCACCCAGTTGGGCACCAAGACTTGTCGAGTCAACAACTTTATAGTTGAAAGCGTCTTTGAGAGATGCTGACCCTTGAATTGAAGGATGTTGATGAACCAGGAAACTAGCAGCACTAGTAGATGTCATAGCCATGAATCCCAGAATTCTCAATGACCATCTCCAACCTACTGTTGAGATCAAGTACCGAGTCATCGGGGCGAAAGCTAGAGCACCCAATCCAGTACCCGAAAATAGAATCCCCAGAGCAACACCACGATGTCTAGTGTAATATGGAGGTGCGCATACAACTGGAGGCATATACGTGAAGCTAGCTCCAATACCACACAGTAACCCTTGAGATAGAACAAATTGATATGGCTTCCCGTTTTGACAAAATCCTGCTGTTATCAATCCCAATCCCATAATGACAGATCCTGCAAGCATCACATTTCCCGGTGTCCTGAATAGTCTGACCATCGTGGTGTTCAAAATTGCCAGTGAATAACATGTAGCACTTGCAACAGTGCCAATCATGGCAACAACAGCATGTGGTGATCCATTCAATGGGCCATCACTTGAAGTATAGAAGTCCTGGAAGACCCCAAAGGTGAAGATAATCCCAAAAACCATGAAGTTGGCCATGAATCCGGCCAAAATAATGAAAATCGCATGGTTTCTCTCGCTTCTGAACCAAGAAGTCAGTGTAGATATCTCCATTTGGTCAACTATCCACACATATAGAAAGAGTTGAAGTCGAAGATATGTCTCGCCTGGCACTTCCTTCTTATAATGTTGTCGATTCACAAAACTAGTCTCAGTCACACCTCGGATTTGTGTGCCCGGGACCCGGGATATGACTTAAAGTAATATGTATAAAGAAACGCTTCATCTATATAAAAAGAGAAGAAGACACAAAATTTGGGAAGTCCTAACTATATAGTAAGTAACACTGCAAGTCCACAGTTTAGACTTTGATAGAAATAACACTTAGTAACGGTGTCATGTGGGTTGATCGTGACTTAACCGGAAAAGACACAGATCCCTATTGTCCCAGGAATCAATAGATTTCGAGAATCTGAAGCGGAAAATTTTGGAGTTGAAGTATTTGGTTGGGCACGCTTTTCAGCTGGGGCGACCTCCTTACAAATGGTTATATAAACTAACGCTATCATAGCTCTGTAGGGGGTTATTCCTCATTGAGAGGTGAAGATTACTACCTTCCAAAGTTGTCAATGGTTCCAGTCTTCATCTTGTTGGAAGACCCATCGACTTGACACCTGCCGAGTACTCAAAGAACTCCAATAACCTTGAACCCAAAATTGCGGAAACTGTTTCCGCCTTGCCTAAAAATGGGTTACATAATCAGACCCCGATATTTGATGGCTTTTTTTCGAGATGTTGGAAGTTCAAGAAGTCATGCAAAAAGTTTTCATGTTTTTTCCCATAATACCTTAGTTTAAACTATCGTTTTTTTCTAGTTTATTACACAGATTCGTTCTAGAGACGGAACTTGTAACATGTCTGTGGAGAAGCCTGTCCATGAAAAGGAGAAGAAAACTAGGATCAAGATAGCGTGTGAGCGATGCAGGAAACAACGAAGAAAATGTGATGGTGGAACACCCTGTGGGAACTGTTCAAAGAAAGACTCACAATGTCAGTATCCAACTGAAAACAATAGAAAGCCACCTAATAAGAGATACCTGAACTCGTTGCTTGATGAGATTGAGACCTTGCATTCTGTGACAAGTATCAACGGAACTTCGAAAGAATCAGATTATTCCTCGATAACGAACTTCAGAATCGAATCAAATGTTAACAGGCTATTAAAATCTTCAAAACTGGGGATTGATTTCTTAATAAACTCCCCTGATGTTTATAAACTAGATATGGATCATAACAACTTGATCACATTCCATGGTCCTACCTCCTTCCGTCATATGTCATCACCACCCTTCATAAACCGTCCATCAGATCATAACCACACCCTTCGATCTACTCACACTGAATTTTTACAAAGCTCAACTCTATTCTTCAAAACTATAAATAAAGAGCTTCCCATTGTGGATGAAGCATTGTTACAAGATCCGGACTTGGGATTCGTCTCAGATGCTTTGAAATACTCAATATTGGCGTTTACAACATCAAGAATGGGAGATGTTGCAAGTGCTATGGGATATAAAGAATACGCTATATCCAAAGTAATGGGTAACATAGACTCCCTCCATATCACACAGGTGCAAGCTCTTTTGATTTTGGGAATTTTAGAAATGAATGATAATCGTGAAGTGAAAAGCTCTTGTTACATCTCCATGGCATGTGCACTTTCTAATCATCTTGGGTTACATCTTGATTGTTCGAACATGCCTATTTCAAATGAGGAGAAATCTCTAAGAGAGAAAGTCTTTTGGTGTACATTCATAATAGATAGGTCAAGATATCCAATTCTAGGTGTTGGTCCCTATTTGGATTCAGTGGATATTTCCGCAAAATTAGCAATCAACGCTTCTGATGATCCAACCTTATTGATGAGAGAGTTTTGTATTTTACTTGATATAACCACACGTGCCATTCAATGCATTTATTCTCTTCAATATCAAATAGAGATGAAGGATCAAAACAAAAAACGACAAATGTGTGCCTGGAAGGATGCACAATCCAAAATTTTGAACTGGGAGATCCAATTACCACCAATATGTCGACTAAGAAACCAAAATGAATCACATCCAAACAAGTCTTTGTTGAATATCATACAGATTTTCAAGAACCTTGCTACAATCTTGATAAATAAGCCTTTCTATAGAGAAGGATTCACGGAGAAAAATCAAAAGAGAAACGACTCCACAGTTGAGGCAGCTACTAATATAATCAAACTCTGTGACAACTTGGAGTTCAGCTCTATTGGGTTGAACTATGTTGTCTTTTATGCCCTGTACATAAGTACTATTTGCTCGATGTTATATATATATGATAAGAATAGAACCACCAACATGATCTCCAACATTAAGAAGGGGTTCTCATTGTTGAATTACATTAGTCAGTCTTTTGCTGTTGGTAAGGTATATCTGGAAAGAGCATTGGTTGTTAAAAAAGACTGGAAAGTGAATTTCAGTCTCGAAGAAAATAACAAAGAGGTTAATAGTATCACTGAATTTGAATTGCCAAACCTTGATGACTTCAAAGATATTGATTTCGGTTCGTTCTTCTGGGATTATGGTCATAATTTTGTATCTGCTGAAAACCTATGGGATATTGATATATCTCCTTAAAAAAAGATTTAGAAAATTTTATTCTTAGCTTTTGAGGGACTTCCATCTAACAAGTAAGCTTAAGCTAAACTTATCACTGGGCCAGATCCTATAATCCAAGGACATCAAAATGCCTGTTCATAAAAAGCATATCTAGTAAAGCCTGGGAAACTCGTCGTAGCTTTAGAGGAGTATGTTATCGCGGTAACTGAATTTGTTATAAGTGGACGGCAATTACAGAGTCTTATAGTTGTGTACTCAAGTAAAAATTATTCATTAAAAAATTGTTTTACCATATTGCTATTTATTGCTAGAAACTTTCTTTAACACCATTGAATCTTCAAAACCTGATATCCGCAGGCAAGTTGGCTCAGGCCTCTTCCGTTGATACAACCTCTTCAGTACCTTTTTTTGGTTTTCTTACCTTCTCAAAAATGCCCTCTGTTTCTTCCAGTGAGAAACCTTTTGTTTCAGGATATGTAAACCAGATAAGGAACAACAAACAGATCAAAAGTGCAATATAAACAAAATAGTACTTCCAATGGATATGACTCAATGCGATTGGATTGACAAATTGATTGAACAGCAAGGCAAAATAGGTGGATAAATGTTCCATACCAATACCTTTAGCTCTCAGTTGATAAGGCCAAATTTCGATAGTATAGCAGGTTGTTAAGGGAGTGAAAGCGATATCATAATGACCATAGTAGATAAATAGGAAGACAACGACACCAATCCCAGCATGCTTGTTACCATTTTCGGCATATGCTGCACTCAATCCAGTAATGATGATATATGAAACTAACATACCAACTGTAGACCATAAAAACAAAACCCTTCTACCCCATCTATCAACGGTGAACGAAGCATATCCTGCCCAGATGAAATTCCATAGTTGTAGAAACCCATTGATCAAGGTTTGATCTGTTTTATCGGTAATACCGACCGATTTTAAGATTGAAGTCAAATAGTATGAAATAATCCCAACTCCATTCCACTGTTGAAAGAATCCTAATGTTATAGTAATGAAAGATCTCCATTGATTTGGTCTTCCAGTAAACATAGCAGCCCAAGTTGGTTTTTCATTCATTCTATCCAGTTCAATTTGTTCACAAATTTCATTGAACTCAGCATCAATCAAAGGACTGAATGAGGTGTCACTACCACCATGACATCTTTGTAGGACAGCCTTTGCTTCAGAAAATCTTCCTTTTGAAATCAACCAACGTGGGGATTCTGGTGTTATTGTAAGTAAGATTCCAATAATCATAACAGGAAAAGCAATCTGGACCATACACAAAGTTCTCCAGGACCAGTCTCCCAGGTTTCTAGATCCGTATGCAGTCCAACCACCCAAAAATGAGCCAGCATAGTACATGGTCATGTAAAGACAACTAAAGAACCCACGATAGGTTGGGAACGAAAGCTCGGCAATCAAGACAACAGTTTGTGAGGCCATACCCGATGAGAATCCAATGAAAGCTCTGGTGACAATGAACTGAGCCTCTGTTTGACAAAGAGCTTGACCAATTGCAAAGCCAATCAACCCAACCAAGGAGATTCTAATAGGCCAGCGTCGACCCCATCTATCAGAGATGAATGGACCAACGACATTTGCAATGATTGCACCAATACTAAGACTAATAACGATGAAACCTAACCATTCATCAGCAGGACTGTCCATCAAAGTGACCTCCCATTCAGGAAAAGATTGAAGCGAGTTAATCAAAGCATTGTCATAACCTGCAGCAGAGGAAGCAAAACAAAGACAAGTTAAAGTGAAATTCAACTTGCGAAGATGGGGAACATTATACCAGGAACCATAATCTGGAATCAATGGAGCCAATACAGGACCAACTGACTTTACCAATCCTTCTGTTCTCTTGTCGGCCTCGGTGGCACTTGAATGTTCGTGCTCAGGGTCAGCCGAGTCTTCAGATTTATTACCATAGCTTGAATCCAGCCGTTCTCTGTATTCGATTTCAGGTTTCGAGTCGCCAATGGTGGCACTAGAAATATTATCAGTTTTCATGATAGCTTGACTCTCTCTCTCTCGACAGGTAGCAGCTTTAAGACCTTAAATATGATTGCTCAATAATTATTGAGTGCTTGATTTTAAAGGAGGCCGGAAGTAAAATTAGAAAGCGTGAAAACAAAGAAACACGCAACGTATTTATATATTATTTGGATCTTAGAGCTGGGACTTTCACAATAAAAATGTAGATTCCAAATTGATTGTAGTTGCCCTAATGCAGCACTTTTTTTCCCCAGGTTCATGTTAGTTGTGACTCAGACTAATTGATTCCGTAATTAGCCCTGCACCCCAGAAAGTTATGATCTAAGCTGCTTGGAAGTTGGCATACCCCACCAATAGGCGCAGGCCGTAGTCTTATTGGGTAGCCGTGTCCATTCCCGCTAGTCCCATGTCACCTTTATTTTAACAAAAGCGGACGTTTGTTTTTTTGTTGTGCTTTCTTTGGTGGATTTGTTAGTGGATTCTGTGGTAAATGGGATCCGCCTGTGTGGACACCGAGCCCGAACACGGAAGGCATTAACCGCCAAAATGGTGGGAATTGATACCCTCCGCAAATTGATTTTCCACGATAAATTAGGTTATAAATCAGTTGCTCGAATATAAACCTTTCTCCATGTTTCTCACCAGAGCTTCTTCCTATATTACTGACTGACTCTCTTTCACTCATTGAAACTTATTGATATCACAAGATCATAGAAGTCAATATGTCAATTGTCAACATTGGAATCATTGGAACCGGTGAGGTTGCCCAGGTTGTTCACATCCCTACATTCGGGTACCTTAGTGATCAATTCAAAATCACATACTTGGCTGATACCTCGAAGGACTCTTTAGCTTTTGCCAAACAAAGAGTCAATCTGTTCAGTAAAGATGTTAAAACTACCACTGATGCCAATGAATTGATCAGCAGCCCAGATGTTGATGTCGTTGTTATTTTGACTGCTGATGAGTACCACATTGAATACGCTTTGAAAGCATTGAAGCACGACAAGGTTGCGTTCATTGAGAAGCCAATGGCCCTAACTGAAAGAGATGCCAATCTTCTGATCGAAACTGAAGCAAAATCCAAAGGGAAAGTTTTTGTCGGTTACATGAGAAGATACGCTCCAGCTTTCGAACTGGCTTTGAAAGAAGTTGGAGGTGTTGATAACATCAAATTTGTCAGAGTTAGAGATTTGATTGGTCCAAATTCTTCATTTGTTGATCAATCTGGTAGTTTCCCAAAGAAGTTCAGTGATTATAGTCAAGCTGATATTGATGATAGAGCCGCAAGGGGTGCAGAGCTGGTAACACAAGCTTTAGAGAAAGAGATTGGTCTAACCAATATCATCAATGAGAAACGTGGTTGGAGATTCTTGGGTGGTTTAGGTTCTCATGATTTATCCTTGATGAGAGAGGTCATTGGTTTACCAAAGGGCTATATTGGTGCTAAGATTGCTCCACCTTTCGTAAATGCATTATTGGACTATGGAACTTTCGTTGTTTCATATGAGACTGGTATTCATTCAGTTTCTGAATTTGATGCACATATTGAAATTTATACTCAAAACAAGATTGTTAAGGTCCAATATGATACTCCATACGTCAAAGGTTTACCAGTTACTCTTAACGTCAGAGAAGATATCGATGGCCAATACGTTTCCAGAACCATCAGACCAACTTTTGAAGATCCATACACCATTCAAGCAAAGAAATTGTATCGCGTTGTCGCTCTTAAAGAAGATCACAAGACTACTGCTAAAGATGCTATTGGAGATTTAGAGATTTTCCAAGGAATCGTTAAAGCCTCCAATTCATACTTGACTAAATTATAGCCTTAGAAACATTGCCCTCATGTATAATTCACCAGTCAATGACGTAGCTGCTTCACTTATATTATTTGTAACATCTGAGAATATGATTCCGTTCTCTCGAATGAAGACGTACACCAGAAATTCTGCTGGAAGAAGGTAAAAAGCAAATGTTACTGTTTGATATGAAGTTTGATTTTGTTATATTAAATTGTTGTGCTGCTGTTTAAGGAGGTTATCAAATAAGTGGAAGAAATCAATTAGTAAAGTAATAAAGGAACTATGCTATGTTAAAAAAAAGGCGTCACTGTATGGCAGTTAAATCATAGACTGAGTGAGACTGATGTACTTCAAGCCTGACTTCCTCGATTTTCCCCACATTTTGCTTGGCCAGATGGCCAATTTTTTTTTTCTACCTATGTGCTTTTACAGGCAAGCGGAATCCAGTTCCCCCTTTGTTGGCACTTGGTACTTGGTAGTAGTCTTTTGGAGTTTGTACGTTGATATTCCATGGCCCGATCATTAATTACCAAAAGTCACAGCTGCGGATGTCAATAACCGCGTCCCTATATAGGACAAAAAATTATTTGGATCTTTTCATTTCTTCCCCAGCTTTCTTTTCATCTTCTAAGCATCCAGCTCGACTATCAACGTCTTTTTTTCTTCAATAAAAGAACAATCTCTTAAAAGACATGACGCAATCACCAACCTTAAGATGGGGTATCATCGGTACTGGACTGATCAGTTCATGGTTCACTGGGGATCTATTGATCCAAAGAGACAACGCTAAAGCTATTCATAAAATTGCTGCAGTTGGTGCTCGTTCAATTGATAAAGCCGAAAGATTCAAGAAAGATCTCAATGTCGAAGAGTCTGCCTTCGTCGGCACTTATGATCAAGTCTATGAGCATGAAGACGTTGATATTATTTATATTGGATTACCCCATGTTTTCCATAAAGAAAACGCCTTAAAAGCTATTGCCCATGGTAAGCATGTTCTGGTTGAGAAACCAGCTACAATCAATGCAAAAGACTTCGTAGAATTGACAGAAGCTGCTAAGAAGCATAATGTTTTTCTGATGGAGGGTGTTTGGCTGCGCTTTAGACCATTGATTCTGGAAGTTCAAGATAGACTGTTCAAGAATAAGGAACTTGGTGAGATTTACAGATTGTTGGTTGATTTCTCTATGGACATGGAAATCAACTCGAAGCCTGATGACTCAAGATTGAAACAAAACTCGCTGGGTGCTGGATCTTTATTGGATATTGGATTATACCCATTAACCTATGCTAGAATACTCCTGGATGACAAATTGGGTAGTTCACATACCCCATTCAAGGTTAAGGCTTTCCAAACCGTCCATAATGACATTGATTACGTCTCAAGTGCTATACTTCAATACGAAGGGACACAGAAGCAGGCTATCATCTCATCATCAGTTTACAACAAAACTCCAACAGAATTCTTGAGATTGGATTGTGAATTAGGTACTTTGATTATTGGTGGTGTTGCAGCGTCGAGTCCATCCAGTTATAGAATTGAGTACAAAGATCCAAATAGAGAACCTTTCTCAAAGACTTTTCCACGTGTCGGCTTTGGGTTCTATCACGAAGCTGATGCAATTGCATTGGACATTGCAGCTGGTAGATTACAAGATCAATTAATCCCATGGGATGAAAGTTTGTTGGTTTTGGAAACCCTAGATGAAATTCGAAAACAAGGTGGTGTTGTCTACCCCCAAGATTCCAAGCTGTGAGTAACCTCATGGCTTAGCATTTTATTCGCTATTCAACATGTATAACAGATTTTTAATGATCTATCTTTGACTCAAGAGCTGTAGAGAGTTTGACAACAGCTCGAAAATTCTCTTAACTAATCTCTAATGATTTAGCAATCACTGAACTCTACAGACTTTATAAGGCTATCACCAAAAGACTGCTACAAGGACCTGATTAGTGTTCAGAGGTATGGGTAACTCTAATTCAATCACCAAAAATTCCCGAGGTTTCACAAACATCCGAACACCTGTAGTATTCGATGCTAGAAACGTTGTTAGAATTACAGAAACAACTTTTTAGTTTTGAATATATAATGGCAGATACCAGCTTGAGGTGGCATATATTGAAATTTATTTAGTTGCTATCATGATATAGGCGCACAGGTTTATAATATGTGCAATTAGTTAATTGTATTAGGATCTAATTTTTTAATTATTTAATTAATTATAATATTGATCTAAAGATTATCTAAGTAATTGAACTAGCTGGTTTGAATTACTAAATCTAATAACTAATTAATGATCAAAGTATAAATCGAATTTATCGAAAAATTATATATTAACTAATATTAATATTATTTAATAAATATAATAATATATATGATAATAATATTCATGGTCAAATTGATTATACTGTGAACCCATGATGACGTCGTACTGTCGACGTGCAGCTTCGATTGAATATATTCAGCTGCAGCTAATTAGTAATATTTATATATTAATATTATTTTAATCCGAAATAATTGAGACGTGGCTAGTGGCCATACCTTATAGCTGGGATCATTCATTTCCAATTAATTATTGGTCTCTTCTGTTCACTAGTACTTCCAATATATAATTTTCCCCAGTATTGTCTTCCGTTATTACGGTGAAGAACCTCGGCACGGGCTGGGATGGGTGTGTCTCGAAAAATAGTTAAAAGTAATAACCACTTTTATCATGTTCACGTACTTGACCGTATATCATGACTGAATAGTGTTTGCCAATTCATGTATCACTACCCATATATACCGCAGAAGATAAACACGAAACAGAAGCTGCTCACTTGCTCATGAAAGATATCACGTTCTACTAGGGTGGTGCTGAAAATGGCAACATCATTAATTAATCAAAAGATAGAACTCTAAACAGAAATATTTCGAAATGAAGGACGAGTTATTGAAACAGGATAGAATGATCATGGTCTTCAAAGACCATGAACTGATTCTGATAAATACCATTTAGGATCATACAAGGGATATCTAAAAGCTATGACAAAGTAGAAGGGCCCTCAAGTCGAGGCACACACAGAAACAATAAAGTAGCTTAATTAGATATGACAATGAAGAAAACACAATGGACTTCAATGTTTCTCTTCAACAAGAACTGGTGGTTGTTTTTCGTAAGATTCACCCAATGAAGAGACATCAACTTCTTCTTCACCTAGCATAGAAATATCGAACCCAGTACCTTCCAAGTATCTTAAGAAACGAGCATCTTCAGCTTGCATAGCACCTTGATCAACAGCAGGTAACCAAAATAATGCTAAATAACCAGAAAATAAACCTAAGGAGCCACCTAACCACCATGCGGCTTTCAAACCGTGATGATTAACTAATGGAGTAAAGATATAAGAACCAACAAAGGCACCAACTTTACCAACAGCGGCAGCAATGGCGTAGTATTGACCTCTGATTGGAGTTGATGATGTTTTAGCAGCCAATAACCCAATGTTATCACCTGGACCGAACTCACCTAAAGTCATGAAGATACCATAAGTGACGACAAAACCAGCAATGGATTTCTGTAAATCTTCAAGTCTGGCAGCCATACAAAACCCAAGAATGGATTGAAGAATGACACCGGTAGCTAAAGTTAATCTAGGACCAAAATAATCTGCGGAGACAGCACCTAAAAATGCACCAGGTAGATAAAACAAATTCAGGACAACATTCCAGCCAAAAGTTTGATATAGATTGTTTGAGTCATATAAGTTGGCAATGACAAGGGATGAGAATAAACCGAATGAATAAGCACTCAAATCGTAAATGAACCAAATCAATGAAACAATCAATAGTCTCAACCAATAGAATTTGATAACGGTCCAGTATGGAACAGCGATTCTTTTGAATCTAGTTTTACGGAACTGCTCACCTTCAACGTAGAACAAACGTAAAAAGAACAAACTTATTGGTGGAATGGCACCAATACCCAAAGTAATACGCCAGACAGGGGTCAAATGTTTTGGAGTACAAATCCACAGTAAAACCATTGGGACAAAAGTGGCCATAACAAATCCTGAATCAATCATGAAGTTGGTAAACCAACAAAACCATCTATTTCTCTTACCTGGTGGTAATAATAGTGTAGCTTCAGCACAACTTGAAGATGAAGAACTATATTCGGAACCAATACCAACACCTAAGAAAAATCTGTACACAGTCAAAGCAGTCAACATACCATTGATATCTTCACTGTTCTTACCCCACACACCAGCAGTTAAAATGGCCATGACGATTAAAATAATGGTACCGATAAGCATACCGGTTCTTCTTGAATGATAATCTGCAACATAACCAAAAATTAGCTGGCCAACAACGGTACCAGCAAATGCAATTGAGGAAACATTACTAATAGCACTTGATTGAGCATATTCTTTAGGATATAGTATACTTAGACAAGTTGACACAATACCAATAGAGTTATTAACATACCCATCAGAGAATAAACCTGAACCAGTGGTAATAATTGGCATATATTTTCTGAAAGTACCAATTCCTTCAAGGGCCCTCAAACGTTCCTCATATTCTTCCTGTGTTTCTTGTTGATCACGTTGAGATTTCTTGAAAGTAAGTTCCTTATGAGCTTTTGGGATCCAGCCCAAGAACGCCTGTTTGAATGATTTCGGGAAATCCCTTAGCACGTGAGATTGATCAGCTTCTTCCGACATGTGGAGTTACTTTGATAAGGAAGGTAGGAACTGAGCACTAGTATATGTGAAGATTGTAAGAGTAGTTATAATAGTAGAAGCAGACGAAGCTGTGATCTATGATTGATCTTGAGTGAGATGAATTGTTTGAGTCATGCATGCCTAGCGAGAATCAGCGACCTGTGTCCATTTTATAGTAAAGATCGTTATGGAAGGTCTCAGAAAATCTTTGGCATTAGAAGGCCAACCCAAAATCCAGGTTGAGCTGTAGAATCGCGCACCGTCCAAAATTTGAAAGAAAACGTTTTTATCTAAAGCACACCGTCTAATTGTAATCTACAAGATACTAGATACTAGATACACGTGTGAAATAGCTAGGGAATTAGACAGACAATAGACCGGCTTATATTGATCAGCTTAACTTCTACTTACTTTACTCGTCCGATGTGCAGCATGTAATAGTTTCAGCTAGTTGATTTTGATTATGACGCTAAAAGAAATTAATATTTCTCATGTGAGCGAAAAATAAAAATGGATTTGACCTGCCATGTGATAATCTAAAGATATGAGAAACTTCGGCAAATCCAAATAGATAAGGATTGGTTGCGCGTGAACTGTACTGGCAAGTGGCAGCTACCCACCTCAGCTACTATGAGTATATGTATACCAAGCTGTCTCATTGTTGCAAACATCTCTATCCTCTACTGGTGTCTGTTTTTTCATTGAGCTCTGCAATATAGGCCCTCTCTCCTCATTAAACGAGGCATCAACCCCATGTGGTCAACCGCTAACAAAAGGTCTGCAAAACGTGACTGTAACAGCTCGCACTCGTTTTATGCATGTATTTCACTGTTCACAACACATAATTGGCCGACACGTAACACACAAGTCTCGACAGCACAAGTCATATTGCTCAATATTTTTCTACGTTCAGAAGCCGTCAATGTTCAGAAGCCGACAGTACTTGGTTCTTGGCTCAAATCAATTGTGCTCTGTATGAACGATATCAATTACCCATTGAAGATATATAGTACACAACGTCTGTGCAGCCTCACAAAACAAACCAAGGCTAATGCAGCAGCTAACAATTCGGGGCTAGCATATCGTTAATTCCCCTTCCTGATCACTACTAGTGCTAGACATTATAAACACAAATTATTTAGCCCCTTAGATCATGCCGTTGGGAGTTGTATGCAATATCATGAGCAGCTGCCACATACCAGTGGTCCGGCCAGGTAGCTGTCATAAATCATAATGTTCTCAAAAGCAATCTCATAACGACGGCCAGACAGCTTATCAACGTATTGACAAAAGGCCCTTTGCCGGCATAGTTCAACGGCCTATCTCCGTTTATCTAACATTTAACAGCAATGATTCATGTAATGTATCGTGTGACTGGTTGTACCCCATTAGGACATATTAATCCGAAATTCTTATCTTTTTATCTATGTTTTTGATTAGTGACACAACTAAAATTTGAGGGACTACGGTATCATTGATATATCATCAGCAAGAAACGAGCACGTGATGGGTCATATGATATACACGTGACTCATTCTTAACGGGGGTGCAAAGGCAAAAAAGACGCTTCAACAAAGATGACAACGAATCTATTATTGTATCCCCAAATATAATTACGAAGAACCAAAGATGTCTGACTTTAATCAGTGAGTTTATGAGAACTGCCACCATTTCAGCATCAACTCTAGAATACTAATCAGGGGTTCAGCTTTATTGCTTCAATTCCTAAAATTACTAGAGCTTTCACCATCTCTTCTCTAGTTGGGGCATTTCTAAATGCATTACAAATCTTGCCATCATCAGCCTTGATATTACATTGGCAATCAGTCATTCATGGATGGCAAATATGGAGGTTATTTACAGGGTTTATTGTGATCAATCCACAGCCTATGCAAGGTCTGATGGATATTTATATGCTGTATTCATATTCTCGTGGAATTGAAGAAAACAAATTTTACAATAACATACCAGATTATGCCTTCTACTTGGCGATAACAATGCCACTGATCGTCTTCTCAAGTCTGTTCACAAATGCCCACACGCTGTTACAAGCTTTATTAGGTGCATTAACTTACACTTGGTCAAGAGCCAATAGGGATCAAAAAGTCAATATCTACTTCATGCCAATTAAAGCATCTCATCTACCTGTTGTTACACTCGGTTTCAGATTATTATTGGAAGGTCCTGGATCATTTTTCACTGTGCTGTTAGGAATGACTACTGCATATCTATATGCTTGTATTGAATCGAGATCTTTGGGCCCTCTGTATTCTTATATTGTTGATACCTTGGGTATAAATGTGATAACACATAGCAACTCCAACAAAGTTGGAACATTGAATACGCTGAATGAAGTTCAGGACGGTTATTTACCTGCTCCAACATGGTTCAAGAACATCATTGGATCTTTGATTGGTGAGACCTCAAATCCAAGAAATGGTTCAGGTGTTAGAGCTAATATTAATACACTGAATGATAGCAACCAATCAACTCGTGCTTCTACTGGAAGCTCTACAGGATTCAAATTTGGTGGTAATTCATCTTTTAAAGGTAAAGGTTATAGACTTGGAAGTTCATGAACGTCAAAGTCATACAATAAGGATTTTTTATGACCATAATACTCCATGAGAAATGTGAAATATTCATCCATGAAACATGATAGGATCCAGTATGAACTGAAACTTGATTTTTGTGATATTGTTAAGTGTCTCAAAATGGCTGTGGATATAAACTTGAAGTTTAGAAGGATCTTATCGAATTGAAACCTTCCGAAGATTTTCAGAATATCCAAGAAAAACCCAGTTAAGTTTAACTTCAATTGAATGATTTGATTATTGGCGAAATCATTTGCCAATGTTCTCTTAGCAATATCATCAGCAGATATCAAATGAAACTTGAAGAACTTATATATGAGCATTGGTTCCTCAATAAATGGAATACCATTCACATCTTCAAGCATCCGATTACGATGAGGATCAACAATGTTAGTGTATGCTTGTAAGATGGATGGGAACGTCTCTATCAAATCAACCAGTTTTGATCTTTTATCTTCATCAATACGGCCCAATGATTCAGTAATTATCCCCAGCAAGTCAAGACTGTACCAATCATGGATCATAGAGTTGAACATTTCAGTGTTGCTCATGGTTTGAACGATGAAGTTGTTCAGTAGTAGATCACTTTTCATCAGTGTCTTCTTGATCATTTCAAGTTTCGATGTAGTTTCTTCTTCCGTTATGGAAACAAAATTCTCCATTTGATGATGATCAATGCATGTATTCAGGTGATCCAGTTTATCCGAGTCGTTTAATATAAAATCCCTGAAGAAGTCATCCAGTATTGAGGCCGTGTATCTTTTCAATGGATCAAATCTTATATCGGAGTCGATAAAGCTTATTCTTTTGATCTTGGAGTTTAGGGAGTCGATTTCTTTTTGTATTGATGGTTTCAGTCTTAGATTTGTATAACAGTATTTTGATGATCCTCTTGGTCCTATTCTTTTACTTTCGACCAACCCTTCGAATGCGAACTTTATCAATTTTCCAAAAACAGCAGTATTCACGACCTTCAACTGATTATGATGATGATGGAGCTCTTTAACAGCGTGTGATTTTTGACCATGGGCCAAGAAGGTCAGCTGTTTTTGAAAGTCTGTATCATTCAGGATATACTTGATATAATGATGCTTGAACCAGATCTTGTACGAATCATATGCTTTTTTCTTTGTGATGTTGTTGCTTGGTGAGACTTCAAATAGGGTATTAATGCACTGTAATGAAAGAGAATTTAGGAATATATGGAGGGAGATTGGCAGTTGGACCAGGAAGTTGATATATTGATCAGATGGGAGCTCGAGATATTTAGAAGCAAGTTTTAGATAGTTATCGTCAGATTTGGTGGTCATTAGTATTACAATATTTGGCTCTCAATACAAACATCCTCGCGTCAGTCTTTGATTCGATTTGAGCTCGCACAAATCTGACTGGTGGGTTTTTTTTCGCGTTTGGAGTTTGGTGGACTGTAAGTGGGAACCAGCCTGGACTTCATGACCTTTGTGAATCATGTTGTTTTCAATTTGGGATTGATTTCTCCTTAACCCATGAATGGTGTGTGGTGGCGGTACTAGTGAACCCATTCATAGTACGGATTGAAACGAACTATATTGTCTCAAAGATTAACAAAGAAGCACCAATCTTCATCCGTGATTTCTTTAATGTTGATGTAGTTTTGTTATTTCCTACTGTGGACTAATTCCGTTTTGAGTATTTTCTTTGAGAATTTACCATTTTTTTTTTCCTCGGCCCATCGGCTGACATAATTTGCCCATACTCAAAAAATTCCGCTTATCCCCACAAGAAACGTCAAAAGTCATGTGTATTTAAAACTAAAAAGGTATAAAAACTCAGGCTATTGGAAACGAAATTGAAATAGAAGTTTCTTGGAATAAGGAATAAGCTCGAAGTTTGTGATTTAAACTCGGCTACTTGGTCATCTGTTATTGTGGTGGTGTCTTTATTAGTTCATTCCCTGCATATATAAGCAGAGCGCCATCCTCTTATACCTCGTAATTCATCGGCAACATATACCAATACCATCGACATCTAATATGTTCATAAAGAGAATGACTAGAACTTTCACAACATCTTCTAGGAAATTCAAAGGTGAAACCTTCAAGTATCAAGAGTCACTACCTTCCTTACCGGTCCCTTCAATTGAGGCCACCAAGGCAAAATACCTAAAATCAATCAAGCCTTATGTCAAATCAAAGGAGCAATACATCAAACATGAGGCTTTAGTTGAGGATTTCTTCAAGACTCAGGGTCCAGTATTACATCAAAGATTGTTGGAACTACAATCAAAGTCAAGAAACTGGCTGTCGACTTATTGGGATGATTATGCCTATCTACAGTACACTGATCCAGTTGTCCCATATGTTTCTTATTTCTACGGTCATAAGGATCTACCAGTTGAATTGGCCACAATTGGGAAAAATCAAATTTACAAATCAATTGCAATCATTGACAAGGTCTTGAACTTTGTGGAACTACTACAGAATGAAGCATTACCTCCTGAAGTCATCAGAGGCACTCCCTTTTGTATGAAATCATTCCAAATGATGTTCAATAACTCCAGAGTGCCATTGAAGTTGAATCAAGACTCAAATGTTTTCTATTCAATAACTGATCCAGCTAACTTGTTTGTTGTAATTGTGAAAAACAATCACTTTTTCAAGTTATTCACCCATGATTTAAACGGGGAACGATTACCAATAGGTGAACTTTATAAGCAATTGCTGGAGATCATTAAAATTGCAAACTCAACACCTAAAAACCATGCAATTGGTATATTGACCACTTTACCTAGAAATGACTGGTTAGCTGCTTATAATGAGTTGAGAAAATCCCCAGTCAACGTCGAATCATTGGATGAGATACATAAGGGGACCTTCATCTTGGCTTTGGATAATGCTAAACCTGTAACTTATGAGGACCGTGCACATTATTCATGGCATGGTGATGGTGAAAATAGATATTTCGACAAATCTCTTCAATTCTTCGTTGCTGAAAATGGTTATTCTGCTTTCATTGCTGAGCACTCCAAGATGGATGGGACTCCAACTTTACTTTTGAATGAGTTTGTTGGTCGAGAACTAAGAAAGATCAAACCTGATGAGTTCTTGAGGAAGTTGAACTTTGACCATTCAACTGAGTTAGTTGCTGAACCAATACACTTGAGATTTAACGTAAACCCATCTGTTCAGGAATCAATCAAGTATGCTAAAGAGAACTTCAAGAAAGAGTTCGACAACCATGATGTTAAAGTTCTGCATTACAACAAATATGGTAAGAATCAAATCAAATCTTTAAAAGCCTCTCCAGATGCCTATGTCCAAATGATTATTCAACTAGGTTTCTACAAGTTGAACAAGACAGTTTGGCCAACCTATGAAGCTGCATCAACAAGAAAGTTCTTTGGTGGTAGAACTGAGGCCACAAGATCAGTTTCCGAAGAATCTTTGAAATTTGTTGAAAGTTGGGATAACCCAAAGTTTAGTGACGCTGAACGTTTCGAATACTTACACAATGCACTCAGGTCTCATGTTGCATATATCAAAGATGCCTCAAACGGGGAAGGCGTTGATCGTCATTTCCTAGGTTTGAAATTCCAATTGAAAGATGGTGAGACACCTCATGAATTATTCTCTGATCCTTTGTTCAACTATAGTGGTACCTGGTTAATCTCCACATCCCAGTTGAGTTCAAACCTTCATGATGCTTATGGCTGGAGTGAAGTAAATTCAGCAGGATGGGGTATTGCGTACCAAGTCAATGATGAATTTTTGCATTTCAATATCTGTACTCGAAGAAGCTCAGGGAACAAAAGTGATGAATTATGGTTCTATTTGAAAGAAGCTGCTGATGAAATGTTTGAGCTATTGAGCAAGCAACAACAGAAACCAAAGTTGTGAATCATTCAACCATCTATATAGCTATACATATCTCATCCATATCTTATTACACAATGCATTAGGATTTAATTAAGATCAAATTGACTAGACATATCGTCCTATTAGTTTTCATCTGTGCTAATTACGTAATCACTGTTGTAATGCTTAGTCATCAAAAGTGACACCCGGATTTGACGAAAGTGAGCTTATTTATTTTCTTTGCATAACTTGAACTACTTTGTTTTATAACCTATAGAGAAAGAGATTCTGTATAGTGAGGGAAGCAAGGATGCACTCCACTACTCTCTCCATTAAGGGTATGACTTGTTCTGCTTGTTCGAATTCAATAATGAGCCAGTTAGAGTCGAATCCTCATATTTCTAACGCCGTTGTCTCACTGATTACAGAAGAAGCTATAGTTTCGCACACCAATGAAATAGAACCTGATGAAATCATAGAAATCATCGACGATTGTGGATTTGATGCTACGGTTCTATATACTACTGATAATGATGGGTCCCTGTCTCTTGTGCGTTCTCCAGATGTTGCCACTACGAGAATAAAAGTTGGAGGGATGACCTGCTCGAACTGTACCAACTCAATCTCAAGCATAATCAAACCAAAAGTGCTGAAGTTTGACATAAGTTTGATAACAGAAGAAGCTATTATAGAGCATGATATTACTATGATTTCCGTTGAGAGTTTGATTGAGATGATTGAGGATTGTGGATTTGATGCCACTCTAATTGACTCAGCTATAGCACACATTAGTAATACAGATGAACAGAATGATATAGTGGAAACTATAATATCGATTAAAGGAATGACATGCGGTGCTTGTACCTCAAGTGTTCAGAATGTGCTGAATGATGTCAAAGAAGTTGTTGATTCATCTGTTTCATTAATAACTGAACAAGCCATTGTTAAACATTATAAGACTTTGGATCCTACTATTTTGAAAGATTCTATTGAGGATTGTGGATTTGACGCTGATATTATTGAAACAATATCAAGAGAACAAACCCTCCTGGAAACAACGAACTTCAAAGTCGACGTCATCGCTAATATTGGCCAACTGGAACAATTTGAGGGAGTCGTTAGTACTAAACAAATTAGTGATACTGTTATTTCAATAACGTATGATTCTGCTCTTATTGGGGTGAGAACTTTGATCCAAGACCTTGGCCAGATAGGTATAACTGGTGAACCGCAGAATTTGATTGATACCAACTCTCAAATTAGTGCATTGAAGAAGCTGGAGGAAATTCAATTCTGGAAATCAAATTTCATCAAAACAAGTATCATTGGACTGCCCATTTTTATAATTGTTCATGTTTTGCCACTTTTCAAAATTGAGCTTTCATACCCTCTAGGACATGGGATATACTTGGAGAGTTTGGTTGAGTTTGGCTTTAGTGCTTATATCCAGTTTACTGTGGGAAAAATCTTTTTCAGGAACTCAATCAACTCGTTGAAGCACGGATCAGGAACTATGGATTTGCTGGTTTTTATCTCAACTAGTATCTCCTTCTATTTTTCTGTCTTGACAATAGTCGTTGCTTTCTTCAATAAATCTTCAATGTCTCCTCATACACTGTTTGAGACTGCTGTTTTATTGATGAATTTTGTGTCTTTAGGTAAGTGGATGGAATGCAAAGCCAAATCGGAGACCTCGTCTGCCTTGTCAAACTTAATTAGCCTAACCTCTTCAGAGTGTTCAATCATAGAAGATGCCAAATCATTCAGGGTGAATGCACCGGGAAACTCAATTACAATTCCAATCAACTATTTACAAATCAACGACATTGTTGATATCAGACCTGGTGAAAAGATACCAGCTGATGGCTTCATCATTCATGGTGAATCCGAAGTTGACGAATCATTACTAACTGGTGAATCATTGCCAATCCACAAGAAAATTAATGATAAAGTGTATGGTGGCTCAATAAATGGTGTTGGTCACTTATACATTAAAGTCCTGACGACGTCTGAGAATTCTCAGCTTTCCAAGATTGTCAAATTGGTAAAACTAGCACAGATGAGCAAAGCACCAATTCAGTCATATGCTGATTTTGTTGCTGGTATTTTTGTCCCTGTTATCTTATTACTGTCAGTTATTACATTTGTCTGCTGGATCATCATCTGTAACGTCCTTCCAAACCCACCGGAGATATTCAACAATATCAACGGGAAGTTCTTCACTTGTTTGAAGATTGCAATCAGTGTTATCGTTGTTGCATGTCCTTGTGCTTTAGGTCTTGCTGCTCCTACTGCCATCATGGTGGGAACCGGTGTTGGTGCTCAATATGGGGTTCTAATAAAAGGGGGTGAAGCTCTTGAAAACGCTAACGATATTGATGTAATGCTGTTTGATAAGACTGGTACCTTGACTGTTGGTGAAATGATTGTCACTGACTTACATATCCTGGGAGACTTCGACAGATTGTTGATACTCAAACTGATCGGAAGTTTAGAAAATAAAAGTGAGCATCCAGTCGGTAAAGCAATCACAAAATACGCATTACAAGACGTTGAAGAATTGGAGTCTAACGTAAGAAACTTTGAGGTACAAATTGGGAAGGGTTTAGTTGGTAACATAACCCTAAATGGGATTGATTATGAAGTTAAAGTTGGTAATCTCAAGACCTTTGGACAAGACTTCTTAGATAATGATCCAGTATTCAGCACTCTAAAGATTGATTCCGCTTTCACGCTGGCTCATGTTGTGATAAATAACAAATATGTTGGATACATGGAGCTGCAAGATGTCATCAAGCCAGATGCCGAACAAGTAATATCATTCTTAGAGTCCCAAGGATTTGAGGTTGCAATGGTTACAGGTGATTCTCAAAAAGCTGCGAACAGAATTGCTTTGCAAGTTGGTATACCACTGAGAAACGTCTACGCTGAGATCTCACCTTATGGGAAGGAACAATTGGTTGTTGATTTCCAGAATCAAGGTTTGAAGATTGCATTTGTTGGTGACGGTATTAATGATTCTCCAGCATTGGCAAAAGCTAATCTCGGTATTGCCATTGCTTCGGGAACAGATATTGCAATCGAAGCTGCTGATGTCGTTCTGCTGAATGAGAAACCGAATTTGAACATTGTGGCCAATGCCCTGGAAATTTCAAAATCAACTCTAAAAAGGATTAAGTGGAATTTCTTTTGGTCCAGTGTTTACAATTTGACAATGGTTCCTATTGCAATGGGAATTCTGATCCCATGGGGTATTCAATTGAGTCCACTGGTTGCAGGATTCGCAATGGCCTTCAGTTCAGTCAGTGTTGTACTGAGTTCATTGTGGTTGAAGAGGTGGACTCCTCCAAACCTTCAAGGCTTTGATAAGAATAGCATAAAAGGTGATGAATATGATGTTGAAAGTGGACGGAGGATAAAGAAGTGGAAATTAGGAAAGAGCGTGAAGGAGATGTTGAAATGGAAAAAGAAGAAACCTGAACAGCTAAACGATGATATCGAGCTGCAAACTAGATTACTATCAAATCAGTGAGCCCGGCCCCTCTAATAATACACACAAACCAAAGAACAAGGGAGCAAGCAGACAGGCCGTTATATATTCTAATACTTAATGACACATACTTAAACTACTCAATGATAAACCGATGGCTTAATTGAGGGTACGTCTAGATCCCATAACCAGGTTTCTCTCAGTCCAATATTTTTTCATTGGTGCGAAATGTAAACAAAAAAAATCAGTATAGGCAAACAAACAACAACACGAACCATTCCAAAGAATATTAACCGCTAAATCACAAACAGAGCCTTACAAAGCCCGTCGAAGATGGAGTTATCCATCAATAGAATATATGGTTCTTCCTCCAGCAATCAACTGAACGTTGCCGTCTCAACAAACCTCATAGCGTACGTCGCTAGTGGTGGAGTTGTTGTTTCCCAGATTGACCAGGAGAATGGACAGTTAACAAACCAAAGATTCCTATGTGCCAACAATAACAATCGTTCACCTCCATCTAACACACCACAGTCAACATATAATTTTCAAGCGATTACACCAGAGCTTGAGAAAGACCAGTACGGTATACCAAAGCCTAGTCATACAGTACAGGTCGAAGACCAAATCCAGATCTCTGATCTTTCACTGAATTCACCAGCCTCAAGACAATTCCCTCAATCTCAGAAAATCAAGACAATATCATGTATTGCCATATCCCCAGATGAGAGATATTTGGCCGTTGGTGAGGCTGGAACCCAACCTAGGATACTCATATTCTCATTAGCACCAGATTCAAATGATTTCCCAATACTGAGTATAGCTGAACATAATTTTGGTGTATTGGCGGTAAAATTCTCAAGCGATTCAAAGTATCTACTAAGTATTGGTGATACACATGATGGTTTCATTTATCTGTGGAAAATCAATGGATTGAGCCTTGAAGTTGTGGGATCCAATAAATGTACATCACAGATAAACGGAGTATTATGGGTTGATGATCTGATCATTACCTTTGGTATTAGGCATATCAAGATCTGGAAGTTTGAGGAGTTTGAGAAGAAATCTACCATTCAAGGGAAGAATGTGATACTAGGAAATAGTATGAACTCCAATTTCGTTTATGCAACTGAGGGATGTGATGATCACAATGACTTACTGTTTTTGAACTCACACGGTGAAATATATGGATATAACCTAGAAAGTAATACACTAATCATGAGATACGTGTTTGATACAGAAAAACTAGGAATCATCAAAACAGACGGGAACAAGGTATGGCTAGGTGGTAATACCTTGAGACAACTTCCGATCGACGAATTAGACAAAGAGCTGGTCAAGAATTTTGATGGGAACCTGGACTCCCCTACAAAAGTAAAGTTCACACCAAAGATCACATTCCTCGAAAAGATCAGTGAAAGATTCCTCATCTATACGACTTCGATGGAGGAGATTATTCTCTATAATATTGAATCTCAAGTAACTTCACCATTGATTGATTCATTATCTAAAAGTGTGACTGGAATTAAAACTGCTTCAAATGGGAAAGTAGTAAACTGGACAAAGGATGGAGTGTTGAAAATCTTAGAGGAGGATACTTTGAACTTGAAAGATTTGATAAAGATTGAGATCCCGGAGATCCCAAATAAGGTTATTGAGAATCATTTAACTGCATTAGAGCTAACACAGTCTAATGAGATTGTTGCGGGCGATGCATATGGTAACTTGAACATCTATGATCTTTCTGGAAAGGTAACTTTCACTATTGCTGCTCATGAATTCAGTATCAATGACTTATGCTACTTCCAAATAGAAGAAGTTGAGTTTATTGTCAGTACGGGAAGGGATAGAATGATCCAGGTCTTTGCCAGATCTGACACGGCAAATATCGAGGATGTCACAAGCTCTTGGTCCGTTTATCAAACTCTGGATGAGCACAAGGGAAATCTACTGAAGTTGTTGTACAAGGAAAGAAAGATATATGTGAGTTCTGCTGATAGATCAATTTCAGTGCATAGATTTTCAATCAAGGACAACAGAATTATAATTACCAAAGAGAAGAGTTTTCCAATGAAATCTACCCCCTCAGCAATAGCCCTCTATAATGATGACTTGTTGATCTGCACTATGGACAAGAACATAACCATTTACAATTCTCTCGCCTTGGAGTCATCCAGATCTTTCAAACTTTATGACGATGGCAATGAGTCCTTACTTGTTGATAATGCTCTCATAACCTCACAGGGTCTACTGATTTGCTCTTGTACAGATAAGAGTGTCAGAGTCTTCAATTACATCAATGGAAAACAAATATCTGTAAATTGGGGACACTCTGATGCTATCAAGTACTTGGTATCGGTCTCACCGAATCATATCATTACATTAAGCAGTAATGGATGCCTGTTTAGTTGGCTCTGCAAGACAGCGGAAGAAGCATCACAGTCTACAATCCAAAAGTATAGTGATCTGACACCGCCAAAAGTTACACGGAAAATCAAGAAGCTACACTCTGGAACGCCCTTGAGAAGAGTGATGAATAACTCACCAGCCACAAAAACACCAACGACAAGTAGACTTCAATCAACTGCAAGGCTCACACCAACTACGAGATTGAATAGTACCGCTAATACCAACCTTTCACCATCTCCAGGTACAACCTCCTCACCACTACTGATGAAAACAACGAGGACGAGTCCGAAAGGAACACCAACACCGGCACCAAAACCAAAGCTAGGGAATATTTTAAACACAGCTTCAAGGCAGACAAGATTATATAATGAGAATAAGGTATCAGTAGATGAGATCCTGTTGAATCTGAAAAAGTTTAAGGAGAACATGAACTCATATACCATTGGGGAAGTTTCGATGGTCAAGAAAGAACTCAAGGATATTTTTCAGTATGAGGAGGAGCTGCTACAATCATATAATGCTTTGATTTTGAGTTCCCTGAAGGACTTGAAACATGAAGACTAATAATAAGGAACAGATATATAAATAAATAAATAGGATGAGTAACGAACAGCTTCATGTAATTTAGGGTCATCATAGCACCCAAGCTGTGAGTCCTTGTTCGTCTACTATGGGGTGCAGCAAATCTGAAAGCACTGAAATGTCAATTGTCAGGCTCACCATGATGTGCCAGGGTTAGATCCAATAGGACGACGTGTCTCTTCAGGATGTCCCGTATTCTCCAAGATTCCTCTTACTGACCTGATGTTTTCACTCAGAATTTTGTTATCTTGTGCAGTGACACTTTCTTGTTTCCATCTAGCGTCAGCCATCGCCCCTAAAGCTCTAACTCTCTTGATCCTCTCCTCCTCCGCGATCAGTTCTTGTAAAGTTGGTTTATCGCTTCTTGTGAATCTGAGCCATTGCATCCATCTTGGAGGAACATTGGCAGTGGTATATTCACAGAGTTTTTGCTTCCTGTTGCGATACTCCACTGCTCGTCTTATGGGGAGGTTACTTGCCAATCTGAACTCCCAATAGGTATTTCCTTCCAAATCGTAGCCCACGAACCATTTTCTTCTGAATGGAACAGTACGAATGGCTTTCCATTGATGATAAAGCCGAGTCCAAGGGTTGATGCCCAGTCTATCCATCTTTTATTGGTGTTTTAGTCTGAAATTAAAGTGCCTGTTCTTGTCACTGTGGGTTCTGTTGTGGAGAGATTTTGTGCCAGGCAGAAAAAAGACAAAATATCCGGGAATAAAGTAAAATACATTGAGAAGTACATTCGAAGGGAACCATCTGTACAAGATAACCCCACAAATGAGCTCACAGAAGCTGGCATACGTGCCACCAGTACCCATTCAACTGGTGGACAACGACGAGGAGGAAGAACTTCAAGATGGTAGCCAGATTCCTGTCACTAACCAGCATACCTCTTCGTGGGCCTTGGATGCTAGAGTAGGGGAGTGCACCATCGTAACTGGATCAAATGGCAAACAGTTTGCTGTCTGGGCAGTCACAATAGAAACAACCAAGAAGGGACATATTCATATGTTAAAACGTTACAGCGAGTTTGATGCCCTTCGAAATGCTTTGTTGCTCAGTTTTCCCGACAGAGTTAATGAAATTCCAAAACTACCCCCAAAGAAAGTTATAGGAAACTTGAGAACCCAGTTTTTGGCCAAGAGACGAAAAGGGTTGGAGTATTTCATTAGCTGTGTCCTTCTAAATCCAGTGCTGGCAAATAGTAATGTGGTCAAACAGTTTGTCAGTGCTCAAAATCTGTCGTGAGAATATTGCAAGACAATTATGGTATGGTGTGATGTCGGAAATGTTAACAATATGAATACTGGTTCTTCACCGAAAATGTTTGTTACTGAGAGTATAGATTCATATCAGTTAAGGTGAACTGCTTCAGCAGTGATTATTGCAACTATCGTGCGATATCGGTCATCATGAGCATGTCGCAGTGGATAATGGAGTCCAAGCAACGATGTCAACTTGGGAAGAGAATTACTATAGATATAAGGGTAGGATGAATCAGATGCTTATTCACAACCACTTAACTATTATCTGAAAACTGATCAAGAGTGTATAACGACCAGCTAATGAACCCGTCCCACTAACTTTGGAGTATGTAAACCCGCGAAAATTTCCTATAATGTTGAGAAACGTCAAATTAGAAAGGTAAACATTACTAGTTGTCACCATTTTGCCTCGAAAAACGCAGCCAGCCAGTGAAACAAGCCACCATGGACACCATAAAGAGATATATCCAGTTTGTGATAGAGCTGATAGTCAACTGGGCCACTAGATTTGAAGAAAGAACCCAGCTCTTCAAGGATTTGCTGCTTATTCAGTATGTTGTAAGGAGAGCTCTCCTCCATCTCTATAACATGATACGATTCAAAAATTCATATTGGTATCTGTTTGAGAGAACCGTCAACAAATACCCAAATAACCTAGCTTTGATATTTTCCAAGCCTAAGTATGGTGGTAAAGGAGATGATGCGTTTGAGATGGTCCGCTATACGTACAGAGAGTTTTATGATATTGTATTGAGATTATCGGACATTTTGGCCCATAGATATGGTATAAAAGCAGGAGACACGATAGGAATCTATTTTACCAATAATCCGATGTTCCTATTCCTATGGTTTGCACTATGGAACGTTGGCGCCATACCAGCATTCTTAAATTACAATAACGTTGGTAAACCGCTGGTGCACTGTATCAAAGTTGGAAACATGGCACAGGTTCTAATTGACCCAGATGTTGCAAAAGGCGTTAAACAATCGGAAGAGGAAATACGTGAGGCATGTCCTAGTGTCAAGCTGATTTACTTAGATGAAGAAGTACTGTTGAAGGAAATCCTGGATCCAAATGGCTTGAAATTCAGACAAAATGATGACAGGAGAAATCCAAATGATTATGATTATGCCACTGCATGTCTGATCTATACTTCAGGTACTACAGGGCTTCCTAAACCAGCAATAATGAGTTGGAGGAAAGCAGGCTTTGGTACCAGTTTGTATGGGAGAATTGTTAAGGTGAACCCATCGAGTATCGTCTTCAGTTGTATGCCACTATATCACTCGGCTGCATCAATGTTGGGTGTATGCTCTACATTCCATCAAGGTGGTGCTGTTGCTTTAAGTGTAAAATTTTCAGCAAGTACAATTTGGACTCAGGTGAAGCTGACAAAGGCTACCCATTTACAGTACGTTGGAGAGGTATGTAGATATTTGCTGAACTCACCTCCACATCCGGACGAAAAGAACCACAATTTAAAAGTTGCATATGGAAATGGTCTTAGGGTTGATATCTGGAAAAAATTCAAAGAGAGATTTGGTATCAATGCTATTGGTGAATTTTATGCTGCCACTGAGTCCCCATTTGCATTGACGAACTATCAAGAGGGTGATTATGGTATTGGTGCTTGTAGAAACTATGGTAAATTAATCCAGTTTATATTACAATTCCAGCAGACTCTTTTGAAAATGGATCCTGACGATAACAGTGTGGAGTATAGGGATCCAAAGACTGGATTATGTAAAGTTGCTGATGTTGATGAACCTGGTGAATTATTGATGAATATATTCAGAGCTAAGAAACCCGAGACGATGTTTCAAGGGTATTTAGGAAACAGGAAAGAAACTGAATCCAAGATTCTCAGAAATGTTTTCAGGAAAGGTGATGCTTGGTATAGATCTGGTGATTTGTTGAAAGAGGATAAGAATGGACTATGGTACTTTGTTGATCGACTTGGTGATACATTCAGATGGAAATCAGAAAATGTTTCTGCCACTGAGGTTGAAGACCACTTACTGTTGAGTCCAGCAATATACCAGACTGTGGTTGTTGGGGTGAAAGTTCCTAATCATGAAGGTCGTGCTGGATTTGCTGTAATTGAGCTACATGAAGGAAATCCAATGGAGGATACCTTGAAGGATCTTTTGAAATATGTTGAACTACCAAGATATGCTATCCCTGTCTTCTTGAAATTTGTTGGCGAGATCCCACACTCTGATAACCATAAGATCCCAAAAAGACTGTACAGAGAACAAGTGCTACCAAGTGGTGAAAATGGGGATGAGTTGATTTACTGGTTGAATAAAGACAAGTATGAGAAACTTACAGAGGAAGTATGGAATGGAATTATCAATGGAAGTATTAAAATATAAACATGAGAGAGCAAATCTTTTCCTTAAGCATAAAATTTCAAATAAAAAGTATAAAATAGTCTAAGTATGACAAATATAATGAATGGCACGCTAAAAATCTTGATAAAATCATAGAAGCTTACAGCCAATTTAGTCTCCACGATGTTTAACTTGTCAGTATTTCTCTCCGTAACGAATGAACCAGTGGCATAGAAGTTATCTAAAAGTTCATCTTTCTCTTTCCAGATTTTGAATAACCAATCTTCAAATTCTTTTTTAGATAATTCGGCCTCCTCTTCAGTCTCATTCAAGTTTCCAATTGGAATCTCATCAATTTTGTAAGTTCTTATCCAGAATTCAACTTTCTCAGGACTCTTCCCTTCCAAGAACACTTTCTCTAGTCTATAAATATCTTGACCATATTCATGCTGCTTTACACCGGAATAACCAATAGTGATATCAACAACTTCTTGAACAGAGTCTCTAAGTTTCTGCAGAGAGAATCTCAAACCAGTAGTCTTTGGAAGAAGAACATTCTTGAAAGGTTTCTTCCCAACTTTAGCGGCATATGCTTCAGTTTTTCCCCTGGTGTTTGCGCTTAAATTAGTCCCCTCTGGGAAGATAATCAAAGAATACGGCCAGATAGCTTCATTATTGAAACCTTTAGGCCATGATCCATCGAAATCTTTGATGTTACCTGATGCTGGACCTTTTCCTCTTCCATCGGCATCAAGACGGTCTAGATGAGCACCCATGGTGACTTTGTCCTTCTCCCACTTTCTTGAAACAAAGATGAAGTCATAATTTTTCATCCCATATCCTAGAACTGGAATCTTGGCTAGTGAATCTTTGAGAATGATATAAACGAATCCTGAGAGTTTAGAGAGATAAGTTAACCACCACAAATAAACCCAGTCGGTATATATCTGATGATTGGCAAATATCACGGTGTTTTGAGGAAGAATGAAGCTAAGCTGACCTCCATGTAGGTTCAGTCTTGAAGATGGGATATCTGGCGAAATAATTCTCATCATGATTGGAGTGTTTGAAACAAAAGTCATCAGAGCGGTCAATAGCACAATAAATGCCTGTTTTGTAGTGGCAATCCATGCTTGCAAAAGTTCGTAGTTGCTGAAGATTAACAGCCCAACAGTTTGCGTGAAAACAACTGAGAGAACACCAATGCAGAATAGCACAACGGTCACAATAGACTTCAACACTCCGAGAATCAAGCCAAACATCTTTTCTGGTGTTTCTAGCGTTTGTAGCTGCTTAGGTGACGATCTGTGAATGGAATTGGTGTGACAGCCAAGTCAACAATAGACTCAAATTGAACAATGGGAACGATGATCAAATACAGGCCTTCCAGCAAGGAGACAGTAAGGAATGCTGAGGAGACACTGGATGTTGATATTAGCGGGTTCGATGCTGGATCTTTCTGACGGTCAAGATTGTGATTACCTTGTGGAATAATGACGTTTCTGTTTATTGCGGGATGATGATGACTCAGCAAAGATCAGACCTACGCCTAAACGTCGTCCTACTTAGTGACAAATTCATTAACACAGCATTACAATTTCTAATCTAGACTCTAAGGATATGTGGTGAAATCTCAACCACCGTAGATGCCATAACTTTCAAAGGCTTTCTTAATTTGTTGAATGTTATAGTTTTTGTGTAGGGCCAATTGAAGCAAAACACGAGCTTTTTGAGGATTTAGATACCCACCTGCAACAGCACCTTCAAATGGCTTCCCATCGTCATTTGCAGGCAAATTTGCCCTAGTAACACACCCGTCCTGTGATCTCTTTGAGTAGATGACTGGAATGTGGTATTTCTGCCAAATGTATTTGACAAACTCGTTGGTTTCATCAGTCAAGGAACCAGCACCTGATGTAGCCAAAACAATGGCTTTGGTATCCATTTGTTGGACTGCTAATTCAATCAATTTTGGATTGAAACCTTGGACATTGTAAAAGACAGTAACTTCTGGAAGTTCATATCTTCTTCTGGTGGTGATTGGATCAGTTGATAATTCCAAGCTTTCGGTAAGCTTTTTGGAATCAATGTCGATGTAAAGATTTGATGGTTTGGATGAAGGATAATAGAAACGAACTTTACCGTAAACGAAACTGCCTAGGTAACCTTGTCCAATAGATTTGAATGTATCCAATGTGTTAGCATTGGTTTTGGTGATGTAAAAACCGGAACCAATACTGTCATTTAAGACAACCAAGACACCTCTACCTTTTGATTCTTCAGAAGCTGAAACGGCAACTGCTTGGTATAAGTTGAAAGTACCATCTGGAGAAATACTAGATGATGGACGCATTGAACCAGTGATGACTATAACAATATCTGGATAATTTATGGTCAATTCCAAGAAGAATGCAGTTTCTTCAAGGGAATCAGTACCATGGGTGATAACAAATTTTTTGATACCTTCTTCTTCGTAAGCCTTTTTAATTTCCCTATGTAATAGCAAAAGATGAGTAGCGTTCAGTTCTTTCGAATCCAAGTTGACAATTTGTTGATATTTCAGATGGGCAATTTGAGATAGACCTGGAACAGTGTTGATCAAATCCTCAATTGTTAAATCAACGTCATACCCTGAGGTTTGTAAATCTGAGTTAGCTTTAGCAGCGATAGTACCACCAGTTCCTAAAATTTTAACAACTGGTAATGAGGCATCGTGAGAATCGACATCAATCTCGTGTGTTTTAGCACTTGTGGTGATGGACAGTTCATCAGTCACTAGAGAACCGTTCTTTTGATTTGTAAGTGGCATTATTGTTCTAGTTGAATCTAAAGTGATGAGTGATAGAGTCAAAGATAAATCAGATAAATTTTGGTGATCCCTCAATGTTTCACGCACCAATCCAAAATTTGATGATGATGAGTCTTTTTATGACTCGAGTCAAAGCTCTGTCCCGTTTTTCGGACAAATTTTTGGCTGTGATGCCCTTTTGCGAAAATCACTCTGGTTTCGCGAAAAATATAGCTAAAACGGCTAAAGCGAATTGCTGTTTCCTTATTCGGAATAAGTGCGAAATATTCGGTGGAGATTGTGTCAATGTCAACCAAATTACTTTTCGAGCTACAACAGTGGAAATTCTTCAATTTGTTTTGAAACTTCGATATTGAGTAGACACTGACAGTATCTTTCGTATGGATTAGATAATCTCAGATTTATTCCGGTGTAATGGGTATTAGATGGGTTTATTCCCAATTAGGTGGTAGGCAGACCGGTATCGGAACCATTCTTCCCCGGCCAAAAAAAAATGATGATAGTGCAAGTTGTGGTCGCTTTATTGACGAGTATATATGAAGATTCTCTCCTTTCTGCATCCTGTTCATGATCTCTCTCTATACACGATATTTATAGGCATTGTGATGTCTCCATAACCATGTCAGTGCCCAATCTCCACACAACATCATCATCACCATCATCAGCTGCAACCATAAGGACTCAGTCGAGTTCGATTGATTCAACTCTTTCTGTGGAACATCAGCTTAATTTTAATGGGCCTATAGCCATCAATAGTGATAATGTGAATAATGTTGCAGAACCTGAATCTAGTGAATTAGAATCCGGAGCTACTTCAAGTGCACTTCGGAGACCAAGAAACGAGAGAAGAGGTCTGTTGTCATCAGTGTCTTTGATTCCAGAGCTAAATGATTCCAGAGAGTACACTGAAGACATGAAGAACCTCATTGTGTTTATCATTGCTTTTGCATCAATGATTGGACCTATGGGTACCTCTATTGTTTACCCGGCGATAGAGAAGATGAAGGAAGAGTTCGAAACAACCACCATGATGATTAATGTTTCAGTTGGTATCTACTTAATGTCATTAGGTGTCTTCCCACTCTGGTGGTCCTCTTTCAGTGAAAGATTTGGAAGAAGAAGTATTTATATTATTTCATTCAGTATGTATTTGGGATTTGCTATTGGATGTGCCTTGTCAAAGACCATCAAGTCGTTCATTGTTTTTCGAATGCTAAGTGGAGGTTGTTCTGCATCTGTTCAAGCCGTTGGGGCTGGAACTATAAGTGATTTGTTCGTCACAGAGAAAAGAGGAAGAGCTTTGGGTGTTTACTATTTGGGTGCGTTGTTGTCACCATTGACTAGTCCCATAATTGGTGCTCTGTTGATGACTCGCTGGTCCTGGAGATCAACTCAATGGTTCTTAGTTATACTGGCTGGCGTCATTGACCTCTCTGTGATTCTATTATTACCAGAAACATTGAGAACACAGGACAATAAGGCTTTCATTTCCAAAATTTTGGCAGAGAGAAGACAAAATAAAGAACATACAGACGAGGAGTCTCAGAAATCTGATATACAGGATGGTGAGACGCATGTTGACAATAATGAAGAAGAACTAGGGCACGACAACGTCATTGAGAGGATTGCATCCAGAGTTTCTCACAGGTCAGCATTTAATGAGGTTGACAACGATCATCAATCAGTCGTCCAAGAGATTTATGTGTCAAGCAATGCTGAGAACGATCCAAGAATGGCTGAAATCAGGGAGAATGACTTACGAAAGTTGAGAAGTGAGATTGAAACAGCTATCGATGAAAGCTCAGCAAAACAAACGAAATGGCAGTTGACGAAAAAGAATACTTATGAATATTTTCTGAAACCACTGAAGGCACTAAACTTTTTGAGATATCCACCTGTTGCACTAGCGATTTCTTTCTCTGCGATTTCATTTGGGATTCTTTATTTTGTCAATATGACTTTAGAGTTTGTGTTTGCTCGTCCTCCGTATAATTGGAAATCTCTATATGTTGGTCTTGCATATATACCTAACTCTATCACTTATATCATAGCTTCAATCTATGGGGGTAGATGGACTGATAATCTGTTAAAGAAATACAAGAAAGAGCACGGTTTCAATGCCCCAGAAGCCAGGATATCATGGAACATTTTCAGTGCCGTTGTCACTTTCCCTATCGCACTACTCATTATTGGATGGTGCTTTGACTATCATACTTTCTGGGTAACTCCTTTGATAGGAACAGCATTATTTGGGTATGCCTCGATGATGACCATTGGTCCAACAGTCACTTATATTGTTGATTCTTTACCAGGACGAGGTGCTACAGGTGTTGCACTTAACAACCTCATAAGACAAACCTTGGCAACGGTTGCTGTCTTTATCACTGATCCTGTAATCGATGGTATGAATACAGGGCCTGCTATGTCTATGTTTGCAGGTATTGTTCTGCTCAGCTCTATTGTCCTGCTCATCATAAAGAAGAGAGGAACCTACTGGAGGGAAAATTATGATCTTCAGAAGCTTTATGACACACTGGATTGATTCATATATGTCATGCATTTATATTCATACTTTAACATACGCATTGACCAAGCCTGGTCAGACATTCATTCATTCATCTCATCATCAATGATCTAGTTATTTATTTATGTATTTATTGCTATTTCTTCATAAGTTCATACAATAAACGATACTAATTTCTCCGTATTGGGAAGTAACTCCGATCGCATGATCTTCCTAATTTGTCGAGGATTCGAAATAGCGAAAAATGTACGCTTTAAAACCTCCACAGTCTACAAACAGCTAAGGCATTAAGGCATTGAGCATCAATAAGAGATGGAAGATCGGAACTCAACTGAAACCCATGGACTTCAGTCTGCTCACTGCTCACTTCACACAAGGGACAGTCCCCAAGGAGAAATTTGAAGTGCCTTGCGATGGAGAGAGTTGAGGACCTAGAAGCGAATGTCAGTCAAGAAATCAAGACGATATCTATCACTGAAAAAGAGATATATGAAGCTCATGATGATGGCTCAGAATCGAAGGTTGTCGTGAGATCTGAAAGGCGAGGATTATTGATCCAACTTTGCTTGATCCCAGAATACAAAGATCCCAGAGAACATACAAAAATTGTGAAAACTTACTTACTGGCTGTGATCTCCACAGCAGCAGCGGTTGGACCAGCAACTACATCAATCACTTATCCAGCAATGGAAGGAATGGTGACCGACCTGAAGTCCACCAGATTCGTATTGAATGCTACTGTGGGATTGTTCGTTCTAGCAACAGGTGTTTTTCCCTTATGGTGGTCAAGTTTCAGTGAGAGATATGGCAGAAGATCGATATACTTGGTTTCATTTGTGATGTTTTTCGGATTCACTTTAGGTTGTGCTTTGTCTACAGATGTTGTTACGTTTGCGATCCTGAGAACTTTAGCTGGTGCTTCTTCTGCTTCTGTTTTGGCAGTTGGAGCTGGTACTATTGCAGATCTATATGAACCTAAAAATAGAGGTGAGGCACTGGGCTATTATTACCTTGGTCCACTGATATCTCCACTACTGGCACCTATCATTGGCTCATTACTTCTCATTAAATGGAACTGGAGAGCATCTCAATGGTTTCTTGTGATATTATCAGGTTTGATGGTGATATGTACATTATTCACATTACCAGAGACATTGAGGCTGCAAGATCAAGATCCAATGGTACATAAACAGGAAGAGGAACTGAGGAGTTTGAGGAAGAGCAAAAGACTTAGACGCGAAGCTTACCTGACTCTCATAAAACCACTGAAAACGTTACGATTATTGAGATACTTACCTGTCATATTGACTGTTCAGCAAGGTTCGATGTTATTTGCCATTTTATACTTAATCACTATTGGGTTACAGTATGAGTTTGCTGAGGATCCATACAAATGGAAGGCTATTTACATTGGCTTTGCATACTCTCCTCAATCAATCGTGTTCATTATATTCTCAGTACTGGGTGGGAAGTACATCGATAGGCGATTGACGAGATTCAAGAAGAAGCATGGATATTACGCACCAGAGTGTCGATTATCATACAATGTTGTACTAGGATGCATCACACTACCCATTTCAGCCTTGGTTATTGGCTGGTGTTTCAACTTCCACACATTTTGGGTCACTCCATTAATTGGGACCTCCATTTTTGGGATTGCTTTACCAATGCTGACCGGTCCAGTAGTTACTTATTTAGTTGATTCTCTTCCTGGAAGAGGTGCGTCGGGTGTTGCCGTATTGAATTTTGTGAGGAGTATCTTTGCTTGTGCTTCAGTGTTTGTATTCGACCCAATGGTGAAGAAAATGAAGCCTGGCCCAATGTTTACCTTATTTGCGGGTGTCAGCCTCTTCAGCTCATTGACTACACTGTACTTGAAAAGGAATGGAGCCAGATTACGAGGAGAGTGTGATTTTGAAAAGCTATACGCATCTTTAGAGTGAAAGTGTTTATTTCAAGTTCGGCTCTTCATGATGGGATGGTCCAGACTTCTCATGAAATAAACGATCAGCTAACGACTTTGTGGTTATAAGCTACCTTGTAAAGTAATTCAACCGTATCTGGAACGAGCCATACATCCATACGTCATTTTCTTTGAAGAGAGTAAAATCTTCCGACACTAAAAGCTTAGAGTTATTTTGATACAAAAAGCCGTAATTGTGTCAAGTTTGTATCATAATATGAAAGCTCGGCCGGGCCACATTTTTGTACTTCACTATGAAACAACTACAAAACAAAGCTGATAAAATAAGAGTTTCATGATGGGCCACTGCTTGGAGGCCCATATGTCTATTTAAACCCACAAATTCCTGTTATCCATCAAAAAAATTCTACTTCTCCCGATATCCTCTACATATAAGAGAAAGAAATTTATTAAGTCTTACAAAATGATGATCACAATTAGCTGGGCCATACTCAAAAGGATACCAAGGGTCTTCATGTTGATACTTTTATTCATTAGTATATTTTTACTAGCATTCTTGTTGTTGGGTTGTTCCAACTCATCATCAACTTATTCATCAACATATCTCATTACCTATGAATTTAACCAGAGTTCACCAATCTACTCATTGGTTAAGTCTTCCTATTCAAATAAAAATCTAACAGGCTATGAAGAAATGGAAGTTAAAGTTGGATATATGAGTATCTGTATTGATGTTGACGATTATGTTTCATGTACTTCAAGAAACAACCTGGCAAAGTTTTCCGCAATCACTGGGGTTGATCTATATACCATCAATTCCAACTCATCCTCAACCACACTGGACTTAATATCTTTGGCTTCTGATTTTGCAAATGATATTGTACATCCATATATCTTGATTGCAACAATAATCTTGACAATTGTTCAATTTCTCTCATTACTTTATATCATCATTCCCGGATTACCATGGAAGCTTTATGTCAACAAGTTTAATCTTGTTTTGGCACCAGTTTTAGCATTGCTATGGGGGTTAGGTGCAATGTGGTCACACGTTGCTGGTGATGCAGGAAAGAAGCTGGTTCAAAGTGCAAGTATGGGAATAATTAAGGCGCATTTCGGACTCAAAGCAGCTGCCATGACGTGGACACCTTTTGCATTCTTTGTCATTGTTACAATTGGTATCATTAGTCTGCATTTGAGAGACCTTAATAATATAATTAAGGATGTTGACTTTGCAGAGAACAAAGTCTGAATAGAGTGAAAAACTCGGAATAATGATACCAATAAATAAATCACACACATAAATTGTTTATATCTTTTCTAACACCCATGATACAATTCTTTCGCACGTCTTTGTAGGTAGGTCACCAATTTTCATAGGCGTATAATCGCCTGCAATACCGAATCCATGAGGTGTGTCATGCTTCAACTTCAGCTGTATGAATCTAAACTTACTTGGATCCTTCTTGGATTGTAAATCCCTTGCGAACTTATCTAGGTCCGATCGAGTATAAAACTGATCTTCTTTTCCAACAATCAGTAATGTCGGTTTAGTGACGACTTCTAAAGCGTTTTTGGGAAGAAAGATAGGATGAACCAATACAGTACTCTTGATCCGATCATCCTGTGATTCTATGGCCACTCTAGTAACAGCATTAGCACCAAAAGAAAATCCAATTAGGACAGCATTTTCAACTTCATGTTTGGTTAACAGTTCTTGAATCGCGCTCTCAACATTGATCCAGTTTGTGGTGGATTGGAATCTTCCTTCATTGAAAACACCAAAAATTGCATGGGATTGCAACCAAACATTGACCTTCAAGTTCATGGCAACTTCAATTGTCAAATTCTTCAGCCTCGATATGAGTGAATCGTTTTCATGTGTTTCTTGAACACTTTCCAGATTCAAAGGATCCTCAAAATATATATCGAGGATAGCAGTGACGCATCCAGTCCTGATAGCATAAGCATCTGCTAGTTTTTGGTTATTGACACTCAAGCCCCTGGAATTGGGTACGATGACAATCATTGACTTCTCTTTTGTCTGTAGTTCATACTCTATTTTGCCATATGTGTCAATCTCAACGTTATTGATAGGGTAGGTTAAATAGACCAAAACACCAGATTCCTTTAATTTGAATTCATAGCCTCGAGGTTTCAGCGGGGCAGGTTCTTTGAAGATGGAGGACTTTCTCGATGTAGATGGAGAGTCCAGAAGATCGTCGAAGGACGAATCTGAGCTGTCATCGTCTTCATTGCCATGTTTGTAATTATTGGGTTCCCTACTAAGGGAGATATCTCCTTCGATTGAGTCGTCAATGTTGTAAGAAGAGTCAAAGTCGTGGAGCACTCTTGGATAAGCCGACTTTGGCACTGAAGAGACACCGTTTTTTGGCATCTTTAACTGATTCTTCAGAGGCTTCCGGTCTTCTTCTTGTTTCGTTTATTTGGCTGTTATTCGTTGTTTGGTGATGTTTGTTTTTGTCTTTGGATGTCTGAAGTTGGTGGGAACGTCGATCAATACAAGCCGCAATATGTGAATTCTACAACAATTAAACAATTTAATTTACACTTTTTTTTTTGTTCGTATCATGAAATATTCATTTGCTGTTTTGTACTATAAATGTATCTTTCTTTTGTTTTGAAAAAGAGATGGTCTGGGTCAAATAGGACTTGTACACTGTATCATCATCCACACCCACAACCACTTTTCTCTAACTCTTTTATGTCTCTAAAAATCATTATCGTTTCTTTTAATCTAATGAAGAAGCACCAGTAATGATATCAACCAATTCATTGGTAATGACGGCTTGTCTGGTTCTGTTATATAAGATGGAATATTTACTAATCATATCACCAGCATTCTTGGAAGCGTTATCCATAGCATTTCTTCTAGCTGAGATCTCAGAAGCATAACCATCAGCTAAAGCGGCATAAATACCGTTGGCCAATGAAAATTCAGCTAAAGTTTCTGGGACTTTGGCATCTTGGTCAATTTCGTATTGTGATAATTGGGCAGATTGTTCAATAGAATTAGCATCATAGATGGATGATTTGGTTGGTTCAAAAGAAACTGAAGAAACAAACTTGTTGTAGAAGATTTCAATATCAGTGTATTCTTTTTTCAATTGAAAAATTTGATCAGTGATCAAAGCAGCTTCAGTGAAAGATGGAGCTTCTTTACCAATACCGTTGAAAGCCAAAACTAATTTGTCACCAAGGGTTCTTGCGATTTGGGTTCTTGATTTATCACCAATGGCAATGATATCAACGTTACCACCTAATTCAGCAGCTCTTAATCTTGTGGCTTTAGCAACTTGAGAATGGATGGAACCACATAAACCTTTATCGGATGAAGCAACAATCAACAAAGTTTTCTTTTGTTCAGATTCAACTGGAGCAGTTTCAGCATGAGTATAAACTTCTCTGTCAGCAGCAGAGTAAACTCTAGCAGTGTTTTTAACACGTTCAGCTTTACCTAGTCTAGTTGAAGCAACAATTTTCATGGTGTTGGTGATTTTTTCAATGTTTTTAATTGATTTCAAACGAGTTTCAATATCACGTAAAGTGGCATAGTTTCTATCAAACAGCTGTTAGTAGTTGATTCATGATTTGAAGAATTAGATGGTAATGGATATGGTTGTAATTGTGATGGAATTGATTTACTTAAGAGTTTATTTAAGTCCATTGTTTTTATTATATTGAGTCCATCATAAAAAATTCAAATTGGTCCAAATAAACTTCTTGAAAGTTTGATTCTATTGCTGTTTCTTAGATTCTCGATAAATCTGTCAAAGAAGCCTCTAAATTCCATTCAATTAAAACAAAATCAAGAATTTTCATGTTCAACACCCAATTGAAATGGAGCCATTGAATTGCAATCATTACATAACCATGAGTTCTGAATCTCGATCCAAAACAAAAAAAAAGAGACATACCTTGATTGAGTAGCAGCTGAACGAGCAGCAGAAGAACCGAATCTGGAAAGCATTTTTGCGCTGAAATTTGAGTTCCTTCAAGTCTATTTCCTTCAAATTCTTACTTTCTTGAAGGGGGTTTTTCTTTGATTTTTCCAACTTCTAGAAAATTTGGTAACGGGCCACGACACTCATTTGGTTGGTCGATTTGCATTAGGGAATATTCGCGGTATCTGGAAAAAAACAGAGTTGTGCTTATGTAATGTAATATAGCTAATAGCTTATAGCGTACTATACTACCAATGGATGTATATATCAAGTCTAATTAACATTTGATTCCCAGATGATGATCCTATATTACATTGAGGATTAACAAAAGACTCTCTCGAAAGTCAGCGTCCTCAAAGAATCAACTTAATGTCACTCTTTTAACAGTTGAAGAGGATTGAAGAATATCGACAACCAGGGCATTCTCTTGTGTATCATCTGAAACCAATGCACTGATAGGATTATCTTCACTAGCAAATGCATATTTTCCTTTGACAAACCAGTCCTTCTTTGACTTGTTGTATTGTATTATTTCCAGTTGGTTTGTATCATTTATACCAACGACAAGCTGTGAGGATTTATCCAAGGCAAAAGTATGAATGTTGGAGCTTGTAGTTATCTTAACAGAAGTATTCTTTCTTAAATCCCAGATACTCAAGGAAGAGTCGTTTGCAGCAGCAAATAACCAATAACCATTGGAACCAAACTTCAGAGTAGATACAACTGCTTCACCGTTAGTCAAACTGGTTGAAACCTGGCCAGTTCTTATATCGATTATGAAAATACTTCCTTTTGTATTGCTTATAGCAATCAATGCACCATCAAGATGAATATCAGCACTAACAGCTCCTTCAGGAACGCTGTCGTTAAAAATGATTGATTTTGAATTAGTGTCAATGATTGAGTATAATCCTGATTCATCAACAGTAATAAATAAGTTTGATAGTGAAGGATGTTCAAGAATTGCTATTATCTTAGACTTATGGTTTGTCTGTAGTAATTGCTCATTATAATAGATTTTACCATTTGTAAGACCAGCAAACTTGTCCTTTGATAGCTTAGAAATCAAAATATTTGAAATGTTTTTATCCTTGACGATAGTATCGTCTTTGGTCACTTCACCTGAGGAACTATTGTAAACAGCTGAAATACCAGTAGTAGAGGTGAATACAAAGCCAGAGCTGGTAGTCATTCCTTGTATAATTTTTTTGAATGGTTTAGGGCCAATGGAGGTCTCATCAACGTTAAAATCATGTGTGATTGAGACATTGACTTTCTTCTTCTCTGCTTTGTGAATCTGGAAAAGCTCTTCATTGGCTCTTGTAATATCTACAACTATATTCTCTGGAATGATCGAATCGGTAACAGTGGCCTCTGTTGGTTCTTGTTCTTGTTCTTGACCTGCATCTGCAGCTCCTGAACCAATGGATATGGATAAATCTTGTAGTGCCTTTCTTGCCTCATCACGTTCCCTGATCGATCTGGCTGCTACTCTCACTGCAGCATCATGATGGTATAAAGCAGTGGATAGTTCTCTTCTTGTGTCTTCTAGTTGTTTACGAAGTGAAAACAGTTCCAAGGCGACCGAATCCCATTCATTTTGAAGTGATGATAAAAGTGCTGGAATTGAGTTCAAAGTAGGTTGCCTTGGAGGCTGAAAGGAAGTCTCGGAGTTCTTGATACGAATAAGCTCATCAAGTTGTAGAGGCTCTGAATTTATAGGATCCTTGTGGTGTTCATTGATGTATTGTTCGATGAGATTCAGTTCAAAGACATGTCCACTTCTTGGAGAAACAACCGGTGTTTTTGGGGGTATTCCTGAGACTGGACAGACCATTAGTTTTGAGAGATACGGTGGAAAAAAAACGGGTGATCAACTTACTAGCACAAAGCATGATGATAGTACTGAATCTTTAAGCTTTTCTTCGAATTCACTATGAGCTTTCAAACTATACAATTTTCTTGTTTACAATTTTTTTCATTCTCGCGAAATTTGGCAAAGTAGCATACAAAGCACAGTGTTAGACAGCTAATCTATTTACAATCTATGATAAGTTTATATATTCAGCCAACGCTTTTAAAATCCTGTTACTGCACCGAGAACGTTTGTGATGGCAACGTCAGTAGTGGCCAGCAAACTGGTGATACCAGCAGAGTTCACCAATGCACTCTTAACAGTATCGAATGGGTCAATGATACCAGCTTCATACATATCGACAACTTCTCCTGTTTGAGCATTAACACCGGTACTGAATGATTCTGTTAATTTAGATTTGATGTATTCATTCTCTAGACCAGAATTGCTCAAAATTTTGTTAAAAGGAGCACTCAATGACTTCACAACAATACTTATACCGACTTTAGCATCGAAGGAAACATCATGAAAATCAGCATTTGCTAACACTTGGGAGGCTTTCAAGAGAGCAACACCACCACCTGGTAAGAATCCACTACGTAATGCAGCATATGTGGAGTTCAAAGAGTCATCTAATCTATCTTTTTTTTCCTTGACTTCTAATTGCGTGACACCACCAACTTTGATAACTGCAGCACCACTGGTTAATTTGGATAATCTCTCTTTCAGTTGATCTCTATCACCAACACTAAGGTCAGGTTTCTCCAGACTAGATCTGATAATTTCAACTCTGACATCCACGTTTGATTGGGACCCGGTACCTCCAACGATCAGTGTTTCATTTGGTGAAATAACAATGGAGGAGGCAGTACCAAACACTTCTTTAGTGGCAGAACTAGCAATCACATCAGTGACATCAGGATCTATGAGCTTGGCACCAGTGGCAGCTTCGAGATCTTCCAAGTAGTCTACTCTAGCATCACCAAAACCAGGGGCTCTAACAGCCACAACGTTGACTTGTCCTCTTAACTTGTTGATCAATGCAATTGCCAAAGCATCGCCTTCTAGAGCATGAGCAACGATCATTAGTGGTCTCTGCTCCTTTTGTGCATGTGTAAGAGCTGGTAAAATGTGCTGAGAGTTTCTTAACTCTCCTTTGTATAACAATATAAGAGGATTTTGTAAGTTCACTTTAGAGCCAGGCTTCTGTAGGTCCCCGAATTGAGGTTTGATGAAACCTTCATTGAATCTCAAACCTTTCTTAATGTCAAGCTCGTCTTCAACTTTTTGTCCATTCTCTATAGTGACAATACCATCCTGTCCAACTTCGTTTACAGCATCTGAGATCAAACCACCCAATTTAGCATCCCCATTACTACTAACAACAGCAATTTGTTTCAGTTGTTCGACATTTGTGATCTTTCTTTTCTGAGATTCCAGATATTGCAGGACATAATCTGTTGCTAATTGAACACCTTTTCTCACTTCAGTAGGATTGGAACCGGTACTAACATGTTTTAAAGAGTTAGCTAATATGTTATAAGCCAAAACAGTAGACGTAGTTGTACCATCCCCAGACTCAATGTTGGATTTACTGGTGACGTCTTTCATCAACTGACACCCCATATTCTCGTAATTATCCTCCAACTCAAGCTCGCTTGCAATGGAATAACCATCCTTGGTGATTTTGGGAAAGTTGTACTTCTGTTCAATTAAAACATTTCGACCTTTTGGGCCCAGAGTTACAGAAACAGCATCATGAAGAATGGTAGCACCTTTCAAAACGGATAATCTAGCCTCGTTTGAGAATCTTAGATCCTTGTGGATTGTCTTGATCCCTCTTTTGAGAACCTGATACTTCCTAGCGTTTAACATAGTTGAAAATTGGTTGGTGGCTTCGCTGTATTGAGATGTTGATGGGTGATTCTTCAATTGTTAGGTAATTTTCACATTCTGCGTTTTTAGAAGCTCATCGAATTTTTCTCTCGTAGTTAACACTTTCGGGAACCGACCTTAACAAACAATGCCAACATTAAACCAGAGATAATCCAACAAAACAGGACATTGGTCATTGATTATGGTGTCAAAGCTAAGTTTCAAGGGAGAAAAGCCCAAAAAGAAGAAGAAAGTGGTCAAAAAGGTGGGAAACTCATCCCAGCCTCAAGATTTGAATGCAGTGGATCCACAACTAATAGAATCAAATTGGACATCTGCTACTATTTTTTCTGATCTCAATGGTCCTCTGTTGTTGAGCACATATGATCGAGCAACCTCCGACTTCGATCATCTCACCGCAAACCCGATCTGTCTGAGTGTCAATGATCTTGGTAATGTTGTTTTGAGGACTGATTTGACAGTTACCAATGAGGGTGTGAACTTCCCTATCAAAGAGACAGATACATTAGCGTATCATGCGCCTATCCACAAAACGGAGCCTAATGACATTCAACAAGTCATTGTTGCTACTTCTTTAAGTACACTAGTAACAGGAGAAGTGAATCCTAACAAAACGAAGCTGGCACTGAAAGCTTTCAGCGATAAATATATTGGTGCTAACGGTGACAGCATTGACTGTTCAAGTGAAGCCATAAGTCTTCCACAGATCTGGTCTTTTGAAAGAATTATTGATAGAAATGAGGGTGTGTGGTTCAGGCTGATAAATGGTTCCAAGAAACTTGTCTATGAGCAGAGGAAGTTCAAACTTGTGAATCTTGACACTGATGCCTCAGGGAACGATCTTTTTGTAGTGAGAGTACAAGCTAAAAATTCAACTACTGGGAAAAGGCTTTTGCGTGAATATGAAGAATTTAAGACTGTTGGTGGTGATTCCATAACCCATTCCGTCAGGAACGCTGTTGATTCGTTAGTCAAAAGTGGCATCGAAATCGACAAAGCTACGCTCAAGAGATTGAAAGATGCTGCTATCAATGGTAAGATTAACGAACAGTTGATATTGGAAAGACAAGGGCGTAAGTCTGACTCAAGATGTTAACTTAGATCATAAAATCTGCTCTTTTCACCATTATAGTCCTTATGTGAAACAACATTCAAATTAGTCTCATGTTCTCTCAAAATATGATTCTGCCTTTTGCTTGAAAATCCAGTTTGTGTCAATATTGGAACAATACCGTCACAAATCAGTGATATACCGGTCGTGCTATGTTCGCTAGGTAATATAGCATCAGCGAATTGTTTGGTAGGGATGATGAATTCATTGAACTCTGGTCTAGCCCGGCGCAGATAAGTGTCTAGCACATCTTTCAGCTCACCTCGTTCTTGCAATACATCTCTGGTTATCCATCTATTCAGTCTTGTGTCAGCATCACAGTCAACAAATATCTTCATGGAAGCTATTTTCCTGAGTTCTTTGTTGTATAAGGCATATAATCCAGTAATGATAATGATAGTTTTTGTAGATCCAACCCTAGTTTCAATTGATCTCACCGCTTTCAAAACCAGATCAAAGTCGACTCTTGAAGGTGTTGGGTCATCAGATGAGTCTTTCTTCTCAAATGACCTTAATGTGATCGTTTCAGTGTGGACATCATCGATCGCTTCTTTCAGTGTCGATCTTATCTTCTCGCTCACGGTTCTCTATAGCATAAGTCAGTCATACAAGCCTGGGAAAAAAAAATCGCAGAAGGAGTGCCAGTGTACATGAGCATACCTTACCAGAGCAGTGTCCCCCACCAATCAGAATCACCACAGTATTCTTGCCCATAATCTATGAAACAATAAGAAAGAGCCAGTTTCGTGGGATGGTGATGATAGTACTATATAAATATAATGATCAATTTCAAGACCATCCGCGAAATTGTTCTGATGGCGCTCCGCTCCAGTAAGCAAAAAAAAATCTTTTTGACATAATTAACGTCTAAAAACTTTCAGCCTAGCCAATATCACACTAAATAATGGATTTTGACAAAGAAAGAGACAAAGAGCTTCAGTTCAAGACATCCAAAAATGTCCAGGTTGTTTCTTCTTTCGAAGAAATGAACTTGAAAGATGATTTGCTTCGAGGAATCTTCTCATATGGATTCGAAGCACCATCTGCCATTCAGTCAAGAGCTATCATGCAAATCATCACTGGTAGAGATACAATTGCTCAAGCACAATCAGGTACTGGTAAAACCGCAACTTTCTCTATTGGTATGCTTGAAGCTATCGACACCAAGAACCGTGAAACTCAGGCCATAGTGTTATCACCAACCAGAGAACTAGCTGTTCAGATTCAAAACGTCATAAAATCATTAGGAAACTACATGAATGTCCAATGCCATGCTTGTATTGGTGGTACAAATGTTGGTAATGATATCAAGATTCTAAGTAAAGGTCAACATATTGTTAGTGGAACACCAGGGAGAGTTGCTGATATGATTAAAAGAAGAAATTTAGCTACAAGAAATGTTAAGATGTTGATCTTGGATGAAGCTGATGAGTTGTTAAGTAAAGGTTTCAAAGAACAGATATATGATATCTACCGTCAATTACCTGCTGGTACCCAAGTTGTTGTTGTTAGTGCCACACTTCCAAAAGATGTGTTAGATATGACATCTAAATTCACAACTGACCCAGTTAAGATTTTGGTTAAAAGAGATGAGTTAACACTAGAAGGTATCAAGCAATACTTCATTGCAGTTGAGAAAGAGGATTGGAAATTTGATACACTATGTGATCTATATGACTCTTTAACAATCACACAAGCAGTAATATTCTGTAATACCAAGAAGAAAGTTGATTGGTTGTCAGACAAAATGAGAGCATCAAATTTTACTGTTGTGGCAATGCATGGTGATATGAAACAAGATGAAAGAGATCAAATCATGAGTGATTTCAGACTGGGTAATTCCCGTGTATTGATCTCAACTGATGTTTGGGCTAGAGGTATTGATGTTCAACAAGTGTCTTTAGTGATAAACTATGACCTACCGTATGATCGTGAAAACTATATCCATAGAATTGGTAGATCAGGAAGATTCGGTAGAAAAGGTGTTGCCATCAACTTTGTGACGAATGAGGATGTACAGGCCTTACACGATATTGAACAGTACTATAGTACTCAAATTGATGAGATGCCTGTGAATATTAGTGATATGGTTTAATCCAGAATGTTGTTTAGTTGTGAATTCCGTACTTTGTAAAGATCGACCAACTTCTTGATATATTCCAGTTTCTTATCAGGTCTTAAATGTTCCATATTTCTAAGTTCAGGTCTCGTGGTTGAGATTTCAATGGTCTTTGTTGAGTTTTTATCTTTAATGATAACATCGGTGATTTGTAGTTCTGGTGTAAGGGATTGTGAGTTGACAATCTTTTGTCCGTTTTCATCTAATTCAATCACGATGGCCTCTTCGTCTTCCTCTAAAAAAGCCTCAATGCTGTAATACTCAGGGTCATCTTTGAAAACATATTTGATTTCAGGATAGGAGTTTTGAGGATTGTTGAAGATGTTTGTGGATTGTGAATCAGAATTGATCAGAGATACTTGAGATTGCTTTCTTGAATTGACGAAAGATGGAACATGGATCTCTGACGTATCCTGAATCACCGCAAAATAGGGAATTTGTGACTCTTCCCAATGCTTCGGCATTGTCCTTGGCGATGGAAGATGTCTTGCTGTTGGAGTTTTCGTTGTTTTCGTATACTAGTTTTCGTATGGTATTATGGGTAAGTGGGTAAATAAATAAATTTCTATTACATAATCAATCATTGAGGTATTATGAACATGTATGTTTTGTTTATTATGATGGCCTACTTTTGTGACTCTTCCCTTTTGTGTTTCCTTTTCTCTTTGTATTCCCGTAGCTCTTTCTCAAAATCTTCAACAGGAATTCCTGCTCTCCATCTGAGTTTGAATGCTGGATGGTCTTCTGGAACCCATGAGTGGCCTTTAACACCATACAGATTCTCCCTGAAAGTACCACCAGGGACTTCGTATTCTTCATGGAAGACACCCCTTTTCTGTAACTCTGGGATCAATAGATCGACAATATCTTTGATTCCATCAGGGAATATGGAACTTCCAAGATTCAACCCATCAATATCATAATCTTTGACCCATCTCTCAATTTCATCAGCAACCTCGATATATGAACCAAACAATGATCCCGATCTCTTCTTGTAGTTTGCAACTATTTCTTTCTTAGTTAGGGGTTTTCCTGACTGAACTTTTGCTATCCCTTCAACTGTTGTACGTAGATGATTGTTAGAGTTACCAACCTGAACAGGATCGTCATCCCCAAACTTAGCCAAATCAATTCCTGAGATTCCACTAAAACCAATCTCAGCACTTAGAGGAACACTCGCTGCTTGGATAGCTCTCAACTTCTCCTCTGCCTCCTCATGAGTTCTTCCAATTATAGGGTATGATGCAATCAGGAACTTGATGGAGTTTGGACCTCTGTTGAACTTTTCCCGTGCTAAGGTTTTGATCTCTGTGATTTTCTCAAGCAAGTTCTCCTTGTCCCTATCATCCAAATAAACGATCTCTGCATTTTCAGCAGCAAGCAATTTTCCTCTCTTCGAGGTACCAGCTTGTATAATAACAGGGAACCTCTGTCTTGTTGGCTGTGTGATCGCTGGACCCAAAACATCAAAGAATTTACCTTTGTGCTTGATTTGTCTCAAGGCATCAGGATTGATCAACGTTCCACCACTCTTCTCATTAACAACTGCATCATCCCTCCAACTTGATATCAATAGATCATAAACCACATCAAGGTACTCTTCTGTTTTTACATAACGTTCATCATGTGGTGGTAGTGGGTTACCATTCAACAACTGAGGACCCAGACTACTCAAATAACTTGAAACAATATTCCATCCCAATCTGCCACCAGTGACATGATCTAAGGAAGCCAAACGTCTATGAAACAAGTATGGATGCTCTGAAATAGTACTGAAAGTGATACCAAACCCAATGTTTTTAGTAACAGCTGCCAATGCAGGAATCACAGCACTGGGATCAATTCTTGGGACAGATACCCCAGCTTTTGCAGCATGCTTGTAGTTGTTTGGTCCATCATAGACATCCCAGAATGCCAGATGATCAGCAATAAAAACAGCATTCAATTTGCCTTTCTCAGCATATTGAATGTACTCAATCCATTGTTCGATACCACTGGTTAACTCGATGGAATGATCATCTGGATGTCGCCAAGTGGTTGGAGATCCATTCGTGAAGGCATTTATGATTAGCTTCTTCTTGGTCTTCTGTTCAAGCTTCTGTCTCTTAGGGTCCGCCATAGCCAGCTCGTGTGTGTGGATCAGTAGACCAATAATGTGAAGCAAAGAGCCTATATCGGCCTATTTATCTTCTATAGCTGGTGTGGTGTGCCATTGCCAATTTATGGATGATGTTTATGTGGCTGTCGCTTGTCTCCCTAACAAATATTGACGAATCATTCAACTGCTGATAGAGATCCAACGTATAAGAAGGGCAGAGGCTCAAAAGAATTAGGCATTGGACTCCATTCCGTCGAGAGAACACTGAGTAAGTGATACTAGTTACAAAATCGAATGTTAAGCTTTCCTATCGGTAGGGAAGAGATTGGGTATAACAATACAACGCAGGCCGAACAGGTTACCCTGCGAGATGTACAGATCACGTGTTCCTCAGCGCTTGACTCCTGAAAGAGTTCTTTTTGACCCGGCGCTTGACTCTGTGTACTGGCTCTGCATAGATAAAGAGGTTCATCCTGACTCCAGATTCTATTATTTAGATATAATTAAAGCTATAAACTCCTTTCTCTGAAAAAATTCTTTCCTTCCTTCAGATTCGACTTCATAACTTCTTTGGGTTTAAAATTCCATTCATAACTTCATTAATCACTACTGATCAAGATGCTAAGACGCGCATACTCTACTACTGCTCAAGGTTTAAAGAAAACTGCATTATATGATCTCCACGTTGCTTTGGGGGCAGATCTTGTTGATTTTGCAGGTTATGCTATGCCAGTTCTATACAAAGGTCAATCACATATACAATCCCATAATTGGACTAGATCACAAGCTGGTCTATTTGATGTAAGTCATATGCTTCAACAGAAGTTGGAAGGTGATGATGTGATCCCTTTCTTGCACAAAATTACACCAACCGATTTTCAGAGTTTGAGACCCTGGACCAATCAATTGAGTGTTTTATTGAACCAAGAAGGTGGTATTGTCGATGATACTATCATTACCAAGCACAATGATGATAAGACTTTCTATGTTGTGACTAATGCGGGTACAAGAGAGAAAGATCTTGCCTTTTTCAAGAAAGAAAGTGAAGGATTCAATATTCAATTTCAGCCAATTGAAAACTCATTGTTAGCTATTCAGGGTCCATTGGCACAACAGGTCTTACAGAAGTTTACAACTTTTAACCTTTCAAAGATCTATTTTGGTCAATCTACTTTCATTAACCTATCCCCATTCAATGACACAAACATCCATCTTTCAAGAGGTGGTTATACCGGTGAAGATGGTTTTGAAATCTCAATCCCTAACTCTATCATTTCAGAGTTCACACAAGCATTATTGGAAGATGAGAGGTTGAAACCAATTGGTTTAGCAGCAAGGGATTCACTGAGACTGGAGGCTGGTATGTGTTTGTATGGCCATGATCTTAACGAGAATATCACACCTGTCGAAGGTTCTTTGGCTTGGGTAATATCTAAAAGCAGAAGAACGCCAGAATGTGCCACTTTCAACGGTAGCTCCAAGATACTAGCTCAATTGGCTGATAGATCGTTGGTCAAACAACAAAGAGTTGGGTTTAAAATCTCAGGTCCAGCAGCAAGAGAAGGTTCTGAAATCTTCGACGCTGAAGCGCCGGAGAAGAAGATTGGAATTGTCACCTCTGGAAGTGCAAGTCCTTCATCTGAAGAAAGAATCAACATTGGGCAGGCGTATGTTGATAGGGGTTACCACAAGTCTGGTACTGACGTTTTGATCAAGATCAGAAACAAATTGAGAAAGGCAACAATTGCCAAGCAGCCATTCATCGCACCAAAATATTACAGAGAACCAAAGAATTGAGATAAACACATGCCTATGAATATAGGAAGACTTTTCCTGAGCCGGTAAGTAATTACAATCACAGCACTAGTACCATTACCAGTACCAATCCTTGTAGATGTACCAGACTCATTTTGCGACTTGCCCTTTCCAGTAACCAACCAAAACAAAGTCGTGCCCTGTAACCAGATTTAACTTCTGAGCTTTTTGACAATTTTGTGACATGAGACATGATCCTTTGAAAAAAACATAGACGTTTCCCTAGAATCTTTGGCAGTGTATTTCAAGAAAGGTCGAGGGGAATCTACTATCCATATAGCATTTGAATGTCCAGGAGATTGGTACGAAAACTGAGGAGTATTAGCTCAACGCCTGCTGAAGTGAAGATTAAAGGAGCTACAAGTAATGATCCGTTTGGACCCACATCGTCTCAATTGAATGAAATCGCCATACTGTCATTAGATCAAAAGTCTCTACGATCAATAATTAGTGTGCTCCAAAAGAGAATCAATGATAGCTCTCAAAATTGGAGGCATGTGCTAAAATCATTGACAGTTATTCAATATGTGATACTGGCAGGATCAATGGATTTCGTAGCATGGGCCAGAGAGAACAAATATCTCATATCAACCTTGCAGGAGTTCCAATTGAAGAGTCAGGATGAAATATCACAACAGATAAGATCGAAAGCGAAGATAATCAGCAAGTTGCTGGACAACGATACACTACTGCAAGAAAAGAGGACCAACTTTCATGTCTACAGGAATAAGATGTCACAACCGTCCACGGATCATCGTTCTTCCCTGGATATAACTAGGGAGGATTATTGCTTGCGAACTGTTACAGACAATATACCCATACAGTTTCAAAGAGGTTCCAAAAGCTTTGAGATCAACAGAAGGTCCTTTGATCTGGATAACAGCTTATCATCAGGAAGGATAAGGTTCAACAGGGTGGATGTGGAGACCGATTTACTGGCAGATATCACAGAGGAATAAGCAGTCAGTGGCTAATTATATTGACAGGTTTGAGTGACACTTGTCCAAATCACGTTATTTTCAACCCCAGATGCTCAATATACTGTATAATTGAGGTACCGACCCCTGTTTCATTGTCATAACGGAGGTGATCACTGAATCGTGTTGAGTGAACCGTAGTTGCTGATACAACAAACGTGTTTTTGAATTAAAGATGAGTAAAAAAACTAATGAGTACGTAAGTGTACTATATTTCCCTGTAACAAGCACCAGTGGCTCTCTGTAGCACACACTCAGCGTGAAAACTCGGAACAATTCAGGAAGGCCATGCTGACGTAATTGATATTTTGGTGTCATTTTCAAATTTCTTTTTTGAGGGATTTGCCACTTCACTGGATTTTCTGTATAAATAGAAACGTTAGCCCCTTATCCCTTTTTCTCTCATTTCCACAAAAACAACAACAACATCAATTCATTGAAATAAAACAATCGAAATGCAAATCTTCGTTAAAACTCTTACTGGTAAAACCATCACTTTAGAGGTATGTTAATCAGACTCTTTTTCAAAGGACATTTGTCACTCCCTCTGATTAGATAAGGATGTTTTTCATGACAGCCCCCCCTTATCTAGGTGCATGAGAAGCTCTTTGGTATCGCCTTTGGCCACTGTTAATAAAACTAATTATCGTAGCCTTATGAGTTACTGTTCAATGGAGACGTTTGAATACATCTCATGCTGTGCTCAATGTCCCTCGAAAGGCCGTGAAAGGTTCCAAATACTAACATCTATTTTCAGGTCGAATCCTCTGACACCATTGACAATGTAAAGTCTAAAATTCAAGACAAAGAAGGTATCCCTCCAGATCAACAACGTTTGATCTTTGCTGGTAAACAACTAGAAGACGGTAGAACCTTGTCTGATTACAACATTCAAAAAGAATCTACTTTACATTTGGTTTTGAGATTGAGAGGTGGTATGCAAATCTTTGTCAAGACCTTGACTGGTAAGACTATCACTCTAGAAGTTGAATCGTCTGACACCATTGATAATGTGAAATCTAAAATCCAAGACAAAGAAGGTATCCCTCCAGACCAACAACGTTTGATCTTTGCTGGTAAACAACTAGAAGACGGTAGAACCTTGTCTGATTACAACATTCAAAAAGAATCCACTTTACATTTGGTTTTGAGATTGAGAGGTGGTATGCAAATCTTTGTCAAGACCTTGACTGGTAAGACTATCACCCTAGAAGTTGAATCGTCTGACACCATTGATAATGTGAAATCCAAAATCCAAGACAAAGAAGGTATCCCTCCAGACCAACAACGTTTGATCTTTGCTGGTAAACAACTAGAAGACGGTAGAACCTTGTCTGATTACAACATTCAAAAAGAATCTACTTTACATCTGGTTTTGAGATTGAGAGGTGGTATGCAAATCTTTGTCAAGACCTTGACTGGTAAGACTATCACCCTAGAAGTTGAATCGTCTGACACCATTGATAATGTAAAGTCTAAAATTCAAGACAAAGAAGGTATCCCTCCAGATCAACAACGTTTGATTTTTGCTGGTAAACAACTAGAAGACGGTAGAACTTTGTCTGATTACAACATCCAAAAGGAGTCTACTCTACATTTGGTCTTGAGATTGAGAGGTGGTTGTTAGATGCCTTCATTGATACGAAATTTGTGTCTTTCTTGTTGTTGATCATGAGTGTGTTGCCTTATTTTTTTTTGAAGGTCTCTTCTTTCGTTACCTTTTTTCTTGCTAAGAGAAAAGTTGCTACATTCAGATTATGTCAAATATATGATGACCGAATTTCTGAACTAAACTGTAATTGCGTTCTCGATTTCCACTTTAACGACTGAAGATATTTCTCTTTTTTTGTACTCCATCAGCTCAAGGTTTATGAATTCTGAGAGCTCTGCATTGCATATTGAACATAGTGCCTTTGCAGCACGGACGGTTTGAACTTTAACGTTCTCAACATCTTCCTCTCTTGTGTTGTTTCTCAAAATCACTAGGAAAGCCTCTTTCAACAATTTTACAGTAGTGTCATGTAGCGAGTTAGCTTTGACTAAAACTTTAGCAATCTTTGTAATACCATCGGCAACAGAAACTTGTGATCTCCAGGTTGGTATATATACTTTTGGCTCAAGCGTACTAACAAGTGCCTTAACAATGAACTCGAGAAGGTCCGAGTGATAGTCTCCATTTTCGTAAACTTGGAAGCTGGTGGTCAAACTTGATAGAGCCCTCATTCTATCTGCTTCTCTAGTTAGGTTTTTCTTCGTTGCCTTGACATTGACTGTGTCTGCTTTCTTATTTATCTCCTCCTCATCCTCGTCTTCAGAATCGTAGTATTCATCACCCAATATAGCCTCAAAAATCTCAATTTCTTCATCATATATCTCTTGGTTAGGAAACTTGTTCAGGAAAACACCTAGTGAGATCACGGCATGTCTCTGATACACTTTGTTGCGTCTCTTAGCCTCAGTAATAACAGTTTTGTTAATCTTTGCTAAGACATCAGGATTTTCTGCTAAATAACTTTCAGATTTAATAGAGAGTGAAACCAATGCAGCAAGAACATCCTCTTTACCAGACCACGATCTTCCTTGTGAAGCAGTGATCAGCACGTCAAACAACTCATCACTAACCTTTTTGCTCAATCCAACAGATCCTTCAAGGGAATTACAAGCCTTAGCAATACTTCTAGCAGCTATTTGTCTTATTGAAAACTGCTGAGAGTTAATATTTTGTTTGACTAAATCACAGATTTCTTCAATATAAAGTTTGACAGCACCATTACCTGAAGTATTCTCTGACCACTCATTCTTGAAAGGTTGAGAAACTTCTTTCACCTCATCATTCTGAGCAATATATGCAACAGGCAAAAATGCAGTACTGACAGAAGCGAACCTATCACCAGAGTACTTGGAGACGGCCTCTGATGCAATACCTGCAACAATTCTAGTCTGTTCATTTTCAGATTTAAAGTAGTACCCTTGAAGCTTAGCAGCATATTTTGTCACAGATTCAATTGACGCAACACGACAAACATAACCAGCAGCAGTAGCAAATGATGACGAGACAGTATTGTTTCTATCCTTCAGTTGAGAAACACAAATATTTAGCAACGTATCAGAGTATGGTTCGATTAGATTCAAGTGTCTGATGACCAGTGTGACAATGATTCTAGAAGCAGCAGCCTTTGAAGGTAGCCCGACAGATTTTTTGATGGTCGATTGCAATCTTAAAATAACTTCCCCGATATTCTGGTCATCAATCAAATCAACGAGCTTCTCTAGGGCATTCATCATAGGTGAAGATCCAATGGTCTGGATTCTCTTCGCATCAATATCATCATGCTTCAGCTTATACTTATCAGCATTAAGTGCCAAGTAGTTGATAATTTGGGGCTCTAAAGTGGACATAAGAAGAACAAACTGATCGATCAACTCAGCAATGAAAGGTTTGATCGCTTTTCCAGTTTTCTTGATCAGCTTCAAAACTGTTGATAGAGCAAAGTTTCGAACATCCTCAGCATCGCTTAGGATACCCTTGTTACCAAGTAAGAATGGTAAAAGTCTTGTCAAGACCTCCTGCGCACGAGTTTCAGAAGACCCAGATTCGACATTGATACTATTCACGAGCGTTTGTGATAAACTCTTTGTTAATCCAGAACCAGCTTTTCTAACACTTTCCTTTATATCATCAATGGCCCGAAAGCCCATGGTCCAAATTTCCTCCAGGTTGTCTTTGTACTTATCAACACTGACTGTCTGTAACAAATCTCTTAAGGCTACAGTACTAGCTTCTCTTACTCTCCATTCCTTGTTACTCATACCCGTCAAAAGCTCCTTCAAGATCCCATCATAGTACTTATCAATAGTCTTTGACGAGTCCTGAACAATAGTGCTCCATATATCAGTCATCGACCTGGCAACTGATGGGTTAGGATCAAATCGGTATCTGTAAAGCTTGGGGATTAAACGGTTAGATAGCGACTCGTTCTCAAAAAGCAACTTGTCTAAGCTTGACTTCGACATAATACTACCCAAGCCAAAAGCGATACCCTTTCTTGAAGACCAGAGAGCTGAACTTTTAGCAAGGGACATAAATTTATAGACAAGACTTGGGTCACCAATTTCAGAGGCAAGACTCAAGATATCCTTATAGGTAGAAACTGACCCGTCGTCAGTCTTCAAAACTCCCGGCTCGAACAATTCAGTGTCATGATTGATTGATCCAGCAGTCAACTTGGTTGATGCTGTAGAGTCTGTAAATGACTTCAACAAACTCTTCACCAACGTTTCCTTCAAGTCGGGATCTCCAAGATCATATATCAAACTCAAACCTCTTGAAGCAGATTCCTGAATCAACTCATCACGATCAGCTAGGAATCTCATAAATGTCAAGTGAATGAGGTTCGAATTATTGATGATGTACGGAGATTTCCCAGAATATTGAACTAAGGACAATAACCAAATACAGCCAGCTTTTCTAAGAACCGGCTTGGTACTAGAAGCAGCCTTTAGGATCTTCTTCAAAATAAAGTCTGCTCTCACATTTCTCGAACATACACGAATGTTCAAATGTTCATCCTGAATATCTATCTTTAGCTTCAAAAATTTGGAGTTCCAACCAGAGGACAGAATAGAGAAGGCCTCACCAGAGGTGAACAAAGACTCGACCTGCTTAGTATTGTTAGAATCATAGATAGTGAATTCATAATCAGTGAAAATATCGTTATCAATCTCTTCCTCAGATAATGAAAGGAGAGCAACAGCAATCATTGATCTATCATCCACCTTCTTCACCTTCAATTTGAGAATCTCAAATATCTCATATTTGAACGCTTGTATCTTTTCGCTACTCAAAGCAGGCCCAAAGCCACCAAATTTTGCTAGCTCACTAACTGACATAACTGCTACCTCAGATAGTGAAGCATCTGAGAAATGCAGTGAGCTAACAAGAGTCTCGTAGTAACTCTCGAAGAGTGATAATCCTACAAACTCTTCTTCTCCACGGAATAACAACCTTGAAGATATATATCCCAGAGTCAACAAGGTACCACGATATTTTTGACTTTTGGCATCAGCCATTTTGAGACTGTTCAACAGATCACGATAGAAGGCTTTGACAACAGTTGGACTATTTGATGGATGACTTCCAATTATACCTATTAAGTTTGCAGCACTTTGGATGTACACGTTTTTCAAAACCCTATCAGTGCTGATAACAGACGTCAACTTCAAAATTTCCGGTACTAGCTGTGCAATAACATCTTGTGGAGCTAACGAAACCAGCTTCAACAAAGTGCTCCCATAAATGGGATCTTCAGTGTGGGAGATTGAAACGTCAGCAGAATCTTGGGATGTTTCATTGAGTAGGATACTGAAGAAGTAGATCAGATCTCCCTCTCTAGCTAGCTGTTTCTTTGTTAAGCTGATTACTGTTTCATCGTGCTCTAAACCCTTCTCTAATCTGGTACTCCATTCTTGATCTTGGACGATAACGGTAGAGTGACTTTTGATGGCTTGGCTAACAACGATTCTCAATCCGAACTCAACTGCACCTCCTAGTGAATATCTCAAAGATGCCGTATCTCTCTCTTTGGCATAATTAATGTACTCCTTCAGACTCTCGATATACGATGAAAAAGTTGGAAATTCAAGGATGTTGCCCGTGCCAAGTAGCTCAGGATTTGAGACGAAGTCTGAAGTGTTCTGGGACTGCAACATATTAAACCAATAAGGATGTAGGCCTTTCTGAGCTTCTTCAATAACATCAGATCTATTCTTCGTGGAGCTACCAAGCACATTCAAAAGTCTTGCATCAGGATCGGAAAATGGGAAAGCAGTGTTTAAGTACTTCAGTGAAGTTAATCTGACAGCTTGGATGGCCTCACGTTCCCCTTTGGCAAAGTCTTCATTTTGTAGATAATTTTTCAAGATCAATTTCAATTTTAGTCTGGCCGCATCCGTAAGTGAAGGTAGATGAACGACCAATGAACCTAATGCTTCCTGAATTGTTGATCTGACTTCCTCTAAATCTCCTAGCAAAGAGTCAAACAAAAACTCAACAAATGACAGATCTATCACCAAACGAGGATTTTTCTTCAATATTTGGCCCAATGCTTCATATTGTAGTCTTCTGTGTAAGACTTCACTTGCATAGTTGACACCACGGCCAACTGCAAACCTTGGCCAGCCTTCAGCATGTAGATTGTTTCTCAGCTGTGCTGCAACATTTGTGAAATGAGCTTCAGATGATGCGAAATCACCTCCATTCTTGGCAACCCATTGAATGAATTGAATGGTGGCACTCTTCCGCTTTGGATTTCCATAGCCCAATCCAACGGAGGTCAATGTTGGGACAAAGGGACTCTTGGTAGCAATTATGCTACTATTTAGCACGCTAAAGAACTTTTCTTGAATGATTGCATTCACTGGTAACCTTTGTAGATCAGTCTCTCCAATGAACAATGAGATGAGATGACTGATCAAGGTTTTGTTCTCGTATGGGATTGTAATCTTGCGAAGTAATGCTGAAGCATTGTTTGCGACTTTGTCATTAGAACTAACAGATGCAATCAGTAGGTATGTAATGATATTTTCATCATGAAGAAGTGGAATAAATGAAGAAACACTGATATTTACAAGTGCTAAATCACGCTTTTGGTGATAAGAAACACCAGCATCAGTAGTCAAAAATTTGACCTCACTTGCACTTAGCCCAGGACAAGAAGGGGCAACGCGTGAAGTATCAGCCACTGGCTTCAGAAGCAACAACTTCTCAAATTTATCAGCAATATATATCTCATCAGCAACTGAAATGTTAAGTTCCTCTCTAAGCTTTAAAAACTCATCATTTGCACGGTCTGGGGTTTCCCAGTCCTTCAATAGCTTGGTCAATATATGAAATAGTCTAGCAGAAACATTATTTGAAAACGTGTGTATATCCCTTATAATCTCAGGAATCAATTTCCTTCTTTCAACTGAGTCTAGCTTATCAATTCCTTTTGACGCAAACAATAAAGAGTACAGTTGAACCGTTGTGCCATCTGTGACGCCCGATGGTAAAGAGGGTGATTTGGCCTGATTTACTAACTTTGAAACAGGCAACTTCAATGTTGCGGATGAATTGATTCTTGGAATGGTATCTTGGATGAATTTGATGACTTGTTGGCGGACAGAAGTGTGTGGTGACGCTAGCTTCAACAACAATGGACAGAGATAGAGTTCCAATGAAGCCTGGAGCTTTGCCTCTGTGTCAGCCAAAGCAATACGAAGCTCAACCCTTGTGACTAAGGATAGTTCCTGAGCATCAGTCATAGTGATTTAAAGATTGAGGAGGATTTAGTGTATCTGTTGAGCGGGCTTCTGTTTGTTCTGCTTATTTGGAAAAGTTTAAGTGGCGATATTTTGATTTTCACTGGACAGGAATCCTACCTGTTAAAACAAAAATTATGCAAGAACACCATTGTTTATTGTTTAAATATTGTCACAATTCAAACGTACTATACACAAGCTGAAGTTCAAATGGTGCTATGTCATATATACTGATGCGTAGATTCTCATGAAGAGATTTGGTATTCAAAACCACCCCATGATCAAATTAAGGAGCAGAAGGTGTACTGTCGTTTTGACCAGTTCGAACACCATTGTAAACACCATGTTGTGGGCAATTATAGCATTCACATTCTTCAGGCGAACACCCACATTCATGATGAAACTCAGAAGAATCTGCCTCGGCGGAAATTGTATGGCCATTGGCATGATGATGTATTGGGCTTAACTTCCCGGGTACTTCAGATACTCTCAAACCATCTTTTAATCTCACACCTCCAGAAATTCCATGCTCCAGACAATCAAAACATCTGCAATCATCGGGATTACAATCACAAAAGTCATCGAACATCTCCTGTAGTAACAACTCATCCACAGTTTCAAAGTTTATCAAATCAGAAGAGTGCATCGGGTTATCTTGTGTTGTAAACCTGTTCTCTTCATTTAAATGATTTGCGATAATTTCATTATTGATATGATCTAACCCATTACTGTTGAAATCTATCAGCTCAGATGGTGTTGACACAGTGGTGGACGTATCAAGAAGTCCGTATTCTTTCAATTCCTCATTTGTTCTGTGAATCAAACATCCAGGACAAGTGCATTCAGGGCCACAATTACATTGATCTGCACAACCATTGGTTAATAGCATGTCATATACCTGAGATTGCGGAATGTGCTCCCCAGCTCCTTTATGGTAAGGGCGCTCTGTAGGCGGCTGTGTCATCTCCTGTTCGTTAAATTGTGGACTCTGGTGCTGGTAGTAAACATATTGTTGTTGGGGAAGCATGTCCCGGTTATCAGACAGTGATTGCGAGGGTGGTCCATTAGGTGCTTCAGATTTGTCAAGAGCACTGACGTTCTGTATATCTTCAAAAGTTTGACCATAAGCATTATGACTTTTCGGTATGTGCGTATTGTTCAAAGAAGGTGTAGGAGTATGATATAGCTGTAATAGAGGATGAAGAGGATTCAACATATTCTGCGAGTGACTGTAATCAACTTCATTGACCTTGAGCGTCTTCAATAATTTGAGATTACTAACATTCGAATGTATTCCATGAGATTGAGTTCCTGCGTATAACGGTGTTTTGTCGAGTTTGAAGGTATTCATTGAGGAGTTTCGACGGTACGGACCAACAAAGTCAAGATTTCCATCTTTGACGGCCACAAGTTGTCGTTTAGAGGCTCTTAGTAAAATAACACCACTCGTATTATTACAAGCACATGTTCCCCTTGCATTTGAGCAACAAGTCCTTTGTGGTGGTAAGTTAACCTTCCTGTGTGTCTTATCTGGCCCTCCACCACAGCATCTGTTCTTTTGGGATGAGATTGAATCGGAGTTTGTGTTTGAGGTTGAAACCTTCTCACATCCTTCATGAGAATCTTGGATAGTCACTTCATCTCTTGACAAAACAATCTCTGATTCTGTTACGGCAACTCTATGGGTGGCACTCGATGACGGTCTTCCTCTGCTTCTAACTTGCACCAGAGGTCTTGAAGAATGCTTGCAAGTTGATGATCTATGGCCTCTGATGCACTGGACACAGGCATATTTGTCACCATCAACTAATATCATAATCAGTTAAGTAATCAACAAATCCAGTTGTTAGAGGTGCATATAACAGCTAAAAGCAGCAGTATGAAAATTCAAATACTCTGGGAAAGAATCTGAGGACAAAACTGGATGAGAATGTGCTTAGGCTCTGAGGTCTTTGTGATCAATGATGATGGATCTTAATTTAAGTGTTGAGATTATATGTGTGGATGTGATTTCCTAATTGTTTCAAGTTCTTGACAGGTGAAAAACGCTTTCGAAAGGGGAGGTAAGTGCTTAGTTCAAAAGCCATAACAGAACTGAGTCAGGAATCACAGACCACAGTTGAACAGTCAGGCTTTGCACACACAAGTAAAATTAGATCTTATTTCTGCAGTGGATGAATTGATTCCTTGAATATGAGCAAATACTTCCGAATTAAGATATTTTCGCGTTTATATTATACGCACCAACAAACAACTGATTCATTTATCTACGATCTGGAGGGTTCATAAAGGTTTATCTGTTACCTTGAGGAAAGAAATACCTGAAAGATCAATTCTTGGTCTTTTCTAGCTACTTTTTGTCAATCTGTACTTGCTTTTATGCTGTTCCAACTGTTCTGAGACACCGCTTAGAAAGGGAGACACTATGCCTAGGAACCAGCGTAGGTGTTAGCGACTGCTGGTACCAACTACCATGTACTTACTACAGAGCACTGACTAGTGAGTAGTGACTAGTGACTACTGGAGCAGCTTCTGACTATTGCACTGTAAGATGTATATTACTTCAAAGGGGCAAATCACCATATACGGAATTTTCTATTTTCGAAGTCGTCTTGGGCCCAAGCGCACATAGACAACCAAGAAATTGAGCTAGCAGGCGTTGAGAAAGGGTAAAACAGGACTTGATCGCTGAGCTACCACAGTCCTATGTCTGTAGACTGTGAAGTCTAATCGGATACTCCTTTAACATCTTTGAGCTGTATATGCACTTACAAATCTTGACAGTAATTGGCAACCACCAGCTCCTAGCTAGCGAAACTGACTCGCCCTTAAAATGGCATGTGCTACCTACAAAGGGTACTGAGACACGGGTAGATACCAACTTAACCTTCATCGCTATAAGAGAGGGACAAAGTATAGATTGACTCCTTCCTCTTGTTCTGGGTATTTTGGCAGCTGACTCTCCTCATCATCAAGCGGAAAAGCAATCTCCCCTGGAAGCTTCAGCTTTTTACTGCCAGAAGTCCAAGCCCTTTAGGCTAGTAGGCCCTAGGCAGAATGTCTTAGCGATCATAGTTTTTTATTAGGCGGACTCTTTAGAAGTTGACTTCTTTAGTATTTTCTTTTTTCTTGACTCATAAAAGCTTCAAGAAAAGTGAGCAGCCTTTAAATAATCGTCACTCTGCTGTAGTAGGTGTATGTCTACCACCTGCTAGATACTACCTCTTCGATATTCATTGCTTACCATACAGCTCTTCTCATAGAATACTAGGTCTAGGTAGGAACTACTTTCATGATGGATAAAGAATCATATACCGAGAAAGTAGAGCAGATTGATCCTCAAATAAAGCCATGGAAGTTTCTTCAAAAGTATTCCGATAGATTGGACAAATTTGGGGTTGAACAAAGGGGTATTGAGAGAATCGAACCTTTTGAAAGATCAACTAATAAGACTGAACAGTTTATATCCGTTATTGGGTTCTGGATCAGTGCTGCTGGTGGGTTATCTACCATGTCAACCTTTATACTGGCTTCAACTGTCTTCGAGTTGAATTTTAAAGAGTCTTTGATTTATGGTATGGTTGGACAGGTGCTTGGATGTCTTATCGCTGCTTATTGTTCAATAATGGGCCCAAAGTCAGGTTGTAGACAAATGGTTACTGCAAGATATCTCTTTGGATGGTGGTTTGTTAAGTTTGTTGCAATGATTGGTTGTATTGGTGTTTTAGGTTGGGCAACTGTTAATTGTGTTGTTGGTGGTCAAATGCTTGTTAGTATATCTGATGGTAAGATCCCATTGTACGTTGGAATTGTTATTGTTGCCATACTAAGTTTGATTGTCTCTGTTTTTGGGATTAAACAACTACTGAGAGTAGAGAAGTTTATCTCAGTTCCTGTTTTGACTGCATTCCTATTGCTTTATATCTCATCATCAAATAAGTTCAAATATTTATATGACTTTGATAACTCCACAGTTGATAAATTGACTTTGAAAGGTAACATCTTGTCCTTCTTCAGTTTGGCTTATTCTGTCACTGGTACTTGGGGTACAATCACTTCAGATTATTACATCTTATTCCCAGAATCTACACCATCATACCAAGTCTTTATGCTGACATTCCTAGGGATCAGCGTTCCAAGTGTTTTTGTTGGAGTTTTGGGTTGTATTTTGAGTACCTTGGCGGTTGTTGATGAAGATTACATTGCAGCTTATGATGCCAATGGTATGGGTGCTTTACTTCATCAAGGTTTCTCGCGTTGGGGTGGATTTGGTAAATTCTGTACTGTTGTTTTACTACTGTCTTTGATTGCTAACAACATCATCAATACTTATTCTGCTGCTTTTGCTTTCCAATTGACTGGTGTCTGGCTATCAAAGATTCCAAGATGGTTATGGGCCATAATGATCACTGGTGGTTATATGGCTGCTGCATTAGCTGGGAGAAACCATTTCAGTACAATCTTGGGTAACTTCTTGCCAATGATTGGTTATTGGATCTCAATGTATTTCATCATTTTATTAGAAGAAAATGTTATCTTCAGAAAATATTTCATCAATTTATACACAAAGGAGTTCCCAGTTGAGTCAAGAACATCAGAAGCAAATCCTTCAACTTCAAGAAATGATCTTCATTCTAACAGAAATATTCCAGCAGGATTAAGAGGTAAGAAACAGAACTATAATTGGAGTGCTTGGAATGACTATGAGGTGCTGACTCATGGATTTGCTGCAATATCTGCCTTTTTGTGTGGTATTGTAGGTGCTGTCATTGGTATGGCTCAGGTGTATTACATTGGTGTTTTAGCTGCTAAATTTGGGGAATACGGTGGAGATATTGCAATGTGGTTGACAATGGGGATCTCTGGAGTTATATATCCACCGTTGAGATACCTGGAGTTGAAGAGATTTGGCCGTTAAGTTATGGCAAAATATTTCATGTATTTCTTTGTGTAAATAAATAAGGAGAAGAAAGTTGATCTGTGATCATGACTCTCTTTTGCTCCAAAGTAATAAATAAGGGTTTCAATAAATAAAATAAATAATAAAGGAGTAAGTTAAGGTGAGTAAGGTAACTTCAATCAGATATCAGTTCTAGTGACTGTTCTTATATCAAATGCATTCTTCTCATCAAACAAACTTGTCTTTGGTCCTTTTGGTTCACATGATTTTCTACCATTCAATGGCCCAGGAGTCCATTTATCGGCTCTAACATCTTGCAAAACTTTAACAATACTGTCTGCATCCAAATCCTCGTAATACAGGTTATTGATCTCAGCAACAGGGGCATTAGTACAAGCTCCAGAACATTCAACTTCCTCTAATGAAAAGTATCCATCTTGATTATTTTCATCAATGAATTTTTTAGCAGAGGCCCAAACTTCATCTGATCCTCTCAGTTGACATGCTATATTGGTACAAATTCCAACATCGACTTTCCCAATTGGATGTCTTTTAAACATAGTATAAAATGACGCAACTTCGTATACTCTCATTGGTGGGACCTCTAATATTCTTGCTACTTCATTCATCACCCCAATCGAACAGTAGCCATGTTGATGTTGACCGAGATCTAGCAATGGCATTATTGCTGCTTTTTTGTATTGTGGTGGATATTTGGCAATGATTTTATCAACTTCAACTATATTGTCTTTGTGAAATTGAAACTTAACGTTAGCATTGTTGTCTTCTGTATTTCTATGAACTCCTTCAATATGATGTGCAGAATAACTCCTCTTGACCGTCAAACCGGATAGATAGAAAGGAGATCTGGATCTAGTTGATATGGCTATGACTCTTCTGGAAATCATCGTTTGGATTGAAAACTGTTTCGTGTGGTATCTTGGATAAGAGGTTGTGTATCTAAGGAGTTCGTTCGCCCTTGATGTACGGGCTCTATGGGGAAAACTTAAAGAGGGTTACCCTTCAAAAAAAACCTTACGTAAATAAATAGTTCAAACTACTTAAATAGGAAATTACCTTCAGAAAGACGATATGGACATAGAATGTAGGAAATTTCTCTCCAAAACACCATCCTGCTTCCTTCCGGAAATCGAGAAGGATGGACAACCTCTATAGTTCTTGTCACCAGCTGCCCAGTAGGCCAATACCACTACCCAGTACCCAATATTCATTGATGAATCAGTGGAAGAAGCTGAAAGCTAGAATCGCCCTAACTGCACTGTCCAGCTCTCAACAGCTCTCAACAGCGGAACGACTCATGAGTTCTGAATATTTGACTGTGTCACTTCATTCCTCTCAACTCTCAACGCAGTTTTTACATCAAAGCATCAGCAATCAATACTCCCCGATACCTGATATTGAATGTGTACTAACTGCTGACATACACTAATGTTTGTATGCTTCAATTTGCTTGCTTATATTAATTGAGTACGGAGCGCCCGTAACGAACGATCTAGAATCAGAGAAGATAGTACCGCGCCTAAAAAAAGAAAAATAAGTCTCTTTGATTCCCTTCATTAACCGATAACAGTTAAATCTGATCAGATACACATCTAACATTTGGTAATCTTGATTATATAGTCGCTGTGTTCCCTTGTTTTACTCTTGCGCTTATATCTTCCCTCCATCTGCTCTGTTTTTTGATCAATCCTGGATTTGCTCTATTTAAGTCTAACCTCTGAATCATAAACCATCTCCATTCATCTGCCATCTGAACCCCTTCAAAGTGATCTGGACCCCAACTCAAACATCAAGATCATTCTTTCTGCTTAAATTCAGTCCAAATGACTTCTGATCGATACCAGATCATACACGATCTAGACTTGGCGATATCATCACAGGATCAGACTCTCAACCATACTCAACTGAGGAATCTATTATCGCAACTCAGAGAAAGATCAAAACTCCAAACATTTCTAATAGACTTTGATGAACTGGAGTTCCAGTCACTAATCTTAAATGTATTGGTCAGACTGGAGAATGATCTAGCCAATCAACTAGATGTTATAGCTACAGTTGCGAATATCGTATACATGAATGAAAAGCTGAGAAATACTCAAAATCTGGAAACTCTGCATGCTCTGAAATCAGCAATCACCTACCTGTTTGAATTACTGGACTACGTTAGTGAACGTTCATTCAATTCAGAAGCACAGTACAAGGATTACCTACCCATTTTCAGATTATATTTTTTACTGTGTCAAAATCAACAGTTGATTCCCAGCTTGAGAACCTCAGTAGTGAAAATTTCTGGAAAATTATTGAATTTTATCACCTTATCAAGTTCTAATTCTTCCAATCTGAACATTATAATTATTGAGATATTGAAGATCCTATATGCCTTTATTTATCAACTGGAAGATACATCGGGGATAGATAGTTCTTATGTCTTGAGTTGTAATAAATTTCAACTCTTGTACGGAGAGGAAGTAAATCCAAGCAAGGAATATGATGAGATATTGCAACATGTTGGAAATGTTTTATTGACTATCCCAACTGAAATTTCACAAAATTATATGCTGAATAAGCTGAAGTTTGCACAAAACGAAGTTACATTCATTGATAGAGTAACGGCTCTGAGCCCATCTGGAAACACTAACGGCCTTCCAAATTCTCTAACAACAAACATTCTGACATTGAATGTATTGGTAACTATTGATAAAGAAGATACTGGAATAAGATCCTACATTGCAGAAAACTTAAACTTTGAGTCACTGTCGAGATATCCCTCAAGCGATCCAAACTCATCAGTCGTTATTCACCAACTAAGATCCTTATTGGACACTGAACTACCAGAAGATTCCACAGACTCAGAGAGCCTACTACCCAAGCTCAAGCGAACTTCAACGTCAACCACAACAGCTGCCACTTCTATGGACCCTATATCATCAGTCTCAGTTGATTCATCTTCCTCCTACAATCATCGTCTAAACAATATACTCCATGATGCAGTTGTGAATAAGTCCAATAATGATAACGTCTCTAAATTTGAAGAATTGACTGAAGAGGAACAAGACATTGAAATAGAAAAGATGACTGAGTTGTTTGACAGGATTGAGAAGAATGGAGTTTTCAGTATGAAGATGAAGTGAATATCTGGTATTCAAGTTCGAGGTTCGGTTCTGTGTCACTGCACCAACCTACTATTCATAAGGTGCCTTGATCTGGCTGTTGTAAGTTGTTCAGATTTCATTGAAGTTCTTCTACCTTTGACCGTTTAAGTACAATGTGTCTAAGTAAGATGAAGCTCATTCATTGGTGAGTGCCAATCCATTCATGTCTTTTCTCAAGTCAATGTCAGCATCACCTTTTTTATGCATCTACTACATCGTCTCTATGATAGATCGATGTGATGTGTGATACAATTTGCCACGAAATCCATCCAATACTAATAGTTTATAGTCTTCATCTTCGCTGTAGTGATAGAGCTTGATGGTTTGACGCAAACTGGGACAAATCCGCGGTATGGTCACGTGCTTTTTTTTTCTTTTTTTTTTGGCTTGCCGGTTTCGCGCTGGCTGCTGAGGGCTGATTTTCAACTCCTTTAATTTCATTGGCCGGAAGGCAGAGGGCTCCGGTACAGGCCCGGTATTGGGGCATCGCCAAATGTGTTGAAAGAGAAATAAATGATTCATCTTTTAAATATAATCCTTCAACACTTTAAGTTAATTTTCTTTCAGGTTTTTAATAAATCATCATAGAATATCTATTCAGGAAGAACAATGCCATCTTTCGTCCCACAACCAAAGACCCTTTATGATAAGGTCTTTGAAGACCATATTGTTCATAGAGATGAATCTGGCTCATATTTATTATATATCGATAGACATTTAGTCCATGAAGTTACTTCCCCACAGGCTTTTGAAGGTCTAAAAAACAATGGAAGAAAGGTTAGAAGAACTGATTGTACCCTAGCAACAGTCGATCATAATATTCCAACAGAATCCAGAGCTAATTTCGAATCTACTGCTACTTTCATCAAGCAACAAGACTCAAGATTACAAGTTGAAACTTTAGAACAAAATGTCAAGGACTTTGATGTTACATTCTTTGGTATGACTGATGATAGACAAGGGATTGTCCACATTATTGGACCTGAACAAGGTTTCACTTTACCAGGTACCACCGTTGTTTGTGGTGATTCCCATACCTCAACCCATGGTGCTTTTGGTGCTTTGGCTTTCGGTATCGGTACTTCTGAAGTTGAGCACGTTTTAGCTACTCAAACCATCATTCAAACCAAATCCAAGAACATGAGAATTTTCATCGATGGTGATTTAAGTCCTGGTATTACTTCAAAAGATTTAGTCCTTCACGTTATCGGTGTCATTGGTACTGCTGGTGGTACTGGATCCGTCATTGAATTTTGTGGTAAAGCCATTGAAAGCTTATCAATGGAAGCAAGAATGTCCATCTGCAACATGGCTATTGAAGCTGGTGCAAGAGCCGGTATGATCAAACCTGATCAAACTACTTTTGATTACGTCAAAGGTCGTCCATTAGCTCCAAAAGGTGAAGAATGGGAAAAAGCCGTTGCTTATTGGAAAACTCTACATACCGATGAAGGTGCTCATTTCGATCATGATGTTTACATCAAAGCAAGTGATATCATCCCAACGATTACATGGGGTACTTCTCCACAAGATGCTTTACCAATCACTGGTGCTGTTCCAGATCCATCAAAGGTTGAAGATCCAATCAAGAAATCTGGTATGGAGAGGGCATTGAAATATATGGGACTAACTCCAAATGTTCCTTTCAAAGAAATCCCGGTCGACAAAGTTTTCATTGGTTCTTGTACAAATGCTCGTATTGAAGATTTAAGAGCTGCAGCTAGAGTTGTTAAAGGTAAGAAGAAGGCTTCAAATGTCAAACGTTGTTTAGTTGTTCCAGGTTCAGGATTGGTGAAGAAACAAGCTGAAAAAGAAGGATTACATAAAATTTTCCAAGCTGCTGATTTTGAATGGAGAGAAGCTGGTTGTTCTATGTGTTTAGGTATGAATCCTGATATTCTAGACCCAGAAGAACGTTGTGCCTCCACCTCAAATAGAAATTTTGAAGGTCGTCAAGGTGCTCTTTCAAGAACTCATTTGATGTCACCAGCTATGGCAGCCGCAGCAGGTATTGTTGGTTACTTCACCGATATTAGAGAATACAAATATTCAGAAACTGATGAACCAAAACTTACAATTGAGCAAGAACAAGAAGACAGAGCTCTACAAGCTGCTGTCTATGATCATGAAAAGAGACCACTGGAAGAAGGTGAAACTTCTGAAGAAGAGAAAGCTGATGAAATCTACGATATTCCACCACAAGATCATGTAACTAAGGAAACCCCTGCTCCAAAGGCTGAAACTGCTGGCGGGGTGCCATCAAATGCTTTCACCACTCTAACAGCAATCACTGCACCATTAGACAGAGCTAATGTTGATACAGATGCCATTATTCCAAAACAATTCCTGAAAACCATCAAAAGAACTGGTTTAAAAGCTGGTTTATTCTATGAATCACGTTTTGTGAAAGGGCCTGATGGTAAAGATGTTGAGACTGATTTTGTGTTAAATGTTGAACCTTATAGATCGGCTGAGATTCTATTAGTTACTGGTGATAACTTCGGTTGTGGTTCTTCAAGAGAGCATGCTCCATGGGCTTTGAAAGATTTCGGTATCAAATCCATTATTGCTCCTTCCTTTGGTGATATTTTCTACAACAATTCTTTCAAGAATTTCTTATTGCCAATTAGACTACCACAAGAAATCATTCAAGAAAAACTATATCCATATGCAGTTAGAGGTGAGAAACTAACAATTGATTTACCAAACCAACAGATCAGAGGTCCAAATGATGAAGTTTTGGTTGATAACTTTGAAGTTGAGCCATTCAGAAAGCATTGTCTAGTCAATGGGTTAGATGATATTGGATTGACTTTACAAAAAGAAGATTTGATTGTTAAATATGAAACAATCAGAAGAGATAAATTTTCTTTCTTGGAAGGTGGTTCAAAGCTTGTCAAGCCAATCAAAGGTACCAAAAAGAGTAAATACGGTGTTAAAGCACAAGAATGGTGATTAAACCATATGGTACTTCTATTTATTTATAATATCAGTCATAATATTCATGCTTCCAACGTCGTACGTCGATAATAATGTTCTCTAGTCAATGACTTTGTGATCACAGGCTGTGTAGTACATTACAATATTAATATTCATATTGATTTTCAATATATACACCTTGTGTAAGATTTCCAATAGTAATTTTCCCGAGCGCCGAAATTTTTCTCACAAAAATTTGGGTATTTTTAATTCAAAGAGTTGTGTAGTTTCGAGTTTTCATTTGTAACGGATATGAGCAGCAGCAGCAGCAGCAGCAGCAGTGGACGCAGAATTGGTAGGATATTATAATAGTATCATTTTCACTCAATGAATTACTGAAAATAAGTTTTCATGTTTAGTTTGGATCACTAGTGCTCCAGATTTTTCACGTACAAATATTAATATTCATATAGGTTAACGGTTGTATATAGTATAAGGCACATCGCTCATAACATCCTCTCTATAATTTCCAGAACTTTACCACATTATTCCGTGACTTTTCATCATGTCTCATGTTCACAAGATATGAGTCATAATATACTAAATGCTCCAGACTATTCTACGAAAGTTCCAGCATCAACTATATATAAAAGGAGATGATCATTCCTTCAATCTTATGATTTAAATACTTACTTATTTCTAATACATCGTTTATTTTACTAAACTAGCCTAAAGGGTATAGTCAAAGATCTTAATCAGTAATCGCATTAACCATCTTTACAATAAACTTAATCACTCAAGATAGTTATCACAACGGTATAGCTGAATCATATTATATTTACAATATTAATAATCAATTAATTAAACCGGCCTGATCTCAAGACAATGATAATTATATGATGCATTATTAATATTTGATATTAATATTGATTTTCGAACTCGTCACGTCAACGTCAACGTCTATATATTATAATCATGAATATTCTATACGTTTATATAACTGAATATAATAGCTGTACATTTGTGGAGTGGGGATCACAGGCGGGTTGTGTACTCTTTGCGCTTATAATTGGCGCCCTGCAGTCTACAGTCTACACACTACACACTCTCCACACCTCTACGCCGCATTGCTGTCCCTTGCTAGCACTAAGCTCCATTAATCTTGCCCCAGATTAAATAGAACCATAATTATAACCTCAACTTGCAACTGATGATGTTATGGTACAGTTCCAAATGGCAATCTTCCAAGATTCTCTAGGGATCTCCAGGAAAATTATGCTTGTTCCTTCTGCATTGACCGGAGCCCAGAACTCGGAACCCTTCCCAAAGGAGAAATTCCTCTCTGTAAATTATGTCATATGCACGTCACTTCTGTAAGCAAACGTCATTTTTATTATACCGTGTCCAGGCAAAAAAATGAGAGCGCAAGAAGAAAATAAACGCAGTACGAGAAGATCCAACGAGAAGTGTCAAGAGAGCAAACTGCATATACTCAACATGATTTTAATACGCATCACTACGGTCACGTACTTATTTTAAGAGTTGATAACAAAAGATTGTCGAATCTCAAGTTACAGTGAGTGACCAACGTAAATCGTGGTAAATTACTATAAATACCATGAAGGATGGCAATTTGTCTCCAAAACATCTATTGACATAACCTATTGTCAATTGATTATATTGATTGTTATAAAGTAATCAAAGCACAATGCCAGATTATTTAGATGAAAAGACTTACTCTAGCCAGAATTCTCACGTTGACAGTGTAAGCACTGCTGAAGGAAAACCTCTAGACAAACAACAAACTGCTGATAACACCGGTTTATTTGATAAACAAGAAACACTGAACGCTTCTCGATACAACGATGATGATGAAGAAGCTGCAAACGCTCCAGTTGAGGACAACAACATATTATCACAATATGATGAAGACCAAGTGAGAAATATGGGTAAAAATTTCGCTAGAAAGTACAATCTTGGTGACCCGGAGTTGTTCTCTAGCGCAGCTGCTGTTGCAAGAAATCCAAAGGGGTACAATCGTATGGAATTCCTTACTGATGATCAGAAGGAAGCTCTTCATAGAGAAATTACACACCCTTGGGATATCCCACCCAAATTGTGGCAAGTTGTGCTATCAATCTCATTATGTGCCGCTACTCAAGGTGCTGATGAATCAGTAATTAATGGAGCTAATTTATTTTATCCAGGATACATGGGGATTCATAATGGTGATGAAAGATCAAACTGGTTACAAGGTCTGGTGAATGGTTCTCCATATCTATTCTGTGCATTTGTTGCTACTTTCATTACTGATCCTTTAAACAGAAAATTTGGTCGTAAATGGGTCATTTTCTTTTCTTCTTTAGCTTCAGCATTGGCTTGTTTTTGGCAAGGATTTGTGAATGATAAATGGTATCATTTATTCATTGCTAGAGCCTGTCTTGGAGCCTTTGGTATTGGCCCAAAATCTGCAACTATCCCAGTTTACAGTTCTGAAGCTGCTCCTGCCCCAATTCGTGGTGCTTTAACAATGTTGTGGCAATTTTTCACCGCTGCTGGTATTGCATTAGGTTATGCTTTCTGTCTTGCATTCTACTATGTTCCAGATCGTGATATTGGTGGTGGATTGAATTGGAGACTGATGTTGGGCTCAGCCATGTTGCCAGCTTTCCTCGCACTTTTCCAAATCCCTTTCATACCAGAATCTCCACGTTGGTTGATGGGAAAAGGTCGCTATGAAGATGCTTTCGATTCATTGAAGTCTATTAGAAAACACGAAATCAGTGCAGCCCGTGATCTATTCTATCAGCATGTTTTGTTACAAGAAGAAGAGGGATTCAATGCTCCTACATCCCAAAGAGTCAAAGAACTTTTCACCGTCAGAAGAAATAGAAATGCAATGATTGGCTCAGGTCTCGTTACTTGGTTACAACAATTCTGTGGTATCAATGTCATCGCTTATTACTCATCTTCAATCTTTATTCAGTCAGGTTTTGCTGAAATCAATGCTATGGGAGCTTCATTAGGGTTTGGTGTTTTGAATACCCTTTTTGCACTCCCGGCTTTTTATACCATTGATAAATATGGTAGAAGATTCTTGTTGTTGGTCACTTTACCGTTCATGGGATTATTTTTACTAATGGCTGGGTTTTCGTTCTGGATTGATGAAGAAACATCTAAAACTGGAAGAGTTGCTGCCATTGCCCTAGGTATTTACATCTATACCATTTTCTATTCTTTCGGTTCGGGGGTTGTTACTTTTCCTTATACTGCAGAATGTTTCCCATTGTATGTTAGAACTTTAGGTACTTCAATTGCCATTGGTAATTTATGGTTTTGGAACTTTATTTTGGCTATCACATGGCCCTCTCTGTTGGATGCATTTACACCACAAGGTGCATTTTCGTTCTACGCTGGTTTCAACTGGGTTGGGTTCTTTCTCGTTTTGTGGTTCTTACCCGAAACTAAATCATTGACTTTGGAGGAGTTAGATGAAGTTTTTGATGTTCCAATTATGGATCATGCTAAATATCAAAACAAAGAACTTGCAGATTTGTTTCGCATTCATGTGTTGAGAAAGAAGAATGTCGTTAGACAACCTCCATTATACGCTAGACAAAGATTAGCAGTGACGAACCCAGAATGGCATGAGAAATCAGAAGAACAACACATTGATTGAGTTGTTGCCTGTTTTTCATTTATGCCTTAAACGATAATGCTGTCTATATAGATGAATGATATGATTATGAAATGACGTTGAGTATTCCCGTGTATGTACCGTCAGAATTGCTAATATAAGCTATCAAAAAAAAAACTTCATGAGTGAAGATAAAAATATGTAGCAGTTTACCCAAAATTCTAATTCCGAGTGTCTACAAGTTGAACAATATTGGGCAGACGTAGTACTTATACCTCCTAATTCATTATACCATGTATTCATATTATAGCATTACATACCCCAATTACCCATGCCCGTTAATCCGATCAAACCAATATCCTAATTTCAAACACTCCACAATACCCAATACCCAATACCCACATTCATTCATCCGCATCTGACTTCTCATACCTACCAACGAACTTAAACTATATTCCTATAACTGATATGCAGCATGGACGGGACATTTCCCTGATCCTTTTTGTTTAAACCAGCCAGTAATGCATTTATAATGGAAAACGCATAAACATTCAAGTCTTCCCACTTTTTCACCAGTCAACAATTCTTCAAGACATATGACACATTCATCGCTGTAGTCAGAACTCTCCTTCTCTTTCTCTTTGACATATGGAGGGGAACTGTCATTGAAAGTTGATGTGGAACATGATGCAACGACTTGCTTCTTTGGGAATTCAGGAATATTGTACACCAGCATTCTATTATTGCCTCTAACCTGCTCTTGATCTGGTGAGCCTGAGAATTCAGCGTGTATCAAGCAGCTGTTAATATGATCTTCCTTCTGTTCTTCACTTAGCTCTGATAGATTAATGGAGCAAATTGGACAATGATCTCTTTCAGAGTCATCATCGGTTTCAATAATGAGTGAGGTCCTTTGATTGGATGTGGCAACCTTGATATTCCTTCCACCGTTCGCTGGAACCAAGACAGGCATAGAACCTTCCACATTAGCTAATGTTCCTCTATTATTTCTGACCACACTTTCAGTGGTAAATTCCTCAATACACGAGTCACATGTTCTATGTGGAGCATGCAAAGGTTCATCAAAGATCGAGCCTGGTAGTCGAACAACTGGAGTACCAACACCAACATATGTAGTCTTGGCTTTAGAACAACTTCCACAAACTACTCTCCCACATTTTCTGCAATGATGTCTTCTATAGAAGAATGTAAATGTATGATGACAAAGAAAACATTCAGCAGCTTCTTCATCAGGTTGCCACCTTGGCAGGATAGCTGTTTGTTCAATTTCCATGGTCTTGTCCAGCTCAAAGTTTAGAAAGATATTGGTGGAGACCAACTAACTGAACTGGGATCTGTTGAAGTGGCTTGATAATGCAAGAAATTCAAAATCAAATGTCACAACTCTTTCAGCGAAGGTTTTTTGTACAACAGAGACCTGAAGATGATACACTACCGTCAAAGCTTTCCGTCCAGGACTGTGAACCTTCACTTACAGCTGACGAACCTTGAAGTTTGAGTATTACTGGGGGGTTTCGCTTATTTCTGATAACAATAAATTCCCTTTTTTTCTCTCTTCACAAGATCGGAATTACCAAGCTCGGAGTTATTACATGACATCACGTGATACTTATAAGAAGTTCCAACAATACTTTTTGTTCATTGTTCATTCTATTCAAGCTGACTATTCAGAATCAGAATCTGGAGCTATTTCATCAACGTCACTGTAGAGATCACTATCCAAATCTTCAGGAATATCGTTTTCATCTGACTCATCTTCACTTTGTTCTTCATCTGAGCTTTCCGCTTCGGCGTCAGAAGTATCAGTACCATTGGCTTTTCTTTCTTCATCACGCTGTTTACGACGTTCTTTCTTCGCATCTTTTTTGGCTTTCTTCTCAGCAATGTTTTCTGATTGGATTTTCTTTCTCTCCTCTTTTAACTTTTGACGTTCAGCGTGTTTTGCTTCTAATTCAGCGATTTCTTTCTTGGATTTCTTTATATCATGATGATATAAAACTTTACCAGACGAGATACCTTCTTCAATCTTAGTTAAAGTTAATCTCATACGTGGTCCAATTTCTGTAAGTTTGATAGCCTTCTTACGCACATTGGATGTCTCACCAGATTCAGGTTGTTGTTTCTTGGAAGTGACGTTCACGTTCTCTTCTCTGACATCAACAATGTTATCTTCTTCCACTTCGGAGTCACTTGTGAAAGCACCATTGGCATAAGGATCAAGTAACAAATCAGAGACGTCAGATGACTTGTTCAAATTTGGTAAACTTTTTCTCAAATGGGATTTGGCATTAATCAATTTCTTAACGGATTTGGAACCTTCGACTGGTTTAGTATCAATAGAATAATGACGTACATCTATTTGACCAGTTTCTTGATCTTTGTAAATCATCAAAACTCTTTTGACTGAGCTGACTTTGGTGAATTGAGGTTGGATTGGAGGAAACATGTTTTGAAAAGTTGTAATTAGAAGTTTTTCTTGGGGATCAGCTTTGGCTGGATTTTGAAACCCATTCAACACTAATAATGGAGGATTCAAGTATTCTTTAGATTCTTTTGTTATAGATTTTGGATGCTTCTGTATTCTTCTGACATCTTTACATAAGGAGTAGTTGTCAACTTTGAAGGTAAGAGTTGGACCTCTTGACATTCTGGCTAATCTCAGCTGTGTTGTACCGGCTTCAGATTGACTGAAGATAAATAGATGTGACACATTTAGGGGACCGGCCATAACGACGAAATCTCTCAACTTATTGGACTTTCTCTCTCTTAGCTTGATAGCAGTATGTGGTTGCATTACGTTCCTGAAGTCTTTGACCAGCTGAGTTAAAGAATGATTCTTCATGTTTGACCCTAGTCTCAAAACCATTGAACGGGGTGTATTCTTGACTTCATCCTCAGTTGGAACAGCGTGCGTTCTCTTTTTTTGCTACAAAAAGTTGTTAGTATTTCCTCTTTGACACATTCTTGGTTAAGATTCACTTACTCTACGTTTGGCCATCTTTGCTTTCTAGCTTAACTAATAATCTCTGGAGTATTCGTCTACTTGAAAGTCTTTCTAAAATTTTTCTTTTTTTTTCGCATGAGATGACATCCGAACACCATCGCGAAGAAAATCTAGAAAGAAAAAAAATCTTTTGCCTAGCTGTGAATTATCTATATTATAAAGGACTAGTTAATATACCTACTTGGACTGACAATAAAAGAGAATACAGAATATAATGAGTGCTAGTGTCACTGGAAAGATAAAAAAGAAGAGCTCAAAGCTTTTCACCAAGAAGGAAACTGCATTAAGCTTAGCTGAAAAGATCAAACAAAGAGCACTTCTAGAGAAGAAAAAAGAAGAAGCTGTCAATGCTGAATCAGCTAAAGAAGAAGAGCCAAAGCTTTCAGATAACGTTAGGGAAGTTGATGCTTCAGAAGAACCAAAATTCAAATCTTTCAAAGACCTAAACCTTATCCCAGAACTTTTAGAGGCATGTCAAGAACTGAAGTTCGACAAACCAACTCCAATTCAGGCCGAAGCTATTCCTTATGGTCTTGAAGGCCGTGATATTATCGGTTTAGCTCAAACTGGTTCTGGTAAAACTGCTGCTTTTGCTATCCCAATCCTACAGGCTTTATGGGAAGCACAAACCCCTTACTTTGCTTGTGTGTTGGCACCAACAAGAGAATTGGCCTATCAGATTAGAGAGACATTTGATGCCCTGGGTGCTGGGATGGGATTAAGATGTACTACTGTTGTTGGTGGTATGGATATGATGGATCAGGCAAGAGATTTGATGAGAAAACCTCATGTTATTGTTGCCACCCCTGGTAGATTAATGGATCATTTAGAACATACTAAAGGGTTTTCTCTACGTGCTTTGAAATTCTTGGTAATGGATGAAGCAGATAGATTATTAGATCTAGAGTTCGGTCCAGTCCTGGACAAAATTTTCAAGATTATTCCAAAAGATAGAACAACATATCTGTTCTCTGCTACTATGACATCAAAGATCGAGAAATTACAGAGAGCCTCCTTAACAAATCCTGTAAGAGTTGCCGTCTCAAATAAATATGCCACAGTTGATACATTGATACAGAGCCTCATGGTTGTTCCAGATGGTTACAAAAACACATACCTGATATATCTATTAAACGAATTCATTGGAAAGTCCATTATTATTTTCACCAGAACATGTGCACATGCTCAAAGAACAGCACTTTTGTCACGTCTTTTGGGATTTTCAGCTATCCCATTACATGGTCAACTGACCCAATCTCAGAGATTAGGTGCTTTGAACAAATTCAAAGCCGGGGATAGAAATATCTTGGTTGCAACCGATGTTGCTGCCAGAGGTTTAGATATTCCATCCGTTGATGTTGTTATAAATTACGATATCCCAACTGATTCCAAAGCATATATTCACAGAGTTGGTAGAACTGCAAGAGCTGGTAGATCAGGTAAGTCAATCAGTTTGGTGACTCAATATGATTTGGAGTTGATTCTCAGAATTGAGGCTGTGATCGGTATTAAATTGCCAAAGGATGTTCCTGACAGAGATATCATCTTGAGTCTTCATGATACCGTTGACAAAGCATATGCTGAGGCCATCAGAGAAACCAAAGATTTCCAAGAAACTAGACAGAGAAAGAAAATAGGAGGAAGTGGAAGACGAGATGATGCTGATCGTGAGGAACGCTGAATAGAAGTTCAAGCATTAATTATACATAATCATGTGTCTGTTTAGCTTTAGAATGTAATCATTGAACATTTCGCGAATCGAACTACGTCTGGAAGACAAATGTTAGAGTAGATCAGCTGGGTGTATTAACACTAGTATTTGGCAACTTTTGATTCCCACTTTTGCAGGTATTCTTCAAAGCCCTTCTTGAACTCTTCTCTTGACCCTTCCGTCCATCTAAAACCATGAGCATAATGATCAGAGGGAAGGAAAGAGTGACCTTCTTTACCGTAAAGATTCTCTCTGAAGGTCCCACCTGGGACTGGATAATCATCCCATGCTAGACCTCTTCTTCTTAACTCTGGAATTAAGTGTTCTGCAATATCCTTAAACATACTTGGAAAGTTTGCATTGACAAAATTGAACCCATCGATCCCTGAAACATCAACGTATCTTTGTAACTCATCTGCAACTTCAGCAGCAGTACCAATAAGTGTTCTTTTTCTACCTCTGCCTAGACCAACGTGTTCAACGACTTCTTTCTTGGTTTTGGTACTATTATTTGTTAGATACATTCTGACAGCTGACAACATTGCATCAGATCCGACCAATTCTAGATCATCTTCATCTCCAAATTTACCAAGATCCAACCCGGTCCAACCACCTAAAAGTGCTTGTTTACCTTCATATGATTGATATTGTAGGTAATCCAAAAATTTTTCTTCGGCATCTTTGTGGGTTTCGCCAATAACAATAGTCAACTCTGATATGAATTTGATGTGGTCCGGGTCTCTTCCATATTTCTCAACAGCAAGTCTCCTAATTACATCAATACTCTCCTTCAATTCCTCAGGTGAGAATCCAGAGATGAAGACAACTTCAGCATGTTTAGCACTGTATTCCCTACCTCTCGAACTTGCACCAGCTTGAAGGATAACTGGGAATCTCTGAGGCGAAGGTTCAGTGATATGTGGGCCAGGAACATTAAAGAACTCACCTTCATGGTTGATTTCTCTGATCCTGGAAGGTTCAGCATATGTCAAGGTTTTAGGATCTGCAATCACTGCATCATCTCTCCAACTTGATAGTAGTAGCTTGTATACAACCTCTAAGTATTCATCAGCTTTGTCGTATCTTTTGTCATGAGGAGGTAATTGATGTGAATCCAACAAATTCCTAGCTGCACTTTGTAGATAACTAGTGACAACATTCCAACCAACTCTACCACCAGTGGCATGGTCTAATGTTGCAATTCTTCGAGCAAAGTGGTAGGGTGCTTCACTGATTGTGCTAAATGTACATCCAAAGGCTACCGACTTGGTGGCAGCTGCCATAGCAGATATATAGATAGATGGATCAACTAGAGGAAACTGAGCACCACTTCTAGCGACAGCATCAAAGTTATGAGGACCATTGAAGACATCATAAGGGCCTAAGACATCAGCGATGAAGATGGCATTGACTTTAGCTTCTTCGGCAATCTGGGCCAATTCTGTCCAGTAGGCAGTAGATTTGTATTCTTTGGTTCTGTCTTTTGGATGTGCCCAATTTGATGGTGATAGATGTGATGGAGACGGTAAAACCATGAAGTTCAGTATTAAAGGTTTATATTTTTTGTCTTGCACTTTGTGCTTCTTAGGGCCTTCAGCAGAAGCTTTTTTCGATGCATTTACAGTCTGAGGTGTGCTGACTGAGAGTCTTCTCTTGGTCAATGATGTGGTGGTCATGATTGATGGAATATTATGCGTCCAGGAACTTTAGAGATCAAGATAGTTCATGGTGATTGTGAAGTCGATGAGTTTTGAGAATTCACAGCAGCTGATATATAAAAAAACCCATGCACATGCATCGGGTCGGCTGCTTCGTCTGTTCAGAGAACTTTAGAAGTGTTCAGCTGTTGTAACAAATCAAGAGATTTTGTGAAGCAGTGGCTTTTCTAAGAACGAGCCGAGCCGATTACGCAATTTTCCTGAAATAAAAAGAAGCTTGGACAATCAATATCCAAGATACGTCAACGACAAATCGATCCACTTTACTAGATGAGATGTTAAAATGAGCTGATATCCAATTACTACTACTTGTAATGGTATACTGCCTTTCCTGGTCGTTTATGAGGTGTGAGATCCAATTGTAGCTTGCGGATCAGTCATGGATCGATCGATCTGTTAGCGTGAAAATATGCCAACAATACGCGATATATACAGAAGATATGAAGCTATACCTGAGTGATGATCTCGTTTACTCGATTCAGCTTGAATTTGAGTAATTATTATGTACAAAGCCTGTTCTACATGGAACGCTTTTCTATTTTTCAGCTGACTGGAAACTTTTCACTTTCTCCTCCCAATGCTCTAGGTACTCCTCGAAACCTTCCTTGAATTCATCTCTAGTGCCAGCAGTCCATCTAAATCCATAAGCGTAATGATCTTCGGGGAGGAAACTTTCTCCCTGTTTACCATATAGATTTTCTCTAAATGTTCCTCCAGGGACAGGATAATCATCCCAAGCTAGACCTCTTCTTCTCAGCTCAGGAACCAAAGTCTTGGTGATTTCTTCGAAAGTACTTGGGTAACTTGCACCGACAAAATTGAAGCCATCGATTCCAGCAATGTCAACATATCTTTGCATTTCATCAGCTACTTCAACAGGTGTTCCAATAAGTGTTCTTTTTCTCCCTTTGCCAATACCTACATGTTGGACAACTTCCCTTTTGGTCTTTGTTGTGTTGTTTGTGAGATACATTCTAACAGCAGACAACATAGCATCAGATTTAACAAGCTCCAAATCTTCATCATCCTCAAATTTGCTGAGGTCTAACCCAGTCCATCCACCTAGAAGAGCCTGCTTACCCTCATATGATTGATACTGTAGATAATCAAGGAAATTCTCCTCTGCTTCCTCATGAGTTTCACCAAGAACGACCGTAAAAGCAGCAATAAACTTGATATTATTTGGATCTCTTCCATATTTTTCGGATGCAAGCTTCTTTATAGATTCAATATTTTCTTTCAGAGCTTCTGGAGTGAACTCTGAGATGAAGACAACTTCAGCATGTTTAGCACTGTATTCCCTGCCTCTAGAACTTGCACCAGCCTGAAGGATAACTGGGAATCTCTGAGGCGAAGGTTCAGTGATGTGTGGACCTGGAACATTAAAGAACTCACCTTCGTGATTGATTTCTCTTATTCTCGATGGTTCAGCATATGTCAAGCTCTTGGAGTCAACAACAACAGCATCATCTCTCCAACTTGATAGTAGTAGCTTGTATACAACCTCTAAATATTCATCTGCCTTGTCATATCTCTTGTCATGTGGTGGTAATTGATGTGAATCCAACAAATTCCTAGCTGCACTTTGTAGATAACTAGTGACAATATTCCAACCAACTCTACCACCAGTGGCATGGTCTAACGTTGCAATTCTTCTAGCAAAGTGGTAAGGTGCCTCACTGATCGTACTGAACGTACATCCAAAAGAGACTGATTTTGTGACAGCTGCCATTGCTGATATATACAAGGAGGGATCAACAGATGGAAATTGGGCTCCACTTCTAGCAGCAGCATCAAAATTGTGGGGACCATTGAAGACATCATAAGGACCCAAAACATCAGCAATGAATATAGCGTTCATCTTTGCCTCTTCAGCAAGCTTTGCCAGTTCGGTCCAGTAAGCGGTGGTCTTATATTCTTTGGATCTATCTTTAGGATGTGCCCAATTGCATGGTGATAAGTGAGAGGGAGTTGGCATAACCATAAAGTTAAGGATCAGGGGTTTATTTTTTTTTTCCTCAACCTTGTGCTTCTTGATGTCTTCGATTGATCTAGAATCACCATCGGGGGATACGTCTAATTTCCTTTTTGGAGATTTGTCTTCAGTAGTCATTGTTAACCTAGTAGTTGGATTGGGAGTTGGGAGCAGTATTGGCGAATTATTTGATATACATGAACGAAAGTTAACTTAGCCTGTGTATCCAACAAGGAGCATTCTCACCTATATATATGTCGGCTCGGGTGTGGCACATCTGAGATTACGCAATGCCTCCCAATGTTCAATCAAACCTTGATGTGCTTCGATCAGGAATCAAATCAAATATATCACGTTGATCTACCCGAGATCTGAAGAGGCTCTAGCTTAGGGTGACAATTCACAAACTAGTCTTGCTTCATGCAGAGTTTTGAACATGAAACAGAGCTATGAATAACTAGAGGGTGTGCAAGAGTTTACTGTTATAATGATTTTTTTTTGTTCGAGCTGGATTGCCCTATTGGGGCTTCAATGAGGGTTTCTTGATACAAAACCAACATAGTTCAGATACTGATCCATTGTGTCACGGTTGCTTTTAAAGAATATAAAAGGGGACATGTATTCCTTTCTTCAGCTGCTCGACTGTTTACTGATCTGAGTGTACATCCACAGCTACTAGCTACATCAACGCAAATTAAACAAAATGAGATTCTCAACCAGCTCAATCGTTTCATGTCTATTCATTGGTTTAAGTATAGCAGCTCCAATCAGCAGCTTCGAACCGTCATCAACGACATCCGCTGAACCAACAACAACCTCATCATCAGTCTCATCGGCTACTTCAACTGTTGGCTTTCCATTCTCAACTGATGCCATTGTGTTCACGTACAAGCTCACCGAAGACGAATTCCCAATCCTCCTCGACGATTCGGTCTACATCATCAATGGGAAATTAGCAGAAGAGACACTAGAATTAGATGAAAATGACTCAGAACCATCATACTCATCCTTCCCAGTCCGTGCTGCTAGAAGAGGATAGAAACTACAAAGATTTTGACCTAACTACAAAGCTGAGATTACATAATATTTCCGACTATATTACGTAATAAAGCCGAAGAAATTTTGACTCGGTTTTAAGTAAATTAGCTGTAGCCTGCAAACAATAAAAACCTATGAGAACGGTTTTTGCAATAACATTGTTAGAAAGTTTTCTTGAGATGATTTTTTCTTTTCTGATGCAGTTAACTACTTGGAGCTATAGTGGCTGCTCTCACACTCGATAGTTGGATTTGAAGTGATGGCTAATGTACAGATGTTAACTTCCAAAGTCACAGATGGTGCAAGGAGATGCTTCGCTAAATTTACCACCAAACAGGGTTTCTTTGGGAATTATGATTACAAGTATCTCTTCACACCAAGATTACCATTCACCAAGAAAAGACATGTTGTCCAGCCCTTCTTCGGCTTGAACTCTGAGATGCCTGTGTTTCTCGGGTTTATCCTTGGTCTACAGCACTCATTAGCCATGTTGGCTGGTGTTATGACTCCACCTTTATTGATCTCATATTCCACTTACTTCGATACTGAGCTACAACAGTACTTGGTTTCAGCTTCTTTGATTGTTAGTGGTATATTATCAATGGTCCAAATCACAAGATTTCACATCTACGGTACTCCTTACTATCTGGGGTCCGGTTGTTTAAGTATACTGGGTACTTCCTTTGGTGTTATTGTTGTTGTTCAAAAAATCTTGCCTGTTATGTACAAGAGTGGTTACTGTCCTGTAGCTGAGGATGGAACATACTTGTCTTGTCCAGATGGTTATGGCGCTATACTAGGTACCTCATGTGTATGTGGTTTACTCGAAGTTTTGATGTCTTTTATTCCTCCTAGATTTTTGAAACGCTTATTTCCTGTAACTGTTACCGGTGTCGTTGTACTCTTGATGGGTATCAGTTTGGTCCAGTCAGCATTTGAGGACTGGGCTGGTGGTTCAGGATGTGTGGACTCCATCTGTCCATCTGTAGGTGGGAAGCAAGCTGCTCAATGGGGATCTGCTAAGTTCATTGGTTTGGGTTTCTTGGTCTACTCTTCAATCATAATTTTTGAGAAATGGGGTGCACCACTCATGAAGTCATGCTCAGTTGTTTTAGGTCTACTGGTTGGTTGTATTGTTGCCGGAGCATGTGGATACTTTGATAGAAGTTCCATTGATCAAGCATCAGTTGCAAACTTTATGTGGGTGAAGACTTTCAAACTTTCAGTATATGGGCCAGCTGTCTTACCCATGCTCGTGGTTTACATTGTTCTTGTTATGGAAACAATTGGTGACTTGACTGCCACCTCTGAGGTGTCAAGATTGGAGATTGAAGGTCCCACCTATGAGTCAAGAATTCAAGGTGGTGTTCTGGGTGATGGCTTCTGTAGTATAATATCAGGGTTATGTACTATCACCCCAATGTCAACATTTGCTCAGAATAATGGGGTCATTTCAATTACCAAATGTGCTAGTAGAACAGTTGGTTATTGGTGTTGTTTTATTCTCATTGTTATGGGTGTCTTCACCAAGTTTGCCGCCTCTTTAGTTGCTATTCCAAAACCCGTATTAGGAGGAATGACGTCTTTCCTATTCACCTCTGTTGCAGTTTCAGGTCTAAGAATCCTTTCAACTGCTCAATTTACTAGAAGAGATAGATTTGTGTTAACTGCTGCATTATTGCCTGGGTTTGGAGCTATCTTGGTACCAACTTGGTTCAGTAACTTCTTCACCTACTCAGGTAACAATCATTCACTAACAGGGTTTTTGGATGCCATCACCGTCATCATGGAGTCAAGTTACGCATTGGGTGGGATAATTTCCACTTTCTTGAATCTTATCCTACCTCAAGAAATGGAAGAAGATGACGAGAACATCTCTGGTGATCTGGATGAAGTTGCCATGGACGATTACATTCCACAGTATGGAGAGGAATCAGTCAAGTTCAGTGAGCAATCGACGAAAGAGAAAACGATCGCAGTCTTTCCATCAACTACAACTAGTGGCCAACAATCATCCAACGGTTGATGTTTGAAATGTATTACATTTACGAGCATATAGTACAAGCAGTCCTGTATTCAATTAAGCCTAGCATCTTGCATTTCCAGTTTCTACAATTCTTTTTGTCAAGTCTGAAAACATAGTCATTGTATCGAAATTACCCTATCAAACTCATTCAGAGTCACTTAACGTTTGGTAACTTGTGAATAATCTCACCTTTTTCAAAGAGTTCACATCGATCGAAGGAGGATCGCGTCCCCGTTTATTTCCTTTTGTAGCTGCAGAAGCACTGTGCACAACCATTGCTGATTCTGAAGGCGAAGGAACCTGGGCTCGGTCCAACGAGGATGATTGTCCCGGGGAAGAAGATGGCACATCTGAAGATGTGGGATGGAAAAGAGGTGATGGAGAGCGACTCGGTACCACAATCTCTGCAAAAGGTTGTGAAAGATCAGTTTGTTTCTGTCGAAGCTCTTTCAGGCGCTTCTCCTGATCCTGGAAGGTTGTTTCATATGACTTCAGTGTTGTTTTGTATGATTGAACAGTCTTTTCAGACTTTCTCATGGCTTCGAAACAAAAATCTATCTTCTCTTGCATTTCATTCATAGTTGTTGAGACCATATCAGACTGTGTTTCAAGCTTCTTTTCCATCTCTGATACCTTCTTTCTCAAAATCTCGTTTTCCTCCAAAAGTTGATCTTGTACACAGGTCTGATTGTAATCCAAAACGGTGGTGTCTTCAGTCAATTTCTCAATCTTTTCTGTCAAAGCTGCAATGTCAACACTCTCCTTGAATTCAAGTAGATCTCTCTGGACTGCAGCAGTATTTTTATGCCCATCGGATATCTCCTTGGCCACTCTAGTCTGGAAGCTGAAACTTTCGACCCTATGTTTCTGAACTGCAACCGCGATTAGTTTCAGTTGCTCTGATAAATAATTGAAATTATTCTTCTGTGTGTCTATTGCTGATGTGACATTGTTCAATCGTTGAGTTGTTTCCTGAATTGATTCTAAGTTTACTTGCTGCTCAATATTTTTGATGATCTGTTCAACGATCCCACACCTTTGAGACAACTGGGTGAATAAACTATCATCTTTTCGTCCTTTTTCTCGAATATGATAAATGATATCGAACAATTTCTGTAGTTCCACCTGTTGCGTCTCCAGACGAGTCGCTAAGGGATTGTTATTGATGAAGTCCTCAAAACGATCACTTTTTTGAACAAGTTGCTGCAGAATGACTTCAAATTCTGTACCTTTCTCAACAAGGCTAGGTACAAGCGTAGTATGAGTTTTGAATTGTTCGCTGAGTGATTTGAAAGCTCGACTAATCGACTGGAGTGTAGTAGCGAGTTCATGGACCCGAGATTCCAAGGTACTCACAAGGTTGAGTTTTGATAGTTGGGGTTGAATGCTTGATGAAATAAGATTGAGACGTCTATCAAAAAAGCCAGCAATTATTTTCAAGGAGGCATCTCTATCTTCAGCTTCCTCTTTCACTTTAGCCTCTAACTGAGTCAGTGATCTCTTGAAAAGTATCACGTTGTCTTTTTGAGAGGAGATTGCATCGAGCTGAAGCTTGACTGTTTTATCAAGATCAATGAGTCTTGGGATATGTTCTGCTAACTTGTTGATCTCGCTCTTCTCATCACCGAGTTTTGAGAATAACGTGCTCAATTCTTCTATGGATTTTTGCAGTTTTGTAACATCATTTAGACTTTTTTCGAGATATTCATCTTTCAGTCTATCAACAATTGATGAGATATCTCTCCTCAATGTGGGATTTGTGATTTTAGAAATAAGTGAATTTATATCTGAACTACTCTCACAAGGTTGTGGCTCCTCTCCTGTGATTGCACCATCAAGTCTTGTGCCCACTGTCACATTTGGAGTAAATTGGATGATTGAGCTCTGGGTAGCATTTACCTGTATTTCAGCATCCTGAGTAGCATCCATATAAAGGTCGCTATCTGAGCCGTATGCTAGAGAAGCATCAACGGTTTGTTTAGGTTCAACCCTGTGAGATACCACTGGAGCGTCCATGCCAGCATCTTCCTGCAACGGTACCTCATCTACAGGCGTTGAACTGGAGATAGCTTGTTCAGCTTCAGATGCATTATCATGAGTAAATGGGTGATCTTCCTGAGAGCTGTCAATGACAGGGAAACTCAGTAATGCAGCGTCCTTATCCACGCTTCTAGCTTCCTCAGGTCGTTCACTCTTCGCTGAATGGGAGAGAATAGCGCTGTTAGATGGAATTAATTGGGAGACCGACAAACTTTCCTGCTCACTCTGAATATCAGAATTCTTTACAACCTCATTGTCGGTATCAACCCTCGAATAGTCATCAATTTCCTGAGATGAATCGACAGGAGCAGAGCTATCAATTGGGTCCAGCGGAGGGACAGCATCATCATTTGTGTTTGTTATTATTTCAGTGCCAGGAACTATTATCATGCCCAATATATTCTGTGTATCGAACAGCACCCTTGATGTATTTTCAAATTTGCCTTCTCTAAGACAATCTAGATGATGCTGAACCAGATCTATCTTTTTACCCAAATTGGTATTGTTGAGATCAAAGTACCCTATTTCGTTGAATATTATAACCAGTGATTCCCATATCCAGCTCAATGTCTCCCTGGAGACTATATTCTCTGGTTTACTCCCATTCTTTTTGACGTGATTTATGTTATTAAGTATTATTGATTTGACGTAAAGAGATGCTAGAGCTTCAGTGTAATCAACCGTTGGACATTTCTCTATTATTACCATCCAATCCACATAGTCGATCAAGAGTCCTATTAGCCGACTCTGCCAGTCTTTAGTTCTATCCTTTAGCAGTGCTAGACGCGTATACTCTCGGAGTAAACAATTTTTAACAAGGGGATCCAATTCGCTCACTTGTTCAAAATATCGGTCTCTTTTAAGGGCATATTCAGGTATCGTCAGGGCCTCATTGAAAGGAAGCAGATCATCATCGTCATCATGATGGCTCATTGCGGCACTGACGAAGCAGGAACTGGTGAAACCTGAGTACAGAACCTTTGATAATTTCGATTGTTATGATTCACGTAGAAAAATCTGAACACTGCTCTTCGATTATGTAAGCTAGAACCGAACTAAAATGGTTAAGATCACCAAAAAGCACAAATTTTAAATCATAAGTGCTCCAAGCTCTATCAGAAGAGCCAGTATAAAAGTCTAGAAGGGGAATTCAAAGATGTACACAGAGAACTTCAACTACAATGATACGTATGTGTGGTAGATTTTTCTCCTCTCACAATTCGATGATCACATCTTACTAACTTCTGACACCAGCGTTTACATTAGGAACATCAATGAAAAGGTGACCGTCAACACAATCAAATCAAAACTGACAGAGCTGTTTGAGAAGTATGGACCTATTTTAAGTATAACAGCACATAAGAACTTAAAGATGAGAGGACAGGCATTCGTTGCCCTAGAAACTGAAGAAAAGGCAAGTCAGGCTATCAAAGAACTGGATGGAGTCGAAGTATTCCAGAAAAACCTACAGCTACAATTTGCCAAAACCAGTTCTGATTCATCTGTTCAGTCTCATATAGCCTCTGATGAATATGAAAGTTATTTGAGCAAAAGAAAACTGCACAAGGAAGAAGAAGATAAAAAGAAACAGAGTGCACCTAAAAAAGTTAGACTTGATAACACGCCTCCAAATAAGATTCTATTAATCCAAGATTTACCTGGTGATGTTACCAAAGATGAACTGCTGGAGATTTTTGCTGGTTATAAAGGATTTGTTGAAGTCAGACTTGTTACCGTTAAAAGAGTCGCATTTGTCGAATTCGAGACTGATGACGACGCTATTCCAGCCAAAGAAGAACAAAAGGATCTTAAGATACGGGACTCCAAACCTTTGGTCAATTATGCTAAAAAATAGGGAAACACTTTTCACTACAGTCACCTGAAGTCAATCATATTTACATGTAGTTTATTTTCTCCTTTATATCTAAAACGTAAAACCCCAGAACACAATATTAGCCCATGTTCACTTCCCTAGAATAACAGTTCTCAAACCAGTAATGATATTTTCTTTACTTTCACCGTTGATATCACTTATCAATCTCTCATAATAATTTGGATTTCCTTGAGGTCTCAATAGTTTATCAGTTGGGAAATAGTAATCTCTGTATTTGTTACTCGATATGGAGTTCAAAGCTTTGATTTGATGAATGATGGAGTCTTCAGTAAAGTCGTTCTCACTCTTGACTTCTAACTCTTTGATCTGATATGGATTAACCTTAGAAACAATGTCTGATATTGATGTTGTGCTTTTCGTTTCTGGATTTTTCAGACCAGCAACAGGTCTGAATTTCATAAGTTGAACTTCTTTGAAGGACAAGTCTGTCAATTTCTCTTTTGGGAAAGCTTCTAGAGCTTTTACTAACGCTTTAGCAGCTTCTTTAGCACTCATTATTATAGTCTTTCAGTTCTGTAGAGCTAATTCAAGATAGTTGATTTTTAATGCTTGTGTTCTATAGGCTAAAAATTATGAACCCAAAAAAAAAGAAATCAACTATGGTGTTTGGATGTTCTGAATTCCGCGAAATCATGAATATTGGGCCATAGTCCATACCTATGTTCACTACATGATTCATCTTAGATGCACAAGGAACACCTTACGTTATACATATATTGACTCTAAACAATGTGTTGATGATTATTCATCATCTTCAGCTTTGGTTTCGAAAGGAGCCAAGTTTTTGGTACCTTCTTCCCAAGAGACACCGTCATAAGTGATTTCTCTGATAGCTTTGATGATATCTTTTAAATCACCTCTGACTTGTTTTGTAGAATCTCTTTCTCTTAAAGTGACAGAACGATCTTTAACAGATTCGAAATCAATAGTGATACCGAATGGAGTACCTAATTCATCATTACGGGCATATCTTTTACCGATAGAGGCACCAGAATCATCAATCTTGAATGGGATTTGTTCTTTTCTTAGGACTCTTGAAATTTCTTTGGTGATTGGTTGCAATTCTTCATTATTTGATAATGGAACTAGCAAAACTTTGGTTGGAGCAACTAAAGGTGGGAATGATAAGACAGCCCTATCAGTAGATTCAGCTCTAGTCCAGAATCTATGTTCAAAAATGGAGTAAAGAATACGACCAATACCAAATGATGGTTCGATAACATTTGGGGTATATTCACGAACGTGTTCGGTCTTGGATCTCTGTTCAATGTTGACGAAGGTCTTATCAAGTTCAATTTCTTCTTCAATACCAGGAGCTTTGAAAGTGATTTTACCAGTGGTGTCTAATTCTTCCTTCAACTTGATCAATTGATCTTGATCTTGTGATAATAACCAATCCTCAACAATTGGAGCATTCTTTCTGAATTTAGGACCAAACTTCTTTTTTTCCAAATCGATTTCGTATTTGGTAACGGTGACTGGAGTATCCAATTTTTGTCTAACAACTAATTTTTCCTTAGTTTTGTTAGCATGGACAGTCAAATCATAAGCAGATCTATCAGCACAACCAACACATTCAATCCAACCATAAGAGGTTTGTAATTCAGCATCCCAACAATCAGCAGCATAATGGGCCATTTCGTTAGCTAAATGTTGACGGAATCTTAGACGGGTAGGATCAACACCAATCTTGACTAGAAATTGATAGATTCTAGCAATGAAATAACCCAGAGTTTCGTTATCAACTAAACCACTAGCAACAGCCTCACCAACAGTTGTGACAATTGGGGTAGTTTTACCTTCTTGTTGAACGGTTCTTGGTAAAAAGTTAAGCTTAACATCTTTGATTTCTTCGAATCTTTCATGTTTTTTGTTTTCTGGATCAACAAAATGTTCAATCTCGGCCATCAAAAATTCACGAACTCTCAATAGACCTGCCCTTGGAGAAATTTCATTTCTGAATGACTTACCAATGGCAGCTGAAGCAAATGGCATTTTCAAATTGTTGAAATCATACAATTTGTTGAAATTCAAAAATTGACCTTGAGCTGTTTCTGGTCTTAGGTAACCTTTCAATTGTCCAGATGGACCAATGGCAGTTTCAAACATTAAGTTGAAAGCTTTTGGGGCTTCTAAAGGACCATCAGTAACAGGATTGTTGATGTTATATTTTGTCATCAATTCACCTAATTGTTCACCAGAGTAACCATCAATTTGAGCCAAAACATTTTCGTATTCAGCGACGACTTCATCATCTAATTTGACAGCTTTGATCTCTTTGACTTTCTTTTTACGTTTCTTTTTGTCAGCGTCTTCTTGAGCATCAGCATTGGCATCTTTGACAAGACCTCTGGCTTCTTTATCACCTTTCAGTCTACTTTCCAAAACTTCCTCAACTAAATGATCAGCTCTGAAGATCTCCCCAGTTTTCAAATCACGACACATCCAGTCAGAAAATTTGTCAACATGGCCAGATGTTTTCAAGACTTCATAAGGAGTCAACATGGTGGTATCAACTTCCAACATATCTTCTTCCAAGATGAAATGTTTTCTCCAGATATCGATAATATTGGCTTGGAAAGCACAACCTGGTGGACCATAATCATATAGACCTGAAACACCACCATATATCTCAAAGGCAGGGGCGAAGAAGAAACGACGTTTCAAGACGTTTTCCAAGTTTTCACGTGAAAATTCAGTGGTTGCAGCTTGACCTGACATCTTGGTGATTCTCTTTAATTGTCTTTTTGGTCCTAAATTTGAACTTGAAGTTGCAAAAAGTCTCTTAAGATTAGTGGAAATGCCCTTGAAACTGGCCAAATATAAAGGAATTGGAGAGTTTATTTTCAACAAAACCGTCTTGAAGGAGAAAGAATACGCAGGCTAGTAAAGAAGGCTCTTTTGAAGACTTTAATGCTAGTTCAATAAGTCGACTTTTCAGTGGTTTTTTTTTTTCTCGATGAAAATGCTTGCGTGGGCCTGACAGCTCATTTCGAGAGGGTAACTTTGAGTTAAGCTTACTTTTATAAAGAAGGAAGACGATTCTTTTCCTGCTTCTGTTACTTTCAATCACTGACGTTCATACTGCTTACATACTTTCAGATTAACACAACACTTTGTGAGCCGTTTTTTTCTTTATTCAGCTCTTTTGGTGTATTGGACTGGAGAAACAACCAAACCTCTTCCTTTGGTAGCACCTCTGTAAACCGTCTCTATAATGTCAATCATCTCTTGTTTGTCATGTATCACGAAGTTCATCTTGTTGTTGTCACCTGTACCAAAGTCACACATCATGTGTTTGTTCCTAAAGAAGAACATTATAGTCATGGGGTCATATAATTCGTACATCTTTATGTTTAATTGTTAGTATTTTTGGGGTTAAAGAAACTCGAACTATACTTACTTCATTGAAATCAGGCACCTCATCTATATCACAAAGGTATATCGCAGCAAAGTTTGCCACCTTCTCAGCTATTCCAAACAGGAGCTCATCCATTATCATACAGTCTTTATCCTGCGAACAATTGTTAGTCTATGCTCCTCAAAGCCAAAACGAAAACCTCAACAACCGTTTGACCGATAAAAATACTTACCCAGTCACGACCAAACCGTATAACTACCAATCTCTCGTCCTCTGTTAGTCATTTTTGTTAGTATGAAGTTCTTCACAATTATAAAATTTGACACATACCTGATAGAATAGCTTGATCAACATGCCTTTAACGGGAAGCAATTAGTATTAGATGACCAAATGTTGAAAGACTATGAAACTTTAACTTACCATCCTGAGCGTAGATGAGGTAGGAAAACACTTCCCATGGGTCTAAGCTTTTATTTCTGATGGGTCGTTAGTCGTCTTTCCTTGAGGTTTCGGAGGGTTTTTTTTGTTTTTTATTGGCTCTTCAAACTTTGGCCAAAAGCGAATGACTGATGGTTCTGTGAAACATGAAATAAATTAGATGTGAGGAGCTGAAGTTATCCACTACTTAGAGAACTAGAACTCTACTGAAGGTTCAAATTGCATCACAACGCTTGAACAAAAGTTTCTACGCTCCTTCTTGTACAAATATGACATAATGATATTTTTGCAGTTATATACATAGAGCCAGCTAAATTCCATATCAAACGAACTTACGAGCTCTTCATTTCTTCTTACCCTTTTGTTTTGTGGCCAATTTACCACCTTTCTGAACTTCCTGAACATTTTGTCCCAATAGATCCAAATAATCATCCAACAATAAGGATTCTTTAGGGGTTTCTTGAGTCTCAGTCTTGGTTTCTTTAGTTTCCTTCTGTGTGGTGAAAGAATCAGCAGCTTCATCAGTTCCATCAGTGATATTGAAGCTATTGAATTTCTGTCTGAACTTTTCTAATCTACCACCAGCATTGGCATCAACAACTTCCAAATCTGATCTATTTGGATTCCATAGTGGAGAGTTTCTTTGATCTTGGATTAGTCTGAGTTCGTCTCTTGGAAATACACTTCTTCTCATAACAACACTTCCATCACTGAATTCAGTTTTACAGTCAAATTTATAGTAGATAGCAGGTCTTGCCTTTCCCAGTCTGATCTTCTTCAGTGGCCTTTTTGGTAATGGCCCATCTAGTTGATATGAGGCGTATCTTCTGCCCAATATGCTTGGGTTCAGCGACTTTTTTGTAAAAGATGAGAACATGGTATTTCTGTTTTTGTAAATAACGGATAGTGCAGTACTTGACCGTCGTTCACTGTATTAAATGTGTGCTAATAAGGTCACAGTCAACCTGCCTGAACATACAATATCGTTGATTTTTCAAATATTTTTTTCAGTCTACCGCGAAATTCTTTGATATTTTGAGCACTATAATATTGAAAGAGCATCGGAACAAACCAAGTTGTATCGAGATGAATTATACAAGGAAAAGAAACAGCTTTCACCAAGTCACCTTCAGGAAAGAAACCCTTCCTTTATATTCTGGTTGATTTTGTCAACGGGCTAAAAAGGCTCTGTCACTTTTCTTCCCTATGGTTTTCGCGAGTTTTATCAGGCTGATGAACTCCTAGTTATGATCAGTATTAATCAGTTGACCCATATTAAGCGCTTATAAATTTGACCTGAGCAAGAAGAACTCTGAGACCTCTTCAACATCCCACAGACAAACTGAAGCTCAGAGCAGTACTGTATGAACTGGATGTCACCAAGTTGTCAAAAGGCTGTTCGTAATGAATCCTACCAGTCATGTTATCTACTTCTCCGCTTTCTTCAAGGATGAGTTTAACCATGGCCACTATTGAAGTACTTCTCAGAACACAGCTCAGTCAATAATAAGATCGGGCCAGTACGTTGACGATATAGTGAATATCCATTTGATCAAACATGAGCGGGTTGCAAGATGGAATACTTAAAGATGATTGCCAGTGGCAGCATTTGAAATGACTGTACCGATGCCTTCCTTCACAAAGACGTTTAAATAAGGGGCCAATTGAGCAATTGGAAGAATAACAGGGGCATCATCCAATTGAACAAAATTGAATGTTGGGAAAGATTTGGCTAACTCCTCCAATTTGAGTGTAGCTTTGCCTGATTTGCGAGTCGTTTCTAATAGGTCAGCAGACGAATAAGATTGCTTGACCGTCTCGTAGATGATTCCAGGGTTTGCGCCATGAGAGATGAAGGAAAGGGTTTGAGGGTACATTTGAGCGTCTTTGAACATTTCGGGTTTCAGCTTAAGGGTTATAAGAGCAAGTGCAATAATACTAGTGTATAGTCTAGTGTCTAGTCTAGTATTATTGTTTGATATAAATCGTGAAATGAGGATTTCCCCATGGTTTTATGCTTGTTTCAACAAGCGAGCAGGTTCAGCTGTTCAGCTACTCCCTATCTTCAGATCTCCATATGCTGCACTGAGATGTTTGGCATTCTCAATCAGGTTATGTTTGCTATAGATCTCCATATTTTGATAAGAGTACAGCAGTACAGCCATCAAAATCTGCCTTCCACCTTGCAACTAGCGCAGTGCAGCGCTTAAAGCAAATCACGTGAGTCTGGCCGCTGTCCTCATTCGACATTATCTAATGACTTCATACTGTGAGGCTTGAGCACGTCCCGATTTGATAGCGCTACAAACTGTATAGGGTTATTTCAACTTTAAGAACAAATATAGTAAGACCATATCATCGACAACTAATTTAGTACTTAGCTTGTTCAACCTAGACTATTAGCTACAATATGGTTCATCAAACATCACATATCGATGGTTGATGCTCGACCTGATCATCGTCTCCTCATGATAAAGTTTAACGGATTTAGCTACTTACATTCCCTTATAAAGAACCTTATAATACAAACCATACAAAGTTGAACGCTATAGCCTTAGATTTCCAGATCTTTCTGCTTGATCACACCTGACAATTCAGCCAGTTCTTTGGCACCACGAGGATTCAATTTTTCTAGATACTTCATTATCTCGTCATAGTAAGCCTCACTAACATCCAACTCATAGTCTTCTTCCTCTTCCTCATCTTCAAACTCCTCAACTTCATCACCCACTAGATCCTCTCGTTCATGAACCTCACTCGATTGCAGTTTATTCAATAAGTAGTCCAATTTATCCTCATCCAACTCTGTACCCTCAACCAATACTCTCAACTTATATCTCATCAATCTTCTAACTTTCAACATTGTCAATGTATCGTACCAGCCATCATGAAAATCTGGTTGTGCATTTATCTGTCCACCTTTCAACACTTTAACAATAATTGGGTCTGTGATATTTTCTAATTGAAACAGTAAAGAGGCTGGTAAATCATCCCCATTGAACTGGAAAATCTTCGATACACCATTAGGAGTCTCACTGATAAATCCTTTTGGAACAGTTGGTCCGAAATTTGGAACTCTAAAACTTTCTGTTTGGTATTTGGCAAAAGAACTTGAAGTTCTCGGATCAACATTGAACTTGATATAAGCCTGTCTCCATGGACCTTTTGTGAAAGTGTACGCTATTTGTGGTAGTGCATATTTCAAGCATAATTTCAGAGGGACTGGTAGAATAGCCTCAAGATGTTTTCTAATCCAGATTGGCTTTGCTTCATAAAGTGTGTGGAGTATATCTAAAGTCTTCAAAATATCACTAAAAACAACATTGTCCTTTTCAGCTTTGAAAATCGCAAGTTGTTTCTTCAATTCAGGTGATGCTTCTGTTGGTATTTCCTCATTCCATTTGATAATGATGGAATGCAATTTGATATGTCTATTCTTCGTTGTTAATTTTCCTTCTCTTAATATCGTGGCTGGGTTCTTCTTGTAATGATAATCAAAGGGCAAAGGAATAGACGAAAATCTTGGTGGTGGAGGTAAATCAAACAATCCGCTTTGAGTAGGTGCCCATGGCTCTAAATCCTCCTTGAATTCCAACTTCTTGATATTATCATATTTCAATTCATGAATCGATTTGTTGATAACCTGAGTGAAGTCACTACTTCTCGTTTGGTATTGAAAGTCTGACATCTCCCTGAATCTGAATGTTTTATTTATAATTCCCAATGGTTGTATGTGTACTGGTTTCTGTTGTGACTTGTGTAGAGTCTTCAAAGTCTTTTGAATGTTACCATTACTGTTTGCAAGTTCTTTTTTTGGGACGGAGATCTTGATCAGTATCTGCTCATTCTTATTGACTTTAGCATTTACTGGATGTTCATATATGTTATTAGTGAAACGTAACTCTAACGGATTTGATATCTCATCTTGACAAGACCTTATGATAGCATCACTACCACCAACCATCCCTAATGCTTTATCCACATTGTTGACCTTCAGTGGGAACTCAATGCAGAAGAAGTGTGGAATATCCATCGAGTGCTCTTTCGCATATTGTTTGCTCATGACTTTCGGTCAAAGTTGACAGTTCTATTTATCCTTGAGCTAGATTGTTTACGTTGATATATTCTTGATTTGTTTTGCATACGCGTAAATTGTAAGATGATCAGAATTTGGTTGGTACTTCCGAGGGTTTGTCCCTATACCGTCCTCAATTTAGTATGTCAGCAACTCATAATATATGTTTTCCGGTAAACTTCAGGCTGAAAACTACAAACTAACTTGGATGGAACATTTCCGCTTTACTTGTATTAGTTCATGACGTTTCTGCGGCTTATAACATCAGTCAGTGTCTTGGAATATTCTAGAAACTCATTATTTAACCGTGTGGAACCCGGAATTCAACAAGCGAGCAAGGAAACAGTGTTTGGATGTTTAGTCAGCAATGATGTCATTGAGATTTGAGCAGAGACTTTCCATCCAAGCTTTGGTGTGGTTAATCCTCATTCATAGAATTTAAGGTAGTGTAACCATAATTGATGCCAGAAAGATGCTATCCCAACGAATCCACAGATCTGAAAGAGTTTCAAGCTAAAAAAAAAATGCGCAAAAGCCTTCAGAATTCTGTAGAAAGGCTTACTTTCGCGGACCCCATAAAAGATCTGCGGACGCCTGATTAAATTATTGCTACTGAAAATTGGAACCACTTCCACTTTCCACCCTGTAGAAGCACTCTTTCAACCTATAATTCTTAATCAAACTTCGCCAATCATTGATCAATTCTGTACACAAAATGGCTACTGGTAACGTTCTCGTTGTTTCCAACAGAATCCCTGTCACATTGAAGAGATCCTCAGATGGACAATATCAATACACCATGTCTTCAGGTGGTTTGGTCACAGCCCTTCAGGGACTCAAAAAAACGTCAACTTTCCAATGGTTTGGATGGCCTGGATGGGAAGTTCCTGAAGAAGATCAAGAGAAAGTCACAAGAGAATTGAACGAAAAGTTCAAAGCTTCACCAATTTATCTTACTGATGAGATCGCTGAGTTGCATTATAATGGGTTCTCGAATTCTATTCTTTGGCCTTTATTCCATTATCATCCAGGTGAAATGAATTTCGATGAAAGTGCCTGGGCAGCTTATAATGAGGCCAATGAGAAGTTTGCCGATGAAATCCTCAAACATGTGAAAGATGGTGATGTCGTCTGGGTTCATGATTATCATCTTATGTTATTGCCTGAGTTATTAAGGATTGCTATCGAGAAAAAGGGTATCAAAGATGTCAAACTAGGATTCTTTTTACATACACCATTCCCTTCATCAGAGATATATAGAATACTGCCAGTTAGACAAGAGATTCTGAAAGGTGTTCTAAGTTGTGACTTGATTGGATTTCACACTTACGATTACGCAAGACATTTCTTATCTTCTGTTGAGAGAATACTGGGTGTGAAAGCGTTACCAAATGGTGTTGAATATAAGGGGCGTTACGTTAACGTTGGTGCTTTCCCTATTGGTATAGATGTTGATAATTTCACAGAGGGACTGAAGAAAGATTCTGTTATTGCAAGAGTGAAGTCATTGAGAGAAAAATTCAAAGATACCAAAATTATCGTTGGGGTTGATAGACTGGATTATATCAAAGGTGTCCCACAAAAACTACATGCTTTTGAAGTATTTTTGGAAGAACATCCAGAATGGATAGGAAAAGTTGTGTTGGTTCAGGTTGCTGTCCCATCGAGAGGTGACGTTGAAGAATATCAATCTCTAAGAGCAACAGTAAATGAGCTTGTTGGTAGGATCAATGGTACTTTTGGTACGGTTGAGTTTGTTCCTATTCACTTCATGCACAAATCTATCCCATTTGATGAATTGATCTCATTATACACCGTCAGTGATGTTTGTCTGGTGAGTTCGACCAGAGACGGTATGAACTTGGTCAGTTATGAATACATCGCATGTCAAGAAGAATTAAAGGGATCTTTGATACTGTCTGAGTTTACTGGTGCTGCACAGTCTTTGAATGGGGCTTTGATAGTCAATCCTTGGAACACCGATGAGTTGACAGAGGCTATATACGAAAGTCTGACTTTGCCAGATGAGAAAAGAGCCGCCAACCATGAGAAGCTTTTCAACTACATATCCAAATATACTAGTGCCTTTTGGGGTGAGAACTTTGTGAAAGAACTCTATAAGATAGAGAACTAAACCTTGATATTCTTACTCAAGTGCACCACCTTGTTGTTGTTATACTAAATCATATTCTGGTCTTTGTTTGATACTCATATACATTATAATAGATATTCTAATAACCTATTTGTGCAACAAACGACTAACCCAATTAAATATTTATAATAACGATGTTTCTGTCTTAGGCGATATGGACGGTTCTGGATAAAAACTCTCAGTTTTCGCTTCTACAATTCGCTTTTGAGTGGAAACCGAGGCCTTACTTATTAGTCTACATCAAAAACATCTCTGATCTTCTCAAAGACAAAAAGTTATATAAATGCTGTGTCCATTTTCTCAATCCTCTTTCCTATGATTGTAGTGTATTAACTGAAGATCTGGTGAATTGCAGCTCCACAATGACTGATCGCGTAACCACCACTTTGGTTTCGCTGATACAAAGTACATCTGCACCAACACCTTCACAGACCGTAGAGCTATGGACACGTTCATTAAAGGAGGCACCAAGAGTCAAATCACACCACAGACCGATGATTCAGGAGCCAGCTGTTATTCTGTGTATTGTTTGGGCAGGAATTGCTGGTCTTCTTTTGTACATGTTTATCTTCCAAAGCATTTATTCTCACTACAAAATCAAAGCACGGAATAATCCTGAAGATAGAAGGGCTAAAGGCTGGTATCAGTTCTATTTCTGGACTGGATTGCTACCGGTTTCCCCAATTTTACTGTGAGTAGATAATAATGGATGTTCTTTAACAAAATGTGCCTGGTTCAAGTATTAACAAAGGATAAATCAGGATTATCTGGCCCTTTTGGGCTACTGTGATTAAGATCAGAAATCATTACAATCTTCCTCCACCAGGTCCTGAGCCTCAGGTACCTAATCACAACATTAACGCCAATAATAACAACAATAACAATAACAATATCCAGCTGAATACCCCCAAGACACCAAAGAAGGTTGTTCCAGCAATACCGAAGATGGTGACACGAGATTATATTGATAAATATACTCCTAATTATGGAGGTGAACGCTCTAAAGAGTTCAACTGTTGTGATCCATCCAGAAGTTTCTGTAGGATAATGCCCTATAGTGAAGTTGGAAACGCCGTGGAAAGAAACACTTCTCCAGGCGACCATTGCTGTATCTGTCTGTCCAATCTTGAGCCGAACGATCAGGTTATCGTACTACCATGCGAACATTACCACCATCATCTGAATTGTGTAAATGAGTTTATCAAGTCACAATCACGTCATGGGCTTGATGACTTGAAAGGGTCATATTTTAAATGTATGGTGTGTCAATTGAGGGTTAAGCAGCACTATTTGTATTATTCGGAGAACAATTTAGATCCAAGCGTGTACAAATATACCAACAGAAAGAATTGATCACCTTGAAAGATTCATTAAACGACTGGCCATTACGAATAATTTCAGTATATTAGAAATAGCTTTTTTTTGAGATCTGTCTGTAACAATAAAGATGATTGATTGGTTTGAGGATGGTAACGTTCGGAAAAATAAACAACCTCACGCTTCTCACAATTCTCTAAAACCCATAGATTTGGGATCAACAATGTCAGGAAATAAGTGGATCCTCAGTGATTTTGTTTCGCAAACTCAATCACAACATCTGAAAGCATCTCTTTACTCCTACTTCAACGTTCAAAAACCACTGGGAAAGGTCGTTCCTGAAGGTTATCACTTTCTGTACTTCAATCCAAAGCATGAAGAGGAAACATTATCAAAGGATGGATATGATGCACATCAACAACCAAACGACAATGCGTTCAAGAGAAGGTTATGGGTCGGGGGTGAAATCAACTTCATCCGTCCACTACAATTCAATCAAAGATCATTCTGTGTTGAGGTGATAGACAAAACTAGAAAAGTGAAGAACTCCACGATAGTCACAATCAATAGAGAGATAGTATCAGGGGAGGATGTTGCTATTGAAGAGAAAAGATCACTACTGTATACACATAATCTCTATGATAGCGTGTTTCCTACGAAGAGAAACGCCCTAAGGCCGGAGTTTAGCCATATACTGAAACCCACAGATCTCCTTCTATTTAGATATTCGGCATTGACCTTCAATGCTCATAGGATTCACTGGGACAGAAAGTACGTTCATAAAGAAGGATACCCTGATCTTCTGGTTCAAGGTCCACTAACGATCACTCTAATGTTGGAGTGGGTTTCTACTTTATTACATGGTGTCAAAGTCAAGAACTTCAAGTACAAGAACCATAGTCCGATTTTTGTTGACCAAAACATTCAATTGGGATTGAGGCAGGATAGTGAAACACAATATACTATATGGATCGAAGGAAAAGAAAACCAGCTACATGTCAGTGGAACCATTGCCGTATGACAATAATATTTCATGAGAAATGCCAACCTAATGACCCTTGAAATATTGGCCGTCAATAAGTTTTCTGTGAGTCGATTTCCAGCTATTCAATTTAACGCTTGATTTTGGATCAGTATCGGTTACTGTTTCAATGATTGTGAGTTCCTTTTCAAAGCTGAATATCTCAATAAACACGGTGACATCTCGTAGAGTCAACTGTAAGCATATGTCTTCGGTAACATCAGTCTCCTCCTCCAGATTTTCTAGGTTAAAGTCATCCCTCTGTAACCTTTCCAGAATCCTGATACAATTATCAGTTCCAGAGAAATACTTCTCTAGTGCTTCAATGAGCATCGTATCATCAGTTAAAGTGCCTAGAACATCTTTCAGCTTTTCGGGCTCCAACAATGACAAAGAGCAGAATCGTGGTTCCTTTTGGAACTTCAATCTATGATGCGCACAATTTCTACACCCATTAGCAGTTTTGACTAGCCATTTAGGCTTCAGCTCTAATATATGTGAGTCTCCAGTTTTGTATAGCTTGAAATATCTATCCTCATTGATGATGACGGAAGTAGCAGGCAATAAGTTCGGAAGAAGAAGCCCAAATCCATCATTAAGACAATCATCTTTGTGAAACTTAACAGCAACCAGCTCTGCTCGGATAGTTTTGAGAAGATATGGTCTTATTTCTATTTCCATGAACTGGTAAACATCCTTGGTATCAAACGTTTGTGTAGCACGTCTTAGTCTCAACAGTTTATCTTTGTATTTGTCGTCATCACCAGCGTAGCAGTATATCAGATTCGCATTTCCTTTCCTGAAAAACACCCACTCGTCACCATTTTCCAGTATCTGCATCGATGCTACCAATGAATAGTTCATTGAAGAAGAAGCTCAAGACATTGAAGGCTGATGACTTCTCGGGAGTTCCGAGGTTGAACCCTCGGTATATTTTAAAAATTTGTTTTATGCCAAAAAAATTTGAAGATGAGGACATCCTGATAGTTGGTAGGGTTCGTCATCCAGACTAGAGGTTGAAAGCGGTCACAAAATGGCACCAGAAGAGAGGCTTAAGATTAAAAATAAGCAAAGAAGACAAAAGCTGTTTGCAGCCATCAAACATGAGAAGAATAAGGCCCGTCATAAACTTCGTGCAGATAGAGCCAAAGATGAGAAATCAAATCCAGAACTGAAAGCTGAAAGACTGGCCACCAATGTCCCAGAAACCATTGAATCTAAAAGAGTTTTTGATGAAACTGTTGGTGCTGAAGTTGAAGGTGAAGATGATTTCAGTTCTTATTTTGATGGTCGTGAACCAAAGATACTGCTAACCACAAATGCTAACGCTAGAAAAGCTGCCTATGAGTTTGCTGATATTCTTATGGAAGTATTTCCAAACGTCACGTTCATTAAACGTAAAAGAGAATTCCAAATGAAAGATATGGCCAAGTTTTGTTCAAACAGAGGTTATACTGATCTAATAGTGATAAATGAAGATAAGAAAGTCGTCACTGGTATAACGTTTATACATCTTCCAGAAGGTCCAACATTTTACTTTTCAATCACTTCATACGTTCCTGGTAAAAGAATCAAGGGTCATGGTACTGCAACTGATCATATTCCAGAGTTAGTTCTGAACAACTTCACAACTAGATTGGGTCAAACAGTTGGTAGATTATTCCAATCGTTATTCCCACAAAAACCAGAATTTCAAGGAAGAAACGTTGTAACTTTACACAATCAACGAGATTTCATATTTTTCAGAAGACATAGATACATTTTCAGAAATGAAGAGAAAGTTGGTCTTCAAGAACTAGGACCCCAATTTACATTAAAATTAAGAAGAATGCAGAAAGGTATCAAGGAAGAGATCGAATGGGAACACAGACCAGACATGGAAAGAGACAAGAGAAAATTCTACCTATGAGGATCATCACAGAATTCTTTGTGAAATATACTAGGTCATCTCTGCATATTTATATTCCATGTTGCTGACGCAGCTTGCTCGTAGAACCATACCGATCAATGTCTGTCAGCTAGAGAAATTCTGGCTGGAAGATTCTTCAGCTGAAATACTAACAGACTGACTACCTGGGACAGCGGACAAATACTGATGATCTACTTCTAGGCTATTGAGCACTTTCAAACTGACAAATCTTTACTTTGACAGGCATCTTGAAGGGTAGCGTATATGCTGAAAGAGGAAAGGTTATAATACTTGATACAACTTACCGCGAAATTCAAAAAAAAAAATTGTAATACACAAAGCTCAGGCAGATGAGCTCGAATAATAGTAAAGCGACATAGTCTGTTTATGTTGAGCTGTCTCTGGATATTTCGAACTCACAGCAACAAGACACCCCCACACTTAAGATATTATAGTTCGAAAATGCCATTTGATCTTTCCCCTCCGGTAAATAGAAACATGACTGAGTTGGATCGCTCTTTCTTCAAGAAAGACTTGAAACTAGTTTATGCATTCTTCAAAGATCCTTCTCAGGTTGGTGCATTCACCAAGAGTTTCACAAATGATATTATCAAGCTGAAGAAGGTTCGCAACGTTCTAAAGTTTGAGAATGACGGAACTAGAGGTGTTCTGCTGACTGAACAATTGAGTAGGGTTGAAGATGCCCCAAAGATCTTACAGGAATCTACTTTAAAGTACTTAAAAGAAAACGCCATTCCACTAAAGCCATACGTTCATGGTATAGACTATCACTACTGGAAAGCTGAAGAGATTCTCAGTGCTATATTGCCTGAAAATTTGCTTGATGAAATCCCATCTGGTTTTACCATTACAGGTCATATCGCTCACTTGAATTTAAGAAATGAGTTCAAGCCATATGGAAAACTTATCGGTCAAGTGATACTAGATAAAAATCCAAATATCAGAACCGTTGTTGATAAGCTGGACTCAATACATTCGGTCTACAGAACGTTTGCCATGGAGATTTTAGCTGGTGACGAAAACTTGATTGTCGAACAAAGAGAATCAAATTGCGTTTTCAAATTTGACTTCTCGAAAGTCTATTGGAACTCAAGATTGCACACAGAGCATGAAAAACTTGTTGAGAAATTCAATGAAGGGGAATTGGTATGTGATGTTATGGCCGGTGTTGGTCCATTTAGTGTGCCAGCAGGCAAGAAAAAAGTTTTCGTTATTTCAAATGATTTAAACCCAGATAGTTACAAGTATATGGTTGAAAACATTAATAAAAACAAAGTGGATGACTTTGTCCAGCCGTTAAACATCGATGGAAGAATTCTCATCAAGGAAAGTGTGAAATCTGTCAATGATTTCAGCATGAAAAGAAATGGAGCTGTTACAATCTCAACAAAGAAAAGAAGAACTTCTAGCAAGAATGAAGCTGTTCTAACACAGGAGTTCGAAGTTCCACAATTCATTCACCATTACGTCATGAATCTACCAGATAGTGCATTAGAATTTTTGAACGAGTTCAATGGTATCTATGCTGGTCATGAGGAAATCAAACAAGTTCCAGGGTTTAAGTTACCTTATGTTCATGTTTACTGTTTCGAAAAATTCAGCCCTGATGAACCAGAGCCAGCAGATGATGAACTTCATCGTAGGGTGTTCGAGAAAATCAAAATCATAATGGATTATCAGGACCTAGAGTTTGAAAACTTTTCATTCCATACTGTGAGAAAAGTCGCACCTACAAAACCAATGTTCCGTGTGAGTTTTCAAGTCCCAGAAGAAGTCGCATTTAGAACTTAGATATGACACTGATTTGATATATAGATTAATAAAGAGGCCGGTGATCTAAAACTTCAATTCACCTTTTACGTTTTCCCAAAAATCTTTGACATACTTCTCTTGATCCTCTGCTTTTGAACCTCTAACAAATAGGAATACCCTATCGTCAATTTTTGAATTCCATTTGCCTTTGTTACCACTGACGATGATACCTCCAGTTTCTTCTAGGATGACCCAACCAGCAGCAACATCCCACATTTGAGGACCACCTTCCCAGTAGGAATCCAGTTTACCGGTAGCAACATGTGCAATATTCATAGCAGCAGATCCGAGGGACCTGAATCCATGTATAAAACCACCTTCTTTACTCAACAATGACTTGAAAGTTTCCATTTTCACTTTAAATCGCTCACCATCTCTATCGAACCCACTTTCAAGAGCCACAAGAGATGACTGTAGAGAAAGTGATGACTCGGTCAGTTTTGGCAATCTCTCTTTGTTCAGAAAAGCACCTTTCCCTTTGATAGCTGAAAACAATAAGTTCAAATGTGGGTTGAAAATGACACCAACAGTTGGAATTTGATTGATTGTAAACCCCAAGGAAATACAAGAATATGGAAAGTCATGAACGAAGTCCATGGTGCCATCAATTGGATCAACAATGAAAGTTGGTTCATCCGTCAAAATTGTTTCGCCATATACGTAGGTCTCTTCTCCAATGAATTTATGATCAGGGTATCTTTCAGCAATTTTTTTAGATACTATAGACTCCACACGTTGATCAATCTCTGTGACTAAATCCACTGAGTTGGACTTGTCATGAAATGATTCTTTTCCTGATTTAGATTTGATAAGCTCACCAGCTTCATTGGCAAGACTCACTAGAAAGTCTCTGATTTCTTCTAGATCGATTGATGACATGGAGAATGACTATTACTGGGAAGATGAGTCTAACCAAAGAGGAAGAGAGTAGGGGACGAATGCAGCTTTCATTATTTCGATCAAATGATATCCATGTGCACTGTGTGGGCGCCCTTGAAAAAAAAAGTCGCGAAATTGCCAATTAATTAATTACCAAATCATAGAAAGTCGCGTCAGAAGTTAGTACTTACTTTAATCATTAAGTATGGTCATTGGTCAGCTCTTGAAAGAAAGGAGAAATAATACACAATGTCAGATACCGGAGAGCTAGAAGTGAATGCTGATCAACAAGTTGAACAAGAATACGAAGATGTTCCTGAATTAGATACCTTGAGTAACCAAGTCGCGGTTAGAGTCATCAGAACCATATTAGCATTGAACGATTCGAATACACCAATCACCAAGGCAAATCTACAGAGAATCGCGTGGGGAGACGTGCCATTACAGAGGGCTAACTTTAACATCATAATCAAACGGGCAAATAGAGAACTTTATGAGACTTTCGGCTACGTTTTGAAACCCCTACCTTTCAAGGAAACCGTGATCAATGGAAAGAAGGTACAATCAAAAACACAGCAATACATATTAGTCAATGGTTTGTCTGACCCATATTTGAAGTTTATCCAGGAATCAAGCTGGTTGCCGTCTTCCAAAGCTCTGTTTGCAAGTGAGTTGTCAGATGAGAGACATGATTATAGACACTCCAAAGAGGAGTTTCCAAGTTTATCCTCAGACGAACAACTTCTGTTTAACGGATTAGCTCTTACTGTTATCAGTCTAATAATTGTCAGTAATAATCATATAAATGAGACTGAGCTGCTCAAAATCCTGAATGAAACTTTTGGTGTTGATTTACAGAGGAATTTGGATATACTAAATGTGTCTCCCGTTGAGTTTCTGAAACAAATGGATAAGGCTGATTACGTTCAGAGAACGGTTTTGAGAGATGTTGATCAAGAGACTGTTGAATATTCTGTTGGAAGGCGTGCGAAAGCTGAGTTTGATAGGGACAGTTTCAACCAGTTTTTCAAGATTATATATGATGAGGAAGAGGATACAGATGAATTTACAAGAATGGTAAACAAGACACTAGAGGCTGCCTTTGGGCCCCAGGTAGTTGAGTGAAAGTTACCAGGTTTTTCGTAAGATTAATTTCAATCTATGGCCCTAGCTGGAACTATCCCATGATTGTGTTTGGATGTAGTGATAGTTTTTCCTGGTTTGCGTAAAAATTCGCGATTGTCGTTTATTCAGTTTCATGCCTCGTTTAAAGGCAAAATTTCCGCGTTCGCGGTACTAGAATCACAAACTTATATAAGCGCGAAAATGAAAACATCTTCGAACGATAAATCACCAAATATTCAACACCTCTTTTTCTCTTCTTTGCACAGACCCTTCATTCATATAGAAAATAGACTGTCAGAATGGGGCTCGACGCTTTAGACTACACTGTTCTTGTTGCATTGGCTTTGGCTGTTGCTGCTTACTTTACGAAAGGGTTGCTATGGGCGGTTCCAGATGACGGAACTAAGGTTCAGGCCACCTCAAGAGACATTGTTGAGACTGTTAAGTCCAACGACAAGAAATATCTGATCTTTTTTGGGTCCCAAACTGGTACTGCTGAAGATTACGCCAATAAATTTGCCAAAGAATTAAAATCCAAGTTCAAACTAAATGTTATGGTTGCCGACATTGAGGATTATGATTTTGAGAATTTAAACGATTTGGATGTTATTGTGTCATTCTTCATTTCCACATATGGTGAAGGTGACTTTCCAGATTCATGTAATGAATTTGAAAGTCAACTTGAAGCTTTTGATGAAGGTGATCTAACCAACCTCAAATACACCATCTTTGGTTTGGGTAATACCACATATGAATTTTATAACGCGGCTGCTCAAAAGACCATGAATAACTTGAGTAAAGCGGGTGCCACAATTATTGGAGAATTTGGTAGAGGTGATGATGGTGCTGGAACTTTAGATGAAGACTATCTAAGTTGGAAAGAGTCTACTTTAGATGTTTTGAAAGACTTGCTTCATTTGAGCGAACATGATGCCTACTTTGAACCATCATTGACTGTCTCTAGACTAGATCCAGGTGAATACGATGAGGATAAGGTGTTTCTCGGTGAGCCAGATCGTTCATACTTGGACCCCTCCGTCGATCAATCCAAAGGTCCATTTGATCATGGTCATCCATACCTAGCCCCAATCTCATTCACTAAAGAGTTATTCAACTCAAAGGACAGATCCTGTGTTCATGCCGAGTTTGATCTATCCCAGACCAATCTTCGCTATTCAACTGGTGATCATTTAGCTGTTTGGCCGTCCAACTCCAACGAGAAACTTGACCAGTTCCTGAAGATCACAGCCCTATGGGAAGAGAGGAGTTATGTTTACGATCTAAAACCACTCGATTCAACTGTCGTCATTCCATTCCCAACCCCATCCTCAGTGGAGGCCATTTTTCGCCACTACAAAGAGATCAGTGGACCAGTTTCAAGACAGTTAGTTGCCAACTTGAAACAGTTCGCTCCAACTGAAAAAGCAAAAGCTGAAGCTGCTAGATTGGGTACAGACAAAGATGCTTTTGCCAAGGAGATTCATTCCAAGAAATATGACATTGCTGAAGTTTTGAGCATACTATCAGGTGGGAAGGCATGGAACATCCCAATCGGCTTCTTAATTGAAACCTTGCCACATTTACAGCCACGTTATTATTCAATCTCCTCATCGTCATTATCAGAAAAAACAACGGTTCATATCACTGCTGTTGTTGAAGCTGAGAAAGTAGAAGATAGACTTGTCACTGGTGTTACAACCAACTTACTTCGTAACATTGAAATTGAACAAAACAAAGAGTCATCAAAACCACATCTAACATACGATCTGAAAGGACCAAGATCCAAATTCTCCCCATTCAAATTACCCGTTCATATCCGTCGTTCCACTTTCAGGCTGCCTTCAAACCCTTCAACACCAGTCATCATGATTGGGCCAGGTACTGGTGTTGCTCCATTTAGGGGATTCGTTAGAGACCGAGTCAAACAAGTTGAAAATGGTACTAAAGCTATAGGAAAAGCTATTTTATTTTACGGATCAAGATCTTCTTCTGAGGACTTCTTGTATGCTGAAGAGTGGGAGAAATACGCTAAAACTCTGGGAGAGTCATTTGAATTGATCACGGCATTCTCAAGGGAATCATCAAAGAAAGTGTACGTTCAACACAAATTACAAGAACGTTCTGCAGAAATACTTGACCTATTAGAGAAAGGTGCATTCATCTATGTGTGTGGTGATGCTGCCAGAATGGCCAAGGATGTCACAAACACTTTAGTTAAGATACTAGCTGAAGGCAAGGGCTTAACTGAAGATGCCGCTCATGAGTTTTTGAAAAACTTCAAGACAACCAATAGATACCAAGAAGATGTCTGGTAAGCCCTTATGAGCACCACTTGTCTCGATCTCACGTTCAGCTCAATTTGACAATCATAACTATATACTGCCAAGCTCTGTGTTTTGAGCGATAGATGCTATTCCATAGCCAAAACTACTGTAGTTGTTTGTTTTTGAGTCAAATGTGATATTCTTCTTCTACCATAACTATTCAGGTCGAGTAAAAACACAACCTTAATTTTCACCAAACAGATTACCAATAGCACCGTTTTCAACATAAGGATCGTTCAGCATATCAGACTCGACTTTCTTCTTACGCGTGATGCTTTCAATTTGAGCTTTTCTCTCCTTTTGATACTTTTCATCATCAAACTCATCATGATCTTTAACTCGCTGCAAGAATAGCAGAAGAGCATTTCTTTGTTCTTTTAAGTTCTTGGCTTCACTGAAATCTGACTCAAGTTTTGCAATGTGTGCATCAGTAGCATATTGCAGATATGATTTCATAACCTCTGCCATATAAGAGCCTCTTACCCTCATCGTAATATACAACGATGTCAAGACATAAGCTGCATCACCTTGACCCTCGTTGGATGTATTATTCGTCATGAAGTGAAGCAATGATTTTGTCAAGTTTTCACACAAGAATTTGTCAACCTCCTCATCTTTAAGAACGATCTCGTTCAAAATCGCTTTGAAAATAATGATAACATTATAAGATGATTTCGTGTCCTTAAACATGATTATATGGCAGCATAATTGAAGGAATGGAGCTAATATCGCCTTGTTGTTGATAATCAGTCTTTTTATCTCGAGTTGAGAATCAGTTAGTGGAAGTCTCTGGCCATGTTGACCAACACAGTCAACTAGTAACCTGGTTATTGTTTGAGTGACTTGTCTTAATAAGTGTTCTTCCATCATCTCTTCTGATAATTGGGCATCATCTTCGTCAACTGCAAACCCTGAGATATAAACTTTTTCCCATTTTGACATCATCAATTCATCCAATGTCGTAAAAACTTGAGGTAACAATTCAGGTATAAAAGCAGCAGCACAAGAAACAGGACAATTCTTTACTACACTCCTCAACATGATGTTGATCAAATGTTTCCAGGAATGCAACGTGATACCAACTCTCTCGGTTGTAGCAGCTTTCCAAAATATATCAGCAATGTTTGGAATGGTATAGAATGTATCACCCAATTGAGAAATGGAAGCCAAGGAGAGAAAGACGTACTCTCTAGTATATCTCACAATATGACCAACTGAATCAGCAAAGTCTCTTAGGGTATGCATAGCCTTGACGCTTTCTTCTAAAAATTCATCTCTCGACTGAAGAGAGACTCCCATCTGCCAAAATCTTTCAACGGTTGTATCCCTAACAAATGACTGGACAATATCAGGAAGCGTTCTCCAATTCTCTGGATCATGGTAAGCCTGAATTTGATAAAGAAGCTGCAATATATGAGGGATTATAGGAACTACTCTAGGTTTCCATAACTTTAGCAACTGTTGAAAGTATTCAGAGTCTTTAGGTAGCTTTTCGATGGAATATTGAATCAATAACCTGGTCGCTCTAATTGGGAACATTGCAGACCATCTATCTTTAAGTTCGGACTTCAACTTTAGGCCGGCTTCATCCATTGGTGTATTCAACAAGTCAGCATCAGGGCCAATACCCCTGGACTCAAAGTATTCAGAAATTTTCACAATTCCAAGTCTCTCCATGAACCAATGTAAATCACTTAATCCCTTCATGGTTTCAGGATCAGTCCAAGCTGTGATCTCTGGCTCGACAATCTTAACAAATCTCTCCTCTTTGTTCGGGGTAGATGTTCTTTGTGAGACGACTAAGAGGAAGGATTTGAAAGTGACAGCCTCCGTACTGTATAGTCTAGGCAATAATCCCTCAAAGACTCGTTCAAGATCCTCTAGGATGTTCTTCAAGTTGTCTGGCATCATAAATGCAAGTCTGTTAAGCTCTGATCCACAGCTGTTTCTCAAGTCTTTGACAGCTGAAGTTTGTTCATCAGATGCGTTTGGTGGACACTCGTATGTACAAACTGTAAGCAGCTTCTCAACAATCTTGAAGATGCTTTCGTCCTTCAAAAGTGGGGAAAACTGAACATAAGTCTGAGTTAACTTCTTTAAGACAACCGGGTCCTTTGCATCAACATTTAAGAGTTTTTGCAGCAGACTATCAACCTTGATAAGTAACCTATCCAAGACCTCGTTGTAGTTGGAGTTGGAGTACCAAATTTTCCATCTAATGATACCTCTAATTGTGGCCTCGGCGATATCCAACTGAGAAATGGTCAGAATGAAAGGTTCTTCGTGGTAGTTCAATGACTGAGTGGTGATTGCAGTCTGTCCTAAAGGAGATGAGAAAAAAGTTTCCAGTCGTTGATTCAACCAGTCTAAACCATCATCGGCTCTTATACACACTGTTAATCTAACAATATCGTCGTCCAGCTTTTTATAGTTAGCAAGGAAAGAGAAAGAATCGGCCTGAGAGTTGAAATCCAGACTTTGAAACTTTTGACTTATGTGATCTTCCGTAAAATCATTGAAATTCACCAATTTAGAGGCAGCAACCATCAAAAGATCTGGCAAGATACCCTGGATGATTTTAATGTTGGATTCGTCCCTCAACATGAATCCCCAGAAGTTCAATGAAATAGCACTGATAGTCAAACTTGGACTGTTTGTTGTAGATAGGACAAGTTTAAGATAATTTTCGATATCAGCTTTTGAGGAATCAATCGTCTGCAAATGATCACTCAAACTAACAACCATCTCCGTGTATCTTTTGGTGAATGCATAGATATCATCATCAATATCATCCGGATCATTGTCAATAGCATTATATATGGCAGTTAGCAGTTGGATCCCTTGTGGCTCAAAAATAGTATCTGTGATAGTTTTCAAGTCAGAAGTTTGATTAAAGCCTCTCGTGAATAGTATATGTAGACAATCCACTGACAGGACCTTTATTCTCACATTTGAGAGACCAATTGTACGTAACAATGTCATCAATATATTTGACTCCGTCAACAACGTGCTGTATGGCCATGTTAGGCAAGTTTTGAAGGTCTCTAGGGTTTTGATAATACTCCTCTCGTCCCCAGTCACTATTGACTCCTCCAAGAACTCGAGCCAAATCTTGAACCACCCTTGTGTTGTTGCTTTCGATTCTTGTAAGTTAACGTTTGGTTGGTAGACTGACTCAATTAAACTGTCTGGTAGTAATACATTTGAGCAAACAGATCCCAACAAGTAACTTCTCTTTGAGGAGATGGAATCATCCAGTATGTAAACGTCTTCGAATAAAGTTCTGAATATGATCAGTACAAGCTCCCTAGTTTGTTTAGATTGGGTCCATAAAGCCAATAAATCTTTGTCCATCGTTGACCAACCTTCGACAAATTCTTGAAAAGAGGCCTTTGTATTTTCGTCAACGTTCAAAAAGGAACCCCAACATCTTTTGGCAACAGCAACCCATAAGAAAGAAAGTTTTTCTTTGATGTAATGAGGATCTGACTCTTGAAGCTTTGACGCAAGGTCAATGACCCATTTTCTGATCGCCAATTTTCTTTCTTGATCGTAATCCTGCCAATATCTAATGATGGAGTTTTGCAATAGCGTAAGACCGAAGTGGCGTACGACGGTATTCTGATTTGGCAAAGCAAGTTCGTAACCCCAAAATGGAGATTCCTGTTGTTTTTTGACCTGCTCCAGGAAAGCCTGGGCCTCGTGTCTGGCTTCATTGGTGGATTTGGGCGAATGGACTAACTCCAAGGCCTCGATGATCCTTCTAACCGTTGTGGAGTCCATCTGGTGTTCTTCGTGTAACTAGGCACAGAATTTCTCCTATTGTATATATGAGACGTTGCACAAATATGGTGTGGGGAAACTGTCAATTAGAACTGGGCTCTTAAGTATCAAATGTTGAATGAGAGGTCACTTTATCGGATATCTAGTATGAGATGCCTGATAAATCAATGAAAATTAAAACTCACAACAAGCTCTGATGATTCTCAATTGATGTCCCTATTTTGATGATAATGCTATGCAAAGAGATGTATGGACAGGAGCGGCAAATAACGATATTGTAAGCGGTGAACTATATACGATTTTGAGGTCCCCAGGGTTTGTTGTCTTTGTTGTTTTGGCTATCGTCTTTCGTCTTTTTCGTCTTGTTTTGTTTTGTTTTGACGTTTGTTTTCATGACGGGTGCGAAATATCCACAACGAGTTCGCGGGAATTCTGCCTTCTATTATAATATTTATTGAGGACGGAACCTACTCCCTCGGAATTTCAGGTTTCAGGTTCTATACAGTAACCAGGTGAAACTTGGTACTATGTATATGGCTTTTAGATGCTCGTAAACTTGCTACTTGGTACATCTCACAATAAACAAGAAACTCAACTGCAATGGGTACATCTTTGGAGCTCATCGGCTGTGTTACCCGGTAGTCATGTGACACCTCTAAAAAAATTCTATGTACAAATTCAAAAAGCTTTGTTCTTGCATGGTCTTTCGGTCATTTGACCCTATTACAGACCCATTGACATATTCATTATGGAAATACTTACAATCACCAAAGTTCAGCCATTTGCTGACCATGAAGACTCTGATTTTGAAGACTCTGATGTTGATATTTTGGTGGCAGATGGTGATGAACAAAGAGAGCACAGGTCTGTCGATGAAAATGGACTAAAGAAGTCAGTAGTTACCCCTGGTGAACTGGTCACTGATGATCCGGTCTGGATGAGAGGTCACGGTACTTACTTTCTGGACAACAACACTTTTTCCTCCGTTGCTGGAACCGTAACGAGGGTGAATAAACTTTTGAGTGTTACACCAATACGAGGAAGATACCAACCAGAAACTGGTGACCATGTCGTTGGAAGGATCACTGAAGTCGGCCAAAGAAGATGGAAAGTTGACATTGGTGCCAAGCAAGATGCAATTTTGATGCTGGGCTCTGTGAATCTACCTGGTGGTGTTCTCAGAAGAAAATCTGAGAGTGATGAACTACAGATGAGAAATTTCCTAAAAGAAGGTGATCTCCTAAACGCTGAAGTTCAATCATTATATTCGGATGGTTCTGCCTCATTACATACCAGATCTCTGAAGTATGGTAAACTGAGAAATGGGGTGTTTGTCAAAGCTCCAAGTTCCTTGATTGTCAGAGCTAAAAATCACTCCCATCAACTACCAGGTAATGTAAGTATTATTGTTGGTGTCAACGGTTACATATGGTTGAGAAAGACTACAGACGATCTATTAGCTCCAACCAACTCAAGCACAATCGGCAAAAATGCATCAGCTATAAGCTCGCATGGACAGTATAATCCAGGAGCGGGTTCTGTTTCCATAACGAGATTAGAAGAAGAAAGTTCATGGGAGATCTACAGTGACACTAATGATAAGATATCAGCAAGCATAAGAAACACAATCACTAGATATTCCAACTGTATAAAAGCTCTGTCGTATTGTGAAATTGGTATCACTGAGCAAAGAATAATTGGTGCTTATGAATCAAGTATGGCTTATGAAAATCCTGGTCGTTTGATCGATAAAGAAGTGATGGAGACCATAGGACAGGATATCATTAATGGTGAGAAATACAGAGGTCAATAGGTTGAATTTTGTATAAACAGGCCTCTCTATATATAGACTATGTACAAATCAATCGTCTTTCGATGTAGTGACGTCATTACTTGGTTTTTGTTTTTCTCTTTTCTCCTCTGCTTTCAAATCTTTGATACGTTGTTGAATACCTGGTGACAGATATTTCTCAACAAACGACAATTCTTCTTTCTTTTTGTTATCAGATTTCTTTTTTGCGACAATACACCATGTTGTACCGAGATGTGTTCTTTTTTCTTCTGTGATCTCTAATCCTGAGTCATCCAGAATTTCACCAATATCTAGATTCCATCTACAACCCCAAGTCTCCAGACGCTTTTCAGCTCTATTGTCCAGGACTTTATTGATGAAATCATAGTCCCCTCTTCCATGTTCCAGTAAGACCACTCTACCACCCGGTTTTAGTAATGATGTGAAATTCTTCAGTGCTTTGACCGGGTCCTCATGAGAACATAGCCCGAATGCTTCAATGATAGTATCGTATTTGATTGTTGATGCTTGATCAGTAACGGAAATCTGATTGTTCTCGGTATCCTGGACTTTGATGTTTGTCTTCTTATCTTTATCTTGGGCCAATTCAACTAAATCTTCAGCTCTTCCTACGACAAAGGCAGCGTTCTTATAAGAAGGGAAATACTCTCTGAACTTCTTATTGGTCAACTCCATCATCTTGGATGAGGAATCGATAAAAGTGATTGAGTGAATGTTGTCCATTTCAAGGTATTTGATGTTACGACCAGTACCACAAGAGACTTCTAAAACGTCACCAGTACAATGTTTCATTAGCCACTTTCGTCTTCTCCCCATCAACACCATCTTTTCTTCCCAGTCAATCTCGGAATCGTAGTCTTCGGCCTTAGAATCATAGAATGGAGTGGTATCCCTTGGGGGTAAGATCTTCTCATTGGAGTCATTTTGTCCTCTGATATCAACTGTAACATCTTCGAAGTTCTCAAGCCCTTGTTCTTTCAATTTTGAGTATTCTTCTAGTTTCAATTCGTCTCTCCTTCTCAATTTTCCTGTAAGTTCTTTCAGTCTCAATGTCTCGAATTCACTGAGCTTTTCGCCAGCAGCTTGCTTTTGGGATATTCTATCGATTTCCTGATCTCTTTTCCAAACACCGTTCATGTATTTATATCCAAAAATCAAAAACAGAATGTAGGCACCAGTATAATACCAGGTCAGCTTTTTCTGGAATTCCTTAGTTCTGAATATAGCACCCCATCTAATGAACCAGTTTTCTGATTTGAGATCTCTTTCAAATTTTTCCTTTGCTAGTTCTTCTTTGGTCTTTTCTCTCTTTACTTTGGAGCTCGGAGCTTCGTAAAAGGACGATCTGAATCTTACACCAACAGGCGTCAGTAGAGAAGCTCTCCTTAGGAGACCAGTTGGACGAGCGACAATATGTTGGAGCATTATGAGTGTCGGATCTTCATTGAGTGGATGGTGTAATGTACAGTCGAGAAAAAAAGTCGAAAGAAAAAACATCACCATTTTCGGAAACGCGCAACATTTAGACATGCTTTGGCACCATTTGATTTAACCGCCGTCTAAAAAATTGACCTAAATCTCCCGCAAAATGTTTGATCTGGTAACGTTGGACGAGATGATTCAGTTTCATGAAATCAAAAAAGAAGAATTTGTTGAAATTGGAGTGAATCTAGCTGAATTCAGAGACTTTTCAGCTATCGATGAGAGAGAGTTTGACGAGAGGGTGAAGTATTTTATGTATCAGCCAGTAATGGGGGACGTTCTGGACAATGACATGGAACAGTCGTTATATAGGCCCCAGATACTCTCTTTTCCAGAGAATTTAGAAGAAAACTTCCAGGAATTGAAGTCAGAACCCCCAGACTTCCAGCTCTCTTCTGATCTTCACGAGGTTACACAGACCTCTCAAGCGATGTGTTGTCTACACTACAAGAGACCAGCATCTTCCTCTTCAGACTTCCATCAGCATATCATAACATCCCCAGTGAAGAAGATCAAATTAGGACAACCCTCTCAAGTCACAAGTGATTTCAATGCCATTAGCTCAGAACTACATATCCTCACAAGTAGGCCTGCTTCAACAATGGAGCATGATTGATTGTTATGATGATTATATACTGGTGTCCCCATATTTTTTGCTATGAAGACCCAAAGCTTTTATTGGGAACAAAAATCTATAGTTTGGGTATTCAATGGCACATGAGTGATTGAAAACACCTTCCATATCTTCGAATTCCCATTCACCAGTGTCCAATTGACGGCTCATTATTAGCTCGACGCCTCTATCTATCACTTCTCTGTCAGGATAATCAACAAGCAGGAGTCCAATAAGAGCCCACGCAGTCTGAACCACCAAGCTCTGTTCAGTTTCAACATATGAATGTGTTTCGGAACCTTTCATACTTTCACTCCAACCACCATCTTCTCTTTGTCTTCTAACCAAAAAATCACACCCTTTACGAACGACTTCGGAGTTCGAATAGTTCTCATGAACAGTACTTAACGCTTCAAGCGCAAACATTGCAGCATATGTGTAGCAGATACCCCATGAACCATACCATGAGCCATCATCTTCTTGTGCATTCTTGATGTAGTTTATAGCCCTTGAGATAGCCAAGTCAATCTCTTCGCGACGATATGAGTCGAACTGTCTGAAATAAGTCAACCCAAGAACAACAGAGTCAGTACACTCGACATAAGGATATTCCACCATTATATTTCCAAAAACTTCAGCAGGGTTGATCTTCTCTAGAACTGTTGGAGCTTTGATTTTCTCATATGAGGCAAATGAGCCAAACTCAAAGGCTCCAACATTTTGCATCTCAATTAAACGATCAATACCGTGATGCAAAGACTCAGCTTTGATCAGATTCTTCACGTCTGAAAATTTAGGATCGTTTTGAACCATTATTATAGCCTTGATTGCTTCAGCAGTACAGTCACTAACTAAGTAACCTTGCTCTTTAGTGGAGAATGGCCAACCTCCAAGACGTTTGTCACGGAAACTTCCCTCAACACATTCTTCAGTAAATTGGGATCTCACCAGAAATTCAAATCCTCGTTGAATAAATTGATGTAATTCTGGTAAATCGGCTAGACCTGCCATATAGATATACTGAATTGAAAAAGCAGTATCCCAGACTTGAGATCCGTTGGTTCCCATAACGGTCAACCCTTGGGCCCCGTGGAAAAGACATTCCTGGAATCTATACATACACTTTTTGAAAGCAGGAGAATCTTTCCCTTCTTCAATGAAAGTGACTATAGAGTTGAACGCAGCGTTAACGGGGGCAATGGAAAGGGACTGTGTGTTTGCTTGCTCTTTTTTGATCAACTCGTACGCAAGATTTTGAGTACGATGCAATACCCAGTCAGGTCTTAGGTATTTTTCATAGAAAACCAAAGCTTCATTAGCAATATTCAAGATGGTAGTATGAGGATAGTACAGGTCAACTCCACATACGGTGTTTCTGTATTTTGAAAAATCAATCTGATCGAATGGTTTTTTGTAGATCTCTGAACGAATTTCTTCAAGTAATGGGGTGAGTTCAACTTGGTGTTTCCCTGCAGATAAATATCCTAGAGGAAGATAGATTGCCCTCGTATGAACCCACCATCTACCAGGGTGGACAGGTAGTGCGTAAGGCAATGCCCATAGTTCCGGTGGGGCAGGATTTACACCCTCCCACTTGTACAGGTTTAACACTGATAGCCACGCTTTACCCCAGTGTGGTGTAGCAATCGCTCCACCTAGTTTCAATAACACTTTTCTAGCCCTGACACAGACAATGTGATCGGCAGGAAGTCCCAATAACCTCAAGTTGACATAGTTTATTGCCGTACCGAAACAAGTTGACTTGTCAATGGAGTGGAGACCCCATCCTCCATCAACAGGATGGGCGGTGTTCACGATATATCTAATAAGCTCTATTCTTTGATGTTCTGGAATTGGAGTCTTGGTGAAGTAGCATGAAGCAATATATCCAATTGTCATGAACATTGGACCCTTATACTGATTTGGTAGAATTCCACTTGGTTCCTGCAATTCCTTTAGGAAAAAAGCACCATTTTTTGCACTTTGATAAGAAGTGTAAGCTTTGGGTTGTTTCGAGGGATTGAAATCATCAGTTTTCAAAACATATTTGGCAAAAGTGGACTGGGGATCACTCTCTATCTCAGACTCATCAATGTATTCCCATCGTTCGGCACCAATCTCATTTGTGGTCAACCTCCATCTTCTTGGGTCAGTTGCCGGAAGGCCTAAATTGTCGGAGTAGTATTTGGCTTTGCCCATTTAACAGAAGAAGCAATGATAGACTGTTACGATTAATAATTGAGAAGAGCGACGAAGCCAAAGAACAATTACAATTAGAAACAGCTGCTACGATGTTTTAGTACAGCTTCGTTTATGTATGCGCGCCCGAAGCTATACGACGAATTCGCGAGATACTCGAATTATGTAATGTTCACGTGACGTCCCTGATTTTGATTACTGCTCAAGATAGGCCTGGTTGTCTGTTTTCTCAAAGTCCTTGTTTAGACGACCACCACCACCCCCATCACGTTGTACCTGTGATCAATTGCACTACACAATATGTCATCTACCCGTGATGTTCTCCCAGGAAACGTGAAGCCTGCACATTACGATCTAGAAGTCTATAACATCAACGTGATTGATAACACCTTTCAGGGAAAAGTGAAAATTGACTTGGATGTCATTGAAGACAGTGATGAAATCGTTCTACATGCTGACAGGTTGAAATTTCACAAAGTTGAAGTTCTATACTCTGCCACCAAGACTGAATCAATCATTGAAGTTTTGTCCACTTTGTATAATGAAGAAAGGCAAATAGCCACCCTAAAATTGAATGAGGTTTTAAAAGCTGGTGCCTCCAGTAAAGCTCAGCTGTACATCGAATACAGTGCTGTCATCAGAAATGATATGTCTGGGTTCTATAGATCTGACTACAAAGATCTGAATGACAAGGACCAGGTTCTACTTTCCACTCAATTCGAAGCCACCGATGCACGTTCTGCCTTACCTTCATTCGATGAACCGAACTTGAAGGCAACATTCCAGTTGACTATCACCGTTGCTGAAGACTTCACTGTCTTGAGCAATACTCCTGTTATCTCTTCTAAAGTCTTAGGCGATGGTAAGAAAAAGGGTGCACTTGAGGCAAGTGGTTTGAAGGTTGTCAAATTTCAACAAACTCCTGTTATGTCCACCTATTTGTTGGCTTGGGCAATTGGTAAACTAGACTATGTTGAATCATTCACTGAAAAGTCGTACGATGGAAAAAAGATTCCGGTTCGAGTCTACACTCAAGAGGGTATTTCTGACCAAGGGAAGTTCGGGCTGGAAGTTGCAACCAAAGTCGTTGACTTCTTTTCTCAGGTGTTTGACTTAGATTATGTTTTGCCGAAGTTAGATCTTGTCAGTGTTCCAACATACTCTCATAATGCGATGGAGAACTGGGGTCTCATCACTTTCAGACCAACAGCTCTTCTTTATGATGAAAAGACAAGTGATTCCAAATACAAGAAAAACGTTGCTTACGTTATTTCTCATGAGCTGGCCCATCAATGGTTTGGTAATTTAGTTACTATGGACTGGTGGGATGAACTTTGGTTGAACGAAGGGTTTGCTACTTGGATTGGATACTATGCTGTTGATTACTTGTTCCCAGAGTGGAGAATCTTCGACATCAACACTGCTACAGATTTACAAAGTGCCTTAGAGGTTGACTCTTTGAAAAGTTCACACCCTGTTGAAGTTCCAATCCAATCAAGTTCTGACATTGACCAGGTCTTTGATCATATTTCATATTTAAAGGGTGGGGCTGTTATCAATCAAGTTGCAAGATATTTAGGTGTTGAAGTCTTTTTGTCAGGTGTATCCCAATACTTGAAAAAACATAAGTACTCAAATGCCACTACAAATGATTTACTTGCTGCTATCTCTGAAGTCTCAGGTGATGATGTTGTCTCTAAAGCTGATAACTGGATCCGTAAGATTGGGTTCCCTGTTGTGCACGTCAAATCCAAGAACTCAACTGGTGTTGAAATCACTCAGAGTAGATTTTTGTCCTCTGGTGAAGTTGCACCAGAAGATGACCAAACTATCTGGTGGATACCATTAAATATTTCGACCGGTGCCGAAAAAAATGAAAAGGCTGAAGGTGTTTCCTTCTCTGAGAAATCCTGGTACTCGTCTGCTCTTGGTAAGCTTTTCTTCAAGATTAACAAAGATACAGCAGGTTTCTACAGAACTGTTTATGACGAAACTATATTATACTCCATCAAGTCCAACTTGGATAAACTGAGCGCTGCTGATAAAGTTGGATTGATCTCAGATAGTGTTGTTACTGCTATTGCTGGCTTGAGTACAACATCAAGTGCTTTGGATCTGTTGAAGAAATTCAGAGGTGAGACTGACTACATCACCTGGTCTGCTATCTTATCGGCGTTGTCTAAAATATCATCAGCCTGGTATGAGCAATCAGAGGAAGTGCAAGAAGGTTTGAGGAAATTCACTCAAGAACTGTTGACACCAACAGCACTGAGTCTAGATTTTGAGGTTACCTCTTCCGAAAGTTTCTTACTTACGCAATTCAGAAGTGAACTTCTTAAGGCTGCTGTTAGTGCAGGTATTGCAGAGGTTGTCTCGAGAGCTAAAAGTATCTTTGCCAAAGGTGGAGATATTGATCCGTCGTTAAAAGGTATCATCTACCAATCTGTGGTTTCTGGTCCTGATGCTACTGTTTCAGACTTTGACTCCATATTTGACTTGATTAGAACATCAAAAGCTCTGGATATAAGAGAGGTTGTTTTAGGTGCTTTGGGTACTGTTTCGAATCCTTTACTGATCAGCAAGGCTGTTTCTCTGATTCTTGATCCGGAAGTCCCAATCATGGATGTTCAATTTGTTGCCTATCCACTCGCCAAAAATCGTCACGCCAGAGTTGCTCTGTTGAACTACTTGAAAGATAATTACGATGCTATCTATACCCGTTTAAATTCAAACAAAGTTGTCTTTGATAGATTTGTCAAATTCACTCTGGGATACTTCGCAAGCGACGAAGCATACAAAACCATCAAGGGTATCTTTGAGGGTAAAAATATCTACGGCTTTGAGAGATCGTTAGATCAAATCCTTGAATCTGTTAAAAGCAATACTGCCTGGGTTGCACGTGATGCATCAGGGGTTGAAACATGGTTGAAAGAGCAGAGATATATATGAAATCTCCTATCTATAGAGGATGTACTAATCAAAGTTCTATATTTAGTGTATAAAATGTAGGTTCTGCCTACTGTAACGCATATTATTATGAGGCAGCTATAATCTCGAGGGCTTATTAAGAAGTACTAGGTAAATTACTTAGATGGGAAAAAGCTAACATATTTGATTACATAATCTTCACGAAAAACGAAACAACAAATAATCAAACGAAGGGTTATAATCCGTCGATCAACCATTTGTACCAAAAGTCTGTATTGGACAAAGAACCCGAACTCGTCACGAAAATATGTCGACTTCATTGTGGCGTACTATCAAGAACATCCGTGCCAGTGGCTGGAAAAGATATGTCAAGCAAATGAACAGTATCGGTGATGCTAAAGCTGGTGAATTGGTAGGGGTTGATGATTACGGTAATGAGTTTTATGAAACACATAATGAGGAGGAGATCCATCTTCGTACCAGATGGGTTGAGTATAAGGACAGAAAAGTTGATGTGTCTCAAATCGAACCAGGTTGGCATTATTGGCTGGCTTATGGGTCCGATACTCCTCCAAACAAATTACAGGGGGAAGAGAAGACCGTTCGAGCTTATCCTTTGCCAGAGGTACATGCACTCAATTTAACGGGTACGACTGGAGCATATGTTCCTTACAACACAGCAAAGCCAAAATTCAAAACTTGGGATCCTAAACCTGCTGAGAGATCAGTCTGAGCACGGCTGACATGAATCCTCTTTATTGATTTGATTATTTATTTATTTATTTATTTATTTATTTTACGCCTTATTTATATGAAGTCTACACTTACTAATCGTCGCAATCTAAGTTTTTGCTCCAGCTTATTGGAGTTCTTTTAGCAGTATGTAGATACTAATCATGAAGGTGTGTGACGTTACGTTGATCATTCATATCGCTTTATATTGGTTGAGATGGATCCTGACCACTTGCAAATGTGGCTGCAACAATCAAAGGAAATACCGTTGTAACATCAGCATATATCTTCACAGAACTTGCGTCTGCTTTGATTTTACCCCAGGAGACAGCTTCATCGGGTCTGGCACCGGCATCTGAGCCGTCAAATTCTTGACCAGTATTGATATAGACAGCTTCATCAGCACCATTTCTCATCAAGCAGGCGTTTGCAATATGATGTTTGATCAGCCCACCACCCAATATCAGCATACCAGCATGGGAGGCAGCCATTGACATTGAGTTGATTCTACGGATATCAGCAACAATATCAACTCTTAGTTGTTGGGGAGATGATTTGAAAGTGTGAAAGAATAACATGTCACCGATGGAGCCATCGGTGATAGCAGGACAGAAAATTGGAATCTTGTTTTTGTGAGCCCAGTATAAAACAGAAGATTCATCATCAATCTCTTTTCCTAATCTGTCAATCAACTTGGATGGGGTTAAAATAGCTGGTGAATCAGCATCAAAAGCATCAGCTCCTAAATTCTTAGCAGCTTCAATTTGCTCATCTAGCAATGTATCCAAGATTGGAACAATCCACTCTTCAAACTTACAGTAATTATCATTTGGAACCAATAGATTACCAATACGGTTCATACCTTGATCACGTAGTTTTGAACCATTCAGGTGGTATTCACCCATGTATGTGGGAGCCAAGCACTTTATTAGATCTTCTTCGATACCACCAGCAGTAGCAACAATAGCACTAACATGTTTGTGTTGAACCAAATAACGTAAGGTATCACGAATCCCCGAAGAGATCAGATTTGAAGTATAGCCCAGGAATATAGTACTCTTTTGATATCCTTCGTCATCGAATTCTCCAGTTTGCTTGAATTCTTCCAATGTATCTCTATGAACTCCCCTCCATGATCTCATTTTGTTGATAATCTCACAACCTTGAGCCAAAGCAGAAGCTTGAAACCCCATAGTCTTCATACTTCTTATGAGATCTGTAGCTTTCATGTTGACACTATCGGTTTTTGAGTAGTCGATACCTTTGACTTCGACGAAATCGTCTGGAACTGGAACAGATTCCTTTAAAACAGCATCTGACAAGATGTCAGGGAGTTTCTCATTCAGCTTAGACATGGTTTTCACCTGATGATAGTATCGGCTCGAACAATGGAGATCATGCGAAAAGTTCATGGTTCTGATTTTTTCTTGTATGGAAAATTTTTACCATTCCGACTCATCATAGTCTGTTTATCTTATCATCACGTGATAGACATTATCGGAATTACATGGGTGTGCGTTATTGCACCATTAGGACTTGTTGAGCTCTAAAAACCCCGATAAACTTAACTATTTGAGTTCAAATCCATGATCTTAGCCTATTTCTTTTGTCAAGTTGTCTTTGAAGCTTAGGTATTAGCTTGTTAATTAATTCGCTTATATTCGCAGCTGGGCCATCGCGTTTTTGCCAGCCACGATTAGCGACCGCGGAGAATTGATACCACACTCAAGTCTCAACTTATTCCAACAATATTTGATATCCACTTGAACCCCATTGAACTCCGATCGCTATTATTGCATGATGTCCTCGAAAAGACAATCCATCGACTATGAAAATGCTGAACAAGTTGTTCGTCAAGCCTTTGATTTGATTCAATTGGGCTCTACAATGATTAATAATTTCAAGGGCGATAAACCAGAAACGTCCTCGAAGACGGCCCCACCATCAAAAACTTCAAGACGCACATCCAAGAAACCGGTCAAGCAGGTCATTGCTTTCGATACAGATGATGAGGAGACTACTCCAGAGGAAGAATTCTCCGAGGAAGCTGATGATGATGATGATGATATCGCTAGTGACACCCCATTAAAGTCGAAAGATGAAGACTATTATCTTAGATATGCTGATGACTATATTAACTTCACAGCTCTTAATCCAACCACGTTTCACGTTGTAAAGTATTTCTCCGAATTATTGGAGCAATTTGGGTTCAAGTATCTTTCAGAGAAAGAGGATTGGTCAAACTTAGAAGGTGGTTTGTACTATACTACTAGAAACGGCACCTCCTTGGGTGCATTTGCCCTTGGTGATGAATGGAAAGCAGAATATGGTGCTGGTATCATTGGAAGTCACATTGACTCTTTGGCTACAAAGTTGAAGCCTGTCTCCAAAAAATCTAAGGTTGACGGTTACGAATTGTTAGGGGTTGCTCCATATGCTGGTGCATTATCTCATCTGTGGTTTGATAGGGATCTTGGTCTGGCTGGTAGAGTCTTGGTCAAGTTGAAAGATGATGACTCTGAAATTGGCTTCAAGGTTGTTTCCAGATTGATCAACTCATACCCTAAGCCGATCGCTAGAATTTCTACCCTGGCTCCGCATTTTGGTGCTGTTTCTGATCCTCCCTTCGACAAGGAGAATCAAGCCATCCCAGTCATTGCCTATACTCCAGAAGAAGATACAACACCAACTGAAAAAGAGAAAAACTCTCCACTCTTTGAGAAACATCCGTTAACTTTGCTAAGATATATTGCTGAATTGGCAAATAGCTCAGTTGAAAACCTGGTTCAACTTGACTTGGACTTGTTTGATGTTCAGCGTGGTGTTATTGGTGGCTTGAAAGATGACTTCATCTATGCACCAAGAATTGACGATAGAATATGCTCGTACGCTGGTATTTCTGCCTTGCTAGAGTATGCTGATAAACCAATCCCGCCAAAGGCATTCGTTCAAGTCTTGTTGTATGACAATGAAGAAATCGGTTCACTGACTAGACAAGGTGCGAAGAGTACGTTGGTCAACACCATCACTGAAAGAGTTGTCTCTGCATCCTATGAGAAGAAAGATGTTGATGTCCTGACTAAAGTCTCTTTTGCCAACTCTATCGTCTTATCAGCGGATGTTACTCACTTACTGAACCCAACCTATAAGCACGAATACTTGGAGAAACACTATGCTCTGCCAAATACTGGTGTCGCAATCTCTTTGGATCCAAATGGTCACATGGCCACCGATGCTGTGGGTTTGGCTTTGATTGAAGAGATTGCTAGACAAAATGGTGATGTCGTTCAGTACACTCAGATCAAGAACGGAGCCAGATCTGGTGGTACCATTGGACCAACTATCTCTACTGCGACCGGTGCAAGAACCATTGATCTGGGTATTCCTCAATTGTCAATGCACAGTATAAGAGCAGCCACTGGTGTCAAAGATGTTGGTCTTGGTGTTAAATTCTTCAAAGGTTTCTTTAACAACTGGAGAAAGACTTACGATGCATTTGGAGATTTGTGAATTCACTGTGATTGTTTTCTGGGGAAGTATTACTTAAAGCTGTCATTCTTATGATACTGAATTTTGGCTCATGCCTTTAAATTATGATGTGTTCAGTGACTACATCGAAATACGACGTGGTCATAATTCCCATAATCAATATATACCGCAAAACTTCTTGAATATTGTTAGAATATATCGAGATATAGTCGACGCGCAACACAGTCTGCTGGAGCAGTTACTGCATATCAAATATATATATCTATGATAATTATCCCACTTCAGCGTGAACAAATCTGAAATTTATTGTAGATATTACAGTGTACGTATAAGTTCCTTCACCAACATAATCAATTTTTTGATCAGTATTTTATAACTCAATATCCAGCTAAAACGTCCCATAATACTGGCATCAGAGATTGGCCAGATACTTCAATTATATATAGACACTAAAAAATCACTAGGTCAGCTAATTAACCGATTACTGGCAGTACAACCATCATATAATATTTGAACACAGATGTACCGACCGATCTTTTTATCAAAATAATTAGTTCCCTTATGATCTACCTTTTTTTTAAAATTTCACCATATATTTTGTTTTACCGCTCCACACCTAAATAATGAAAACAGTAGCATTCATCGAACACCTCGATAGACACCAAAATATCACTTTTAACCAAATGGCAGAACTATCATCCACTTTTCCCCGGGCAAAAAAAACAATGGCGACAACTGCAGGATTCGAACCTGCGCGGGTAAACCCAAAAGATTTCTAATCTTTCGCCTTAACCACTCGGCCAAGTTGCCTTTTGTTGAAATTGGTTCTGCTACACTTATATGAGAAATCTCTGTATAGTGGTTAGTGCTATACCGCACCTCTATTTCTTCACAGTCTAATAACGATTATAGGACCCTCACATATAAAGTGAACTATAGATTGAATCTTTCACGTTAAATATACATACTATATTGAAAAAAAAAAGATATTTTCCACGTCCTTCTGAAAAGAAAAAAGTAGGCACCGCCGGTGGATAAAGAAAAATGAAAAAACACTAAAAGAGCCTACAACCCGATCAATACAAATCAACACTCACTTAACGTAGGACGAACAAAATGGGAAAACATATAGTCGAAACAGATCTCTGTCTATTTGACCTTGATGGTACCATCGTCAACACCACCGATGCCGTCGAGCAAATATGGAAAGAATTGTGTGCTGAGCACAATGTCGATGTCACCACATTGTTTCAATATTCACATGGTACAAGAACCTCAGAAGTCCTAGCAAGATTCTTTCCAAACATCGACAACACCGACAATAAATACGCCTATGAATTCGATTCATCAATTGCCAACAAATACGGTCATTTAGTCAAAGCTATTCCTGGACATACTGCTTTATTGAATGGACTGGAGAAAGATAAATGGTGTATCGTCACCTCAGGAAATAAAGGTCTTGCATTCAAATGGTTCACTTCTATCTTGAGTGGTGTTCCAAAACCAGATGTTTTCATCACTGCTGAATCAGTCACAAAAGGTAAACCTGACCCACAAGGTTATTTGAGTGGTGCTAAACAACTATCTGCCAAGAATGGGTTGGATGAAGCAAAAGTTACTAAAATTGTCTTTGAGGATGCCCCAGTTGGAATCCAAGCTGGTGTCAATGCTGGTGCTACTGTCGTTGGTATAGCTAGTAGTTTTGATGCTCAGCTACTATATAACTCCGGTGCGACCTATGTGATTAAAGATTTGTCTCATGTCAAGGTTATTGATGGCTCAAAAATCACTTTAGAATTAAACACTATAGATAAAATATAGAGACCACATAGATTGTATATAAGTATGATCTTTAGCGTATTTATTGTTTGTCTTTCTTGTCTAGGTAGTACCTCTCGTAGAAGTGATAAGTTTCGAAACAGACTTCAATCATGATCAGATAGATAATGATCCACTCTAGTCGGGTTCCCTTTTGCTCATTGAGCGTTGACATCAATGCTCTTGATTCTTCAGTGGCATAGTCCAGCTTTGAGTTCAAAATTGCAATTCTTGCAGAAACGTCAAGTACATTTGAGGTATCTCTGAAGATTTGCTCTAAAATTGGTTCACTCCAATATAGATCTGGGATCTCAATCAGTTCAGAATAAAGATTCAGTTTCCCTCTCAAAAGAAACAATCTCCCGGTCAACCTCAAAACTTCCTTCTCAGTGATGGTTAGCTTCTTTCCAATGGACAAACTCTCTGTGATCTTCCTTGTTGTGGCGATGTGTCTTTCCAAAGAGTTTTCCAAAACAGCTAGCCTCGTTGATCTGGACAACCCAGAAGAAAAAGCTGCTTTATCCAACAGACTTTGATATCTATCACTAGAGTTGATTATTATGGTCTCTTCAATGAAATGACTTTCAGATTCTATATTAGCAATCTCAATATAATCCATATCCTCTGATTCTGGGAACTCATAAGGTGATATCATGTACCCATGGAATAGAGGGATGACCTCTCTTTCAAGAGTTGATTCATCGATCCCCCATCCAACGATAGACCCGGCCTCTAATATCAAAACATCATGTTTTTTCCTATACCTAAAATGCAGTATCTCATTAGGGATCAACGACTTCAATCGCTGGACTTTAGAGGAATTCAATATCTCATCCAAATTATATTTCTCACAGGAAGTTATAGTCACACAAGGGGCAACATCAACCTTGTGTTCGGCTTTCAAAATCTCTAGAGGATCCTCTGATATTGATTTATTCTTAAGTACATTCTCTCTTGTAATCCTTCTGAGTTTCTTGCTCTTTGATACTTTAGCAGTCTTGGGAATTTTTCTTGAAAGGTTTGGATTAATGTTGTTTGACAGTGACGTTGTGAAGCTTATGAGCCTATAGTTGGGTACAAACTTGTGACGACACAGGAAACGTGGGGATCTTGTGCTGATGAACCTGCTAAGTAACATTGTGGAGGTAGGTTGGAATGGTGATCACTATGAACAGTTCTTCTCTATTGTTATATGTCTTGTAAAAGTTTTGCCCTATTAGACGTTAATTTTGAGTAAATCCCGCGATATCGGATTTTTTATAGCCTGTAGCCTGTGAAGCTACGTCTCAATTCTGGTTGTTTAAAAGCTGCTGCTGCTCCTGTGGACCATTATGAGGGGCCTCTGATGCCGATAGTTAACTGAAAAGATTGGATTCACTAGTGATCTGTGTATGGGAATTAAAGAAGCTGTTCTTTTCCCTGATCAATTTATCAACCAGTAAACACTAGGCAAAAATAGACGGGACGAAACGCTAGTTGCGGGCACTCACTGGTCAGTGGCTCTGGCACCCGACTCCCCGATTTTCCAAGCAACGCTCCGGCACTAGTCGCTTCACAAGAATGGGCTTGCCAAAACGACTCGTCGTTGAAAGTTGCGACGCGAATGAAGCCAGATTTGTGACAAGTGAATAGTTAGATGCTCCTTTCCTTCATCAAGAAGGTTGTTATAATCTATTCATCACCTTTCAGTATCATATCCCATAGAAGTTTTACGTAGCACTCAATTTCACGGCTCACTGACTTGATGTTGAATTGGTGAGTGGGTACTGTACTACTGAGACAAGTCACATGAATATGAAGTTTTCGCGTCGAATTTTCGTGTTTCACTTCATAGATTTCACTGTTCCGTCCGAAAGGGGTAATACGTTAGTGTAAATTTCGCCAAAGATAAATGAGATGCGTGAACGGTTGGTTGTTGTTTACAATTTCCCCAACCGGTAATAGTGATTTGATTGATGTTCTTTTTGTGTACAAACTTCGAGGTTTAGTTGGTTTTGTTGTTTTGCAATACGCAAGGCAAGATGGCAACTCTGGCTACATTGTGCTAAAGCTTTCTTGGTGGTATCATCGATCAACTTGTTTTAATGGCTAATGTTCATAACTCACAACAAGTATTTGTATGCTCTGTCACTCTTTTCGCCATTTCGTACTGTAAACGGTTACCGGAACACAAAATAAAAATAGAAAAATCGTGCAGTTTTCGCCAATTTTTTTTTCTTGTTTACTCGCAGAATTTCAAAACATCAACAAGAAAAAAATTGCCAGAATTCTTTGATTTCTGCTTCAAACCCCATTTCGTTTCCATACTTTCTTTCATTACAAGAATTAACCCTCACACAGCGGTATCTGTTGCTTTTTCTTGAACTACCGTGTACTTGTTTCTTCTGGTTCTTTGTTTGTTTATTATCACTTCAATCTTTTCACAAACTTACAAATTCACAAGAAGCGGCTTCATTCGATCTTTTGGCGTCCAAACTCATCAACTTAGATCCATCACTCAATTTATAATCAACAACCTCAATTTTCTAATCTATAATGTGTGGTATCTTTGGTTATGTTAACTACTTGGTCGAAAAGACTAGGGGCGAGATCGCCAACAATCTAATCGAGGGTTTACAAAGGTTGGAATACAGAGGTTACGATTCAGCTGGTATCGCCATTGATGGTGATAAAGAAGGTGAAACCTACGTCGTTCGTCAAATTGGTAAAGTTGCTGCTTTGAAAAAAGAATACGAAGCTCATAACTACGACCAAAATGCTACTTTCATTTCTCATGCTGGTATCGCTCATACCAGATGGGCCACCCATGGTCAACCAAAACAAATCAACTGTCATCCTCAAAGATCTGATGTCAATTGCGAATTTGTTGTTGTTCATAACGGTATCATTACCAATTACAGAGAATTGAAACTACTTTTACAGAAAAAAGGATTCGTATTTGAGTCTGATACCGATACTGAATGTATTGCCAAATTGTTCAAGCATATCTATGATACCAACATCAAAAACGGTTATGAGTTAGACTTCCATGAACTGATGAAGCAAGTGTTACTTGAGATTGATGGGTCATATGGTCTTTTGGTCAAATCTACGCATTATCCTAATGAAGTTGTTGCCACCAGAAAAGGTTCTCCATTGTTAGTTGGTGTTAAAACCGAAAGAAAATTGAAAGTTGACTTCGTCGATGTTGAATTCCCAGAGATTGATACACATGAATTGACCTCTTCAAAACCAAACCAAGATGGTTTGTTGCAATCAACACAAGGTGAAGGATTGAGACATTCTCAGTCAAGAGCTTTCTTGTCAGAAGATGGTATCCCACAACCAGCAGAATTTTTTCTATCTTCTGATCCAGCTTCAGTTATTCAACACACTAAGAAAGTCTTGTTCTTGGAAGACGATGATATCGTTCATATTTATGATGGTGAACTACATATTCACAGAGCAACAAGAGATGCTAACTTTTCTGCTACTAGATCAATTCAGACTCTGGAACTAGAGTTGGCCCAAATTATGAAGGGTCCATACACTCACTTTATGCAAAAAGAAATTTTCGAACAACCAGAATCTACATTCAATACTATGAGGGGTCGTGTTGATTTCCAAAATCATACCGTTAATCTGGGTGGTTTGAAATCTTGGCTAACAACAATCAGAAGATGTAGAAGAATCATCATGATAGCATGTGGTACTTCTTATCATTCATGTGTTGCGACCAGATCCATTTTTGAGGAACTTACTGAAATTCCTGTTTCTGTTGAACTAGCCTCAGATTTCTTGGATAGAAAATCCCCAGTTTTCAGAGATGATACATGTATCTTTGTCTCCCAGTCTGGTGAAACTGCTGACTCAATGCTTGCCTTACAATACTGTTTGGAAAGAGATGCTTTAACCGTTGGTGTTGTCAACTCTGTTGGTTCATCGATCTCTCGTTCAACCCATTGTGGTATCCATATTAACGCTGGTCCAGAAATCGGTGTTGCCTCCACTAAAGCTTATACCTCACAATATATTGCATTGGTCATGATTGCTCTTTCATTATCTGATGACCGTGTTTCTCAAGTTGAACGTCGTCGTGACATTATTGATGGATTACAAAGAATCCCAGAACAAATAAAGAAGGTGTTAACCTTGGAAGAAAAAATCAAAAAGTTGTGTACTGAAGAGTTAGCATCACAGAAATCATTGTTATTATTAGGTAGAGGCTACCAATATGCCACTGCGTTGGAGGGTGCTTTGAAAATCAAAGAAATTTCGTACATGCATTCAGAAGGTGTTTTAGCTGGTGAATTGAAACATGGTGTTTTAGCTTTGGTTGATGAACAACTACCAATCATAGCATTTGCCACCAGAGATTCTTTATTCCCAAAAGTTATGAGTGCTATCGAACAAGTCACTGCTAGATCTGGTCGTCCAATCATTATTCGTAATGAAGGTGATGACAGTGTCAATCTAGATAAAGCTCTAGCCTCATTAGATGTTCCATTAACTGTTGACTGTTTACAAGGTTTATTGAATGTTATCCCACTACAATTGATCTCATATTGGTTGGCTGTGAACAGAGGTATTGATGTTGATTTCCCAAGAAATTTGGCTAAATCTGTGACTGTTGAATGATTCAAGTTACCCTTGATTTTTTTAGTTCTATCATTGTTTTGTTGACGCTCCTGTCACTCTTCCTAATATATCATTTTCCCTTACTTTAGATGTCCTTATTCTGTTGTGAATCAATTCAGATCGCATATCCTAACATCATCCACTGGTAGTGCTGCCGTCAGCTCTTGGTAATAGTTGTGTTATCGAGCATAGTAGCAGTAAATACCTTGTAGCATGATTAACAACAATGGCGGTCCTGATCTCTATATATAAAATCTCTAAAATCAAACTATTCAGTGTGGACTTCTTGGTCAAACTTGATCCATTACACCATGCAATTAACTACCATTGTTCAAGCTATAGTGGCACCATGTAATAAATCATCACCTGGGCTACCCTTCAATCAGTACTCACTTTCACTAATCATCGAAAACTTTTAGCTGGTCTATAGGCGTTTTGCTGCTGATACTCCGTGGGCAAATAAATAAAGCTTGAATTATGGTACCATGGGTCATAGGGGCCAAACAGGTCATGAGTTTCATGTTCCTGAACAGAACAAGATCCTGGTACCTCAAACTAGTTTCAACAAATTTGGGACGTACAAAAATGTAAAACATGTTGATGGGCACTAAGCGGTGGTTATTACTGCTACTAAACTTTAGTACTCAGTCATGACTTTTAGGGGACTACTAACTAGTCAGTCAGCGCTCAGCAGTATCCTGATTCCAACTATCCTGTGGTACGGTAGCCTGTACGTCTGTGCTTCGCTCAGCTTTATAGGACGTATGGCAATTCATTGAAGCGAAGCAGCAGCTTTGTCAAGCTAAAGTGCGAGTTGAAGTGAGTACTGACTACTGACTAATGAGCAATAAGTACTGATAACTGACAGCTGCCAACTGACGACTAACGCCCAAGCCTCAAGTCCCAGAACCTTTCACACTCTACAGTCTACACTCTACTTGCCCTCCACCCTATAGACTATAGACTGTACCAGATAGCTGAGTTTCTTCTTACATCAAAAATTGTGTATTTCAGCAGCATCATGCATAGTGTTCATGCAGCGAATGGATTGTAAAATCGCTTCAAGACTCAAGGGGATATAACTTAGTAAGCTGCTTCAGCTCTATGAGAGAGCGGACAACTTGTGAGCAGTATCTCGTGATGTTTCTATCTTGAGGTATATGTATCTCTTGAAATTGGTGAAGTTGCGCATGTCATTAGGGTGTGGTCTCAGTGTCCCATGAGGCCCCCCAATAAAAAACACAAATTAGCGCCTAATGTGAGAATTAGTGTGAAAATTCTTGTTGATCTCAAATGTTATAAGTTCACTGGTATGTTCACCCGATTACAAATAGCAATGGATTTTGATTTATATTTAGTTACCACGCCATATCCAATCTGACTCGAAGCCACGAAACCAGGGTGCAACTTCTCCTCATCATGTTATTGTTGGCGCTCCAACGTGTGAACTACTTTGGGATTTGAGAAGACAGACTAGTGAGTACTGACTACTGAGTAGTGACTAATGACAGCGATATTCCCTCTGTGAGTTGTGAACGGCTGGCCGATTCCCATGCAGGGCCGAACACATCCAAGCTTATAAGCAGCTAGTTCAGCTGGATATATCGCAAACCCTTCCACAAATACTTCTCCTATCTCATTTCAGAGCTCCCAGTAGTTCCCAGTCAATGGCTGAGACCTTCATATGGTGCAAGAATGATCAATCGATACTCATATCACTGAATCTTGTAGCTAATAGGGCTCATGGTTTCGGATTTGTGTCTACAACCAGCTTAGCAATGTGCACTGATCACTGGGATCACTGATCAACTGAGGATCATACCGTGTACCTTGTACGTCCATTGACGTTTCCATGTATATGAGTAAATATCGACTAGTATTAGTATTTGCTGCTTTATAGGATTAGACTGTCTTCTAGCTATAGTTGATTGTTAGACAGCGGGATGTTGAGTAGGTTCCGATCATGCCCAATGAAACTAGCTGAAACTTATCTGGATGAGCTGCTGATGAGTGTTGGATCGTTTAGTGGAGAAAGAGAGTCCTTAAAGTTATGGAACGCGTAAGATTCGAACACCTCTCATATTCCGGTATCATTACTCATGGTATGAACAGTTGTCACGCATAACAATAACTACAAGTATTAGTTCGTAACCTTTGAAGGACCTGCCAGTTATGGTGATGCCTCAAACAGCTAAAAGCCAAACAGAAAATCTCCACTACCGTACTCCAGCATAATGGTTTCATGTTTCATACCATAAATCACAGTTCAGCTTCCAATTGATCTTAAGATCAACATTGGTACATGTTAGCCCGTCCTGAAAAGTGGAAATGGCTCATTACCAGCACCCGCCAACGAGATGCAATTCGATGGTGGAGTGTTAATCATATCATAGGCGGATTATCCAAACGATGTAGTACACTTCCTCATAAACCTATATAAGGTTTAGTCTTGAGCTGCCAAAGCTGACAACGTTGAACAGTACGACCAACACAGACTGCATTCATGAGCGATACGCCTGACGCCTGACTACAGTCTATCAAACTAGTATCGCGGATTCATGCATAGTTATAATAGCGGAGACAAGGCCCGATCCCAATGTCCGCCCCTAACCCATCTATCACACTTGATGATCACGATGAACAATGTAAGAAAATTATAGTGTGAACCTACTCCACTCCGTATACACTAGAGGGTGTTAATATTTAGAAAGGCTAGTACCTAGTTTAATATAACTGGCATGATATTTGGTTTTAGTAAATAGTGATTATTGATTCGATAGTTGACAGGATAAGAAAATGTTCGTTGTGCTTGGCTAGAGCAGACATGGGTAAATATTGAATCTCTAGTAGCGACTAGTGACAGCGCAAGAGTAGAGAGTGTACCCTTCCGTTCTCTTTATATTGAAGAAATGAAAGTGTCTCACTTGTAATTTCGAACCCTTTCTTTGCACAACTAGGCGGACTACCTTACACAGCTAGTAAAGTACAGTAAAATCACCAGTTAGTGAATAATCAATTAATATTGAGGTATATATTCAGCAGCTCAGCCCTAACGTCCTTCCTTCTAGTCACCTCTTTTTTTAACTCTTCTTGATCTTAGAGTTTTGTCCATTCTTGTATTTCTCCAGCTATCAACAGCCCTTTGTATAATCCCTCTTTGACCTCTGATTTCAGGATTATGCCAACTTAAATTCCAGCCAATCTCATTACACTCTCGTTCATATTTCCACCTGTTTCCTTTGTATTTCTCTATGGGGACCATGGCTCTTGGGTAAACACAGTTATCCAATAGGAACTCCTCTGGTAAATCTTTAGTTAACTCAGGCATTGAAGGACATTTGATTGTAAAATTAGTTATGATTTTTTGCTTTGAATATGAAAAGGTTAAAATCTCATCACCTGTTTCTGGATCAAACTTAAGTTCTGGTCTTGACGCTGGAATTGGACCAGGTTGTGTTGTATGAGCACCTAAAATGAGAGGATTTGTTTGTGTGATGTTTGGAACGGATCTAGCACTGCTATATTTAGTAGGTTTGCTGACCTTATGTAAGTATGATGGATTTTGTAGGGAAGGGAATGAATTCTTTCTTGATGGACTTTTATGAAAATCAGCCACTGGCGATGTTAGATCTGTCTTATCAGTTGGGAATGATATTCGTCCTGCTGATGTTGGGGACGTTGGTAATCTGGGTATGCTCAATGATGATTCTGATGGAGAGGTTTTGATATTACCAACATGAATTGGATTATGAACTCGGGTAGAATTCAGTGACACACAATTGTTATTATCCTGCTGTCCCTTATCACGGCTGTATGGATCTGTTTCTATGGTTGGAGATGATCGAAAGGGTTCATCAGCACCTTTCACACTCCCTTTGGATTCCACATTTTTGGCATCACTGATTGATGTGCTAGTAACTGTAGTAGTATGAGTATTATAAGGTGTGACAGCAGCAGGGATGGTGGTGGTGATGGACTGTACGGCTTTATTCGGTTTCTCAGTATCTTCGGGGGACGTAGTAGCAGTGCTATCATTGTTGTAATCTGGAGGCAATGTTGAGATTTCGACAGCAGCACTTGACCCAATCTGATAAGTCTTTCCCATAGAGAGAGGCTCGTCCACAATATAATTCACAATGTTATGTACATCACGTTGATTCAATCGTACGTCATCATTGTCTGAGAATGAAGAGGTTAAAGAAGGGATCCCATAATTAAGGGAAGCTCCGTCAGTGTCAACTAAATAATGATGAGGCGAAAATGATTGGAGCATGTAGGGAGGTGGTGGTACTTGGTGGTGCTGTGATTGTGGGTTAGTACTGTGTTGTTGATGATGAAAAGGGAGATATTGATCGATTATAGGAGCCACCAATTGTGATGGAGTGACCATCATGGGATTGATGCCACTACTTGATAGAGGATTGACGCCTCTTTGCCTTTGAAATCGAAACGCCTGCTGTTGTGATGGGAGCAGGGGTTGATGCTGAAAGATATGGACGGGAGAGAAGGTTTCAACGGGGTTCATATGACGCTGTTGTTGTAGCGGTGATTGCCAGTTTCGTTGTGATTGACCTTGTTGTAGCTGATGTTCACCATAAGATTTTGATTGAGTAGGGCTACAGCCGTCATTGGATAAGCTTCTTGGAGTATGAAGGTTGGACATCCTCAAAATAAACATGAGATAACGATTGAAACTGTTCGTAACAATGAAGCAAGAAAAGAAGAAGCAACGTGATTGAATAGTAGCACAGCAAACGAGTCACGACAAGGAAGAACTAATTGGAATGAAGGGAAACTTTAACACAGAAAGATACAGATTTGGTAGACGATAGACTCTCGGTAGCAAGGGTTGGTGAAGGCTCATGAAATTTGAAGACATATCTCCAGCTTTTATATAATGCATATGATATTTTCGAACTTTGAATCGCTTTAAGATATCTTTCTTTCATTACTTTCAAACTTCGACCTGGAAGTCAGGTTCATTGGGATCTTGCATAGTAACATGCAGAAGTGTGTACCATCAACTGAAATTGATGCATCATCTCACATATTTTCCTTTATGTGCATATCACTGCAGAACTGTCCTCACTTTGTTTCAACTTCTGAATTTAAGTATTGAAACTATGGGACTGGGGACTTTTGATCAACGCAGACAAAGTATTCTATGTTTTGGGTCCAGCTTCTCGATCTGTGCTTTGTGAAGTTATGAAAAAGGGTATCAGTGTAATATCAGATTAAGCTCTACGTTTTTCCAATTTCTGGTTACCTTAAAACATTCTTACAATATAATTTGAGCCTGTATGACTAGTGTGGGAGCTTTTTTAGCGGATAGCGTCAGTTGCAATACCGTTGAATAGTCCGCAGATCGACACCATCTGACATATAAATAAGAAGTATCGCTGATTTTTTGGCAGTAGGTTCAGACTTCAGACTTCGTCAGTTGTATATCCAACTTCGACCAGCTTCAGGGAGCAATCCGATTAATCGCAGATTGCTGGATATAGCGGGCACATGGTCGAATATCGAAGGGTCCAGAGCCTCTGTGGCAGTAATTCATTGAATCTCTTCATCATATGACTAGACAGTAAACTCTATATAGCGAAGACGTACTTGAAGTCAAAGCAATGCGCGGGGTATATGTCAGACACAACGTAATAAGTCCTTAGCTACTGACTACGGGATAGTTACTGATGTGTCTTGTATCGTGGTTACACGTCATTACTGAGAGCTGCTAGAAGAGATCTGACAGCTATGTCGTTAATCAAATATCGCTTATTTTTCTGAGTTTAGGGCGTGCAGGTAATTGATCAGCCTGTCTAGAAAACTAATTAGATCAGCTGTTGAAATCATTAATTATAAGTACTATTTGTATTATGAGATACACAGCGGCATACACATAATCACTTGCTATTAGATTACTAACGACAGTCTACTTTCGTTGTGTCACATTTAATTTTATTATCTCAAATTACCTATAAATTTAATTGAGACGAATCAGCTCTGACTTACTTGACAAGGACAGAGATTCCTCTATTTTCTGTCTAGTATCAGATGTCGTTGAAATCGCTTGTGATCAATAGTACTACAGCTTTGTTTACACTGTTTAGTAGATCATGGTAGTATCATAGTTTTTCAACAATAATATTATTAAAATTAATAATAATAATATTAGATCAGTATAATATAATTTATTGATATTTTTAATTATAAGACCTTAATTATTTGTAATCAAATAAAATTAGAGTATTAATATTGATATTATTTTTTAGACCAGCTTAATATTTATTTATAATCATATTAATTACGACGTGCTTATTATGATCTCGAAATATTCAACTGATCATATTATTGATCATATAATTATCAGCGCCTACTGCAGTACCTTCAACTACGTCTAGTACTGTTATAATAATTAGTCCAGTATAATCATCTATATGCTATGTTACTACTCTCTGAATTATTCAGAAGTTTTGATGGTGTTCTGATGGTTTGTGCTTTGATTGGGGAATACGATTACGTAATGTTAGATATTTGGAAAAAGAACGGGGTTTGACTTTTGACTTTTGGCTTTTGACACAAACTCTGCTGAGAAAAGCAATGAAACTGCCAATTTCGAATTGAAAATATCACTTGCAAGGTGGACGTACAATCGTACACAATTGGTAACTAAGAAACTGTATAATTAACTTCTATGACGTGCGCTTCTTGACCAATGACGTCCAGTGGCCTCTGGCCAGTGGGTGGCATTAAACTGTTAGCTTCAGCTCTATTTCAGGCCTATGATATTTGTTAAATAGTGAGTCACGGCTCACTAGCAAGTAGCATCTGAATTATTGTACTGGACATACTTTAGAGAGCCAAACTTATATTAGCAAAAGAGTTGACACATTGGTCATCGGACTATAATTTACGCCAACATTCTTCCTATGCTTGCTCTTTAAGCCGGGAGCTCGTAGTAAATGTCAGCACTAACAAATGACAAATTTCAACATTAGCCAGCAGTTGCAGAAGACGTGAAATTCAGCGAAATCAAAACAAAATGTGAAAAAGCGGCCAAACATTACCAAGAATAAAACATCCATCCAGGAAGCAATTCTTCTGATCAATCGTCTATCATCTTACTTTGGAAGTGGTACTCTCAATCATACAAACTGAGCTCCTCGAAGAATCTTAAATACAGTCTTCAGGCCTGATCTGTTTTCGTTTCAAATAGTTGGCGTGCGCTCCCCCTTTAGTTTGCTTCTCAGGTGTCATAATCACGCAACACACAAATAACAACTTGAAAATAACTCAAGATCAACCCTATAAAGAACATCTTCAAGACATACATAACAAAAGTACTTGCTGATGTTCAATTCTAGAAGAAAGAGTCATGTTGGCCCAAATGGCCTCCTGCCTCCAACAGTATGTAATATTGCTGCTCCTATAAAGTCTTTATTCAAATACTAACTTATGTGAATAGAATCCTCAAAATGTCAACTCTAATGCACTAGCTGCGGCCTCTGCTATAGGGAATGCGCTGAAAACTGGGACCCCTATCCCGAGATCAAATAGTTTGCAAAGAACTGGAAGTCTACAAAGATCAAGCTTCCAGAACAAGAGTCTTAGTAGATCAGGAAGCTTATTAGGATTGCAAACCCCACCGGCACAGTTTCGACAACATGGTGCGCTTAGATCACAGTCTTTATCATCTGCTCCGAAACCAAAAACAATCGTTAGAAAACCAACTCTCTCAAAAAACGCTCCTGGAAAACCAAGAATGATCAAAAAACATGTTCCTGGTCCATATGGATTGATTACCATTGAAGTCCCTGCTGAAGAACCAGCTCAACAACCAAAACCATCATCTCAAATCTCAAGATCAAGCTCTTTGAAGAGACCATTAAAACCGAAAATTCCTTCGCATAGTGATAATTCAAGCATAAAGTCTTGGAACTCATCTGCATCAAGTCGAAGACCTGTTTTCGAAGAACCACTGAAGGAGATTGAAGAAGACGAACCATTAAATTTTGAAAGAAAATCGAGCCCATTTCAAGTCCCCACAGTTCTGGAAAATGGTTCTGAAAATCCACATAATAATGATTTGACTTTGATTGAGGAGGAAACCACTCAAGTTTTGGATACTGAGGTTCTAGGTGTCAAAGAAGGTATTACTGATTTGGAGAAGCCTGAAGAATCAACTCAGGGTACTAATATTGAGAAAGAATTCGAGAGCCTTAAAACTACCAAAGATATAAATGAGATTGAACTCGAAGAATCTATCAGGACTGAAGAATTAGAGAAACAACATGAATTGAATCGCGAGTTTCCAACTACGAACTTTCCTGAACAATCAAATCCATATCTCGAAAGTTCTTCCGATGATAACAATGACTATCCCCCATCAACCTCAAAATCAACAGAAACCTTCAATCAAAATGGATCATCTTTCACAACTGAAGAATCTGAACCAGAGGTTAAGTTCCAAGGTGGAGGTGGTAAAAGTATGGCACAACAACTACGTCCTACTATTCCATTGTTGACAGTCAATGATAAAGAACACCTATCCCCATCACAATTTGACTTGAAGCGAATCTCCTCAAATGAAATTGAAATTGGAACAACTAATAGTTCAATCTATTCTGGTGAAGTTTCAGAGAATGAGCGTACTGAAGCTGGATCCATCCCATCAAGATCCGAGAAGAGATCAACAACACCAAGAAAATCAGCACTGAAGATCAGATCTTCAACTTCAAGTATCAATCTTCCTGATGATAAAAACCCTGCAAATGCAGCTTACTTATCATTGACAACAGCAGAGAACACAAGACTGAATGCGTTGAACAATTCAGCCCCAGCTACAACCAGACCAAGGGGTTCATCTTTTAGATCTACACAACCCCCGGCTCCTCAGTTTGCTGCCCAACAAAATAATGTCAAGAGATCGCCACAACAACATATTCAAAGACCACAATCTCAGGCTGGACAAAGACCAAACAATAGTCAACAGAGACCAACATCTACTATTGACTATAGACAATCAAACTCGAGACCCCCATCCATCGTTCCTCCACAAAGACCTCAATCAGTACAAGGTTTCAAAGCTAATGAAACCCCACCAAAGGGTATCCCTTCTTCAAAACGTGCTAATTCAATGAGTGTAAAACCAAAGCCATTCAAACAACAGCAGGCACCATCACCACAATATATACAAGCCAATGTCCCAAGATCGGCTTCAACTGCTGCTGCATTTAATGCATCAACCAAGAAACTGGAACCCCCAAAGCCCCAACGTTCCTCAAGTTTCGAAAAAGAAAGATCTACTGATCATCACAGTTCTGCATTCCAGAGAAAATCGTTGAGGGATCCAGTGTTCAATCCTAATCATACGACAGAATCAAATTTGGGATTCTATAGAAATCAAGCCCAACAACAAGCAAAACACCACCAAGCTCCTCCTCCGCAATCACAGGTGGCGCCTCAAAGTAATTTTTCCAAATATAGCTCCAGATTCAATGACTCAGATTCAGATTTGGATGTTTATATCGGGAATGGTTCCAAGCCATCTGCCAGTGCAAAATTCGATCATCCACCTCCTTCTATGCCTATTGCTGCTTTATCCAATGGTAAGTCATTAAGAAAACCAAGAAGTCAGTACACCCTAAGAAGTCCAAGTGAAAGTGTCATTCCTGATCAGTCACCTGCGAAATCCTTGCCTGAAAAAAGAACAACTCGCTATTTCAGTGAGTCAGATATAAAAGAACAAAGGTTCAACGAGCATAAGAAGATTGAGGCTGCTAATAATGAGAAGAAGAAGGGTACTTTTGGAAAGAAGTTGAAGAGATTATTTGGGAGATCAAAGGAGTGAAAAGCGTGAGTTGAGAAAGTATAGGAGGGACGAAGTAAATGAACAGGTTTCAGAGGTTTTGATACAAAACAACAAGATCTGTAGTTTAACATGATCCTGGGTTAGGCGAATGAATCTTTATTATTGATACAAAAGACGGAAAAAAAAGTTCGACAATTCACTTCAATAAAACACCAAGAACAACGACAAAAAAACGTAAGTCACATAACACGCTATCCTATCACACTACCGATTCAATTCTCAAACTCAATGAGGTCAGAGCCACCGTCTGCTTGTAGATCATGCAATACCTTCAACTCATTGGATCTCTCTTGAGCTTTATCGTCACTTGCAACAGGAATATCACCCAATACCTGAACCTCAGCACCTTCAAGTAAATCACCATAATCGTTATTGGTAGCCTGTGGGTCAAAATCATCATCCTCTTCCTCTTCAGCGATTGTATGAGGTTTGGATCTTACACTAACATTATCATTGGTGACGGAAGTGGCATTTGAATCCATACGACGACGAACTTGACTTGCAACGCGTCTACCATCAGCCAGTAAACCGTCAAACATATCACGTAATACCCCACCTTTGTTTGTCACGGTTGTCTTCCTGTCAAGATGTATCAAATCAGATAGAGTTTGTGAGAATAAGAGCTCATAAGTTTCATCTGCCAATATAACCATACGGAAAGTTGGTAGATTCAAAGTCAATGGATGGTTTGGATTCAATGCTGCATTTGCTTTCAGCTTCTCAGTGTCTTTGGTCTCCTCAATATCAATCAGTTGAACTTCCTCAACAGGTTGGGCATATTCAAAGGCCCTTTGAATGAAGTCACTAGCTGCCGAAAGATAACGCTCTCCTTGTTCTCTTTGAAACAATTCTTTGTCAATTTGAACTTGGGGTGGCAGGACTATTTCATCATCACCAGTTTCCTTTTGATGTTCAATGACTTTATCCGCAACATATGTCTCAATTGATTTTTGAGTTAAGCTATCCAATACAACACCATCTTGCAGCTTTTTAGTCAAATACAGTAATCCTTCGGAGATCTGCAAAATCCCTTCTCTATCAACTTGATTTGTTCCATTTGGATCATAAATACTGAAAAAATTTGAGATAGACTCTAGCAAATTGGTATTAACAAGTTTGTCTAAACCAAGAACAAGATCCGTCATGGTCAATTCACCTTGATCGTTTTTATCCCAACTCTTGAACAGTTTATGTAGGAAATCATCTGAATGATAATCATATTCTTCAACAGGCAAGGCCCAATCACAAAATCCAATAAGAAATTCTCTAAAGGTTTCAAAGTTCATAGACGATGATCCGACACCTAGATCAGTTTTTTTAGTTTGAATACTTTCATAAAATCTGTCGTATATGTTCGACAAATGCTCTGGAGTTAAATATTGAGTTCTTGGCAAGTTACGGATCTGACTTCTTTTCAGAAAAGTTTCGATGTTTTGTGTGATCTCAGCTTTATGTTTCTGACGCTCACGAGTAATGGTATCATCTGTTATGTTTGAAAACTCCTTGAATGCAACGATCAACAACTCTTGAAACTTCGTCAATTGCCTAAATTTTGGATCTGGAGAGTTTGGATGAGCAGAATCATCAAGTTGAGAAAAGTAATCTTTAATCACAGAAATGAACATCCCATCGTCATCTATATCCAGAAGTTCTTCACCGTTGATTCTCAAAATAGCTAAAGCAACTTGAAACAAAGTCTTAGGACCATGTAGAAAGAAAATATCGATGATTCTGAAAGCAAACACCAAAGGCATAGAACTCAGAAATAAGGACAAGAACCAAGGTAAAGAGACAACGGAAAGTTGAATGTCATGCTTTGTGATATGTGTCCATAGTATTGGCATGGTTCTTTCAACCAAAGACTCAAACACTTTCTGATCAAGTAATGTCCCGTACATGGTTTTGGAGTAGTAACCTGGGACATATTTCTCACACAGGACTGATAATGTCCAAAAAGCTTGTTCTTCAGTTTGGAAGATCAATAATGCAGCAACAACAATGTTCATTGCCTGACAGTATCCAACATTGGGATTTTTCCAAGAATATGCAGTCAAAACTCTTCTCAATCTATTTATACCTTCTTCCGATTGATATGCTGGATATTCAGGTAGCGAACGATTCAAATCCTTTTCAATCTCTTCAATAGCTACGGATTTCTTCCCCTCGTTTTCTGAGAGAATTTTATCATAAAAGTTCAAATGCTCGAATCTGAGGTATAAAGCACCAGTGGTTAATTCCCAAATCTCACCTCTAAGTCTATTAGGCAGTCCGACCCTCAAAAGTTTGTAGAACATTTTCTGTCTGGACAGTGTTAAATTCTTGCCATATCTTCTGAAGTAATCATACCAGAGTCTCAATTTTGACTTATCTTTTAACTTTCTAACATCACCAGGGTATTTAAATAGCTGTCCCAGTCCACCATCAGGAGCTATAATGTTGCTCTTATCAGCGCCAGGCTCATTTTTCTTGATAATGAATTCTGAGTAAAGAGAGTTCAAAAATGGCTCAAGTTTTTTGGTGTTGGGTATATTGTTCTTCAACTGGACTTTCAATCTATGTGAGAATTCCTCAGAACGGGAACGTATTCCAATGAATTGTATCAATATCTTGACTGATTGCGTGAATATTGATAGAGCAAAGACATAAGCTTTGGAGGGGATTCTTTCAACTTTCTTGATTGTTGATATGTTCAGGACAAAAACACAACTCTTTCTATCAAAACTATCTCTAAACACCAGAAAGTGTTCAGTAAGGTACAATTTCCCTGAATACACTAAGTTTGAATGGTTGGAGAGCTGATTCTCAATTACCGGCTTGTTGGAATTCTTCTGTTGCTTCTCATCAAACATTGACACTATAAGAACTTCAGTGGCAGACTCATCAATGATTGATTCGCCATCAGGAAGCCTGAACTCTTCTCTAAACTGCTCATCCTTTGACGGCTTAGGAGGGTTATTGGTCTTGTCAAACAATGAGAGGGAAGACGCCCTTTCTCTCAGCGAATTGAAGAAGGACATTGCTGATACAAACAGAAAACCCAGTCAGTAAGTAATTAATCTCAATGTGAACCTTCCTCCTTTTTCGACAGTAGAGAATTCCATGTAGATTTGTATATTTTGTATTTTGGTGTTTTTTTTTGTTTTCGTTTTTATGTAAGGTGGCATAATCCTAGACTTCCGGATTTGGAGGAGAAAATGATGATCTACAAATAGAGGAATATAAACAATAAACGACATTGATTTTAAATGTACATGAAAAGTGACTAAGCGGAAGAAGTTCTGTACTCTATACTGTGATTAGCCTCTTTTCCAGCATCATCATCATTATCATCCCAAAGAGTTTTGTCTGGCTTAGATGCACCAACAATGACTTTCAGTAGATTCCATATCAATTTTCTAGACTCTATTAGAGGATAGACAATAACCAATCCGAAGGAGAAGAAAAGCCATATGAACATAACCACAACATTGAAGGTCAAGAAGCTGGTGTTAAAGATATATGGAGCAGCACTTAATGGGATAGGGATCACGAAACAGAATACCAAAGCAAGCACCACTGTAGCAATGGAGTATTTTCTGTATTGTTGTTCCAGCTGTCTAAAATCCAATTGTTCCTTTTGTGGTAATCCTAGATCTTCATCGTAGTGACTGACATCATCATCTTCATCATCATCCTGTTCCGTTGCTTCGACGTTACCGTCTTCTTTCTGGTCAACGTCATCTGAAGTTGAAGTAGAAGAAGCAACTTGATGATGTTTCTCGTTATGTGATAAATGCTCAGTAAGGGCAGTTTTGTTTCTTGTCTTGTTGAAATCAAAGTTTGCTGGTTTGATTAGGGATGCACCAACTGAGATGATACCTCCTAAAACTAAAGCAGCTGCATTACCAGCGAATGAAACCCAAGTAGTGGATAAATTATCAACGGTGATATCACCTTGTAGACCTTTACAAGTGACTAACCAAACAACCAGAGCTAGAATCATACCACCAATTGAACCACCAACAGCACCAACAGTATTGATATCCTTCCATAAGAAGGATAAGGCGATTGGGAAAACACCGGACGCAGTGGCAACACCTAAAAAGTTGAACAACCAACCCATAGAGATACCAATGTGATGGAAAATAGAAGCAAGTGCGGAAGCATATATGAACCAAGCAAAAACAGCAATCTTAGCAACGATAACAACCTCTTTTGGAGTAGCAGAAGGTTTGATGTATTTCTTGTAGACATCATATGACAATAGAGTAGATGAAGCGATTAATTCACCAGACAATGAAGAGGTGACAGAGAGGAAGACCATCAGCAAGATTAAAGTTGAACCGGCTTTACCTAACAAGTACTGAGCAGAGGCTACAGCAGCCAAACCAGAACCAATATCGGATGATGTTAAACTTGGGAAATCTGGATAAACCGACATGGCTCTAGCGCCCAGACCTAAAGTCAAACCCATAGACCATGGGATAACGAACCAAGCACATGCAGAGAAGAAGTATGCAGAACTTGTATGCTTGTTAGCACTGGCAATTGCTCTACTCCAGTAAGCTTGATCACAATTCACCAGACCAAAACCAGTGATGACTGATTGAACAGCAAATATAGCACCATTTTTAGATCTGAAGGTCAGATAGGAACCATGATAATTATCAGCGACTGGTTCGGTTTCAGCTAAGGTGGTTAACAATTCAACCATTCTACCTGGAGATCCAATTTTAGTTTCATTACCTGCATAGACGGAGTAAGCAAATATCATAACAAAGATCAAAAGAATGAAAGTATGGGTTGCATCTGCAATGAATGTGGCTCTTAGACCACCTAAGAACACATAGATAGCACAAACGAATGGTAATAACCAGATAGCAGCATAGTAGTCAACACCACTGACAGCATTAACAACAGCAGAACCACCTAAAAGGATACATGCTGAGACAATGGAGTTACAGACAAAAGCACACCACAAGAAAGCTAAGTGTCCAACGTTACCGTATCTGAAGAAACCCATCTCAGGGAACGTTGTGACTAGATTAGCATTTGCTTTGACTTTTGCAGCGATGATAGCAAAAACACCCACTTGACATAGCTGTTTTTGATAGGTTAGTATACGGAATATTCAGTCCTCTTGTCAAAAAAAAACTTACACCACCAATAGCTGTTTTGATGGATGGTTAGTAAATGATGAAAAACTGATAAGGATTTTTTCTTTCTTGATCATACGCACCATAATAAAAACTTCCACTGATACCCAGTTCATATGATTCTGTAGCTGATTGAAGTAAAGTTAGAGACCAGGTCCAAGAGGAGACGATACCACAGCAGATTAAACCAAAAGAGACATTTCTAGAGGCAGCAGTGAACTCGTCAACATTGTCTGAATGAGTTTTGGTGTATTTGTTTTGAATCCATGTGATGGAGTTCATCAACACAGCGAAGAACACACCCAGTCCTAAAATCACAGCATAACCGGCACCTTGTGGTAGATCTGGTTGCATCTTTTCTTGTAACTTAAGTGGGTTCAAAGATTCACTAAGTGCCTTCCCAAATTGTAGGAGTACATTCAAGAAACCTCTATCAGGATGTCAGCCAGTCCTTATATGTAGTCATGACTCTTGAAAAGTGTGAGAGGTGAAGAGATTTGGTAAAAAATGGCGTAATTGTGTCAATTACAAGTTACCAGGCACAGTGGTGGGTTACAGGCCAGTGGATCAACAGCTGTCAGATGCTCACTGTTCGGCTCAGGCATATCAATAACGCCCAGCTCTCATGAAGATTGGATGTCACCCGATCCAACACTTTACACAACTTACTGGCCTTGTACGTCTGTTAATCCACACTCGACAGGTAAATAGTGGCAACTCGGTCACTGTCTCCTCTTCATAGCTAGCTGCTTGACTACTCTCTCAATCTGTAGTCTATACTCTATAGTCTAGGCTTCTATGATGGTTGTACCTTATATAGCGGCATCGCCTCACTAAACAGCCACTTAGGCGTTATGATTGAGAAGAAATCACCGATCATGGGAGGCTTGAGCCGAGTAGATTGCAAACTGTGGTATCATTTCGGATTAGAATTGTGTCATTTTCTGTGCGTCGGGTCGGCATTTAGCGAAATCACAAATCCGTCAATCTGTCAATTGAAACGTGAATTCGTGTGTTTACGTGAGTTGGATCAATAAGACGATCCATCTGGATGAAACGAGTAATAGATCTTATGACGTGGATCAGACTTGGGAATCTAGTTATCGACAGATTAGGTCAAGATTAACACAAATAAAATCTCTCGTCAATCTTGTTTCAACAGTAGCTCTATTTATATACGTGTTTTAAAACCTCGGTAGAAGGTTCTGGAATCTCATTAGCCATGGATTGGCGAATAATATTTGAGTAATATCATTCTGGCATATATGTATATTACGTAATGACTGGAGAGTCATCAAACTGAAAAGTGTTAAAGGGCTGAGCTCTGTAGCCTGTAGCAGTCTACAGCACTGCCTAATGAGATTACCGATAGTATCATTCAATTCTTCATAACTAAGATACATACCAAAAGAAACCGTCAACTATACGTTGATGGAAATATTCTGCGAAGTGTCTTTTATCTGAACATGTAGCTCAGCCATATCCTCGAATCCATAACATGGGTAAGCCGCATGAACAATGAGATCTAGGGTCTGCAAGTAGTGCTTCTTAAATAGCTCACTGAAGTTTCCCGTAATCATGTTGCCTTCAATCCAAGCATTAGCCAACGGATAAAAAAACTTTGGAGCTATTTTGGCAAAGTTATTAGGCTTCTGATCAGGCTTTGATGAGGTTAGTTTTCTTGATTTTCTGACAATCGTACCATTTCCTATGTGTTGGTCAAGCACAGCACTATCCTTTATCTCTTCAATCTTCTTTAGTTCAATTTCTTGTACCAGTTTTCTTTTTGGTAGTTGTTGAGTTGGGAAGTCACTCTTTGGTTTATCGATGAAAGTATCATCAATACCACGCAGTTCTCTGGCAGATAATGAAATGGAACTTAGGATACTAATTCTTTGATGTATGGAGTAATCACCACTGAACAATAACTCAATCACCTTTGTAATTATTGTAGGATTCACAACAATGACTGAGACTATAGCGTTAATCTTCAATTCTTCAAAGCCAGATTCATCATACTTATTGATAAGCCCAACCAAAACACTTATCAATTCTTCACTGTAGAACTCAATCTCAAGTTTAAACGTTGCCTTCTGTCTAACAAGTTTATTTGTATGTGTTAGGAGGCTAGTTATTGACTTTGGGCTTCCTTTGGTATATTTCACGATCAAGTCTTTCAGAAACACTGGCATTGGCTCTTCCTCTTCATCACCTTCGTCATCTGTTTCATCATCACTATCGATGATAAGTGTCTCCTTCTTAGAGCTCAATGATAGGTTCTTCAGATCACCACTTATTCCGAAATCGTTGAAGTCAATTGTTGAGTCAAGATTTATGACGTCCAGCTTCTGAACGACAGTCTCATTTTCAACCTCAAAGTTGATTTCATTATTGGTGATACTCTTTGCAATCATCATAGCTTGATTTCGTTTGTTATTGTCATTTGTCTCAAGTCTTGTTGTGATAGCATCCAGAAAAGCTCGAGTTTTTGAAATCTCAACTCTGCTAGAAGGTGTTAAATGTGACAACAGTAACAATAACTCCCTTGTAAGTAGTTCCTGGACGTCTGCACTGATATCCTTGATGTATTGTTCCAGTCCCCATAGCTTTAATAGTCTTACTACCTGTGATTTATGATTCTTCACAACCAAGCTAACAGACTGCTGGAGTTCATAGTTATCTATCTTGGAAACGGAATCAACAACGGAGTCCTCAATATCAGTTATATCCAGCTGATGTAATATTTTGGCAGAAGTATAGGCATTATTGAGGTGAGTCTGGGTGGACAAGTAGGCCAATAGGTGTTTGGATATGAGCTGTTTCTTCTGGAGTGTTGTCATTTGTTTAACAGAGCACACAAGCCGTTGGAAGTTCATGTTTGTAAGGAACTCATGAAAGAGTACATCTTTTGACTCCATTGGGTGTAGTGACAAAAATGAAATGAAGTAATCAGCAGTGTTTTTTTGAAGCCTACAAGCTTCAACCAATTGTTTCACTAGAAGTCTCAGATAAAGGCCGAGCTCAAGCTTTCCCTGAAATAAATTGTATATCTTACTCCCAAAAAACATTGAATTGATTTGGCTCAATTCTAATCTATCGCCATTTGTTGAATCAATGACTGAAACTAATAACGATGGATCATATAGAAGATCTTTCATGAATACTAGATATAAATCATTCTTTGATAGCCTGAATTGGTTGCAGAGGTTTGAAATAGAAATTATTGAATAAAACACCCTCCTTATTTTGACCTTTATGGAGGACCCGAGACTTTCATAAACAGGTAGCACATATTGAAGATATGTTATTATGAATTGTACTTCAATTTTCAGATCGTGTGTCTGTGACGTATAAGCGTCGGTTATCCTCTCGATGTCAGACACAGAAGGTACGTTTTTCAGTATTTCCAGAGCAGAACTAGTTATTGAAGACATTTCGCAACATTGAGTATATAGCGAAGTTGATTTTATTAACAACAATGTGACAAACAACAAATTTTACAACAACAACCATAAAAAAAACTATGAAGAAATTCGTAAAAAAATAATTTCTCCCGGGTGCGAGTCGAACGCACGATCTCAAGATGACTAGGAATCCTTTACAGTCTTGCGCCTTAAACCAACTTGGCGACCGAGAGTGGCTATGGAAAACAATCACTGAACACTAAATATACCAAATAATATTCTCATTGTCAGTGATATACCGCACACCCTCTGAATTGACTCAGAATGCTAATACGAGCCAAAACATGAGAAATAGAAGAAGACAAGTGGAGCAAAGAAGGTGTTGGAATATACTAATTAGCAGGCCACGCCAGTGCAAAAATATACCAGTAAGTGGTGACATGATATATACAGTTCTCGGTTTAGTAGCTTAATCTTACAAGTATTAAGTATATTATAGGCAATGTAATAGTATAGGGCACATCGCTCATAACATCATCTCTATTTCCAGAACATACCACATCATTCCGTGACTTTTCATTATGTCTCATGTTCACAAAATATGAGTCCTAACTCAATGCTCTAGACTATTCTACGAAGGCTCCATCATCAACTATAAAAGGAGATGATTCCTCCAACCTTATGATTCTAATATTGTTGAGTGGCAATGATTACAGTCTACTAAATAGTGTAACCAAAGCCTGTATTCATAAGTGAGGAATAATAGATAAAATAGAGGAATTTCTGGTCCTTAAGTAAGTCAGAGATGCAACTTCAGGTAACGAAATAGAGATAACAAAACGTGACACAGCAAAAATAGATCGTGGTTAGTAATCTAGTAGCAGGTGATTATGTAGTACGTGTACCTCATAATACAATGATCTAAATACTTACTTATTTCTAACACAACGTTTATTAAGCTACTGAACTACCCTAACAGGTATTATCATAGATCTTAATCACTCGCATTAATCAACTTATAATAATCTTTAATATTCCTCAAGATTATCACAGGCAATTATTCAAATACAAATACGTTTTCTAGGAAAAAAATTTTTTGAAGGGATAATTATTATTATTATTAGATTCTCTACAATCTAATAACGATTATGGGACATTAATCACAGATAAAGACAACTATATAGATTAAAATTTTCACATTAAATATATTGAAAAAAAAAAATGGCGTAGCTGTACATATTATTAGTCTAGAGTTGTTACTTTCTTCTTTTTTGGGTTGTCAAGAGAGGCGTCTGAGCAACCATGAGAACATACGCTTTACACCCGGGTTACATTGATAGAATCCCCACTGCCACCGAGGGGTCGCACGATAAGCGTGGCTGATAATCAATATCCACATTTGATCCCATTATAACATATATCAATTAATAACTGACACATTCGGGGAAATTCTGCCGGCCAACAAATTTGGCATAGCTGCTGCTTTTTTGTTAATTTGATCTCCCTCAAGAAGAAATATTCACAACTCCCCTGATTCACCCCGGTTAGCGAGAATCGTCACTAGAAGTTACAGCTATTACCAATTTCTCTACAATGCCCTCTACTGTTAACGTCGATCAACACCGCCCTACAACTCCGATCAACAATAACGAATCGCCTCGTACCACAAAGTTGCACATGAGTCCTTCAAAAATCAAGTTCGCTCCTATATCAACACCATTGCACAGAAGAAAAGAAACTGCTGTTGTTCTATGGCATTTACTCTGCATTCCTATCTTCATTACGCTGTTTTTCGTATCTTTGGCTGTGCCACTGTTTTGGATCTTTGCTGTTCCCTATTCGTTATACCTTCTCATGGATCGAACTGCAACCAATGGGAAAGTTACTACTAGATACTCTGAGTACTTCAGAAACTTACAAATATGGAAACATTTCTGTAACTATTTTCCTATCAAGATTCACAAAACTCAGAAACTACAACCAACATTCACAGATGTTGAAGTCAGTGATGAGTTTTATTCCATCCCATTGTTAAACTATATCTACAAATGCAAGAAGAAGCCGTACATCAAGAAGGTCAAAACTGGTCCAGCGTATATCTTTGGACTTCATCCACATGGTGTAGCTTCAATGAGTGGGTTTGGTGCGATAGCAACTGAAGGTGCTAATTGGAGTAAGCTGTTCCCAGGGGTTCCGGTTTGTCTCCTTACGTTACTAAATCAATTTTATGTCCCAATAAACAGGGACTACTTATTTGCTTTCGGAATAACTTCAGCTGCCAGAACCAATGCATTGAACGTGCTTCAGCAAGGATATTCCTTGGGAATCGTCGTTGGGGGTGCACAGGAGTCATTATTGGCAAGACCTGGATCAAATGACATTGTCCTTCGGAAAAGAAAAGGGTTCATAAAACTTGCATTGGAAACTGGCAATGTTGGACTAGTTCCTACGTATTGTTTTGGTGAGACAGACTTGTTTGAGATTGTTGAGCCGGAGTCTAAATCGTTTGGAAGAAAATTACAGCATTGGCTCAAACAAAACTTCGGCTTCACTATACCATTTTTCTATGCTAGAGGTGTTTTCAACTATGATTTTGGATTTCTACCCTATAGAAGAGCAGTAAACATTGTCACAGGGAGACCAATAATCGTTCCTTATATGCCCTCTCCTACCAGAAAGGAAGTTGACCATTATCATAACTTGTATGTTGAAGAGCTACAGAGAGTCTTCGACGAGCATAAGTCAAAATTCATTGAAAATGGACAGGACACTGAACTCAATATTGCCGAATAATACAGTCACTCATAAAGTATTTTCTATCCATCATTAGTTAGTCATATTGGCGTATTTGCAGAGCTCGTTGGTGTAGAGCTCTCGTTTATCAATGTCTACACATTGATAATAGATAATAATCATACAATATCTATATCTATACTAGTAGCAGAATGATAACATCACAAGAGAAAGACACAAAGGTCACGAGATGTTGGCGCGCACCTTAAGATATATAACACAGATCAACTGTCCTCTAGTTCAACTTGGTGAACTTCTTTTCCACTCATTCTCAACTTTAACGAACTTATGAATAAACTGACCAGTCACCTCTTCATTCTTTATCAATACTGGGGTTGAAACAGCACTAGGGTCAGACTCAACATTTCCTGACATTTCCATTGCCTCAGCCATTTCATCATTCACCATCTTATTAGCAGGAAGTCTAGTGTTGCCCGATCTTGTTACTCTTGCAACAGGAGGTATCACTTTCGGTGGTTTCGTACTGGTAGGAGGTTCAATGATAGAGTTTGGAACCATGACACGGCCAAGTTTGATAACCTGAGTTGCCCATTGTTTGACACCAGTCGAAGTTGTTTTTGGAGGTGTCCATTTTGGTTTGCAACCCTTTATCAATTCTTTGATGATCTCGTTTGAACCCCAAACCTTTTCCCATTGTTGACTTTGAAGGCCAATCAGGTGAGAAAATACACCAGATGTTAAAGCACCATCAGAGTAACCACCTTCAAGCAAGGACAGCAACACACCGTTTGAGTGTCTATTTGCCAATCTAACAGTATCGGAGGTGAATTTAGCATAGAATGAAGTTGGAACATGAACTCCATGCCTCTGCATTGTTTGAACTTCGAACTCAGACGCATCAAATCCAGCACTAATAACAATCAAAGCTTTGAATGGTGGAACTCTAACTCCGTTCTTCTTTCCATGTGATGAATTCCTTAGAGTCTCATGCTCTTTTTTAGCTCTACTTAAAAATTCATCCGCTTTTTTCAATAAAACGGCATACTTCTCCTGATAAGTAACATAGAAGTCTTCTTCTTGTTCATAGGGCTGTAGATGAACATTCCAGATGTTCAGATCATGAGCCATAATACATGTTGATGCATTCTTGATGTTGGTAGGAATTGCATATCCAAGCTCTGTGGGAAACGAGTTGATGTCATGTAATGAGAAATAACCAACCTTAGGACCTTTAGGTTCTTGCTTGGGGGTCTCATCAGGACCTTTACCTTCCTCATAACCAGCAGCAGTCTCACCAAAATCAGGCTCAAAGCCAGCCTTCTGCCAGCAGATATCTTGCGAACCGTCACCATGGTGAAGATCAATGTCCAAAATCACAGCATGTGTGACCCCCTGAGAGACAGCGGCATATTCGATTGCAATATGAGCATTGTTGATCAAACAGAATCCAGAAGGAACGCATGGATGACTATGATGACCAGGTGGTCTAATAGCAACAAATGCCCTTCTTGGGGTTTCACCATCATCTTTAAAGATATTATCGACAGCTGTTTCAACAGCACCAATAACACCAGTTAGTGCATCAAGAGACTTTTTGGTAAGGTATATATCTCCACTGTTCCAATCTTCAGGAACTTCAATTTGTCCCTTTGCTAGTTTGGAGTCACTTTCAAGACATATTTTCTCAATATCAGCAGGCCAATTTTTGCCATGGATCTTCAGCACATGAGGGCTAGTCAATGGTGATTCCTTAGTAGAGGATAGAAGAGTGTAGTGAGCAGGATACATTGAAACGGCAGCAGCAATACCTAATGAGCATGCCAGCAATCTTTGAGGTCTTTCAACTATTGTTGACAAATACGTCTTTGAGACCCATGGCCTTCCAAAAGAGTGTTGAGTCGATAAAGGGGATAGAACGATCAAAGTCTTGTGCGCATTTGCAACATATCTTGAAGTTGCAACAATCTGTGGGTTGTTTGACAGGAAACTTATGAATTCATTTTTAAACCCTTCCAGTGAATCTGTTGAGGTATCTTGCTTATCTGATTGAAGCACACTAGAATCACCGATTTCCAAGTTGGAGAGCCTGGAGGCTAGCGACTCTGGATTTGAACTAGTACTAGAGCTACTGTGGTCACTGGTGGACATTACTATGGCCTTTAGAAGTTAGATCGATTGCTTCTACTAGCACGTCAATGTGACACGATATGATTTGTTTGTTTTGATTTCATGAAGCTTCGCGAACAACACGGTAATAATTATTAGTATGATGTTATCTGTCAATGGTCAAACAAACGACGTTAAGTAAAAAATTAGTCAAAGGCCAACGCACTATCATTATTCATGGATCTCCTGGAAGTCTGAATCGAGGCTGTTATGTTATTGCAAGAGATGAACACCGCCCTACAGTAGAACTAACAAATCATTCACAAGTAACCAAATCGTTCACTATTTCATAAAGCTAACGAGTTTTCTATGATGTAGCCATTATTTTTTGGTTCACACGTATTTCAAGAGCTGCAGCTCCCAGAAACAAACGAAACGATTCAAGAGTAATCACCATTCAGATTCACCAGTTCCTTTGGCAAATGCATAATCTTTCCCATTGATGTTGGCAACTCCATCTTTCAGATTACACTTCCACTTGTTTTTAACTCTCAAAACTTTTTCGTAAAGACATAAAATTATATTTCCTTCCCCATCATCGCCTTCTTCATCTGATCCTTGGTCGTCTTCATCAGAATCATCCAAGTCAGAGTTTATATCATCAGAGTCCAAAGACGCCAAAACCTTTTCCTTTTTCTCACTTTTATGCTTCAGCAGAGCTTTTGCAACGTCACCATTAGGATCACTAACCTCAAATTCAAAGTTACCATTGGTACTAGAGTTTGAAGCAGAAGGTGCGCTCAAACTGGCATCACGACCTTCCTCTTTCTTTACTTGAGAATCTGGTAGCTGTATACTATGTGATACGCTCCCATTATTTCCTTCTTCTGAAAGTGGAGCCCAGGAAAAACTTGCGACTTTGGTTGCAGCTAAGTTGTCCCGCCATATAGCTCGAAGATCTTGCAGAGTAGCCTCGTCGATCCCACTGTCCTCGAAGTCCTGTCTTGATTCATTGATAACTTCGTCGATTATTTGTTCATATATTTTAGCAGCTTCTGCGTTGGACATTTTGGAAATTGGCACCGGAAAACCCCTCAATCGATAGGTGCGCAATAATGGGTGACAAATAAAGCCAGTCTTAGTGATCTGTGGAGGGATTGTTTCTTCAATCGAACCTCACCATCCATCTATAAACTACTTCCATCGATTCCTTTTTATACTTTTTCAGGGGCGAGCGGTTAGGGCAGCACAATCACGTGAAAGTCACCTGAAAGTCACGTGAAAAATACTGCTTCAGTGTTATAGTCTACAGGCCTTTATTATGGAGTTGGTTGTCGATCGAGTTGATCGAGTTAACTGAGTTGACTGAGTTGATCTATGTGACTATTCTGTACTCCGTAAGCAACTACTTCACTTGAAATGCTGGACTTAGTCATGTTTAGTTCGGCTCGTTTTTTGGTTCTGTGTTGCCATGGAAACCTTTCAGGATGTTTACTTTTTTTTGTGCAGGAGGTTTTGTTTTGTTTATTTTCTTCAACTCCCAACTCTTCCTCCTGGGTACAACTGATGAAAGCATTCATCTGTTCACTGATATCCGACTCCCAACTTCAAGATGGAATACACTGACTTATACAACCTGACTGATGGCTCAGAACAACTAACCCCACTTAAAGTCCAACCATCTTTTGAAATTGCCAAAGATTCAAATGAAGAGGAGGATAATGCTGTTGTTAAGATCCCTCATGGACTGACTGCTAAAAAAAATCGGCGCAGAAGCTTTCACGCTGAAACAACTACCAACAATCTCTTCACACTCACTCCTAAACGAGCACCTCTAACAGCTCCAAGGAACAACATTTTAAACTCCCAACCAATCCACATTGAGCTCGCTAAAAGATCACTGGTTGGAGAATTACAATCATTGAGGGGTGGTAAAGAAAACAGTCCTATAACATCTGCCTTATCTTTCAGTCCTTTGAAATTCACCAATAAGCGTCTCTCTTCAGAGGTTACCGGATTGGAATTCAACAATCCAAAGCATCAGAAGGTTGAAGAGGAGGGCGACGACGATGATGTGATCTTGGTTCATCCTGACCATTCTGAGTTGACAGGTCTGAACTTCAGCTTTGCAGACTATGACGACCATAAAGACCTAGAGGAGGAAGAACTTTCAAGAATTGAGCCTTTCACTGAAACCAATGGTCATGCAAACTCCTCAGTCTTAATTTCAACTCAAGATGACAATGAGATCACCGCCTCGCTCAACAACGATGAAGTTATAACTACAACACATTTCAATGAAGATGTGTCTTTGAATAACAATAACGAGAGCAACTCTGGAAGGGAATCTTTTCATCAAGAACTCGTAACGAAGCCTTCCACGCCTGCTCGTGTAACTGAACCAGTTGCAATCAGTCCAAAAACAGAACAAAACAGCAGAGTTGTTGATGAATCATTGCTGATGTTGGATACTACGAAATCTCCAAATCTCGATGATAGCTACCTTGCAGAGAGTCCATTACTTCAGCATAATCTGGGTATTGAGAAACAATCCGGTGATCTCTTGGACAATTTGGATGATGTTTGCTTGAGCCCACAGAAACGATCTCACTTATCCACACCCAATCAGAGACCCTTTTTCACTATTACACAAGTGCATGAGATTCAAAATGAATTCAGAAATGAGGTCGAGAAACTGGAAGAAACACTGAAGTCCAAATCCAAAAGAATCTTGGAGCTAAACAATGAGATCAACCAAAGCAATAACAACATATACCAACTACACGATACCATAGAATCATTGAAACTCCAACAAAAACAAATACTCAAAGATAATGATCTAATGAAGTCTGAGCAGAGCATTTTCCAAGCTGATATGGCTAAATTGGAATCATCTTTGAAAGGTCAAGATGAAAGATTAGCCAGACAAAAAGTTTTGATCAACAAGTTCAAGGAAAGAGTCCAAGAACTTCAATCAACCATCGTCGAAAAGAACAATGAAGTGGTAAACTTGAATGAAGACATTGAATCAAAGGCTAGAGCAATCGAATCGTTACAATTGCGCGCTTCAGACTTTGAAAAACAGGCACAACATTTAGCGGCTAGGCTAAACGAGGAAGTTTCAAAAAATAAGGAATATTCCAAAACCGAGTTGTGCCTTCAATCAGCAATTGATAGTGCTAGGAATGAATTAGAGTCTCTAAAAAAAGAACTTGCTTCTACTAACATTGAATTGAAGAGTGCTAAGGGGTTGGCCAAAACGAGTGCTGAACAGCTAGACAACTCCAACAAAACGAACAAGGTTATTGAGGATCAGATCACATCCCTTAATATTGAATACACAGAGAAGTTGAGTGAGATTGATACTCTAAAGGCAACAATTGCTGACTTGGAAACTCAAATAGCAGCTAGATTGGACTATTCAAGTGAAGAGAAATCAGCCTTACAAAAGGAACTAAGCAAGGAGAGAAACTCGGTTGAGCTGAAGAATGCTATCATTGATGGTCTTAGAGCTGGTATTTCCACGTTAAACACCTCATTATTGTCTTCCAAAGACCTACTTAAAACTCAGGGAATTGAACTAGCTGCTGTTAAATCAGACTTGAGCGAGTCAAATGAACTATTAACTGTCAGAAAAGCGGAGGTGGATGAGCTCAACATCGAAATATCTCAATACAAAAGCCAGTTGTTCGAGCTCACTGCTGCTGCTGAATCTAAACACTCTCAAGTTTTTCATCTTTCGAGCTTACTCGAAGAGAACAGAAAGGAATTACAAACAGCCAAAGACAAAATACAAGATTTGGACTTGGAGATTCAAAAGCAAGAGACTGACCATCTAACGGAGCTTGAGGCTTTCCACACTGAGATGAGTAATGTCCAGAACATGGTCAGCAACAAATCCAATGATCTATACAAAATGAAAGATACCAAAGAGAAGCTGACAAAGGATAATGACTTATTGAGATATCAAATAGAGACATTGAAAGAGGAGGCCGCTCAGTATGAGTCTCGTGTATCAAACATGAAATTCAAACTTCAGGAAGCCAAACAATATTCACAGAACCTAGAAGCACGTGTTTCAAAATTGAAAGAGGAAAGAGCAAGTCTGGAAAACGAAACTGATAAGAGACTTCAGCAATTGGCTGAAGACCTATATATTCAATATAGTAAGAAACACGAACAGAAAGTTTCAGTCTTGAAGAAAGGGTATGAAACCAAATGGTTGAACAAGATTTCCAAGATTGAGTCTGAAAACGAGAAGTTAAGAAGGGAGATCGAGGGCTTGCGTTCTCAACTTGAAACTGAAACAAACGAGAAAAACGAGATAATCAAGCTGTGGGACAAGTTTAGAGAAACTGAAAGTTCTAAAGAGTGAATCCAACATTTTATAAGGAGACTTAAATCAATTTGAAATCTTACTGATATTATGTTTACGTAATTCCGACGCGTTTTTTTTTTATTGAAAAGCGCTTATGACTATCGTCGTAACCAGCCTAAACACTAGTTCAGAAACTATTAGACACTTACCAGACGTTGAAGCTACGATCAATCTTTCTTCATTGCACAGCTAGAGAGCTTAAAACAGCTGCTAGAGAACATACATCTTATCACACTCGCTTTTACGTGGGATTCTATAGTCAACACCAGAGGACTTATCGTTGATTGGCGCTATACATGGTGAACCCAACATCTAACAAGAAAAAGGCATAACTATTGACTAATGACAGACATAAACAGACTGTCAGTAAACTCGAGGATATCAGAGTTCTCATTCGAACACAATGCTGAAGAGTTGCTTGGTACATCAAATTCCCAGATGACCCCACCTACCATTGATAGATTTCCTTCTCCCTCAAAATCGCCAACTAAACTCGATGCTTTACTCAAGGAGAATATGGAACTGAAAAAAAAGGTGTTTGATCAAAATGAGATGATCAGTTACTTGAAGAAAGAGTTATATGATATGTCACTAAAGGTTGAGAATTTTGAAAAGACAAGGATAATCAGAAAGACCGAACTTGAAGAAAGTATAGCTATTGTGCCAGCTGAACCGATAACCCTTGTACTTCCACCTAGATCTGTGAATAGAGTGAACAAAGGTACTGTGAAACAGGAATCATCAGAGCTGATTGATGAGTCTGTCGAAAATACAAAATCTATAACAAGTCCTCTGGAACAAACACATTCTGAAACGATAACACCCTTACGCTCAACCGCAAATATCGATTGGGATGCTACACTAGAGGCCCTAGATGCATCAATAAATGAACCTGAGGAGGAATTCAGGAAGCACGATGAAAATACTGAGAGATCTGAAAATAAGGATAAGGTTGAAGAGGGATTGGACGTCGAAGTGAAGAAGGGTGAAGAAGAGGCAGAGCCAAGTGAAGGAAGCAAAGGAGCAGAAGAAGAAGGGGCAGAAGAAGAAGAAGAAGAAGGGAAGGAGGATTTCAATGAAGTATTACCTTCATTAGGTGCAAAAAGAATTTCAACGGAGGAAAAGTACTTACAGGAACCATTAAAGCTGGATACCCCAAAAGCTGAGCTTCAAAGCTCGCCATACTCAGGAAGAATTCAACATGGTGCAATGTCTTCAACCTCATCACCCACCAAGAAATATTCCCCTATCAAGAATCCGTATGGCCTTACTCCTACTGATGGTACCCCTATGTCAACATCATCATCATCGCTCAGTGGTACTCCTAGTCTTATCAATATCAATCAGATGAATCAAGCTAACATTCAAGGGTCTGCTGACGATCAAAGAGGTATTTTAAGAATCGATTCTCGTTCAAATGGAGCTGCTAACCCAAGGAGAAGTCCCGTTAGTCCATTGAGGCCTGCTTATCCTGCTAGACCCAATATCACTCAAAAGTCTTCAAACTTTCCATCGAATTCGGTTCCCGCTTCCCCTTCTACAGCCAATAGTATCATTAGCTCGCGAAGCAACAATGAAGCTCCATTGTCAAAGGTCAATTTGTACGATGCATACGTTGGAGACTTTCATCACCAAAACATCTATCAGGATCAAAATGGTGTATCAAGAACTGTATCAAAGTCTCCACGTCAACATACAAGATTCCCATCGGATGTCCCATTATTTGTTGACCCTCATCATCTATCGACAATCAAACCTGACATTGTTAGTACACTATTTGGTAATCCATCAAAGAAATCAGAAGACCCAGTCATAATACTATCTGCTAATGATCGTGCTAGTGGGAAAGAAATGTGGAGATTTAAAAAGTCTCTCTCCCAAATTGTGCTACTTGATGCTGAAATAAGGCCCCTGATAAACTCATTCTCATTACCTCCTGTTCCGGAAAAGTCTTTGTTTCTGACTAACATTCCAACAAGGGTTGATTCAAGGAGAATGCGAGTTAAGGACTATTTCTTGACCCTATTCTCAATCCCTAATATTCCTATAGAGGCAGCCTTTAAAATATCTAGATTCATGTCTTTAGATGTCGTTAATGTTTTGAATGAATCTAATACTGAGGCATTGAAAGATGGTTGGTTACTACGTCGTACCAAGGGTCTGGGAAACAATTGGAAAGCAAGATATTGTGAAATTGATGGTCCATTCATCAATGTTTTCGAAACGATCAATGGGTCATTATTGGAAATAATCAAACTAACTAATGCACAGATTGGAAGACAACCCGATAATCTCAAGTTGACTGACGAGAAATCATCTTTCAGACATGCGTTTGCGGTGATGGAACCTAAGAAAGGTATGAAGTCGAATCAGTTTACCAAACATATCTTCTGTGCTGAAAGTGATGAAGAGAGAGATGAATGGGTCAGTATTCTTGTCCAATTCAGTGATGACTCAAATGCCTCAACTTACTCATCTGATGGAGCTGGTTTGTCTTCACAAACCATACTCAGCTCAGATATCAGTACGAAATCCCCACACCCATCTCCATCAAAACATACTCGTGAACTATCCAAGGGGGTCGAAGATGATAATGATGATTTTGGTTCTGAGGTACTATCCTTGAAAGAGGCTAAAAACAGAAAGAAGAGAAGTTTTTTCCCGTTCGGTAAGAAACAGTCGACATTCAATGGAGACTCAGAGTCAATCAGAGGACAAGATTTAGATGCTGTTGCTGGTTCTTCGAATATCGAATTGAGTCTCCAGAATATGAACCTGGAAACAACCGTCAATCCTACAACCGTTTTTCAAAATGAACTGATTGACGTCTTCAACTTATCCCACAAGAGTTTATTTAACAAGGAAATTCCAAGTGTCCTTTTCAGATCATTGAAATATCTTCTTGATAAGGATGCTGTATCAGAAGAAGGTCTTTTCAGACTGAATGGATCTTCTGCCTTGATCAGACACCTGAAGGAGACATTTGATAGAGATTTCGATCTTGATTTCGATCAGCTGGAGCAAAAACCTGATATCAATACAATTGCCGGTCTTTTAAAACTTTGGTTCAGAGAACTGCCTTCAAATATTCTGACAAAAGAGTCATATCCTCGCTTCAAAGATGCTCAACGTGAAATCCATGATCCACAGTATCTAGCAATGGAATTCAGAAAACTGGTGACAGATCTACCTGTCGTGAATCAAAATGTCCTATACACACTCTTCAAATTCCTGAATAAAGTGGTACATAACAAAGAGCTGAATAAGATGAATCTAAGGAACCTATGCATTGTTTTCTCACCAACCTTGAACGTTGCCAGCGAGGTTCTGATCCCATTCTTAGTTGATTTCAAATGTATTTTTGAAGGTGGTGAACCTATAAACAATGAAGATAGAGAGGTCCTTGATGTCAAGATCCCAACCTTCTAAAGTTAAAGCGCTTTTGCGTTATCAAACATTTTTCATTTTTGTTTTGCTTTAATTTAATAGTACGACTTCATGATAACACCCTGAGGTAAGTAATCTACGAGCATGATGCTTTTCTACAAACAAGTGAGATCATTCTTTGAACCTCTACTCATCGTATGCTTTATGTTCTATGCTTGAAATTTGATCATTGTAGATTCTTTAGCGATGCAGCAGCATCATTAGCAATCACAGCATCTGAACTGGCTTTCTTTCTCTTGTTTAGTATGTTCTGTAAATATGCTTCACCAGCTTTATACGATGATCTGACCAAAGGCCCACTTGCACAATACAGAAAACCCATATCTAGAGCAACATCTTTCCAATAATCGAATTTCTCAGGTTTGATGTATTCAGCGACTTTCATATGACGTTTTGTTGGTCTCATGTATTGACCAAAGGTAACAACATCACAATCAATCATTCTCAGTTCTCTTAATGCATCTTTGATTTGTTGATCAGTCTCACCAAGACCCAACATCATGGAAGTTTTGGTGATAAGGTCAGGATTTGTTTGTTTAGCAGTTTGTAAGACAGCCAGACTTTGACGAAATGTAGCTCTTCTATCTCTAACATGAGGGGTCAACTCCTCAACTGTCTCAACATTATGTGCGTATACATTTAAACCTGAGTTGGCCAATATTTTCACCATTTCTAAATCACCTCTGAAATCACCACCTAAAACTTCAACAAGAATTTGTGGGGCCTTTTGTTTGATTTTACGTACAGTTTCAGCCAAATGATTAGCACCACCATCAGTCAAATCATCACGATCAACAGTGGTCAAAACCACATAACCTAAACCCCATCTTGCAATAGCTTCAGCTGTGTTTTCTGGTTCATGTGGATCAGGAGCAGCAGGTTTTCTATTTGTCTTTACCGAACAGAATCTACAGCCTCTTGTACAAGTATCACCCAACAACATGATTGTAGCAGTTGCTTCACTCTTCTTACCACCCCAACATTCACCAATATTTGGACATTTAGCCTCCTCACAAACCGTTGCTAGCTTAAGTTCTCTCACATCTTCCTTGACTTTATGAAATGTTTTACCTTTTGGGATTGGAACTTTTAACCAACTTGGTAATCTTGCATTCGTATCAGCTCTTGCAGCTTCAATTGGATCTACAATGACTTCAGCAGCTCTTCCTGAGACAAAATCATCAAATGACGGACCTTTGTTAAGCTCATCTTTGAAAAAAGTACGTCTTCTTCTAGGCTTGGAAGCTTGTGGCACCGCTGTAGAGGCAGGAGTGGTTTCATCAGGGGAAAGGGATGCCAGAGTCCTTTTATAAGAATACTTTATGGATGAGGAGCATAGACTACTCTTGATAGTTCTCTGAGTTAAAAGCATCTTCGTGGACTATTGTGCAGAGACCGGGGATTCTGTAAGTTGTCAACTATGCGAAATCAAAGTAATCTAACCTTGAGAAGATGGCTAAACCCAATAAGAGAATGAAAAAGGACAAGGAATTAAACCAATGATGGGTTCTGGGAAGTAATTTTTTGCTTGTCGGCTGATGAAGAATTCGCGAGATGGTGTTATGAGTTATGATGCGGTTTTGCTAATTTTTCGTGGGAGCCATAGGTTATTATTATAATGGGATTATCACATCACATGATCTATTGGAGAACGCATGATCCAGGAAACTAAAGTATGCAAAAGAAGTACATGTGAGTCCAAATAGCGACTTGCTCAGTCAGAGTATGAACATAGAACTCAGGGAGTTTTACCTCATCTGATCTACACATAAGTATTGACCATTTTACATGAGATCCGAGGTACACACCGGCTTTCCACATCAAACGAGACGGGTCAGGAGTCAGGAGTCAGGAGTCAAGAACATAATAAAAATCTGACTCCGCTAGAATGGAAGCTCGTCATATGTCGACTCTTTTTGGTGAATATTCTTGTTTAACTTGATATGATGACACCACAACCGGCTAGCCCTGGGCTAACATTTTGACCCCTTTCAGTGCCTACAGGATATCAATTACACTTGAGTTATTTTAATTTCTAAGTTAGACATGTATTTCGAGACAGTCTCTAACTGATTCTATGCTTTTGAATGTGAAAGTGGGTGGTGAAAGTGTCACAATGTGCAATATGCAGACGTTTTGAATGCTAGTGGGTTGATATGCGACTTATTGCTTGATATTTGTAATATCTTTGGACAGAGTCCAACTGTTTGATATTTGTAATATCCCTGAACACAGTCCAACCTAGACAATCAAAAGACTCTTGATAATTATAACAAGTGATCAATTTCATCACTTCTATATTTATCTAGATCATCTAGGGTATCCCACCATTTGAACAAGTAGTTCTCACAGATCAATTTGAACCATGGAGTGAAAACTAAAGAATCATCTTTGAACATAGCCTTCAATTCATCAGCACTAACATATTTGAGGTCTCTAACTTCATTTGGATTTGGAACTAGAACTGGATTAGCTTTGATAATAAATATATAATCTATCTCATGTTCACCCCATATACCATTACTTGGAGCTTTATAATGAATTCTAGTCAAAAATTTGAACTCATCTAATGGAACATATTTAGCTTTGATACCTAGTTCTTGATCTAGTTTTCTTTGAGCAGCAATCTTGGCACCTTGGACAGAAGTTACCAAGTCACCAGGGACACCCATTTCATTCTTAACAGCCAATGGATGGGAGCAACATGTATTTGTCCACATATCAGCAAACGTGATTTTCTCGGATGCTCTTTGCTGTAGCAATAGTTTTCCCTCATCATTGAACAAAAATACAGAGAATGCTCTGTGTAACAACCCCCTTTCAATGTTATTCATGATGTGACAATCCTTCTTAGTTCCTGCACCAACTGGTTTATCGTTATAATCTAGAACAATGCATAGTTCCTCCATCAATTTGATCTGCTCTTCGTCGTGACCTTCAAAGATTTCATCTTTACTGCTGGCAGAGCCTGAACTTGTAGGGGCCCCTGATGTGCTTGATAGTGGGATGACTTCTGGAAACTCTCTGATGATGTCTTCACCACTTAGGCCCTGGACCAACTGAGAATATGTGATTGTTTGGGTCGACATTGGTTTGATGGAGTTTCTGAATATGCTTATGATGACTGCAAGATTAACAACCTTCAACGGGTCTCTTTTCAAGTCGTGTTTTGAAGCTCAACAATTGCCTATGTTGATGGGCCGTGTCTTCGTTTTAGTGTTGCGACTAAAGACTCTTTAAATTTCTCGGAGAATCAAAAAAAAAAAAACCAAAACAAATATTTCAATTCCGGGTAAGTCTCAATCACGTGCCTGGCGTGATGCTTTGCTCGAATTTCCTCGACAATGAAAAATGAAAAATATCTGAATCTTTGACAACGCACACAGTTTTCTGAGATAGATCAACAGCACTGAGAGACCGTTTTTCGAGGATCTGGTATGTGTTGAATGTCAATCAAAATAGTTGTCTCGCTCTGGTATTGATAGTGTCCTTGACCTTTCTTTAAAAGCGCAGTTTTTGCTTTTGTGGCCAGGTTTTATGCAGGATTTTTGGACATAGATCAAGGTCTGCAAAGCCCGTCAACTATTGAGACTCTACCAAATTTATTTCGCTGAATATCCTGATCCACTAACCCTTTACGACCTAGACTCTATTCGCATTCCATAATGTCATCAAACAACAACTCCTTCAACGATAACGAAGACAGAGAATCTCGTCCATACGAGATTCGTGTTCAAAAACGTTTTATCAAGGCTCCAGACTCAAAAGCTCGTGATGATGCTTTATCCAAACTGAACGCTGAGATCAAACAAAAAGATACCCAATTGGTTGAAATCAATGCTCAATTGAAGAAAGCCACTACTGATCCAAAGGTCAACGAAGAGCGTAAAACTTTGATTGCTGAATTAGGTGAATTAAAGAAAACACAAGCTGATTTCAAAAACAAACGTAACATCATCAACTCCAAAATCAAAGAAACTGATTCCTCTTTGAAGAGAAAGGTAAACGAAATCCAGTCAATCACCTCCAAATACAGCTTCAAGTCAGTTGATGATATTGACAGCAAGATCAAAAGAAGTGAAGATGAAATTGCCTCAGGTTCTCTATCTTTAGTTGATGAACGTCGTCTTGTCAAAGAAATCTCGAATTTACGTAAATTACGTAAAGATTTTGCTGGTTTAGAAGCTCAACAAAAATCAATTGATGCTGATAAAGCTAAGATTAATGAACTGAAAAAGGAACTATCTGGTTTGAACTCAAGAGAGGTCTCTGCCAAATTTGAAGCTGTTCAAAAACAATTGGATGAATTAAGTTTATCCAACAAAACCGTTAATGACAAAAGAAGTGCTTTATACAACAAGCGTAACGCTTTAAATAAAGAGAAAGATGTTTTATACGCTCAAGTTAAAAAAATCAGAGCTGAGTTTGATCAATCATTCAAAGATTTTAGAAAAGCTTTAGCTGATGAAAACCAAAGAGTTGCAGCTGAAGAAAAAAAGTTGAAGGCTGAAAAAGAAAAAGCTGAGCGTAAATCTAAATTAGACAAAGAACTAGCTGAAGCCGCAAAACCTGCTTTTGAAGAAGAAATTGACACCGTCCATACTCTTTTAACTTATTTTGATCCATCTTACGTCAAACCAAGCAAAACTATTAGTTACAATACTGCTACCTTAACCTCAACTAGACAATCCAGAACCGTTGAAGCCTTTGATGATTCATTAATCATTAAAAAAGATGAAATCTCATTTTTCCCAGGTTCCAACCAAGCCAAGAATGGTGCTGGTAAAAAAGGTAAGAAATCATCTGGAAAGAAATTCACTTTGGATCCAGATGTCATCAGTTCATTAGGTGATTTAGGTCTTGCTTTGCCATTATCAAAAGATGAGGTCCCAGCTATTGTTAAATCACTAGAAGAGAAGCTAGTTGAATTCCAAGCTTCTCAAGAGGAAACTACAAAGAAAAACGTTGAAGCTGCCAAAGCCAAGATTGCCAAACTAGAAGCTGAATGGGCTAAACAAGATGCTGCCGAAGCTAAAGCTGCCGAAGCCAAAGCTGCCGCTGCCGCTGCCGCTGAAACCACTGAATCGGCTGCTACTGCTGATGAAGAATAAACTATTTTCTGATCTTTTGATATGATCAGGATTATAATATTGATCTTCTGAATCTTTTTAGTTTCAATTTATGTTGTTTGTATATTTGTCTATTTGTGTCAAAATAGAATAGAAAAAAAGAATATCCAAATTGATATTTGTTCCATGCATTAAAATAAATTATATTGTAAATTCTTCACACACTCACATGATGAATTTTAGATTTACATCGATAGGATGTGAAGAACTCAACTGTGGTTTCTGTGAGTACTTTCCCCTCATTACGGCTCTCGTATTATTCAACAAGGAGATATAAGTCTGGTTAGGATTAGCAGCCATAACACTGATAAAAGCATACGACATTGCACCAGTAGCCATACCATTTTCAGTTGCATCAGCACTTGTCTGATCATCTTTTGAGCCAGAAAGCATAATGACATCTGCAGGTGATGAATTCTTTGCGATTTGCTGTTGTCTGTTGGAATCACCTCTAGTGACTCTAGTAGCTAATCCTTCCAAGGACGAGAACACACCAGTTAGATTACCAGATGCATAGTTCATCAATGCCGACACACCTTGTTTCCCAACATCCTTCAACATATTTGGTTCCTTGATCACACCTTTGGTAGAATAAACATACGGCAAATCCATGGCACTACCACTATGACAACTATCAAAGAATGCAGTCAATCTAGCACCTGCGGGTAATGGACGTACCAAGATATCATGGATAACATCATCAATGATTGAACCACTAGTTTGGAAATCCACAGGATAAATACACGAATCATACCCAGAGTCTTCTTCCCCATTCAGATTCTTCTCTAAACCACCATGTCCTGAATAATGGAACACCAGAGAATCATTAGGTTTAGCTTCTGATACAAGCCATTGCATTGCCCTGATGATGTTTGCTCTTGTTGGTACCTTTACCAACTGTCTCTGATCATCCGTCAAAATGACTATATCCTCACTCTTATAACCGAACTTGTCAATCAAGAACCGACGCATGGCATTAGCATCGTTGATACACCCTCTAAGGGCATTCTTGCTTCCGATGTAATTAATCCCGATGAGCAAAGCTTTCCTCTGACCAGTACATTGTGAGTATTGATAGTTCATACCAAAATTGTATTGGTTCTGAGTTGGTGGGAGTGGAGCAGATGCTCTACTATAACCTTGATTATTGTTCGATTGTTGCTGACATTGATAGCCCTGATTATAGCTAGATGAAGGAGGTGGGACACTTGGCCTTTGATACTGGACACTGTGGTTTTGCTGATTGTAGTTCTGATTGTATGACTGCTGTGATGGAGGAGGACCTGGAGGAGGGCCCCATTGGCCATAACCACCTGGAGGAGGACCTGGAGGAGGGCTGAACTGGTCGTAGCGATAATTGTTGTAACCACCAGTGTTAGTATTGTTGTATGTTGCATGACTTTGGCCGGGATACATCTTGTTCGAAGTCTAGTAGAGATGGATCAAAAGTCCTTGAAGAGTGAGGGATTGCGGAATTCCAATACTTTTTTAATTCAGTAGCACAGATGGCTATGTCATCAGCTTCGCGAATGACTTGTAGCGCCGACTCTTCTCGCCTAGTCAGTAGTCAGTAGTCACCGTCTATACTCAAGTAAGCGGCTCGGCCTAGGGATCAGTGATCATCTGCCTGAAACGAGATTCACAAAAATTTAGCGAAAAACACGAGGTCTAATTTTGGCGGTGGGTCGAAGTGGTCTAATTCCCAGCAAGCGCAAACCCATTTAAATATATTGAGGTCTCAAACATTGATATAGCTGATATTTTCCACGCTTTTTACAAAGGTGTATGAGGCTGATAAGTTCTTGATACATATAGTTTTTTCTCACAAATTAATGAGATATAGAATACTCTTTGGTCATTCAGGCCAGAATTGTCAAAAGTAGAAGGGAATTCGAGATCTACCCCCATTTATATTCATACTGTATCCATATATCTTGTAAAATAGTTACGGGATACGATGTGAAATGGGCCATTTTAAGAGGAATTTCTGGAGTGTCTAACTACTATTTGTTGTTCGGAAGGCTCACCTTTCTTCAGTATTCACTAACTAGTTCTATCTTCTTCTGGCAAAGACATATGTTGTACCCCATTCAACTCTGATTTCAGTATCTTCAGTCCATCCAAAAGTTGCTTTGAGCTCACCTATTAAGAGTTCAATGACATCTTTTTCAGTATCTGGATGTTTCTTTATCCATGAATGGTAAGCACTCCAACTACTCAAATAGTCTTTAAATTTTGCCATGGTATACTTATGATCGGCAAGATAGTATGCTGTCCTTTCGACAGTTTCACCAGGATAATAATCATGTTTCTCAATGTCAGTGAATGTCTCTGTTGGAATTTTCACATCTTTGAAGAAATATCTGAGATATTGCTTTCCTGGCTTCCACTCTGGTCCCATGTATCTTGGATCATCAAATGCATACTTCTCATAAATCTCATTTGCCTTTGGAAAATCAATGAATCTTGGTTCAATGTACCCCCAAAACGCTAACGTACCACCAGGTCTCAAAAATTTAGCAGCCTCTTTGAAGAACTTTTCATGATTGACCCAGTGTAGCGCCTCTGCGCTCGTGATTATATCAACTAGTCCGTCTTCTGGTATAACACCGCTCAGATCCTCTGCTGGTGCAACATGGAAACTGATTCTATCTTTCAATTCAGGTGTAATGGCCTCAATTCCTGGTTGGATCATAACTTCAGAGGGATCTGTTGCAAACACCTGGTCAACATAGTTCAACAATGTGAAAGAAGCGGTACCTGGTCCACTACCAACGTCAAAGGCTTTCTTCGTTTGACCTTCATGATAGTTGAAGATCGCGTTGAAGAGTGATGAGGGATAGCCTGGCCTGTTCTTCTGATAATTATTCGAGTCATAGTCCTTCTCTGCGAATGTAGACATATTTTTTTTGCTCCAAATCTTTCCAGATGAACTCTCACTTGAGCAGAACTAAAGGGATTGAGGATAACATGTCTAAATATACTAACGTATGTGTCAGAATTCTCGCCTGTACCGGCCCGCTAACGGCGACTGAACTCTCACAACTACACTCAAGATAGCTCCAGGAATTGAAAACTGTGGAGTGTGGAGTGTGAGGCCACTTTTCATCTTTCAAGTTACCGACACGTCTGACTGTATACAGCTAACAGTCATCGCTGTGAATGTGATGGACACATGACTATATCATCAACTGCAGACTGCTCCAATCTCCTCTAATCAATCATGAATGCTTTGTCAGCTCAACAAAAAAGATCACCAGAAGCCATTATGAATGAAAAAAAAACACAGAATACGAAACGTTTCTCTGGCTTAACCTTCCTAGAAAGTCAATTCAATCTTCCCACCTCACCTTCAATCGCATCGTTAAAAGGATTTTTTTCCCGATATAATGTCAGCCAAAAAGATTCTCTTTCTCCACGGATACGCTCAATCATCCAGCATCTTTAGTGCCAAAACTGGAGGCCTCAGAAAAAGTCTCATCAAAGCCGGTTATGAAACCATCTACGTTCAAGGACCGTTAAAACTAACTGAAGAAAACTTGCATGACTCCTCTAATACAGAAGTTGATCTCTTCGGTTGGTGGGGGTTTGGACTTCCAGACTACGACGCTTCAGATGCGATCAGTACCATCGTGGAAGAAGTAAAGAAGCATGAAGTTGGATCTATTGAAGGGATAGTGGGTTTCAGTCAAGGTGGTGGTTTGAGTGGGTTGATCGCTGCTAGATATACAGAACTTATTCCAAGTTTGAAGTTTGCTGTATTCTTCAGTGGGTTTAGACTGACACCCGCAAGATATGATCAGTTTTATGAACCGAAAATTCAATTACCTACGCTTCATGTCATCGGAGAACTTGATACGGTGGTTGAGGAAAGTCGTTGCATGAGCTTATATGCAGCTTCTAAGGATTCTGAAAGGTCTTTGTTGAAGCATCAAGGTGGCCATTTCGTCCCAAACAGCAAGGATTTTGTTAGCAAGGTAGTGAACTGGATCATCAGCAATTCAAAAGATGAAGAACAATCCAACTCTGAGGAACTCAATGATGATGATCTATTCAATGCTATTGACAACATTGGTAAAGCGTAAAAATACCACAGATATTCATAGGAGCCTACAGATTTATAGATTAATAGATAAACATAATGTCAACTTAACGCAGCTTTTTATAGTATAATGCACTAAAGGAATGGATATTGTAGGGGTATTCAGCAGCCAGAATAACTTGATTGTTTCAAGTTGAATCATCTATTTTGAATCCATTATATGAGGAGTCCAGAATCAAAAGGAGACCAACTGATAGAAGATGTAAATAATGTCAAGAAACAGGTATTGTGTAGCAGTTTTAAGGTATGAATTTGTGTAAGAGCTGATAACCAAACCTATGAGGTGAAGTCACAAGATAAGGCGTATTTCAAGTTGTAATCACCATCCCAAACACCCCAATGTTTTTCAACATCTGAAGTACCAGAGGTATCAGGTTTCCAATCTTCATCAAAGGCTTCGAAGGCAATAACATTGATACCCCAGCCTCTAATAGCACAGATAGCATCTACCCAGAAATTTTTAGCGTTGGAAGTACTTGGAGTAGAGGATTCGTATGCAGTACCTTCGGTTGGCCATCCAGTTTCACCAACCCAGAAGGTGATATCAGTTTCACCTTTAGCTGTTTGAATTGTTTGTAAAGCTTGCATGATATCGTCAAAGAATGAGTATGAAGCATTACTTTGAACTTGACCTTGCCAGTATGAGAAAGCATTTGCGAAAACAACATCGGATGCTGAGATAGCAGAAGAGCTACCACCATCAACAATAATGTTCCAAGAATCAACGAAACCAACAGGGGTACCTGAATAAGAGTCACCGTTTGAATCTTCAATGTCATCAATCAAGTCACGGATGGAGTTGATTGCAGAAGCTAACTCACTGACAGTCAAATCCTCACGATACAAAGCTTCGGAACCAACAGTAATAACTTCAATGGTAGATTTCTTGATAGCTGGTAAGTAAGTTTGTAAAGCAGTTTTTTCTTCTGCGAAATGAGAATCATCTGTTGGCCAGATACCAAGGAAGATAGTGAAACCAGCCTCTTCAGCAACAGGGCCCAAGGTTTCCAAAGTGTTACAATCAGAAGCAGCGTAAACTCTAACTTTTGAGGTGTAAGAGCTCAAGATAGCAAGCTCAGTCTTGTATTCAGCAGCAGTCTTACAACTACCTTCGTTGTCTTTAACACCCAAGTTGAAAGCAAGCTAATTTAATTGATGGTTAGTCTTCGAACAAAATGACGTTGGTCTAAAAATAAATAAAGATCACAAAGTCACCGGCAAGAATGGTTGGATCTCAAGGGTACTTACTTGACCAATGGCTTGGGCTTGTGTGATGGCAGAGGCCAAAGCAATTAAACCAGTGATGAAACGCATATTGATATAATCCAGTAATTGTTTCTTTGAATAGAAAGAGGTGGAAGAGGACAAAGAATGATCAGGTTTTTTGTTTTTAATCTGGTCGAGTGTTTTTTTTTTTTGCTTGTACGCAAAAATGAATGGAAAATCAAAACAAGATCTGGCCAGGCCACGCTGCCATGGCAACCTGCAGTGCGTCTCACTGGAGAAGTTTAAAAATAGACTGACGTAATAGGTAACCACTACATCCTGACACCAACAAAAAATAGTCAAGGAATTGCACAACACAATCAACTGAGCTAGAACCCAAGTTTAGTATCACTATTAACTGTATTCTGATGTGTGCATCATGCCAATAATTTTTCTATTCTGAAATAGTCAGTGGTGACAGTAATTAGCCAACAACTAGTTATATATACAGCTAGGGATCGACAACGTCGTCCGGTATGAATAATACTAGTGCAGGCGCAGCTGATCATGACGATAAAGCTGAGTGTCTAATACACTAACATAGTTAAAGTAGATTGCATAATATTATTGAGCAGTTAGCTAATTAGGCTGCATGCGGATTTAACAGACGTACTTCGATCGTATCTATAAGCTATGACCTGTGGCGCTATTAAACAATAGACTAGTTGGATCTAGTATTCAGTGCATTTTACTAAGTTGGAGTTCCCAAAGTATTGAAGCCAATCAAATTGGTTGAGTATTATTGACTGTGATTGATAATATACCAGTGGTACTACCTCCTGACCCCATACACCTCTCTGTGATCAATCAACATTCACCTAGTTGTTCAACTATGTAAATCACCAACTTGCCATCTCACGTCATTAGCCAATCAAATTCATTATCTAGTTCAGCCAAATCAATGTATCCTATCTTGTTCCTTCATCAGATTAAGCTTTATGGTGCCAATGATGCAATGTAATCTAGGCGGGGCTGAGCTTTCACAATGTGACGGATATGATCACAGTGACGAGAGGCAACGGCATGTATAATCAGATCAAGTCCCGGCATAGGTTATCCATCATTTATCAGATAAGCCCGGAAGTCTTATCTAACAGTTCAACGTTATTTTGGAGCATCTGACGTGCAGGATTCAGATATTTTGTGAACAATCGAGTATTTGATATCAGAGAAACCATTCTAGATCAGACTCAAGACGTGATTCTAGAAGCTTACGCTCACGTCCTCATAAAAGCTGGCAGACAAATTCTTCCACAAATCACAAGTCATGACTCCAGCTCGTACTTCTCGTCGCCATCATGAGCTTATTCAGCTACAATTCAACAACAATCTCATTTTTCTTTAGTACCAATAACACTAGCTACAACGTCAGCATCTAGTTGTCTTGTATACTTGTGTGACCCATGGTTTGAATAGTATTACCACATCTCGTTGATGTCAAAAGAGTTTGCTTTCCATCTAGTAGGGGTTGACATCTTAGCACACTGGAGGTGTTAATTGTTGAACGAATGCAGACTATGATATAAACTTTTGAATGAATCTGAAACTTTTTCTTCAGACAGGAAAAGGCACTTGTCGAAGTGTATATGTACTCTCAATGCTTTCAAAACTATTCGCAATCTGAACAGTACTACTAATCAGTGAAAGATTCTTTTCAAATAAAGAATGAAATTGCGATGCTGATGATTAATCTCGTTTGGCCAATGATCATGAGATGGAACGAACTTTGCGAACCTAAACTTTCAAATTACCAAATGTTTCAATTTTTCTTAGAATAATTTTGTCAAATGGTGTGCTTATTTTTTTTATGTCAAAACCTTAATCTACATCCCGTGACACAACATCGGCTATAACCTTTCCCAATGCGGGTGCTTAATCAACATTTTTTTTTGTTGGGCGTAAATTGCTAGTGTTAAATTCTGGTCGGCGCAGCAGTTGACTTTTTTTTTGGTGGCACCAAAAATTTTATTGGTTTCATGATTTTTGCACTTTATAAAAATAGGAAGATCCGCTCATCTTCTTTCTTTATATCCAACCACAACCATCATCCATTTCACCTTCACTCTCAATAACAACCTGTAACAATGTCAGCTGAGTTAGAGAAAGTTGATGTGCTTGAGGCTAACGTCATTGCAGCCGGTACAAATAAGAAAACCAGAAGAATTGTCAATGGGTTTGGTGCTTTGATGGGATCAAAGGATATCACCAAACCACATTTTGAAGATGAGGATACCGCTAACGATATCCTAGCTAAAGACAAAGCTGAAAAGGAGAAATACGCAAAGAAGAAACACATTTCTGAACAACCATGGACTTTACAGAATTGGTACCAACATATCAATTGGTTAAACATTGTCTTGGTTGTTGGTATTCCACTAGGTGGTTTATTTGCTGCTACCAGAACACCGTTGAAGTTGGGTACTTTCATCACTGCCATAATATTATATATCTTTGCTGGTATTTCTATTACTGGTGGGTATCATAGACTTTGGGCTCATAAAGCTTACGACGCAAGATTACCTTTAAGAATATTTTTTGCTCTTTTCGGTGCCTCTTCTATTGAAGGTTCCATCAAATGGTGGGGTCACTCTCACAGAATCCACCATAGATACACAGATACTCCAAGAGATCCGTATGATGCCAGACAAGGGTTCTGGTACAGTCATATCGGTTGGATGATGGTAAAACCTAATCCAAGATATAAAGCCAGAGCTGATATCTCTGATTTAATTGATGATTGGGTTGTCAGAGTTCAACACAGACATTATTTATTGATTATGGCTGTTATGTCATTTGTCTTCCCAACTTTGCTTTGTGGTTATTTATTCAACGATTACTGGGGTGGATTTATTTATGCTGGTATTTTGAGGGCTTCATTCATTCAACAAGCTACATTCTGTGTTAACTCATTGGCCCATTGGATTGGTGTTCAGCCATTTGATGATAAAAGAACCCCAAGGGATCATTTCATTACTGCTTTAGTTACTTTTGGTGAAGGTTATCATAATTTCCATCATGAATTTCCATCTGATTACAGAAACGCTATCAAATGGTATCAATATGATCCAACTAAACTTTTGATTTTGGCTTGCTCCAAAATCGGATTGGCATATAACTTAAAAACTTTTTCCCAAAATGCCATTGAACAAGGTTTGGTTCAACAACAACAAAAGAAATTAGATGCCATGAGATCAAAATTGAATTGGGGTACTCCTTTGTCAAACTTACCAATCTGGGATAAGACCGAATTCTTGGAGAAATCCAAAGAACGTTCTGGTCTCGTGATCATCAATGGTATTGTACATGATGTTGATGGTTACATCAGTGAACATCCAGGTGGTGAACCATTATTGAGAGCCTCAATAGGTAAAGATGCCACAAGAGCTTTTAATGGTGGTGTTTATAGCCATTCCAATGCTGCCCATAACTTGTTGGCCACCATGAGGGTTGCTGTTTTGAGAGATTCTTCTGCTTCCAAAAGAACAATTGACAGTGCTGCTGGTATTGTCAAGAAGAATGAGTTTTAAGAAGTGAGAGAGAGAGAAGAAAAGATAATGGAGAATCTGAAAGATCTCCTGAAAGATCTCCATCAACAAACAACATATTATGAGAATTTACGACTTGAAATTGAAATTCGTCTGTTAGGCTAAGTCAACGACGTATCTATTGCCCCTTTTTTATACTTTTTTTTTGAATTGATTTTATAACCCATTTTATAGTGTTCAATATTTTATCTTTCAAGAAATTTTTTTTGCCCTGTAGCCTATTACCTTCCAGAAGCGTGTTCTTTGCAGCCCGGGGTAAGCAGAGCGCTGTAGGCAGTGGGAATAGGACTGCAGGCAACAGCACTCCCGCCAAAAAAACTGCCACTGCCACTGCCCCGATTTTGGCATTTGGCAGTCGTCTCTAGATAAAGCATGATTCACAGGCAAAGATGAAATTCCCGACTATTTTGATTGTTCACTTGAGCAATTGGTTGAAAATGGAAAAAAAAATTTAAGAGGAGCGGTTGATTGAGCCATTAGTTATCTCTTTCAGTTCTTTCTTTGTTAACCCATCTTCCTGGCTATTTTACCCGTATACGTGATTAACTTGGCTCAGACGTGCTATTGGCCACTTTCCTTATCGAAACAACCATTTTATCCGTTGACAAATCCACACCTACTAACTTGCTTTGGCAATAATAGCAATCATTAACCAAATTTTGTCAATTGATTGATAACCCTTAATTATCAGATCAAAGTACTGCCATGGTTAAGAGAAGTCAAAGTAGAGCAGATCTTGCTGGTCTCACTGCAGAGGAAAAGAGATTGAATGAAGATCGAAATAAACAAAAGTATTGGAGGCGATGGGGTCCTTACTTGAGTGAAAGACAATGGGCTGCTGTTCGTGAGGATTACTCTTATAGTGGTGATGCTTGGGATAGTTTCTCTTTTGAGGATTCAAGATCAAGAGCTTATAGATGGGGTGAAGATGGCCTTGCTGGTGTTTCTGATAACAAGCAATTGATTTGTTTTTCATTGGCTTTATGGAATGAGAATGACAGAATCTTAAAGGACAAGGCATTTGGTGTCACTGGTCCTCAAGGTAATCATGGTGAAGATGTCAAAGAACTATACTTCTACTTGGATAACACTCCAACTCATTCATACATGAAGTACTTGTACAAGTATCCTCACAAAAAGTATCCATATGAAGATCTTGTTGAAACCAATGGGAAGAGATCGAAACTTGAAAGAGAATATGAACTGCTTGATACAGGTATCTTTGAAAACAATGAATATTTTGATGTTGTTTTCGAGATGGCTAAAGATGATGATGAAGAACTTTATTTCAGAATAACCGCTTACAATAGATCTGATAACCCTGCTCCATTGCATATATTGCCACAGGTATTTTATAGAAACACTTGGGCCTGGGGTCATGACTCTTACAAGCCAAATCTGAAGCAAGAGAGTGAGAACGTTATCCTGGTAAACCATAAGAAATTCGGTGAAAGAAGACTTGCTTTTGCTCCATCTCCAGGTTTGACTGAAGATCATCCGGACGTTGAACCTCAGTTCTTGTTCACTGATAACGAAACCAATCATAAGAAATTATATAATCAAGAAAACACATCTAAATATACTAAGGATGCTTTTCATGAATATATTGTTGATGAGAATGATGATGCGATCAATCCAGATAACGAAGGTACTAAAGCTGCAGCATGGTTTGCATTCGATGAAGAAGGTGGTGTCCGTCCTCACGATTACATTACTATTCGGTACAAGTTCACCAAGAAGGATGTTGGTGACTTCGATGAGGCTGCCTTTGATCAGTTGTTCAACCGTCGTGAAATTGAAGCTGATAATTTCTATTGGAGAATCACTCCACTACCTATATCCCATGAGCTGAGACAGATTCAACGTCAGGCTTTTGCAGGTTTGTTGTGGACGAAACAATTTTATCATTTTATCCAAGAAGATTGGTTCAAAGGTGATCCAATTGAACCCAAACCTCCGCAAAATCGTGCCAATGGGAGAAACAAGGAGTGGAAACACATGTACATTGATGACATCCTTTCATTACCTGATAAATTTGAGTATAACTTTTTTGCGTCGTGGGATACTGCGTTCCATTGTATTCCTCTTGCATTGATTGATCCTGATTTTGCTAAAAAACAATTGGATCTATTGACAAGAGAGTGGTATATGCATCCAAATGGTCAGATCCCTGCTTATGAATGGAATTTCAGCGATGTCAATCCCCCAGTTCATGCATGGGCAACCTATAGGGTTTATAAATTAGAGAGGAAACTTTATGGGAGAACGGATGAAGATTTCTTAGAACGTGTGTTCCAGAAATTATTGTTGAATTTTACCTGGTGGGTCAATAGAAAAGATCGTGATGGTAACAATGTTTTTGAAGGTGGGTTTTTGGGTCTTGATAATATTGGTTTGTTCAATAGGTCAGAACCCTTACCAACCGGTGGTCGGTTGGAACAAGCTGATTCAACGGCATGGATGGCTTTCTTCAGTTTACAGATGTTAAACATTGCATTGGAACTAGCCAAGAAAAGATCAGTTTATGAAGATATTGCATCAAAGTTTTTTGAACATTTTTTGTTGATTTCTGATGCTATGACCTTTGAAGGTGCACAAGCTGAATCTTCCGACTCTCTGGAACCAACCGTGACTTCTTTATGGAATGACGAAGACGGTTTCTATTATGATGCTATTGCATGGGATGGTGGTCATAAGGAACAACTACCTATTAGATCATTGGTTGGTTTGATCCCATTGTATGCCTCATTGACTTTAGAGCCTCAATTGTTGGAGAAATTTCCAAGTTTCAAAAAGAGGTTACATTGGTTCATTGAAAAAAGATCAACCCTTGCCAATAGAAACATTGCCAGTATGAAGAACAAAGGTGTTGGTGAAAGATTGTTGTTGGCTTTAGTCAATGAGGATCGTTTAAAAGCAATCTTGACAAGAATGCTGGATGAAAAAGAATTTCTATCAGATTACGGTATTAGATCCCTTTCCAAGTTTCATGAAGATCATCCCTATAGTATGAATGTTAATGGTAACGAATACAACATATCATATCTACCTGGTGAATCAGATTCTGGATTATTTGGTGGTAACTCCAATTGGAGAGGTCCAATTTGGTTCCCAACTAACTTCCTATTAGTTGAATCGCTACAAAGATTCTTCTTATACTATGGACCAAGCTTCAAAGTTGAGTGTCCAACAGGATCTGGAAACTTGATGAATCTAGCTCAAATTGCCGAATATATTCAACATCGTTTGATCAAACTATTCACATTTGATGAGAACACTGACCAAAGAGCATGCCATGGTGATGATGCAATTGCAAGCCATGATGAATACTTCCGTGATTTAGTTCCATTTTATGAATATTTTGATGGTGATACTGGTAGAGGTCTAGGTGCATCCCATCAATGTGGCTGGACGGCATTGGTGGCTAAGTTGATTCAGGATACTGGTCTAACATTATCTTCCAAATATAAATCAACAACTCCAAACAATGCATCTACTGATGACATTCATGCTTTTACTCCAAGATCTGGTCCATTCCCTGGGAAATTGCAAAGACGTCGCTCTACTAAATCTTACTTGAACTTGACTGCTGATCTATTAGAATTAGATGATGAAGAGAGTAAAGCTCATACTTTGAACCTAAAATCCAAAGCTTCCAGTGCTGCCCTCTCAGAACATTCAATAAGAACCGATGATCCCTTGGAAATGTCAATTAGTTCATTAAGAAGTATCGATAGTGATGATGAAGATGAGAGACATCTTCTTGAACAAATCAGAAATGCGATCAGTAGATTCACCACCAATGAAGATGGTGATGATGATGATCAAGAAATTTCAAGTGATGAGTTGGAGGCTCATACTTAAAAGAGTCTTGTCCCATATCGTTGTATACTACTTCGTACCGCCAGTTCTTTGGGTAATCAAATATATATTGCAATTAGTAACTTACTTTCAATGTAATGCCATATCGTATATACTACCTGATAACTCACATTAGAGTAAACTTCATTTGACGTAATTATTAATATAATTACCAAAACTTACTAGCTATAACCAACAAAATCAACAAAATCAAAACAGCAATAATGGCATATGATATTATCTTATTAGCAGCCATCCTTCTAGTCATACTCTTCAATGTCTGTATACTTTTATCAACATATCCATCCGCTTCATAAAGGGTCTGTCTTGAGTTGTTCAATTGTTCCCTCTGACCTCTCAAATCAAGCATTATATTAGCTCCAATCTGTTCAGTCTCAGAAGCAATTCTTGAAGATTCTCTCAACCTTTCTGACGTTCTTTCCAACGCAGCATTTGATTGTAGTAGTTGTGAACGTTGACTATCTTTAGCAGACACAGAGCCACCAAATAATTGTCTTCTATCTTCGTCATCTAAAAGCCTTTTGAGTTCTTTCTTGGCCTTATCAACATCTGAGCGGTATGATCTTATTTTGGCATTGTATGATGATCTTGCTCCGGATTGTATGTTCTGAACCTCGATTGCGAGTTGATCAAGCTATTGAGGTACCTTGTTAGTGTTATGAGATAACGGAAAAAAAAAAGCTGAATTAAGGGTTCACATACAATCTCAATACATTCATCAGTGGCTTTTTCAACGGACTTCAACGCTGTAGAGCGTGGCTCTTATCAAAATAGTGTTAGTTTCACTCTATGTTCAAGTTTACTGTCTTGTAAAACGATACTTACCACCATCTAAATCACGAATTTGTGTCAATTTTTGTTGTGCTTCATTATAAGCCACTTGGAAATCAGTTTCGTATGTACTGAAAAGTTCACTATTGGACGTATCTAGTAGTGCTTCGTTGGACATTGTTTCAGGAAAGATGAAGAAAAGAGGACTGTCTAGTGATAACTTACAGTGACTTATTCCCCTTTTGTTAAACCACCTGCTTAAACATTGCGAGATCCGAGAACATTGTCATGTGACCAGCATATTCCGGAACTCCAGTGAATGGATTTGTCGGCCGAATTCCAGTGACTTGCGAAACAAATCCGGAAGTCGGTTTTCTTAAAAAAAAAATTGTTCATGATGGTGGTGGATAAATATCTTTAGACTTGTTGAAGTAAACACTCAAAGGCACTCCCACAAGGACGTGATATTTGTAAACTATAACTTCAGAGTGCCCTATCATGTTGAGATCAATAACCAATGTCAACAGACTAATACTCAGAAAAGGTTTCACTACTCAGATCTTACCGCAGAATAGATTACTCATCTCAAAACTACCATCTTCCAATCAAATCTCACTGATTAGAAATTTCTCAAACACGTCTATTAGACAACATGGTCATATACATAAACCAAAACCAGGTGAAGAGCTACACATTACATTCATCACCAAAGAAGGTGAACAACTAACATATGAAGTTGCTGAAGGAGATTCAATTTTAGATATTGCTCAAGCTAACAATCTAGATATGGAAGGTGCTTGTGGGGGATCATGCGCATGCTCCACTTGTCATGTTATTGTTGATCCAGATTTCTATGATGAGATACCTGAACCTGATGATGATGAGAATGATATGCTGGATCTTGCCTTCGGTTTGACTGAGACTTCAAGATTGGGTTGTTGTATCAAAATGACCAAAGAAATTGATGGAATCAGGGTCGCACTACCTGCCATGACAAGAAATCTAAGTCAGTCTGATTTTTCATAATCAGGATCCCAAGACGTTACTGATTGGAAAAAGTCTGTTAGTTCGAGGAAACTATGGGGTAGATGCCAATAATGTCAACCCAGACTCCGTTATTGATAGTGTTAAAGTTCAAGAGATTCTTATAGGCAGATGATTCCACTTGAATTCCAGTTGAAAGGAGGGGCTGAAAGAAAGATACCACATATAGTAAAGTGATGATAAACTTTTTGGCCTCTTTTGAGGAAAAAGATCTGTTCATAAACCCATATAATAGTTGATCAATCATAATTCACAAAAGCATTTGTGCCTCTGATTTGGAGGAGGCCTTAATTGTGGCACATAATCCATGTATATACGCACTCATTTGTTTGGTAAATTCATGAACCACCAGTAGTTTCACTAGTTCTATTGGTGTCTAAACAGCCTTAAATTCCACGTAGGAATGTCCGGAGCTCATTATCAAATATAGCTAATTGGGGCTGGTTAGATCACTCCGTTGCCATGGAAACCATTTAATCAGAGTTTACACGAAAAGTAAACAAAAAAATAACCAAAAAAACGAGAAAGCAGGTATTTGAGAGTAAATCTGGCTGCAGTGAAAGAGGGCCAAAAACTTGAGAATACATTGTTCACCTTGAGCTACATTCCATCCACCATAATCACATCAACCGCAAACCATCTCACACTTCTCACTCTACCAAATCACGAACAAAATTTTCCTAATAGAGACTTTGATTCTTTGACCATATTGTTTTGATTGTTTGTTTCATATTTGCATCATAACCTGCCATTCTTCTCTGTATATAAAAATGTCAAAACTTCCGGTACTCAACTCAAGGTCGATTCATGATTCTCCTCCGATAAAGAATAGAAAAGCTCTGACTGACAAGACTGAGATTGTGAATTCACCGGTATATTCCAATAGGCACAAAAGCATAGAGTTAGATTTAGATATAGAGGAGAAAATGATACCAACCCCTCCTCTAAAACTAGAAATCACCAAACAAAGAAGGATATCAAATATTCCATCAAGGAATGCTCCATCAATAGTTGGATCCGAGGCTAGACAAAGACTACGATCATTGAGCTTAGCTGGTGAGAAATTCGACCTGCCCAAAGATGATAGAAATAAAAGAGTCAGTTCCATACCTACCCCATTTGATGTTGGTTCTTTGAAAGATCCAGTTGCTATACGGCGACAAAATGAGAATATCCAAAGACTGGCCAAGATGGTGGAGGTGAGTAGAGATAAATTAAGCTCAATTAACCAAAAAATCAAAGAGGCCACCGTCAAGTATGAAGAACTCAAAAAGTCCAAAGCTAGATTGAGTAGACACTCTATTGAACTGAGGTCTAAGATAGCTGAGTCATCATCAATGTTACAACAGGCTGACTTCAAGATCGCTTCAGCAAGGAGACAACTTCAAAGTACACAGGTTTATGAAGAACAAATGCTGACGCTCAAACTCAATGAAAAATCAAATGAAATAATGCGTGAACTAGATGAGTTAGAAACAGGTTATAAGACTGAGTTAAAACTCGCACATTCTTTCAGCGATGAAGATTCGAAAACGGAAGTTGCTGAACTTAAAGCCCTCTTACAGAAAAAGGAATCAGAGTATTCATCATTATTAGAATCGAATAGTAAAGTTCTTGAGGAGAGGAAAACTGAATTACAGAAAGACCTAGAAAAGATGATCAAAGATCAAGAAGCAAAAGATGATGAATTCACAAAGAGATATGAACTTGCGTCAACAGAGATTGAGAATCTGAATGCAGAGATTGAAAAGGCAGATAAAGAAGTAAATAAGCTGAAGAATGAGATCTCAACACTAGAAGAAAATATTCAAAAGGAGATGGACCTTAAGAACTCTACAAATAATACCACCGATGAGTTATGTAAGGAGTTGGAACAGCTGAGATTACAAAACTCCGAGATGGATGGTGTGTTAAGCAAAATCAATGATGAAGCAATTGTTGTTGATCAAAACTATAACTTGAATATAGAAAGGCTTTCAAGAGAACGGAACTTCAGATGTCGTATTCAAAACTCAATTGAAGAATTGAACTCAAAACTAAGGGTATATGTTAGAGTAGTTGGGTTGGATACATCTGATCCATTAAACATTGAATGCGATAAAGAAAATTCAGAACATGCGCAACATCTAACACTTTCAGGAAAATTCATTGAATTTGATAAAGTTTTCTCGATTGATGATACTGATGAAGATGTCAGTGATGAGATAATGATCTTGAGTGAGAACAATTTGAACGGTGCTAATGTGTCTGTGATATTTGTTGGATATGAGGACAATACCCTGATTGCTAAACTATTAGGCTCAATAATAAAGGGACTTTCATTGAGAGAAAAAGAAATATATAAGAGCAAGAAATGGAATTTCAAATACTCTTTCCAAATTCTTTCAATTACCAAAAGTGGTGTTATTGACCTGGTTAAAGGTGTCAAATCTGAAATCAAATTGGAAAACAGGACAATCAACTCAAATGCCTCTATAATCTCAAATTCTGAAGAATTAACCACAATTTTTAACAAGCCACTACCTCGTGATTCGTCAACATTCATCAAGATCATAGTTGAAGCATCATCTCCAGAGAAGTCATTCATCACCAGTACAAATCTGTTGAATTTATCTTGTATAGAGGGCACAGATCTAATACTTCAATCTGTTCAAAAAGTTCAACAAAGGAAATACTCCAGCACTGAATTCACTGATTTGCCGATGTATCAACTTGTTCATCATCTATATTCAAACACTAAAGCATTAACATTGTTCAATATTACTGATAATAAAACTGATCTCGATGAAAATTTGAAATTACTTGAAGTTGCATCATACGTCCATTCTGTTGATTCTATCCCCGTTAAGAGAGTTTATAGTAATAAGCAATAACGAAAATAATGGTTTCTACAGTTACGAGTGAAAATAAATTGAACATCACTACACGTAGGACTCAATGTTACTGCTACTTATACAAAACAAAAATACCGGAATAAACCACAAGGCAACCATGAAACCAAAAGAAAACAGTGAAAAAAAAAAGCTTTTAAAAACAACCAAATGAGCACACAGAAATACTTCCCTCATCACGATACATAAAACCCCAAATCGATTTAACCACTTCGTATTCTCACTGGGCTGAAATTATATCATGGATCAACCACAGTAATTCATCCTTCGTACCGACATTACTCTTTGAAGATGATGATGAGGCCCCGTTATTGATTCCTTCATTCTTTGGATCCACTCCACTAGTCGAGGAGGAAGATGGGGTTTGTTGTTCATCTTTAATTGATGTATTCTCACTGCTCGACAAAACATTTTCTTTACCATCAATACTTATTGGTGTCGCTATTTGTGTAACGATTTGTGCTGATGAGTTTGTTTTGTCTAATGGTGAAGAAGCCAGACCTGATGAATTCGAGGATGAAGGAAGTGAATTTTTGTCAATTATTAATGACGAAGTTCCTGGTGTGATATGATTGAAGACTTCAACTCTTGGTTTCAAAAACTCATCAATTGGGGTTTTCGGTTCAACAAATGTATCATCATTCAATTGTACTGAATGTAGTCGATATAATGGACCACTTGGCTCAACCAAAAATGGAAATAAACTAAAAGTATCAACCATATCTTCATTTGTTAAAATTGCCTTCTTCTGTCTTTTATGATTTACTTTATCATTACCATCATTAAGGATATCATTATCGGTATACTTCATCTTTCTATAACGAACTGTATCAATTGCAGACTCAACAATATTTCTCAAATATATTTCCAATCCCAAATATGCAACATTCAACGCGTCTTTCTCAATGGTACCAGTCAAACCATGTTCTCTCACTATACCCAACATTTTCGTCTTCAAACTTTCATTATCCGGTAATGAATACGTCTCTGTCGATAATAACGATTGTAAAGCATGCGTTATATCTTGAGTCCATTCAACTGTGTTTCCAGTAACGATTTTCTCTTTATCACTCACATATGGGATCTTGGGTAGTAATGTTTGTCTTGTTAAAGTTAATGCTGAGTTTGCCATTTTTTGTTTTCCTGATTCTCTTGTGATTGTCTTAATACGATGACGTTCCCTTATTGGTAATGCCATTATATCTTTTTTTAGTTTTTCATATTGACTTGATACTTTCACTCTTGAATCTTTCTTCTTCTTATTTGAATTATTTGCACCAAATCCAGATTTTGCGGATGCTGAATTTGGACCATCTCTTAAAGCATTTGCCAAATTTGCCAATAACAATTGATTGTGCATCCTTACCATTTTTGAATCAGTCAATAAATCATTCAATACCGTTGTCAATTCTTTTCTTGATAATCTCCCAACTAAAAAAGCGCTAATTATACCTTGATATTTATCCCAATTTGTCCCCAGTTTCTTTTGAAGATCATGAGCCAAGTTCTCCACCTCAATACGTTTCGATAAAACAGACTTTTTCGTTGAACTATTGGACTGAATTGTGGTTTGTGCCATGTTCGGCGTCGTTGTTGTTGTTGTCGGTGTCCCAACAGTAGAAGTCTCACCGGCCATTTTTTTTTTTTGTAAAGGAATATCTATAGCACGCTAACTCTGTTTTTGTTGATTCTAATAATTAATACCAATCGCTTTTGATTTATAACCCAGATCCCTCTTCTTTTCGTTTAAAGACTCACTTGACATATAAGTATGTGTCTGTCTTTTTAGATACAACAAAAAAATAAAACACCAAACGCCAATAAGATCCGGAACTGCCTTCAGGATATTTCAAGTTTCAAGTTCAATTATAACCCTCGACGATCCAACAAGTTAATAAACGATGATTATGGTGATTTGTTGGTGTTTATTCGACTCTTTTTGGCATAGTTTCTTTACAAAGTCATAAATTTCTCGATGATCGATGGTTTTCTGGTGAGAGCAATTTTACAGAACGAGTTCGCGGTGAATGGCTGATATATACTCAACAAAACGTCTATTTTAGTCTAAATTTCGCTCAGATTCAGTGATATATCAGGAAATGAGTTATTTGAGTGTCTTGGAATATCAAAAGACTTGAATCCTGTTGGTTTGTTTCTACCAAAATCGTAAGTTGTGGTCGATTCATCAATCTTATCAAATTTGTCAAATGTAAAATCATCCTTCAGATCAGACAGTTTATAGTTTGATTGTAATGACATTGGTCTTGTCTTTCTATATCTTTTAGCTGGGTCTTGATATTTCTCTGGGGAATGTTTCACCGCATCGCTGATTTTCCGATCAGGATATTTCTTATTTAGATAATTCAGAGTGTCATCATGATAATCAACTTTTTCACTGTTTGATATCTTGTATTCTGGAATCAGACTGATGTTTAAATCATGGAAATTAGATGATGATGATGATGATGATGATGATGATGATGATGATGCTGATGACTTAGATTGTAGCTTTTGTTCCAACTCTTCAATTTTTCTCTGTTTCTTGGACAATTCCAATTCATATCTTTCTTCTTCTTCTTTCAACTTCACTTCTAGCAGGTAGTTCTTTTCATTAAGTTGAAACCTTTCTTTTTTTAGTTCCAAATTTTTTTCCTCAATCTTATCTTCAAGATATTTGATTTTTCTTCGTAATGTACTTTCAAACTTGGACGAGTTTTGTAAAGTCGATTTTAAATTTAACATCTCAGTATCATCATTCTTCAATCTTTCCTCATCAAGTTCAATCCTTTGAATTAACTTTCTATTCTCTTGTTTTAGTGCTCTTATCTCAGATTTCAACCCTGTTATCTCTTCTTTGGACTGGGATTTTTTCATATCATTCTTCAACATTTTGTATTTATCCATGAATGCATAGTATGAATCATACATCTTCTTACTTTTCTTGAACTCATCAATTAATTCTTGTTTAATACTCTCATACTTTTTTTCCAATAAATGATAATCTGTAAGACTTATAGCACCATTTGTTTTCAAATTCTCAACATTTTGTGTAATATGATTTAACTCCATTATATTCTGATCCATTGATTCCAAAATCTTCAAATCATCATCATCATCCGGTAAGTTTCTAGGGTTAAACCTATAAGATGCTTTCAATGTGGAAGACAGTGGTTTTACTGGTGACGATGAATCCAAAACAATGTTCCTATTCCTTTCGGTATTATAATCTGCAGCCCGCAGATTCTTGGATGCAGATGAGCTCAATAGATTTGAATTGAAAGAATTTGAAGAAGTCTCTTTAAATACATAAGGGGATGGAAATTTTCCAGGGAAAGCTTGTGGTAAGGAAGTTTTTTTAATATTATTTTGGTTCAAAGTTGATGGTAATGAAGATGAAGGGACAACATGCGATGAGTTTGAACGTTTCAAAAATCTAGAGAACTCGAAATCTTTATCATTATCAACATCAGGTAATAGTTCTTTATCTTCATTTAATTTCCTCCTAGGTGTATTTTCAATAAAACTTGAAGATCTTGTTCTTATTCTGATATCATCACCACCCCACGCAACGTTCTTCACACTTGAACTTGCAATACCCAAGTCATCATTCGCCATTTTCCTGTTCATTCTTCTCGGATTCTTCTTTCTATTGTAGAAAGTATCATCTTTATTTTCCAATAGTTCCTTATCTTCCCTAATGGTATACTTGTCTTCCTTCTTCTTAGCCAAGGCAGCGTATTTCGAGCTTGGGGTTTGCTTGTTGAACAATGAATTGAAAGCCCATGAAGCTAGACCCGGAGTTGGAGGAGGTTGTGATATTGATATCTTGGTCGTGTCATCGTTGGTAGACTTGTTTTTACCCCAAAGCATTATAATTATGACCTTTTGTACTTGCGGATTTGATGAATTTTATCAAGCCTTTCTAAGTATGAGAATTCGTAGACAACAAAAGTAGAGGTCGCGAGGCACAGCACACAAACAGAGACAACTCTAAGACGATCAGAGATTACCACCTCAAACGAAAACCTCAAAGCAGGTTAAAAAAAATCTTCAATTCTTGTAATTTGGGTATTTTTTGTTTTGTTACGCGCTTCAAAAATATTGAGGTTGAGATCCGAGGATAAACAGTAGTCACATGATCTTTCTCTTCATTTAGCTCTCTCGAATATTGGCTACCAGATAAGTCTGATCAATTAATACTGGACCTCAGACCTCTTTAAGACAAAAGAGTTTGAAAGATTTCAGGTGCTTTCAGAGGCTGGTTAGTGGTTGCTACTTGTTTCTGCTCGTACTTCATGAGCTTGCAATTCAAGCTACATCGGCAATTCGTTGAAGAAGTTTCTATGCGGACCTTTCAAGACACCAAGCTGGTCAACTTAAAAGACATAGACTGAACAATTGTCAAAGGCATCAAGCAGCAGTAGATAAAGCATGGGACACGATGGGTCCCATCAATTGATGTGCTTTACTGTTAAGCTCTATGATATTGACAGGTAGGTTCTACCAATGTCCAATGATGCTAATGATCAGCTGCTCTAGATACTGGTCTAATGGCTAGCTATTACCTACAACAAAAATGAAATAGTCAGCTAGGCTGTTTTTTTTGAATATATTGACGTAAAGGATTATATGAAGATCGTATGAAGATCTCACTCGTTGAATATCGTAGAATTGTTCCAATAGCTCCTATATAATCATAGCTTTATGATATCGAATAGTACCAAAGATTAGAGTGCAGCAATCACGCACCTATATTCTGATCTAGCTACTGGTGCTAATTAGTGGTAAGTTCGTGGATTACGAGGATACTCTGGACTCTGGAGTACTTCTTGGAGGCATGGTCCTTCTCTGGAGGTGATTAAAAACAACTCAAAAGGGCGTGAACATATACAGATCATCGTGTTTACTTCTTTATGACTTTTCATGAGACACAATTGCTTCCAAGGATCTCAGAACTTAGAGACTCTTGGTTTAGAAGCAGGACCAAGATTTTTTGTACAGAGAACAACCACAGTTTTACTTAAACAGAAGTCACCAACCATTGCAGATCGCGCTTCACAACAACAAGTAACTGGTAACAAGTAAAACAAAGAAACAGCATTCATTAGTTTGCGCCCCTAACAAGGCAATATTCGCGGGTAACACGCGCACAATTGCCAATTTTTTGCGGATGTGCGTCTTTGCGCTGTTTTTTTTTTAGTGCTAAAAGTGGAAGTCGTTATAATTGTCAATGATTAGCAGTGAGCAGTGAGCTAAAAGCAGTGAGCTAAAAGCAGTGGCAAGTGATAAGTGACAACAACAAACAGAAGCCTGTACAACTTGTATCTATCTCTGTCTTTGTCTTTGATGATGATGATAATCAATCATAATAAGACGCATCACAGAGACACATCACAGACAAAGACAGAGACCGTGCAGATTCGCAGTTTTTTGTTTTTTGTTTTTTTGGTAAGAGCGCATTTTCATCCGAAGGTACATTCCAAAGACATTTCTTTATATAAGCTGGTTGAAGGAGTATTAAATCACTGGTTTTGTGCTATCTTCAACTCAATCTCTTCCAAAGAGCTTACACTCAAACTGTATTCCACAAACTCTTACTCTCATTCCAACCGAATCTAAATTCATTCTTACGCCCAAATAACTAGACAATCCACAATAATAGCATACCCATCTCGAAGGAACATACCCAATTCTCTCAAAAAAATTGAAAATTTGTCTTTCAAGTTCCAACATACCATCCAGTGCCTGGTTACTATAAATACATCGAGAGTTCTTCTTTCAATTGCAAAGACAATCCTTTCTTAGCCTTTCTTCAGCAGTTGATTTCAAGTCATATCACGCTCATTGCACTCTCATTGCTCCTAATCCCATTCATTCGTTTGTTCATTCATTCATTCATTCAATCACTTCATTCCACTCATTCATCTATTCATTCATTCATTCAGATTACATTCTTGATCATACACATACCATCCATCATTAAACAGCATGTCAATTGGACTCAAAGTATCTGCTAAACAGAAAGCATACCCTTTCGAACTATCAACAAGTGAATTAATGGCCCATAAACATCAATTTGAAACTTATAAGGAAGAATTATCTACAAATCTATACGAATTGGCTTTGAATTACAAGCCTAGTTTAAACTTAATCAATCAACAACCTGAGATTAAACAATACCTAAGAGGACCTATTTTAGAATTTTTACTCAAGATCTCCATCAAAACAAAAGTAACAAATGGAATCTTTTATCAATCCGTTAAAATCTTTGATAGATATTGTTCCAAGAGAATCGTTCTTAGAGATCAAGTACAACTAGTCTTAGCAACTTGTCTTTGGTTAAGTGCTAAAGTTTATGGGGGTTGCAATCACATAATTAACAACACAAACGTCCCAACAGGTGGGAGATTCAAAGGTCCAACTCCAAGAGCTAGAATCCCAAGATTGTCTGAATTGGTTCAATTATGTGGTGGTGGTAATAACAACAGTGGTAATGGTGCTATTATTTACGATGAAGGCATGTTTATTCAAATGGAAAGACACATTTTAGATACACTGAATTGGGATGTCTCTGAACCACAATTAAACAATTGGTTATTAAACTTCTATGAGAATAACTATCTTCAATTGGAATCAAATAATCATCATTTAGATGATGGATTTTCATTTGATGAAAAGATAGAGATCTTCAATTTGAAAAGGTTCTTATCAGAGGTATCATTATTTGAAATAAAAGCAATCGAATTACATCCTGCAACACTATCTCAAATCATATTGAATATACTATCTAAATATTATCCAGATTCTGAATTCACTTCAGAATTGATCATCCCTTCAACTATTCCATCAGTCTCCTCATCAACATTGTCATACTATGAGAACCTGATTTTGGATAAAGTGTTAAACTTATCTGATTTTACTTTATCTTATTATACCCAATTACCAGGAGTTCAACGATTCTATGAAACTTTAATCACAACAGTCATCAAGAGTGATTCTTTCAATGATTCATCATCCTATTCAGACTCATCTTCATCAATCTCTACATCATGCAATACCTCAATCTCATCAAATTCATCATATAATAATCCCTCATCTTCATACCATATGTATACAAAACATCAATCCAACTCACCTATAAACACTCCTCAAAGATCACCAATCAACACCAAAAAACCAACATTCATTCCTACCCCTCCTGCTTCAAGAAGAGGAAGTCCTTCTGGTACGATTTTGGAGATCAAAAAATTCACAAATGGATCGTTCACTCCTCCGTTGACCCCTCTTGAGTGATTCTATCACCTTATTTTACATTTATCTACAATTGTTTGAAGCTTGTTATGTTTGATTTTATATTGGTTTTAGTTCTCTTTTGTTAGAAGGTTGGTTTTTATATGGTTATGCGTCTGTTTATATTGTTCTTACTTGGATTCCAAAATGCACAGGTTTGTATATATGGAAAAAAGCTCTACTGTTTCTTAAAACTCAAGAATTCATTTGAGTTTGTAGTTGTACATGAATACTCCTAAGTGTAAAGGGTTTGTTTTTTTCTTTTATGAAATACATAACGTTAAAAATCTACAAGTACGCTTACGAAGGAAAGAAAATATAGTGAAAGAGGTTGTATAAACCTAGTTTATGAAGTGATGATATCATCAATGAGACCATGAGAAATTACAGATCTAATCTCTTCATCATGTCCATATTGTCCCTCAATCAATGCGTCCTGAAATGATTCATTAATGATTGAATCCCAATCACAAGTCAAAACAGACCAAGTTTGAATCCCAGAAATTAAATAAATAGCAAATGTCAAACCAACCCAAAGCCCAAAAATCTCCAAATCAAATCCAAATGCTAAGATGAATCCAATAGGTAATGCAACGAAATAGTATGAAATCAAACTCACATAAGCTGCGAATTTTTGTTTGCCTTGTCCTCTAAGAATACCCGCAGATACTGTGGAAAGACAATCATTCACTTGATATGCTGCTGCCACAGGGATAATCTTGGATGAAAATATAACAACATCTTCATCAGATGTAAATAATCGAATGATTGGGATTTTCCAAAATGTCAAAATCCCACCATTGAATAACCCAACACATAATGATAATATTAGAGCAGCTTTTGTACCAGTTATTGCAGCTTTTTTGGAAGCTGCCCCAACAAAATTGGCAACTCTTGTTGAACTAGCAATACTAATAGCAAATGGAATTTGATATAACAAAACACAAATGGTTGAAATTACAGACTGAGAAGCCAAAGCAACAGTACCAAATCTAGCTGCTGACAATGTAACAACCTCAAATGCCAACCATTCACTAACGATACCAATACAACCATTCATGGATAAACTTAACATTCTACCCCAATTCTTCCAAGCATCACTGGTGAATCCACACCAACATTTATAACCATCAATGTAAACAGTGTAAATCAATAACAGTATAGCCATTAAATAATTGGTGCAAATTATTGCAATTGGAGCTCCAATGAAACCTAATTTAAAATATTCCCCCCAAACTAAATAATAATTCAAAAAAGCATTGAATGGAGCTGCAATGGAGATAACATATGTAGAAGCATGGAAAATGTTTTGTGCTTGTAGAAATCTTTTCAAAGTTTCAAATAATATAAAAGCTGGTAACCCAATGGCCAATATTGCTAAATAATTAGATGCTAATGTTGCTAATTTTTCATCATCAACAATCAATGATAATAATGGATGTGATAAGAAAACCCAAATGAATGAGATTGGAATGAACAATAATAAAAGAAAATAAGTACATCTCAAGAATTGTACACCAACACCTTTATAATCTTTTCTACCATAGGCTTGGGCACAAAGGGTATCTAATGATGTTGAAGTCCCTTGGAAAATACAATAACCAGTGATGTTAGCTGTCATACCAGCCAATGATACAGCAGCTAATTCAACTTTCCCTATTTTACCAACACTGAAAACAGAAGCAACATTCAATGAATATTGTAATAAAAATGTAATGACTAATGGGATTGAATATTTCCCTAAAATTTTGAATTCTTGTGTTGTTGAGGTCTCAATCTCTGGTAATTCTCCTGTGCTTAAAACGTGTTTAATTGTGTTATGAGATCTGATTTTTTTCAAAGTATTAATTGATGCTCTTCTCCCAGAATATGATGATATTAAATCAGGATCAGGAAATGGTTGTAATCCTCCTCCTCCAACTGATGGATTTCTTGAATCTAAAGTATGTCTCAATGGTGTATTTTCATTGATGATTGCACCCTCACCGGATTCTAAATCAGTTTTGATATGATCGGCAGGAAGGAATAAATCAATGATATTTCCAGCTCCAAGATGTGCATTTTGAACTGAATTTCTTCTTGATGATTGAGAGAATAATTGTTTTGTAACAACTTCAAATGGAGGCACATCTGAATAAGCACCAGGACCAGAAGAGTATGTCTCAGTCATAGCTTCTCTATCTAATTAAATAAGTTTGAATGGAATGAGAAAACAAAGAAAAGGAAACAATTTTATTTGGTTGTTTATGTTTTCATCCATTTTTTCTTTTTCTTCTGATTAGATAAAAACCTGTCAAACGTGCCCAATCGGGATATTTGTTCCTGACTTGGGAACTCCGCTGTGAATTTCCGTTATAGGTAATCTCAGGTTGTGAGCACATCTTTCTCGGCATAAGATTCCCTTTGTGGATGGATGGATACTCTACAGCATCAACTCTTCAGTTTCAAACCCACAAAAGACACATCTTCTCTTCATCACAGCGAAGCCATCCTCGTTCTTACCACCATCAAACGCCCCTGACCAATCATGCTTATGATCTGAATATTTTCCTTCTCTTAATTTTCTGTTGTATTCTTCAGCTCTTGTTTTTTTCCTCATTTCTTTCATCTTTAATTCATATTTTTTGTTTTTCCTCTTAACTTTGAATTCTTCTCTTCTAACCCATTCATCATCTAAACCTTGAGCACCTCCCCATTTCTTAAATGCATACTCTTCAACTTGGTATCTCATGTATAACTGCATTCTGCTAAAAGTTCCATGAGGATTGGGTTTCTCCAAATGTGGTAAGAGTTCAACATCGTTCAGTTCAGGATCTGTCAAGAAATAATCTTCTTTTGATTCAGTCTTTGTCAACAATGAATATTTATCAGGGTTGGATTTTTCACACCTTTTGCAAACCCTACATTTGAACACTTCCCATAGCTGTTGATTGATTTCAAATGTACCACACTCAAAACATTTCACCGCATTTTTCATATCAACAGGTGGAGGTAAATCACGAATAACTCTTTGTTCTTCTTTCCACTCATCAAAAGTTTTTTCGGTCCGATTAGCACTAGAGCTTCCCTCGCCATCACCAATAAACCCACCTTTGGTATCCCTCATTGTAGATAAATCATAATCAATATAGGTATGTTTTCTAATAGAAGGTTTGATTCCTCTCTGGTCTGTATTTGAAGAACCAGATGATGATCTGACTTGACCCAAGGCACTGTTGGTGTTTGTTGAAGCATCTCTAAAATTTTGTTGCTTTGCCTTCAACTTGGCTAATGCCTTTTGTCTATTCTCATCAATTTTTCTTCTCTGTTCATCTGTCAATCTGATACCAGGTGTGGTAGTTCTATCATTCGTAGGGATCACTGGCTTGGTTACTCTGGTAGAAGTTGGTCCAGTGAGAATACCTTTTTGCTGAAGCCTTTCTAGTGCTTTTCTTCTATTTTCATCCTAAAAATTCATCTTGATCAGTTTTTATTCTTAAAAATCTGAATCAAATTACAAAAACACTCACTATTCTAGCCTGTTGCTCAGGAGTCAATCCCATAGTGTTTTCTCAAGTCAAAACCCAAGATGAATTAATAATGATCTTTGAAAAGGAAAAAGTGCTTAAAGATTGCCATATTTGTTTTTCCGATCCGCTCGGAAATTTTGTTACCAAGTAAACATCCAAACACCACCAAGATGGTTCGCTAATGAAGATATCACTTTTACCTTATTGAAGGTTGAATCAACGTTCTTGAGGGCTTAAAGTCTCATGATAAGGTTTCTTGCTGTGATGGTTGAGTGAAAATACCTTTTTTTGAGCAGCTTCTTTGAAATTTATCAAAATATTTAAATAATTACAATATATTATTAAGCCAGCTAGCAGCTAATTAATTTAAGTACTTCAGCTGAAGATTTGGAAGCTTATAAGTTTGAGCCGAACTAGTTATAATTTTGATCAGTACTAGTACTTGAATTAACTAGAAATTATATCATGGTCAATATTATGCAATAACAATATTAATTCAGCTATCTACATAGCTGATATACATAAATTGAATGAGGTTTATCAATGATATCAGACGTTATTATTACTCCATGATCATAACCACGTCATTATCTTATAGTTTTGACTTGAAGAATTATTTACCGGTAGTACTAGTGATGATCTTGTTCCAATTATATTTTTACTTTATACGGCCTGGTAGTTATAGTACGTCAGAGTATGTAACATGTAGCAAGTCCAAGATATTCATAATTGGATTTTGCGGTGTTTTGCCATTAACACTATGATCAGAAGACGTAAAGTCCGAGTGTGATGTGGCAAGTCTGCTCAGCCAGATACTCTGGCTGCTGAATAATCAATATGGACTGTGACAAGTCTGTCAAGAAACATCACCAGATTTTGTAGTAAAGCCACTGATTGACGGACGTCAGAAAAGACGTTCACTGCAGTCGTTACGAAATGCGTTATATATTAGCACTACAAACGTATTCTTGTGATTAAGCCCGTTTTCTCTACAGTACGCTATACCAGTGAACCAACAACAACTCCTTTCTTGAACCCCTCTTCGACCAACCATTTGTTGAGATCACCATTATCCCTCTCAACCCAAGAAGCTCTACTCTTGATGGAATCTAGAGCTTTTGCCAACATTCTATCATAGCCTTTGGTGTCTTTTTCAGCAAAGAATGCCTCAATCTCTTTAGCTTTGACTGCACTACTGAAACCAGAGACTGATATACTAACAACCGCACCTAGCATTGAAAAACTTTGAGGTAACTTTTCTTTGATTTCATTCCAGTTTACTTTCACCCAGTTCCAAGAGGCTTCAATACCAGCTTTGTGAGTACGCAACCCTTGTAATACTATACGAATATCTTGAGTCCTAATAGAACCATCGAGTAGATGGCTAATTGTCCTTGTAATCAAAGCTGGATCCTGAAATATACCTAGAGCTCTAAGAGCTGTATTTTTCTCATCAACCGAGACAGTATCAGTATAGATATTGAAAATTTGTTCATATTGCTCTTCACCACCTAATTTAGCAGCAGTATTGAAAACTGAAGCTCTCAGATTTGGATGAATGGCTTTCTCATCACCAGCAAGGTATTTGGCAAAAAACAACAAAGCAGCCTTTTTGATAACTTCTTCGTTTGCAATGGCAGCTGAGTCAAACAGTAGGGATTTCAGTCTCTGTTCCAAAACCGAATCAGTCCCCTTGAATTCCCAACCCAGTTCACGAGCTTTGGTACCCACCAGGCTCTTGGTGAACGTGTCCAACCCTCTCAAAGTTTCATCATCCTCGAACATCCACGCAGCCTTAATAGCACTAATTTTTGCTATGATCTCCTTCCAAACAAAAAAACTGGTTTCATTTTTCCAGCTATTAACCAAGGTCAGTAATGTTGATGTTGATTGGTGACCAGATTGTGACAATGCACCGGCGTCAGAAACCAAACCTGCACGATCTTCGACGGATAATAACCCTTCAGTGCCGGACTTGGCTAGTTTGATCCAACGTTCTGGGGTATACGAAGTATGATAAATACCAACTTGATCAGTGTTCAATTTGTAGAAATCCAAGTCATCTAGAGTTAATATCTCTTCTCTTGCGTCAAATATAATTTTGTCATCGATACCCTTCGATGTTTTCAGACTCAAGAAGACTGGAAAGATGGTTTCATCTTCTTCAGGTTTAACATCACCAGTGGTCAAATAACGGTTTTGTCCGATGCGAATTCTATTAGTTTCTGAATCTTCAGAGACAGTGATGACTGGGAACCCAATCTTCTTAGTCCAGACATCCATAACCTCGACAACATTTTTACCAGAGGCCTCAGATAAAGCTTCCCATAAATCAATGGTCTTAGTATTACCATACGCATGTTTCTTCAAATAATTGGAAACACCTTTGAAGAAGGTGTCTTCGCCTAACCATTTAGTGACCATTCTTATTAGTGAAGAACCTTTATGGTATGAAATAGAATCAAAAAGTTGATATACTTGGCTCGCTTTCGTAACTGAGACCTCAACAGGATGTGAATCTCTTAAAGCATCTGCAGTCAGAGCTTGTTGTAAAGTATCACCAACATATTCTTGCCAGATTTTCCAGTCTGGATACAATTTGTTACACGAGTACAACGACATCCATGTAGCAAACCCTTCATTCAACCATATCCCATCCCACCAGTCCATTGTAACCAAATTACCAAACCATTGATGTGCTAACTCATGTTGAACAGTCTTCGCAGCATTTTGTTTCGCACTCAAATCAACCGATTGTTCATTAATTAGCATGTAAGACAAGCTATAAATGACCAGACCCCAATTCTCCATAGCACCATTGAAGTCAGGTACGGAAAGATTATCAACTTTTGGCATTGGATACTCAATGTCAAATGTTTTTTCGAAAAAAGATAAAGTGTCAACAGTCAGATCAGCAGCAAATTGAGCTTGGTTCTCCAGCCCTGAAATGGTATACGATCTAACAGGGACTCTGAAAGCATTATTCTCAACATAGCGGAATTCACCGACGGCAAAAGCAACTAAGTATGTTGACATTACAGGGGTTGAGTTGAAGATAGTGGCTTTTCTACCATTAGCCAATTCTTTCACTTCTTTGACATCCATGTTGGATAGAGCAGTCAAATTAGCGTCAGAGATTAACGTGACATCAAAGACAGCTTTCAAAGCAGGTTCATCAAAAGAAGGGAAAGCACGACGACAGTCTGTTGGTTGCATTTGAGTTATAGCCAGGTATTTAGTCTCATTTCCCTCTTTATATGAGGATCTGTAGAAACCAGCTAACTTGTCATTCAAAATACCAGTGAAGGCGATTTCAAGGGTAATACTTGAGTCCGATTCGAACACTTCTTCAAATTGAAAACTTACAGTTTGTCTGCTTGTATCAAAATCAATCGTCTTAGCATTGGTACTGTTGATTTTAGCAGAATGAATCTCAATTTCATGGGAGTTCAGCGTGACAAAGATGGTATCTTCATTAACATTCAAATCAATCTTGACAGTACCATCAAACTTGAAAGTTTCGAAGTTAGGATCAAGCGTCACATCATATTTTGTTGGTGTAACGTTTGTGGGTAAGACCTCACGAGCTGAAGGGTCGCTTGATAGATATCGTTAGTACTCTATCTGATCTTAAACGTCATGCTCCCAACAGAACAACCATCATGAGCAATTCACTAATACGCCAGAAGTATAAAGTATGAGAAGATAAAGACTACCGTATCAGTCCTTGTCATATCTTGAATTTTGTTGGATCTGTGAAGTGTGCACTGAGTATTGATTGAAAACTTACGCTGTTTTAAAGGTGTTATCTGCTTTTGACATTTTTTTGGGTTGCGGAGTTTGAACACACGGCTTCAATGATCAACAGGGGAAGAATTAAATTGAGTTGTGACTTGTGAGCAGAAAACTGAGCAATTGGCTGCATCTATATAAGTAAGCCTGTAGAATACCCTTTGGGCTTCCGTGAAAAGTTTCTCTACTGATAACCAGTATCAACTGCCCGTTAATTGATCCCATCGATGTCCATTTTCAAGCATTCTGCGACACTTGACACATGTACTAACTGTAAAAAGTGTTCGATCTCTGCAGAAAAGCGATGTTAACTGAGATTTGAGCCCGATAAGATAGACCATTTCTATAATTGTAGTTTCACCTTTTATAGCTTACATCGTACAGTTTGGAGATATTATTTCAGGTACATGAGTCATCAAACGTAAACTCTCAGATTTTGAAAACCTAAACACACCTAACAGAGTAATTAGTCAAATGTGGACAAGGGGAGATTCTATTTCTTAAAGCCGTTCTCAACCAACCACTTGTTGACATCGTCATTATCTCTTTCAACCCATGAGGCTTTACTTGTTATGGTATCCAAAGATTGTGCCAAACCTTGGTCGAAACCTTTTGTACTCTTTGTGGCAAAAAAGGCCTTGATTTCTTCACTTTTGGCAACACTAGTGAAACCAGAGGTAGCAACACTAACGACTGAACCTAACATTGATAAACCAGGTGGTAATCTTTTGGTAACTTCATCCCAGTTCTCTTGAACCCAAGCCCATGTGGCTTCAATACCAGCTTTGTGGGCACGTAAACCTTGTAAAGGAATATAGATATCTTGAGTTCTAACAGTACCATCAAATAAGTAACCTAAAGTTCTTTTGATCAAAGCTGGATCTTCAAATCTACCCAAAGTCCTCAAGGCAGTAATTTTTTCATCAACTGAAACAGGATCGTTATAGATTTTGAAGATTTGTTCATATTGTTCTTCACCACCTAATCTAGCAACAGTATTGAAAACTGAAGCTCTTAGATTTGGATGAATCGCTTTTTTGTCACCAGCAACATATTTGGCAAAGAATGACAAGGCAGCCTTTTCAACAGTCTCATCTTTAGCAGCAGCAGCAGAACCAAAGAGAGTTGATTTTAGTCTTTGCTCCAAGAAAGAATCAGACTCGTTGAATTCCCAACCTAATTGATGGGCTTTCGCACCAACCAAACTTCTAGTAAATGTGTTCAAAGCCTCCAAAATTTCTTTATCCTCAAAAACCCAAGCTGCTTTGATAGCAGCAACTCTTGACAAAATTTCATCCCAAACCACAAAGTTAGTTTCATTTTTCCAACCATGAACCAAACTTAACAAGTTTGAAGTGGATTGATAGCCAGAAACGGCTAAAGCACCAGCATCAGCGACTAAACCAGCACGATCCTCAACTGATAATAAACCTTCAGTACCAGCTTTACCTAGTTTGACCCAACGCTCAGGGGTGTATGAGGTACGATAAATACCAACTTGTTCGGCATTCAATTTGTAGAAATCCAAACTATCCAAGGTTAACGTCTTTTCTCTTGTGTTCAACACAATTGATTCATCAGTACCCTTTGAGGTTTTCAAGCCCAAGAATACCGGGTAAATGGTTTCATCTTCTTCAGGTTTAACATCACCAGTGGTCAAATAACGGTTTTGTTTGACAAATACTTGATTAGTTTTTGGATCTTCAGTGACAGTGATGACTGGGAACCCAATCTTCTTAGTCCAAACATCCATAACCTCAACAACATTTTTACCAGAGGCCTCAGATAAAGCTTCCCATAAATCAGAGGTCTGAGTATTACCGTACGCATGTTTCTTCAAGTAATTGGAGACACCTTTGATGAAAACATCTTCACCCAACCATTTGGATATCATTTTCAACAAGGAGGAACCTTTGGAGTATGAGATAGCATCGAAAATTTGATTGATCTCATCAGCTTTCTTGACAGGCACTTCGATCGGATGAGAAGCTCTTAAAGCATCCAAAGCCAAAGCATGTTGTAGAGAATCTGTGACGTATTGTTCCCAAACTTTCCAATCTGGGTAGAATTCATTACATGAGAACCATGACATCCAGGTAGCAAAACCTTCATTCAACCATAGACCTTCCCACCAGTCCATGGTAACTAAGTTACCGAACCATTGATGAGCCAATTCGTGTTGAACAACTTCAGCAACTCTTTGTTTTGTAGCTAAGTTAGAGTTTTCTTCATCGAATAGCAAGTCAACAACTCTATAAGTAATCAAACCCCAATTCTCCATTGCACCAGCACTGAAATCAGCAATGGCAACGTTATCAACTTTTGGTAATGGGTACTCAATACCGAATGTTTTTTCAAAGAAGGCCAAAGTTTTAGCAGTCAAATCGGCAGAGAATTGACCTTGTTTTTCTAAACCTGGTGTAGCATAAACTCTAACTGGAACTCTGAAAGCATCACTTTCAACGTAACGCAAATCACCAACGATGAAAGCAACTAGGTAAGTGGACATCAATGGAGTTGAGTTAAAAATAGTAGCTTTTCTACCATCAGCTAATTCTTTAACTTCTTTGACATCCATGTTGGATAGAGCAGTCAATTTAGCATCAGAAATCAAAGTGACATCAAAGACAGCTTTCAAAGCAGGTTCATCAAAAGAAGGGAAAGCACGACGACAATCTGTTGGTTCCATTTGAGTGGTGGCCAAATATTTAGTGACATCACCTTCTTTGTATGAAGATCTATAGAATCCGGCCATATTGTCATTCAAAGTACCAGTGAAGGTGATTTCAAGAGTGATCTTAGAGTCTTTCTTGAATGATTCGTCAAATGTGAAAGTGACAATTTGTTTTTCTTCATCGAATTTGATTTCTTTAGCAGGGATATCATTGACTTTGGCTGAGTGGATATCAATTTCTATAGAGTTTAAAGTAACATAAGATGTATCTTCATTGACATTCAAGTCGATCTTAACAGTACCATCAAACTTGAAAGTTTCTAAGTTTGGATCCAAAGTTAAGTCATACTTTGTTGGTTTAACATTTTTTGGCAAGACTTCACGACTCGAAGGGACGCTTTATGGTGATTGTTAGTATAACTGTGCAGAGGAAGGCAAAAAATAGGTATTAAGCAAACATTGAACAATTGATGAAAGCAATGATCGATAATAAAATGAAAAAAGCACTTTAGCAGATAGTAGTTATAGTTAGATTGTAAAGGAAGAAACAAGCACACAAGGCACATCAATGTTTGGTATTCCATTCTCTATTGTCAGGCTAAATGGCGAGTACTTACTTTGTGGCAAACCCGTTATTTCTCATGTGTGAATGGGCGTGAGAGCACTGGTGGTGATATTTGCGGATAAGCGAAGACTGTGATTTCAAAAGTGTGTAATTGTGCTTTATTGGCAGGGAATTGAGCACTTTATTTGTGTTTACGTGGTTGCTCGAAGTTGTTGAGAGAAAGAGCCTCTGCGAATTCTTGATTGTTTTTCCAATCGAATGGCCAAACCGATTCTGAACAAACTTCACCAGCATTTGGATAGTATTTACAGTTGGATGCTTCTAGTTCTGATGAGATGAGACCCGGTGAGGAAGCAGACACTAGAGGAAATACCGAAGAACACACCCTGCTAACTCCCTTTCTGACTGAAGCCCTAGGATGAGCTCAGCATCGTCCTCTTTGATTTTTCCACTCCTATACTACATAAAAAATGATAGATCAGGTGACTTCCAATACATTATGCCATTACCCTCTCTTCAACCTCCACCCATAGAAAAACGATATGTCCCATAATTTCAGAACCATTACTACGCCATAATGATCATTAACGACGCACAAACGACAAAAACAATGGCAATTTCTACAGGTCTTCCCTCTGGATGGAGTGTTAGAAAGTCTCGCTCACGTAACAGAGACTATTACTTCAACGAGGCCACGAAAGAGTCAGTTTGGGATCCTCCAGAAGGAACCGACTTGGAACAACTAGCTAAATACCAGAATCAACCAAAGAAGGTTCGTGCCTCTCATCTTTTAATCAAACACAAAGACTCAAGACGCCCAGCGTCATGGAAAGATGAGAATATCACTAGAACGAAAGAAGAAGCAATAGAGATATTAAAAGGACATTTACAACGTGTCCAGAATGGTGAAGCTACATTGAGTGACATTGCCAAAACCGAAAGTGATTGTTCATCAGCTAAAAGAGGTGGTGATCTTGGGTTTTTCGAAAGGGGTGCTATGCAACCTCCTTTTGAAAATGCAACGTTCGATCTAGAGATTGGTCAGATCAGTGGGATCGTCGAGACTGATAGTGGTGTTCACGTTATTGAGAGAACAGGTTAAGGGAAGCTACCGAGTCTACTATGGGACGTCTCAAGTATTCATTGTAACGGTGGCTCTCAATTTTGATGTAGCTTTCTATGAGTTCTCTCAAAGAGTAGTGAATGCACTTGTATACGCTTCAACAATATTCATGAGAAAAACGCTAAATTGATGAAACGACCTCATATTGAAAACATCCGATCTATTGACTTTACGAAGACATCATCATACAGTGCAGTTGTCACTGTTACTTGTATAAATTCACTCGAATAACGATAGAACTGCTTGTCATCCTGCCTCAATTCTTTTGTACATCTAGAACTGCCCCGGATCAACTTCGATTCCGTCTCCCTGTAGACATTACTATGGAGATATGGTCGATTTGGGTTTATCAACATCAATTCTGTACGTCCAATCCTAGCACCGATACCAGGGTATTCCCAACTGAGATAGTTTGAGATATGATAATTCATGATCATATCGAAGATTTTAGTTAAAAGACTGGTTGGTGACGGGGAAAGTCATGTGATCAAAAGAATGCGATTTGTGCCTGACTCAGAGTCAAGTTATCGTAGATCAGTCGTAGTGTTTTTGGTAATACGCCAAAGGAAACGGACAACTCTCAGGTCTTGAGTATCAACTGGGCATTCGTAAAGCCTGAAAACTAACTCATTGTTCTGGGTAGTTATTGTTTATCATGATCATGATGATCCATCATAGAAGTCTAAAGGAAGTCAAAACCAGTAAATGACTCCACATACATAACCGATTCCTCGGCTATAGTCGCGATGCCCCCCATAAAGCCACCGAGAGTTTACCATAGTCATAAAAGTTTATATAATACAGAGATGTCTCGCTGCTGCTTTGAGGATTGTATTATCTGTTCTACCTAAGGACTATCAACAATGAAAGACCATATTGATCTGCAGAAGTCCCTCCATCTGAAACAAATAGCCAAAGGCGTCTTCCAATCGACCGAGAAGCTCTATGTTCCCTTTGGTGCTCGTGGTGTTTTTGGTGGGACTTTAGTTGCTCAGGCATTATACGCTTCAATTCTCACTGTTCCTGAACACTACATCCCTCATTCGTTACACTCTTACTTTATTGTAGGTGCTAAGGGAGACGTTCCAATCACATACACAGTAGAGATACTTCGTGATGGAAACTCGTTCAGATCAAGAGAGGTCAGAGCTTATCAGGAGGATGTATTGGTGTTTATAGAGACTGTTTCATTCACACTAGAAAACAACTTGAAGCCTGGATATCCTCAACAGTTGTCATTATCAAGACCAAGACCTGCTGATGTCACGTTTGAAGACTACGTCTCACCAAGAGAGGCACTAGACTATGCTGGTGCAAGACCTGATGGTATAATCAATCCGAAAAACCCAAAATACAGAAAGATATACTTGGATGATTTTGAGAATGGTCCAACTGTATACAAATTTCCTAAAGATTTCTACGAAAGTGGAAGAAAGGAAAATCATACAAACTATTCGAAAAAACCACATGAAATAACGACAAACCTATTTGTCAAAGTTGTTGATCCGATAACAATTGACCCAAGATTCCATTATGTTGCACTCGCTTATTATTCTGATACTTATATCTTAATTGTCTCAATGAAGAATTACAAAAGACCAATGCACTCTTCTGTGTTCAATGTCAGTCTAGACCATTCCATTTACTTCCATAAAAAGTTCAATGCGAATGACTGGCTCTTGTTCCATGTTGAACATCCAAGAGCTATAGATTCAAGAAGTTTGGTTTATGCTGAGATATATGACGAAGGTGAAATCGTGGCAACTGCTGTCCAAGAAGGGTTTGTTGTTATTCATGATGAGTTGTTGTTGAAGGCGTCAAAAATCTAAACCACCGGGATATCACAGTAACACCTGTGGATACTTATATATAAAGAGTCTGATTGCAATGTGATTTTATTTAATTTTTATCGTAAAATAACACTACAAAAAGCTTTGATTAAACACAAATGAACTTGCATTGTTGAAAACATATATCATCATAAAACTTCATACAAATTTTCTCTTATGTGATGTCTCTTGTTGAAAGAGACTTATTAGAGAGTTGTCAATAATATTACTGCTCTGACTTCCACATCATAGGAATCAGAATAAACCTTCAATTTCACCATCTTCATTAACTTCGACATTCATGAAACCACAGTGTGTTGGTAAACCAGGAATGGTTTGAATTTCAGCAGCCAAAGCATATAAATAACCAGCACCAATACTTGCTCTAACGTCTCTAATTGGGAATTTAAAACCAGTTGGAACACCTTTCAAATTAGCGTCATGGGATAAAGAGTATTGAGTCTTAGCAATACAGATTGGTAATTTATCAAAGCCTTGCTGAGTGTAAAGAGCGATTTTCTTTGCAGCTTCTGGTAAAAATTCAACTTCACCGGCACCATACATGACTTTAGCAATGGCACCAATCTTGTCTTCAACGGTAGCATTCAAGTCATACAAAAATTTGAAATCTTTTGGAGCATTTGAGGCCTTGATAATACCATGAGCTAAATCAACAGCACCTTTACCACCTTCTTCCCAATGGTTTGAAACAATGGCATCTAAAGCACCAGCTTCTAAAGAATGTTTTTTGATGACTTCATGTTCTCTAGCACTATCCGAACTCATCTTATTGATTGCAACAACAACTGGTAACCCATATTCTCTAGCGTTTCTAATATGTTTCTTCAAGTTTTCACAACCTTTCTCCAAGATCTCAACATTTTCAGTCAAATATTCAGCTGGTAATGGAGCACCGGCTTTAACTTCGGCACCGCCACCATGGACTTTCAGAGCTCTAACAGTTGCGACGATGACCACAACATCAGGTATCAAACCAGATGATCTAGCTTTAATATTGATGAATCTTTCACCACCCATTGTGAAATCGAATCCAGCTTCAGTGACAACATAACCCTCTTCAGCATTTGGATTAGAAGGATCAGTACCAGCTAATTTCAGAGCCATTTTATCAGCTAGAACAGAGTTAGCACCAATTGAAATATTAGCGAAAGGACCCGCATGGATGAAAACTGGAGTACCTTCCAAAGTTTGCATGATATTTGGTTTGATGGCATCTTTCAACAAAGCAGTCAAGGCACCAGCTGCACCGATATCTTCACAAGTAATTGGGACACCAGATTTTGATGAAGCAACAACAATACGTCCTAATCTTTCACGCAAGTCTGGTAGTGAGTTGGCAAGGGCCAACACAGCCATACATTCAGAAGCAACGGAAATGTCAAATCCAGTTTTTCTAGTTTGTCCACGTTCAGTTGGAGCTTCACCAATGGTAATTCCACGTAAATGTCTATCATTACAATCAACAACTCTTCTCCATGTAATTGTTTCTGGATCAATGTCTAATCTTGCGAATTTTGTAATTTCTTCTGGTGTTAAATCATCTGGATTAGTTTTATTTATGCCTAGTTTTTCCAATCTTCTCAACATTGATTTTGTGAATTCTCTTTTACCTTTTTTGGCAGGGACTAATCTTTTGTATAATGGACCATCTTTTTGAGTATTTTCATGGAAGATTCTAGTATCAATAGCAGCAGCCAACAAGTTGTTAGCCATTGAAATGGCATGGATATCACCAGTAACATGCATGTTGAATTCATCCATTGGAATTACTTGAGAATAACCACCACCAGCAGCACCACCTTTGATACCGAAAGTTGGACCCATTGATGGTTGTCTAACATTGGCGAATGCCCTTTTTTTCAAATGAGCACCAAGGGCTTGGGCTAAACCAACAGTGGTAGTGGATTTACCTTCACCTAATGGGGTTGGAGTGATACCGGTGACCAAGATATATTTACCATTTTTCTTATCCTGTAAACGATGCAATAGATCTAGCTTAACTTTAGCTTTGTATGATCCGTATGGTTCCAATTCTTTTGGTAAAATACCAGATTCAGAAGCAACTTCAGTAATATGTTTTGGAGTTTGTTCTCTTGAAACTTCATAATCTGATGGAACTGGAGTTTTCAGTAATAATGGCAATGGGTTATTGAAATAGTTATCGCCTTTAGAACTTAGCTCATAGGCTCTCTTAGCAGCGATAATAACATTGTCTAATAACATAGCAACTGTCATTGGACCAACACCACCTGGAACTGGAGTGATTTTAGAAACCACTGGAAGAGCACTTTGGAAATCAACATCACCAACTAATCTTGAGCCAGATTTCTTGGTAGAGTCATCGACGTAGTTGGTACCAACATCAATAACAACAGCACCTTGTTTCAACCATTCACCTTTAACGTAGTTTGGTTTACCAATTGCACTAATGACAATATCAGCAATTTTCAAATGAGCTTCAATGTTTTTGGACTTTGAATGTAATGTTGTAACGGTGGCATCTTCATTTCTCAATAGGTTTGCAACTGGAGCACCAACGATTTCAGATCTACCAAGAACAACCACATTAGAGCCTCGGATTTCAACTTTTGATTGATGTAATAACTCAATAATACCTTTTGGAGTACATGGAATAAATTTTGGCTCACCGCCTTTCTTGTATAGTTCACCTACGTTGAAAGGACCGAATCCATCAACGTCTTTATCAGCAGAGACAGCACCGGTGATTTTGGTTTCATCTAGGTGAGCTGGAATTGGTAATTGAACCAAAATACCATGAACTGAATCATCATCGTTCAATTCTCCAATTTGTTTCAATAATTCTTGCTGTGTGATGTTTTCTGGAAGAACTTTAGCAACACATGAGATGTTAGCTTCAACAGCAGCTTTCAATTTCATTTTGACATAAGTGGAGGAGTCTGGTCTCGAACCAACTTGGATGATGTATAATGAAGGTTTGAAGCTGATATCCTTTGATTGGATATCGGCCACTTCTGAATGGATTCTTTCACGAATCTTTTGGGCAATTAGCTTCCCATCAATGAGTTCAGCACCACTCATCTTTGACTTGAAGTTGACTTGTGATTTGATCAATCGATGGAACAACAAATCAGTTGAAATATTGGTCTTGAAAAGAAAAATAAGATGAAAAATTGATCTTAATTCGTTCACAAACCTGAGAACGAGTCAAACGCGTCCCGATAAAAAAAAAATTTGCATGTGACTCTGACGTGCGACTCACAAAGCAGCGCTCGCCATATCGGGAATTGTTATGAGCAAAGAGAAATCAACCAGTCTAATGATGAAGAGGTTGAATAGTTTTTGAGAGGCTATAACCAGCCAAAGCAAGACGAATATACTACACAATTGCGTCATTATTAATATAATTATAGGTAACAATACCAACTATCCCAGTAATAGTAGCTGCAACAAACTAGATTCAACCGACTCATAGAGTCATCGTGTTGATCAATTATTCAGCTACTTCAGTTATTAACCTCATTAATATTGATGTAAGCTGCATAACAGCTTCTGTAACGTCCTTCTCAATGTATCGGGAGGCTATTTCTATAGTATACCAGTACCTCGTACGTGTTACCACATCAGTAACCAAACTTCCAGATATCTTTCTGATAAGCATCGGTTACTTCCATATCTTCACCATACAATTCTTGCCAGCTTGTGAATCCACCCCTCAAGATCCATACTTTTTTATCATCCAGAAATCCATCCTCAACACTTCTCAAGAACTTCATAGCTGCAGAAGGGCCTCTTTGTTGACTTAAAGCACAATGGAACACAATATCGTCAGAGTTCTTTAGTTTCGGTATCAGTTGATTCATTGTACTTGATAACGATGCGGATGGGAAATGTAATGAGTTCTTGATATGACCCTGGGATTGATCAGTTAGTACTAGACACGATATATTGAGCCCCCCGATTATTTGAAATACATACACCAACGTGATCTGAATCCCTCACGTCAACAACAGTGAAGAGACCATTTCCAGTTGGAGATCGGCCCTGTTGAAACCATTGTCTGAGCAATTGTGGTTCAAGATACTGTATGCTAGAGATTGAATAACTCATTGTGAATGGATTGATTTGAAGATAAATTGAAGAGTAATGAGATGGAAATGGATTGATTGTCGTTTTGTTTTGTATGAAAAATTTTCTCGTATGGTCTTATTCTTCAACAGCTAAAGGCCTAGATGTGCTGAACGTTCTAGAAACGAGCCAAAAAAATTACCAGCATATAGCGAGCGGCCGGGCCCAAAATTCCAGAAAAACGTTTACACACAAAGAAAATTAATTAGAAAATAGCCATTACGAGCGATGGACTTACAAGTGAGTAAAGGCAAGGTATACTATGGACATAAGTTTATTCAGTTAGAGATAGCTAAAGTTTTGGTATCATCATTATCATCATTGTAATCATCAATCTCTTTAGACTGTTTCGTGCTGGTAGATTTACTAGAGGTTGGATCGGAACTAGAACTTGAACTAACTCGTGTTGCGACCGAGTCTCTATCAGATAGTTCATTATCAGTCTTTTGCATCCAGTCTTTGAAACTCTCAATGAAAGAGGGAGATTTTGATATTCTTTTTCTTTTGGAAGATGATGATTCTGTTCTCTCTCCAGTATAGGCAGCTGCAAATTGCTCAGCTGGTTCCCTACCTATCTTTGAGCCACGTCTTTTTTGATCCTTCTTATCTCTTTTATCCTTTTGAATTGATTTGTTCAATAGGTATTCACGTACTTCAAAGTATAGATCTCTGGATGCATTATTTAGATTCTCATTGGTTTTCTTCCAGTATGATCTGAAATCATTTATGTGTTTCTTAAATTCTAATTCATTTTTCTTAAACCAAGAGACATTTAACTCTTGTCTTGTTGCACCTCTTGCGAAGTTTCTCATCAAATATTGATCATAATCTCTAATGATTTTGGTTATGATATCAGATGTTGAGACACCTTCTGTTCTTTGTGTCGTTAAGAACATTCCCTTTTCTTTGATTGGTTTATAAATATCATCAGAATCAGATGAGGCATAAGGTAAATCATCATGAGCAACATAATCAATCTTATGTTTTTGCAAAAATTCTGGAGTAACACACCAAGGAGCATCTGGAATAACTTCATCAACCCATTTACAATGTTTTAAAGTTTCACAACGTTGGTAATCAGATAAAACAGTCAATCCTTTTCTTTTATGAGTTTCAACATCTGATGGGATACCACAAATCAAGATAGCATTAGGCAATGCCTTCTTGGCTTGTTCTAATTGTCTCATATGACCAAGGTGGAAAAGATCAAACACACCATCAGCATATATTCTAACTGGACGGTCAGTTGAAGGTAATTTGAATCTATAGCCAGTAGGTCTAAACTTTCTATACTCTTCAGGCAATTCTTCAGTGTATTCTCTTTCTTTTTCCAAAAATTCAGCTCTTTTGGCATCAAGTTCGGTTTTTCTCTTCTTATTTGGGATATCATCAGCAGCATTGTCATCATCAGAACTAGATTCGTCATGAGTATTGTTCACTGTGTCATTATCCGAGTCATAATTCCTTTTTCTCTTAAACAAAGTAGACAGAGAGGCGGTTCTCAGAAGAGCTGCAGCTGAAGATGGGGATTGGGTAGACTCCTTTTCAGACATTCCAGTATCAGAAATTGAAACGTTAAATTTGCAATTGAAATGCTTTTTTTAATTTGCTGCTTTTTCCTTTCAGTTTTGTGACATTTTCTTCAATCGATCAAATGGGATGGGTGGGACGATGGGTGCTCAAAAAAAAAAAAACGAAATCCGGTCTGGAATGGGATCACGTGATGTTATAGCTGGGACTCTCTAACTTTGCATGTGACAAAAGTTGAGTATTCTAATATAAAGGTATGATTGTTTGAATCAATCTAAGGTAATTATGTGATATTGTTCAAACTAGACCCTGGAATGTCAGTAACGTAGGTCATGATCTTATGCTTGATGCTTCACATGACAGTTCTATAATTGCGACATGTAAAATCCGATAACCTCACGGTACTAGTGATAGCATCAATCCAACGAATCATAAAAAAATAGTGTCAAATTCAGGGTGTTTGATCGACCTTCAGCCATCAAATGTCAATTACTAAAACAATTGCACATCAACTCTCTTGGTGTTGCCATAGAATCATTCAAGTTGAAACATAAACGATTCTCACATTTTTGAAGCAAGTTCATTCATGAAATCAAAACAAGACGCGTCGCGAGACGCCTGAGATTGGGACAAATCGCCAAAAATGGGTTGTCCAAACACGAAACTTACGCGCTGTCACGTGAATTTCTTTTTTTTCTCACCCGAAAAGAGTAACTGAAACACGCCCAAAATGGAAATTGGAGGTGACAGACTTGACGAGTTCTTTTGATTATTTATCTAAGGCATTCTACTGACTCACAGACAACTCTTGGAGTTCGTTAAAAGGGTGATTCATTGTACCAAATTGAATGCCATTTCCAGAAAGCCCTAACAAAATTTGACCAAAAACTCGCGATCGATGGAAATTCTAAAAAAAAAAAAAAATTAACCGAACAAAACACGATCTACCAAAAAGTCCAAGATTTTGGTCAAAACAATAACAGACACGCTTGAAATTCGGGTCCATACTTCATCCACCTCGCGTCGTTTATGCATAAGCTTTGAATCTTCAAACTGAGAGAAGAAAGGAAAAAAAGTTTTCCACGTATAAAAACATCTACACTTCCTTCATTTGCCATCAAAGCCTCTAGACCTTGTTTTGCCTTTTTCATCAACACATTAGAAAGTTGAACACATATACACCTTTATAAAATATACCATGTCCGTTGAAGAAACCCCATCAAAAGTCACTGCCAACGTTTTGTCAAACCTGGATCTAGGTGATGCTAAAAAAGATTTGAGATCTGAATTAACTGCTGCTGCTGCTAGAAAAGAAGCCATTGCTAATGGTGTCAAAGAAGTCGCCTCAACTGTTGCTCCTGTTGTCGAAGATGAAGCTGAAAAGGAACACGCTGCGTTTTTAGCTAAACATAAAGCACATCGTCATGAGTTGAAAGAATTGGAAAAAGATGAACCACTGTTAGTTGAAAACCAACGTCGTTTTGTCTTATTCCCAATCAAATATCATGAAATTTGGCAAGCATATAAAAAAGCTGAAGCTTCTTTTTGGACTGCTGAAGAAATTGATCTATCAAAAGATACTCATGATTGGGACAACCGTTTGAATGAAAACGAACGTTTCTTCATTTCAAGAGTTTTAGCCTTTTTTGCAGCTTCTGATGGTATTGTCAATGAAAATTTAGTTGAAAACTTTTCTGCTGAAGTTCAAATTCCAGAAGCCAAATGCTTTTATGGTTTCCAAATCATGATGGAAAACATTCACTCTGAAACTTACTCTTTATTGATTGATACATATATTAAAGATCCAAAAGAAGCTGAATTTTTATTCAATGCTATTGAAACCATCCCATGTATTAAAAAGAAAGCTGATTGGGCTTTGAGATGGATTGCTGATAAAGATGCTCTGTTTGGTGAAAGATTAGTTGCTTTTGCTGCTGTTGAAGGTATTTTCTTTTCTGGTTCATTTGCTTCTATCTTTTGGTTGAAAAAAAGAGGTTTAATGCCTGGCTTAACTTTCTCCAATGAATTGATTTGCCGTGATGAAGGTTTACATACAGACTTTGCTTGTTTGTTATTTGCACATTTGAAAAACAAACCATCCCCAGAAATTGTTGAAAAAATCATCACTGAAGCTGTTGTTATCGAATCTGAATACTTCACTGATGCTTTACCTGCTTCATTATTAGGTATGAATGCTAAATTAATGGTTCAATACGTTCAGTTCTGTGCTGATCGTTTATTAGTTGCCCTAGGTAACAAAAAATTTTACAATGTTACAAATCCATTTGATTTCATGGAAAATATTTCATTAGCTGGTAAGACTAACTTTTTTGAAAAGAGAGTTTCTGATTATCAAAAAGCTGGTGTTATGGCTTCCACTAATAAGAAAACTGAAACGAGTGAAGATGCTTTTGCCTTCAATGAAGATTTCTAAACTCACATATACCCAACTCCTATTTTTAATGATTTTGTTATGACCCCTCAAATCCCCTTCTTTTCACACTGCTGCTGCTTTTTTTATATGTTCTTTGGTTGGTTCTATATGTCTATCTCTTCCGTTTTTGAATTCTTGAGGAACTCTCCGAGAAGTGATGGTTTTTTTTTTCATCTTGTCTTGATATCATATGAGACAAGGTTGTATAATAGTTAATAAAAATTGATCGAAATCCTGTTTGAAACAATCGTGTAATTGTAGCTCCATCAACTTACTACGAATGAATATGAAGTTCATTTCATATATAACTCATTTCATTAGAAACAACGCTCACAAAAAATCTAGTCAGCATCATTAATCTCATCATTCATCTTAAAATTACTCAGTACGATATAAACTTTGCCCTTAATTGATCAATCAGCTTCTCATCAACAGTTGGATCAGCTTTCTTGAAGAAAGCACCTAATAACCCATTAACAGCTGTGAATGAATCTAGTGTCAGATTATGACCAGCTTTAGGCAACACAACATACTCAACTGAAGAACCCAAGAAATTCTTATAACTTGCACCTCCTTTAAGAGTCACTTTATCTTCATCACCATCAATTATTAATAATTTCCCTTTTAAAATATTTGAGGCTTCTAAAACCTCTTCAACTGATATTGGGTCCCATTCCAAAGCATGAGTAAGAAAATTATGAGACACTGTACTTAAATTGAATTTGAACTGTTTGAACTTGTAATAATCATCAATTTCTTTATCACCAAACAATCTCTTTAATGATACACTCTCAATGTTATTCAATCTATCAAATTTTCTAAACACATCAAACAGGATTGGAACACTTCTAAAAATTCTCAATGCAGATGTCTGGATCCATGATCTTTTGAATGGAATTTTTGGAGGAGCCAATAACACAACACCTTTAATCTGGTGAGGTAACAAATTCACAAGTTTCAAAGCAATCTGAGTCCCATATGAATGACCAACAATGATCAAGTCTCTTTTTGTAAAATCCTTCTCATTCAAGAACTTGATAACAAATTGAGAGAAATTGTTCAATGTTAATTGAAAATTCTTTGAATCATAAGTAGAGAAACCTGATCCTGGTAGATCAAACGCAACAATATCAGTCAATCCTTTGAATTTCATGATTTGCTCATCAAATTGGTGAAGATTTCCACCAAGACCATGAATGAATACGATAACTGGGGCCTCATTTACAATTTGATCAATCTCACTAATCATTGTTCCGCTTATAGTGGCATTATCCAATTGAGTTTTGAAAGGATGAGGAATGATGACATTGTAGATATCACCATAGTTTGGTATCTTCAGTATTGACGAATGACTAGATATGATAGATGATGTGAATGTTGTCGTGTCTTTCAATAGCAACTGTTCTAACTGAGTATGCTTGTTAAAGAATAGTACCTGTATGATGGTCTTCAACTTGAAGAAGGTTGAGTATGGAAATCTCGTAGGGACCTCGACTTTTTCTTGTTCAGCAAGAAGCTTGTATTGTTCGAGTGACATGTGGTTGAAGAGTTGATTTGTGCAAAAGATGACGAGAAGAATGAGATGATTCAATTGGACTTTGAGGATGATGCTGCTGCTGCTGCTGCTGTGTTTTCTGAAATTCGTATAACAGATCCACAGTCCCGTAAGTCACGTGAACTAAAGAACTTTCAACAAAGCTAGGCAGAGGAACTCGGGCGGCTGATCCCTGATCCCCTCCGCCCTGGGCCAGCAGCGAGCAACTAGGCTCGCCCTAATGAAGATTGTGTCTCAGAATTAATTTCGCGACGTGTTATAAACAAAAAATTAGCAAAATTCCTACGTGGACTCTTTCTCCTCCGTTTTCAATTCAAAACAGAGCTCAATCAAGTACCAACTATGGCTCGCTCTGACGCTCGTCTCATAAGATTTGGTGCGTTGGCCGTTGGGTTGATCCTGACCATTTTTTTGCTTTCAAAGGGTTCCACCACAACGTATGTCGCGTCTATTGGTAATGCATCATCTTCATCCTCATCCTCATCAACTCCTCCGAAACAAGTCACCAAAGCTGCTGCATCTGGTGATTATCAAGGATATTCAACAATTCCAGGGTTTGCAGATACTCATTTGAAAAAACAAGTTGCTAAAGGTGATGTCAAGGCTACTTTTGTCAGTTTGGCTAGAAACCGTGATTTATGGTCTTTGATTGGATCAATTAGAAACGTTCAAGATCGTTTCAACAATAAATACAATTACGATTGGGTTTTCTTGAATGAAGAACCATTCAGTGAAGAGTTCAAAAGAACAACTAGAGCCCTTGTCACTGGTGAAGCTAAGTTTGGTTTGATTCCAAAAGAGCATTGGTCTTTCCCTCCATGGATTGATTTAGAAAAAGCTGATGAAACTAGAAAAACAATGAAGGAACAAAATGTAATCTACGGTGATTCTGTTTCTTATAGACATATGTGTCGTTTTGAATCTGGGTTTTTTTACAGACATGAATTATTACAAGATTATGATTATTACTGGAGAGTTGAACCTGATATCAAAATCTATTGTGACATTGATTATGATATTTTTCAATTTATGAAGGATAACAATAAGAAATATGGTTTCACAGTCTCAATTCATGAATATCCATTGACTGTTGCTACTTTATGGGATGCCACTAAAGAGTTTATTAAGGAAAATCCACAATACTTGGCTAAGAACAATATGATGGATTTTGTTTCAGATGATGGGGGTGCTTCTTATAATATGTGTCATTTCTGGTCTAATTTTGAAGTCGGTGATTTAAATTTTTGGAGAGGTGAAGCCTATACTAAATATTTTGAATTCTTGGATCAAAAAGGTGGATTCTTTTATGAGAGATGGGGTGATGCTCCAGTTCATTCAATTGCTGCCGCTCTCTTCATGGAAAGAGATCAAATCCATTATTTCTCTGACGTTGGGTATTTCCATAATCCTTTCCATACTTGTCCTATTAATGATAAGTTCAGATTAGAACATAAATGTATGTGTAATCCAAAACAGGATTTCACATTCAATCCATTCTCATGTGGTGAAAAGTATCACACTGTCAATCAATTGGTTAAACCTGAAAATTGGGAAGACCACGTATGATGATATATGGTTATGTTATATTTTGCTAACATTTTCAATGTAAGGGAAAAGTATCTAGCCAAAAAATATAAGTGCAGACGAAGGAATCCTCGAATTCTGGTGACATCTGATTGTTTTCTTTTTGATATATGGATTATTTGTTTTTTTGCTCTGATTTTTCTTCAACGCCAATTTGTTATATTAGTTTTTCTTGATTCTTGCTGTTGTTGATATGGTTTCGTTATGCGTTTTGTGTCAAAAATTTTCAACATATTTCTATCCTGCAACTCTAAGTCAGTAGTGGCGATACAGTAAAAAAAATATCACCCCTCTATCGATATTAATTATTATATGATAACAAGTAATCAAATTTTGTAGCTTAAAATACTTCTCAGTTCCTTCCTAATATAGCCAAACAGCTAGTACGACCACAGTTACATCGCCCACGCCTTGATAGATGATCCAACTGTTCAGTTGATAAGCCAGTCTGCGGTTCGAATCCACTGCGAGCTTGATGATTGACATTGCTATCAATAATTTCACCACGCCTCAATCTCATTTGATGGATAATTTGACGTTGCTCAGCTACCCATGTCTCACATCGTGAAGATTGATAGGCCTGCAATTTGGCTTCAGGATCTTTCAGCTTTCCACAAACATCCACAAAATGATGAAGGGAGGATGTTTCAAACTCATCACCATGACTTAGATCAACAATATCTACATCATGGGTTTGATTGGATATTCCCGTTTGTGGTCTTATATAAGGGACCTCAACGTAAGTTGGAGATTGATCTAATCTATCAGTCATATCATGATCTTTTGATGATTCAACAGTTGAAGGTTCGGATGGACTTTTAACATTTGAATGGCCAGACTTGTTCACTACCGCTGTATCTTCAACATCAAACGATGGTGGGTGTGACGGAGCATTTGTTGAACTCGATGATGATGATTGTGCAGGCCTTAAATTTAATAATTTCATGCCAATTGAAAGTTGATCCATACTCATGGTTGTAGACAACTGATTGATTATCGATCAAGTGAAGATCAAAAGCTCACAAAGAACAAAGAGAGATCATCATAAAATGTTGCTTTGGTTTAGATATAAGATCACTCTCATGAGAAGATTTGATAATTAAGTATGAGAACAATAACCTGATCGAGAGTAATATATTCATAAAAGTTCAATGATCACTCGTAGAACGATAATAACGTCCAAACTAGTAAAAAGACATACACCAAGAATACTGTAAGTTTGAAGTGGAACATCTATATTTCTGTGGCCCATAAGTTAGGTGTATCATAGGAAAGACATCATAAAGGAATAAGCATTTTTTGTTTGACACAACCGGAGTAATTATTATAGTGGCCCTTAACAATTCTTCAAATTATGACAGAATAGCCCGACAATGTGTAGCGACTTATACTAAATACCCAAATGCTGATTCATATTTTCTTTCCACTCTTCTGGTCTCGTCAGCTCATTAACAAGGAAATACTTATGAGTACAAAACTTTCCACTCCAAGTAACACTCTGTTTTTGATTACAGATGCATCTGTTATGCAATCTAACGTCTTTCTCCATTGGACATATAGTATAATCTGGATAATAATACCCCAAATCAGTGAAGAAGTGTAGGTCTTTCAAGCCTAATAACAATGAGACCCCGATTGTTCTCAAAGGGGCATCACCCCATCTTTCATAGTATATCCCGCCAGCGAGATCCATTGATTGGGCATATGTTTGATAAGATTGAGATCTAAAGAAGGTCAAGTCACCAATTTCAAAGTTTGTCCAGAACGAACAAGATGAGTATTGATCTCCACCATCTGGAGAACTACTTGTTACAAAGCGGAACATACTATCTTTTGGTAACAGATCTTTATGCTTTTCCATAAATTCAGCAGTTGTATTCCAAATGGTTGGCATTGCTTTTACATTTTCCCTTGTTCCTAATATAAATCCGTACTTCTTGTTGCTTTCTTTCATGAATCTGAAAACATCATAAGTCACATCACAGGTCAATTTCATCTGTGGTTCAATTCTCCAGAAAAAGTTATATGGTTTCAACGCTTCATGTAAGGCAAAAAATTTGAGCCAGTATCTAGCACGATGTCTGTAATCCAATGAAGATCCATCTGGTATTCCAGCTTCTTCAAGTTTGGATCTTGCTTGGAAAGATATTTCTGGATCAATATGTTCTGGAAACCTCCATTCATCTTTACTGATGAGTCCATAGTGAACCTCACCAGATATTACACTGGAAGTCAACTCTTTAAACTCTGTAGTGAATGTATCATAACTCAAAAAGACCCAATCATAGTGATATCTCTCATTAAATCTGTCTTCAACATCTTGGGCAGTTTCAAGAATTTTCCAAAGATCGGCATTGGAACAAACAGTCAAGAAAGTCGCTTTCACTCTTCTACCATTATCATTTGGTTTATGAATTATTCCTTGCGCTAAATCAGACTTTGTGACAAGAATTGGACTATAGACTGAAGTTGACGTTATTGAGTAAGGAAGGGGACATAATGTTGATAGGTAATATGCCAATGAAACCAGGGCTATGAGTAATAATGTCGTTTTCGAGCGACGATTGTCCATAATGGAGGTGTGTGACCTAGGGTGGTGCTCTCTCATATCAACCAGGGAGTTGATGGGAATGAAAATCAATTCAAAGTTTCAACTATGAAAAAAAGATCTGCGGCCTGATGATCGACTCAGTACATCAAAAGAGAAAATTCAGGCTTGATAAACATTGGCAGTCGCCCATATCGGTGGGATCTTGGAGTTTTTTTCTGGGGTTTCAACACAATCACATCGATACACCCAATATTGATGTAGAAATTATTCAACAAAAAAAAAATTGTGAACTCAGGGTTGGTCCCGGTACGTGGATACTCATCTAGTCCTCAGTCATCTTCTTAACTTCTATTTCCCAGCTTGTAGCCATCTGAATAGAATTCCAGATATAGTAGGAGTTCTTTGTGCACCTACCAAAAATGTACAATCTGTACGATGAATTTAGATGGTAATAAAAGTTTTTCCGAAATAGCTTCTATGGCCAAGTTGGTAAGGCGCCACACTAGTATGCAATGTGGCGATCGTCAGTTCGACTCTGACTGGAAGCAAAATTTCATCTTTTTTTTTTGAATCCAACTCTTTTTCTACAAGCAAAACTTCATTCTCTTAATATATGAAGAATGTTCACGTTACGGATGGTTCATAGGATAGAATAATATGCACAATCAAGCTGAAACTGTTTCATTGATCTGATTCTTCACAGCAACGCTCAGCGCTGGTTTATCATTCGATAACAATATTGCCTGATGAACTAGCTGTACTCTGATCCTGGCCGAACTCATTTAGAATATGGTGAGGTATAAATGATTTGTTGTGTCTCCCAACCCTTTCTCTTCTCAAAAGAAAGTCATATTTTTTCAATAGTCTTCTTTTTTGGAATTTTATTGGCAAATATGGGAAGTATCCATTCTTTTCTTCAAAGCTCAAGCTCTTCAAAGACCAGATGACAACAATCCAGAAGGCATTGTAACTGATTACACTTCCCCATGTTGCACTGTTTGTCCAACCTAAGATCGCAGTGAAGATCATCCATAACCCATCCATCTCACCATTACAACAATTGACATGCCATACTGAATTTGAGATATCATAAGAACCAGGACCTGAACCAACTTCCGACATGTCTTGTCCATGGCACAAATTGATGTATCTCTGTAATTCAAATTGCCATATGCTTTTTGAGAACAGCCCTGCTGCAATCAAGTACAATAGTGAAGTTGTTGAGATTAAAAAAATTTTTAATGATAAAGAGTTTGAACTTCTGTAGATATAATAACCAACAATTGCAGACGTGATGATCGCAAGTAAAGAGGACAACGGTAATGTTGTCAATGGCTGACTGATACCAACACCTCCAATGAAGACAAAAGCTTCTAGTGATTCTCTCAGACATGTTATGAATGGTAAGAAGAATAATGCATACTTCTCCATATAGATTTTAAAACGTGATCTCGTTGAGTCTGGTGAAAGTTCTTCAGGGCTTCTTTGAATCAATACAGAGGCCAATTTGACCCTAAACTTCTCTCTTAGCTTACTCAATCTCAAGAAAAACAACCCCATAATAGAAATTACCACAGAGGCTAACATACTTAAGCCACCTTCATAATAATGTTCACTCAATGACCATAAGTCAGTACCAACGACATAGAAAACAACAATGAATGATCCCCCAATGATGAAGGAGATCAAAAGACCTAATACACTCCCAGATAGTATCTGTAATCTGAACTGTTTGTATAGTTTCTCACCAGTCTCCGTCAACTCTTCTGATCCCTCATTTATGATATCGGCGACATCTGAGTTTATTGATTCGTCTATCAGTAATAGTTCCGCTTCAGTGGCTGTGTTGATTCTGTAGCTGGTATTGCTATTGTTAGAATCCCTTGATGTGGTTGTAGTGATTGATTCTCTCGAATGGTTGAGAACTAGAGACTGTTTGAGAAATGCAAGTAGAATTGACACAATAATGATGATTTCTAAAGACTCTCTTAGAATGATGAAAAAGATTCCAAAGGAGAAAACGTCGTCAAACAAAAGAGACATCATTATGATTTTGTAACTTTAGCAATATATATTCGCATAGGATTTGATCAAGAGAAACTGAAGAGTTACAATAGTTTGATCAAAAAGATAACCTTTTTTTTTTTCTTTAATCCCCGAAACACCCAAATACTACGTCATATATAAGCGATGCGTGCTTTCTTCATTTCTGTTATTGTTTCTAAAACTACTTTATAAAATATGGCCACCACTATAGATAAAATAGATTGATTAGATCATTGTGTGATCTTGGATTTCCTATGACTATCACCCATCATCGTTATTTTCTGTAACTTTTTCAAATGGATGCTACTATATCCAAACAATCCAGCCATTGAAACAAGGGACACCACTACAACGAGACCCATCCCCCAATTTTGTTCTTCTATAAAATTCTCTAGATTCATACCATAGGCTGATGCAAGAAACATTCCAAAAGTCAAACTCAATAATCCAATGGAGAATCTTAATCCTAACAACATCAGTTGATTTCTATGTGAGTCAAGGATAATGTTGATGATCTCTTCAGTTGTTCTTACATTTGAGATTGAGTTATTGATAGTTTGAACGATTTCATCACAATGTTTGTAGTATGACTCAAGTAACATCTCAACTTCTGAATGATCATCATCAGCCCTTGGTTTACCATGGACTTTATCAGTCAGATACATCCCTGCCAAATCATCATCATTGTCTAATAATTCATCAAGAACATCTCTCACTAAAGTTGTTCGTTGTGCAAATGTAGAAATTTTCTTGTTTTGAATCAATAGATTCCTTAATTTGTCTCTTGTAACATCTTCTTCCAAATCAGTTAATAAACCTTTTGTTACGGTTAAATTAACCTTCATCTCAGCAGTTAGGTTATGAAGCGCAGAAACCAAGATAGCCTCAAGTGCTCTTATCTCATAAGGCAGACCATATTGATCATTTGGGACCTGTAGTCTTGATTGTAGATCATTAATAAATTGATTCTGTGAATCTGAGTTCCGTATGGATAAATTATCAAAAAGTATAACAACATCAGCTTTTATCAGAGCTCTGATATGCAATAGATTTACGACTATCGAATCTTTTCTAACAGATATCGAAGGTGCTATCTCAGTTCTATGTCCAGTCTTTTCAATCTTTCTCAAGTCTCTAGGGAATAACCCATATTTTGATATCAGTTCAGATCTTTTGATCTCTTTGGAAACAGCAGATAAATTACCTCTAGAGTCAAACACAGTACATCTGAAACTAACAGCATCAGTATGAGATAGTTGATTTCTATGAATGAGATTCTTTTCAAGTAATAATGTGTCATATTTTTCTGGTTGATTGGGTACTTTTATCTGTTTTGTGAGATGAAGATGGAGTGGTGACTTAAAAGATATATATCTTACAAATCTGATGAAATTTGAACCTGGGAAACCCCAGTATGTTGACCTAATCAAAGTGGGGGACATTCTGGGCGTCATGAGGTTCATTTAATGAAAGAATTTAGAGGTATTGGACTTAACAATAAGACAATGAGCTGAGTGCAGTATCAAGTTGATGATGGGACATTTTTGCAATGGAATAACTACCCGGCCGAAGTCACCCCAATATAATATACAGCTTAAGATATATAGAGAACAGTGAAAGATATATATACACATTTTTCAAGTCATTTTTAAACTACTTGAAGAGTATAAAAATCATAGTGGTTTCTTCATTTTGAACGATGGTAGAATAAGCTCCACTCAGCGTTTCTTTCGGAATTATAGGCTTTTTGACTGAAAAGACATATATTCATGATGTTCTGCTCAACGTTGAAGAAGATGCATTCATCCATCCACAAGATTGCTTCTTTCTGTGAATCAAAGAACCAAATTGTCACTAGTGAAAAGTGATAAAACTTTGTTCATAGCCTGGTTCTCCCACTTCTCTACTTAGAGATTGTCTTGTTGTCCTTCCATTGAAATCCATACATGATCTTCAACCATTTCTTTGAGGTTTCAATCCCCTCCTGATTTCACCATTATTTCAAAGCCAAAATCAATCAAGAGGTTTTTCAAAAAAGTTCATGGTGATTAAGCTCAATATCTCATGCAATTTGAAACTAGTGAGCCTTTCCAAGAGATTTATCGTTCAACGATTGAGCCCATGTCAATTTCCAGTATATAAGTAGATCAAACTATGAGCTGAGTCCAGTTTTCACTCAGGAATTCTTTGATGAGTATCAAAATGATTGTCAAAGATGTATCAAAACAAAACTCCCATCATACATTACTCAGAATGTCATCAGACTGCTTCACTGTTTGAATGGATCTTTTGTCAAGTTTTGAAACTTCTATCCCCATTACATTGCAAAATAACAAAAATTATTAGTGAATAGAATAGTGGGAATTTCAGTACGATCTCGAAACGAAGATTTAGTCATCGTTTTAAACTCGTGAAACTGGAGTCAAGCTTTAGTTCATTATTGAGTGGATTATTATCATTGGTTCAGTGATATAAACTTTTGTTTTTAGAATTCTCCAGAACTGTGATCCTGCGAAGTTGAAACATTTGAAATTGACACATCTTACTTGTGTTGAATATCTATCAATTAAGTTTACCAAGAATTATTACTTGATCTATCTTCAGATAGGGAAAAAAAGTTTAAACTGATTGATTTATTCTTCAGGAGTGATAAAGTTTATGAGATTTCTAAAAATCTTGAGTCTTTAGAACTTACCGCTCATAATGAATTCAACAGAATGTAATTCAGAAAGTTTTTGTTTTCAATACATAAAGAAACAAAACGTGGAGAACATCAAGTTTTAAAAAACTTGGGTAAATTGAGATTGAAAAGCATTAGAATCACTGAATCGTTAAGTGATCAGAGAAACATCTTTCAACTAAAACTTGATGTGATTTTATCTATCACTAAGATATTACAAGATGATATTTTGGATTTCAGATCAGTTTTCTTGATACCTGATTTATTTCAAGTTTGAAAAGAGTTTTTCACTGTTTGATATCATTAATTTCAGCACTTTTGAAGAGTTTGAACTTTCATTTCATTGTTTCTTTTATGATTTTGAGAAGCATGCAATCGAAAAGAGATATTTATTCTCATTATGGAAAAAGATTTAGCAGGAAACCATAAAAAATTCAAACAAAGTGTCCGTGTGGATAACTATGTGGATAACTATGTGGCTTCAGTGATTGGGAAATCAAGAGTAATTTACTTTACAAAATAATCAGAGCTAAAGACATGATAGTGTAATTTTTTTTTTTTTTCTTCAATTCAACAAAATATACATCGGATTTTGGGATCTTCTTCCCTTGAGTCCCTTTTAATGATTTATCTGTTAAAAAACAGAAAGACTGACTAACATTTATTCGTCTTCACTGTCAGATTCTTCAGAATCCTCTTCAGCTGCTTCTAATTCTTTACGTTCTAATAGAGCTTGTAATTCAGCATCTTCAGTAGCAGTAACAGCTTTTGGAGCCATGGTAATAGTAGCAGAACCACCAACAGCAGTAATTTTTTCATCAATAGTTTCCAAAGCTTTTGTCAAGATATCAATACCTTGTTGTTTATCTAAAGCTTGAGTTGTGACAACGTATAATGGGGCAGCAACCAATTTAACTTTAACTTGTAAAGCTTCAGTGGATAAATCTTCAGCAGCTCTCAAAGCAGCTTTAATAGCATCAATACCTTCATAACTGAAACATGACACTTCAACATCAGCACGAATTTTGATAGCTTGAGGGGTTAAACGACGAGAGATATATGATTTTAATTCAATCAATAAATCTTCTGATGGGGCTTGAATATCTTTAAAAACGGTATCATCAGTAATTGAAATTTTAAAAGCATCATAAACATGACCATATTTTCGACTTAATGGCCATCCAATAGTTTGATATAAAGTTTCCAATGGGATACCAAATTTTTCAGCACAATGACGCAAAATTGAATGTGCAGCTTTTGATTTATTATATCTTTCTTCACATTTTATAATATCTTCTGAAGAAACACGACGTTTTGATAAATCAATATAACCTTTTTCTTTATCAACTCTCAATACGACAACAACTTCATTTTTACCAACTCTAATTAATTTTTGAATTGAACGAATACGTCTTCTTGATAATTCTGAAAGTAAAACCATACCTTCAATATTGTCATATTCTAATAATTTCACATATGCACCCATTTCAGCAATTTGTTGAACATTGACCATCACAACATCATCAACCTCTGGGAACTTGTTCTCATAGTATCTACAAGTGGAAGTACTCATTTCTATGAATAAATTTTTTGAAGTTAGTCATTTTGAAAACTATTTTGGAAAACCTTTGCAGGACAAAACCGTCACTAGTAAATCTGGTAATATTTTCTTTCTTTTTGTGTGAGAAACAAAATCAGCACCAGAACCTAGCAACAGTCCATGATTATACATACTTGTCTTTCAGTGTCTCTTGAAAGCTTCTTATACAAAAAACTAAATTTATCTGTTCACTTGAAGTTTTCAATCTCATCATTTTTTCAAAGACAAGGTAAGATAAAAAAAAAAAAAAAAAATAAAAAAAAGGGAAAAAAAAAAAAAAAAAAAAAAAAAATTCATTCATAGCGAGTATTGAAAAATACCTCATGTCACAATATCTTCCTTGTTTTGTTGTAGTACTAGCTCATGGATTAATATATAATTGATAAAGTCATGGGATTCCACTATATAGTATTAATTCTTATATATGTGTTATGGGAACAGTATTGGAGCAGCTATATATGGTTATAACATTTTGGGACCCCCAAAATACCAAGCATCCTTACGTCTATTGATAGTACTAATTCCTTGTTAGCCACAGCACGATTCTTTTTTGTTGATCAACATGATGATCATGATCAGCCTAGAGAAGGCCGAAAGATGATAACAGGGCAGATTCGCGGCCTTCTTCCGCCTTGGCTAAAAGCGTAAAGACATAATTTGTTAGACACTTTGACCATCAAACACTTGTAAAAAAAAACCATAACTTGCAATTTATTAAAGATGTTTTGCCAACGTCGTCTATATTTGCTTGTTTTGTTTTGTTGTTGTAATTAATTAATCATTGTTCTCTTTTCAGATCGTACGGTCCTCCTCTTAACAACGCAGATCTTGAATTGAGAGTCCATGAACCACAACCAATATTGACCCAAAGCAGTTCCACAAACATCACCAACAGGTCCTCAAACAGTAGAAAACTTGACTACTCGTTTTCATTCCACCTTGAAAAAGCGCGTCTGCCTATTGTTCTTCTATGTCTAGGTCTACACCACCATCAATACTTCAACTGCAAACCGAGAGAATGGATAGGCCAAGCAAGCTCCCTATACAATCCACGCCTATGCAAAAAATAAGGCCAACGGAATCCAAGATCCCCAGTCCGTTAAACTCACCAACGCTTCGAAATATAACACCATCTAAAAATACACCCATAAGGCAATCCAGCGTGAAGATGGATGGTAACAATATCAAAGTCATTGCAAGATTTAGACCAGAGAACAGTAATGAAGCAAAAAGAGGTCGTTCCACGTTACTAAACAATTCCGATGAAGTTACAGTGTCAATAAACAATGAAATGTTTACCTTTGATAGAATATTTCAACCTCATGCATCACAAGCTGATATATTCAATTTCTCAATCACTCAAACAGTTGATGATTTCTTTAATGGTTATAATGGTACTGTTCTTGCTTATGGTCAAACCGGCTCTGGGAAATCATATACAATGATGGGCAATGATATAAATGATCCAAAGACGAAAGGTGTTATTCCAAGAATCACTGATTTGATTTTCGACAAGATTAAAGATGGAGATATTAATACTGAATTCACTTTGAGCGTGTCATACATGGAGATTTATATGGAACAGATTAGAGATCTATTGATCAATCCTAGATCTCGCCCAATTAACTTGAAAATTCATGAGGATCATATTAATGGTATCCATGTTAGATACTTAGCAAAAGTATATATTACAAGTCCAGATGATCTTTATGCCGCATTGAGTCGAGGTTCAAAGATGAGAAAAACAACATCCACAGAAATGAATGAAGAATCCTCAAGATCACATGCCATTGTTCAATTAAACCTGACTCAAGAGAATCCTCAAAGTAATAGCATAAGAAGTAAATTGTTTCTTGTTGATCTTGCTGGTAGTGAGAAAGTTGGGAAGACTGGCGTTACAGGTCAAGCTTTGGAGGAAGCTAAAATTATCAATAAATCATTGAGTGCTTTAGGGACTGTTATAAATTCATTGACTGCTCCAAAAAAAATGCATGTACCATATAGAGATTCTCAACTAACGAGGATCTTACAGGAATCATTAGGTGGTAATTCAAGAACAAGTTTAATTATAAACTGTTCACCATCAACATATAATAAAGCTGAAACACTTTCTACTTTAAAGTTTGGTACAAGAGCTAAAAAAATTAAGAACAAAGCACATATCAATTCTGAACCGAGTAAACAAGATCTATTACATCAAATTGAACAGTTGAGAAAATCAAATGAAGACCATCAGTTAAGAGTAACTGAACTTGAATCTCAATTAGAACAATACAAAGCTGGCTTCAAATCAACTAATATTCCAATGTGTTCATTATCTGATAAATCCCAACAACTTTTATTGAACACAGCAGAAAAGAAGTCTTTGGACTACTTTCAAAATAAAGTTTTGCAGTTGACTGCATTGTTGACTCAGGTTCCCAATATTACTGCTCCGCATTATCAATCCAATGTTTCACTACTACAACAAATAGAAGAATCCCAACTAGTCAACCGAACATTGATGATGGACCTAGAAGATAAATGTGTCAAGATTATTGATATGGAGCAGGTGATTGACGATCTGGAGTTGAGTTTAGAAAAATCAAATGAGACTAATGACGATAACAAGATAGCTAACAGCAAAGTTGTTGCCTTGGAAAAAACCTTGGAACAATTCAGTATGAACATGCAAGAAACTGAACTGGAGAATGATAGATTAAGAAAAGAACTTATCAAGACAAAAAATATTGCAGAAGGGAAAGATAGAGCAATACAAGAATTGGAACTAATGGTCCAACCTCATACCAGGTATTCAACTACGTTGACAATGCTCAAGACGAAATTTTCAAGCATGAAAAATTATACCACAAGTCCAGTTAGTGAGAATTCTCTTACAAGTAATAATGGTCATTCTGATAACCAAGGGTTTGGAATTGGTGAACATGCTGATAGATCATATGATTCATTGACTAGTCACAGTTCAAGTAATTATTCGTTTTCTGGTAATAGTGGAAGTCACACAAGTTCAAGACCTGGTAAATTGGGGTTGAATTTGAATATAATGAGACCAATTAGAGGTGGTCCAAGGGTGATTGATGAATTTTGATGATGATTATCACTATCAACATCTTTACTTTGATGATGAATTTTGGATATGTATAAAATATATTCAAACAAGAATTTCTTGTACAATAATGATGGTTTTGAGGATATAGTATTATTGTACTTATAAAACCGGAAAACGGTTAATAGAGTTTATCATAAAAAAAAAAAAGTGAGGAAGGGATATTGATAACTTTAACGAATAAGAATACATTCATCTAGCTATTAATGAATAATGGCATTTGATCGTGGGATTTTACAACGTTTGTAAACTAAGCTTTCTATTCTAATATTTATTCATCTTTCAAATGCAACTTCTCCATTTTTCAATGACAGAATAGGACGAACATCTGTAGTGAGTCTCAGCGAATTCAACAATGGAATTAAATTCAACAAATCATTGTCACTCGGATCATTAATCCAACCTTCAACAACTATAGCATTGTTTTCATGTAATGCATAACTTATGGGTGAATTATCAATGATTATGAGATTGTTCAAATTCTTATCAACAGCTGTTAAATCCTTGATATAGCCTTGACCTTCTCTCAATGTACAATGATTTCTATAAAATCTTTGACTAAAATATTTTCTTTCAGTTTCCAACAGATCTATAACAGGATCTGCATATTCTTTAACACTTGCCGTGAATATCACCAGGTTATACCATTTGGACACTTGTTTTAAGAAAAGATCACAATAAGGTCTTTTATGAACCGAGTATAAAGTAGCCACTTGATCTCGAAGTTTAACTTCAACCATATGGCCATTCGACATTCTTGTACCTCTTGATAACGAATGCACCAAAGTTTCATCGAGATCAAGGATCAATGTTTTCTTCACATTGGAATTGATAACACTCACAGGGAAGACCGTCTTGGGAAAACTGAATTGCCTTGAACCACCAGATGTTATCAATGATGATGGCGATGTTGGAGATTTCAAATCAGTGTTGGGATTGGTATTTGAGTCAGCTTCTAACTTCTCAACTTCTTCGTCCATTTCCATGATGGTAGTATTTGAAAGAGAAGCATTGAAACTTGTTGATGATTTAGAGTTTTTAAAATCTTGATTCTTAATATCAAGGTTGAATTCTAGATCTGCCTCATGGACTTTATTCTTATTTCTTCTTTGTTCGACAACATTCAAAGGGAAAGTAATGATAAACCAACAAAACAAGAAAGGCCGTAGAATGAACAAGTTTGGAATGAATAGTATGAGTCTTAGTATGTATGGCATTGAAGAATCGTCTTCTTTTTGTTGGTCATTTCTATGTGATGATGATAAAGAGGGTTTCTGGTTAGCGTCGATCTCTATGGGTTGGTCATTCTTTGTAAGTGGGTCTTTTGGAATGATTTGTATGGTATCTTTGGGACTCCGAAGAGCATCATCCACTCTATTTGCAAGATATGAGATTGAGTTCATTGTTGAGGGTGATAATTTCCTTATGTATGTTTTTAGTGTCAAAGGGATATGAGTCTTGAGTTTAGGCTTTGTTGGGAAATGGGAATATGCAATGAGTTTTTAAGATATTATGAGTCCTGAGCAAAAGCAAAGCACAGTTAATAATCTAGAAGATGATAAGAATGTTCTAAGAAGATGAATGAGAGTGAAAGAAGATGAGATTTGTTGGTGTTGTTGTCTTTAAAATGGTTGTGCGCTTTCCTTTATTTGGGCTTTCTCTATTTCTAGTTTGTTGGGCCAACCGAGTTTTGTTGCTGATTTGTGTTTTTTTTTTAGACACAAAAAAGTTCTGGCAGGAAGAGATTACCTGATCGGGGAACATTTCTCTTTTTTATGCCAATTTGCAAGTGTTTGTGGAGATCATCCCGCCAAAAATGGCAAAAACGGTTGAAAACAGGAGCGAAATTCTCAAAACGCTAAAAAAATCAAGCCGAGGCTGAAAAATGTGTCATTTTCCTCACAGATCACAAAAAAAAACCCATTGAAAGTTGGAGAAAGGCGTGGGAAAACAGACCGAGTATAAAAACTCCAATGAATTCTCATTTTTGTTTTCCCATTTTTTTTTTTCATTAGTCCTACTTTCGAGCAAAGATCATGAAGCTTAACGTTAACGGGAAAGTCGCAGTCATCACAGGTGCCTCTAGAGGACTCGGTCTCAATTGTGCTGAAGTGCTGGTGAAGAACGGGGCAAAAGCTGTATACATCACCTCCAGAAAAGAAAAAGCGGTCAATGAAGCTGTCAAGTATCTAGAAGGAATTGCTTCCAAATACAACAAGAACTCAAAGATATATGGGATTGCTGCTGATGTTTCTAATGGTGCTGGTGTGAAGAAATTCTTCGAGTTTGTCGAGAAGAATGAATCCCAAGTTGATATCTTGATTGCAAATGCGGGTGCTTCATGGGGTGCTTCACTAACTGAACATCCAGAAGAGGCATTTGATAAAGTTCAAGATTTAAACGTCAAGGGTGTTTTCTTGACTATACAAGCGTTTTATCCATTATTGAAGAAAGCCGGTACGGCTGATTATTCTTCAAGAGTCTTGATCATGGGTTCAGTTGCTGCTTTTAGAACTAATGCAATAGAAGGTGGTACATATGGTTATCTTGCTTCAAAAGCAGGTGTGACACATTTGGGGAAGAATCTCGCGTTGGAATTAGGCCCTCAAAATATCAATGTCAATATTCTTGCTCCTGGGTTCTTCCCAACAAAGATGTCTAATGGTCTATTGGAACAGTTTGGGGATATCTTTGTCACCACTAATCCTAAACAAAGATTGGGAAAGCAAGATGATATTGAGAGTGTTGTACTATTCTTCTCTGCCAAAGAGTCTGACTACATCAATGGTGCTGTGATCCCAATTGATGGTGGAGCTCACCTTGGAGACGTTCATGTTGGTGATGCCAAACTTTAACCTGAAAATTATCTTGTTTTAGGTACTATAGAAACTTATTATGATATTTTTAATGATCGGATAGTGTAAACTTTGTCGGTCGTAGATTCTGAGTCATCTTTGTCATATCATGTGTATTATTAAACATTAAAACCCGTTAACAAATTCATCACTTTCATAAGGTTCATCACTTTCATCAAAATTGTCTTCATCCATCATTGCTCTACCAGATCGTATCAGATCCTTTATCTTGTTGGTTAGGAACCTTGAGGATAAAGCAGAGGGACTTCCAACTATATTATTATTATCATCATCACTGGTCAGGTCATGTTTCATTGATTTCAAAGTCTTATTGACCCTCAAGAAATCTAATCCATCCTCTTCATCTTCGTCTTCTGAAGAGAGCTCTAAGTTATTGACATAATTATCAATGTTGTTAAGAAACTGTTGTGGTAATGTCAACGTACGACCTGCTCCTGCTTCTACATCTGGAGGTTCTTGATTCATTTTTTGTTGGCTTGAGGAATCGTTAGATTCTGAGATCTGTCCATTCTCAATATTATAGTTGGTGTTTAATAGATTAGAGCTAACTGGGATCGTTCTCAAATCTCTAACAATATTAGCTCTTCTCAATAGGTTTGTAGTGGTTGAGATATCACTATCATAGTCATTCTCTTCAGGCTTTATCAATTTCAGTTGAACTGTATTATAACTTTTACAATTATCACATTTCAAGCCCAGTACATGATATGGTGACGATGACTTCGCATTGCAATCATTGCAAGAGACAACACAAGACCATTGAGAATAAGGGTATGGTAAAGGCTGTAAAGAAATTTCCATATCCAAAACCCTAAATTGTGCCTCCATATTCAGCACAGTTTTCTGACAGGTTGGGCATTTATATGAATGTCTCGAATGATCATCAAAGCAGGTTTGATGAATTGCATGACCGCAAGACATGAAGACGACGGATTTGAAAGAGGTGAACATAAATTCACCACAAATTGGACAGTCAGATTGAGTTGCCCTTTCAATACATTTATGATCATCTTGAAGTTCAATGGCAAGACAGGCATTACATCCGTCACAATGAAAGAAATCCTGTCCCAATCCCAAACCTAACCGACAGATGCCACAGTCATCACAGTGATAAATATCTTTTGTTTCATCGTTATCATATAGTTTGCACTTTGAACAGAAATATAAAGCAAATTTGATATCACAATTATCACAGAATTCAGTTAGGCCTTGAACATGCTGGCATTCCATACACATTACATGCTTCGTGTCTTTTCTTTTAAAGCTATGATCAGTGACGACTTCGTCATGACATAAAGGGCATCCAAACCATTTCTTACATTTAGGACACTCCATCTTACAATTTCTTTGATAATGTTGACACCCCATTTGAGTTTCTTGTTCATCATGATATTGAGGTTCCTTGTCTTCATCATTGACAATAACTTCCTCTTCCGATTCCATCCCGTCATCTGATGCCATGTCATCGTCTTCATCTTGACCATCATTCATTTCCTTTTTCAATGGACTTTTCTTATCTGCTTCTTTCAAATCTGCCGTTATCTGAAAGACTTCCTCCCCATTCTCATCAACAAATCTAACTTTAGCGTAATGGGCCCCCATCATTAACTTCTGTACCAATCTGTTCTTCTCATCTTCAGTCATATCCAGCTGTCTTATCTTCACTATACGTTTTCTCAATAGCATCTCATCATTCATTTCATTTTCTTCAATATGTGTTAGCTCTTCAGCTTCTGAGTTTGTGGGTCTCAAGTTATGTAGATGTTTTCTACGATGATGATGACGACGATGTTTCTTATCTTCAACACCGGGTTCCTTTATTTGTGGAATGATAACCTGATCCAGTAAGGGGATATCTTTTGGTTCAGTAGCAGGTTTGATGACTTGTGGTTCATAGTTATCCTCGGTATCAGAGTCTAAATCGACACTATTTTGAATGCCTGCATTCACTTGACTTTCTAGCAACACTCTAATTGTTTGAAATCTATCCAAAGCAGACTGAAATGAGAACCCACTCTTCAAATCGTCGATGAATGTTGATAGTTGCTCACGACGAGATAGAGTTTGTTGTTTTGGATCTCCAGTAGTCCAAAAACTAGGCATCCTGATTCCTGTGAAAGTTCCAATACCTTCAAGATCTCTCGTCATTGAATCATCAGAATCCACATCAGAACTCATATCAAAATCCCGATCATCTTGACTTGATTCATGATGTAACTCATCTCCTCCTTCGTCCACTAGGTCTAGCTGGCGCTTTGAAGACTGAGAAACAGCTGTTCCCAGGAACCCACTCAGCATTTTAACAGGATATAAACTATCACCAACACAAGAGACTAATAACTCCACTAACCTTCAGAAGGATTCGTAGAGGGTGGAAAAAGGCAAAAGGTCATTGTGATATCCGAGCAGCATAGTCACATGATAATCAAACATGCTTTTCATATACCCTCGGATGATGTTTTTGACAATAGCCAGCAGAACGAAGAAAAGTGTCTAAATCTGTCTGTTTGATGTTCCAGGCTTTGTTTCTGAACTACCTCAATTCAGTCAATAAAGACACACATAATGGCATTAAAAATCACTAGGTTCATCAATTTCGCAGGATTGAAAGAAGATGCTAAAAGTAGAAACTTTAGGTAAGTCTTCTCATCAGTTGCTTTGTGGCTGTGGTGACTTTTTTATGACACAATTCGTTTAGTAAAGGGAGTAATTGTTTACTAACATTGAAAATCATCAGTGTCTATGGTCAATGGTATGTTTGATGGTCGTTGTTAATTCTATTGCTACTAACAACCTCGAAGGAATGGTATTCTTTGTATCATCTTGTTGATCGCTCTAGGTATTGCAAATATCTTCCATTTCTCAACTGTTATCATTTTCTCCATTATTGCAATGTATGTATCATGATCTGGTGGCAAAAAGATTCACGAACTAACAACTACACGTCAAAAGTGTACAAGGGTTGGTTTTGATATTTGTTGAAATCCCATTCTTATTGAAAATATGTCCATTGAGTGATAACTTCAACTCATTTATCAATAAGTTCAATCAGAATTGGCCAAGAGCTGCTTTTTACTTAGGTATGTCTGTCCTTCAGTTCCTATCAATCATCATAATGGCTACCTCTTTGATCGTTCCAGCTATTTTCTTGCTTTTCAGTGCCATCTTTTATGCTTTGGCTGCCATGAAGCATCAAACTTTCCAAAATGGTTCAAATGCTTTCAATACTACAGCCGAAACTTTTCCAACAGATGCTGTCATTAGAGAAATCTTATGAAGACTCTCAGAAGGATGATGATGAAGCTCATCTACTCATGACCTTTCTTTGTTTGTTGTTACTGAAAAAATGAACTACTTTTCTCTTTCTTCAATGGAGAAACGTATTATACGGAACATGTATCAAAGTAAAACAAGAACTAACAACATCAGAATGATTGGGGGGATGGAAAAACTGTCCGGCAGTGCCAAAAGAAGGGGCCTGAAGTAAGATTGTAAAGGCATATCAATAGGATGATCCATATATATATGCGACTAAAAGAATAAACAATATCGGATAAAGGAACGTCTTTGAAATGAAACCAGGAAGAATAGTAAACGGAAGATCAAAAAATCATGAACAACATAGCGAAATGAACAAGCGAAACAGAACAAGAACAATAAATAAAAGAAACCATAGAACACACACAATATAAAACAACATGAAACACAAACAATTACCAAAACACTTTTTTTCCTCATTTTTCATATAAATCACAACTCAAATATCAGTACGATGATGAATCTTTCTCAAGTGAGCTTTGAGATTATCAGGTCTGTTGAATCTTTTACCACAATCAACTTCTTCACAAGCAAATGGTTTCTCAGAACTGTGAGATCTCATATGACGTTTGACGTGTTCGGGCCTTTGGAAAGCCGCATCACAAATTGGGCAATGATGCATCTTCTTAGGCTTCTTGGTTTTGTTATCAGCAGTTTCTAGATTTGTAGTTGATTGAGATTTCTGCATTCTCTTTCTTGGTTTCAAGATATCATAGACTTTGATCTCTGGTGGTGCTATTATACTGGATAAATTTACTGAGCTTTGAGATCTTGACAGGATTGATTTTGGAGTTGTGATGCCACTTTCTGACTCTCTTCTAACGTTATCATCTGCTAAAACGCCTTCATCTTCCTTTTCCTCGTCTTCACTCTGTTCAATGATGATTCCAGAGGATTCTCTCTTTAGTGGCCTGTTCGAAGGCGAGGACGGCTGAACAATAGGATCACAGATGAAGTTAGACTTTCCTGGTTTATTCTCACTCATCTTGGATGCCAATCTCATTGTTAAATCAGCAGCAGCCAAATAAATGGAGTCTCTAGAAGCTGATGATGTATCTTTATTCATGTTTCCTGGATTCATCAACATAACAGGGGAAATCGAAGACAGATGTGATTCTCTTTTCAAAGATGGAGTCGCTAAGGGAGTCGCAGCTGGTGAACCATGACGTGGTGAAAGAAAACTAGCTTGTGGAGTGTAGAAAGGATTTGTCCCACTCTGCGCAGGAGACCTGATTGAAGAAGTTGAATTTGAGTGTGGCAGAGTGATAACAGAAGCTGCACCAGATGCATCTAAAGATAATCTAGATCTGGTTCTTCTATGTAGATGTCTTCTAGTATTGGTGTTTGGAGTCGCGCTGATAGAGGTTCCTTTAAAAGCCATTGGAGAAGTAGTTGGTAAAATATGTTGCGATTGGAAAGAAAGTGAATTTTGACTTGGTGTTTGATATATTTGTGGTAGTGGTGTTGATAAACCAGCACTTGATAAACGTCTATTATTGGTACGACGTGGTGTAACGGTTGTGTTGTATGACATTGGTGAAGCCATTGACTCTTCTGAAACAGATGTTGACATTCCTAATAAAGGCATTGAATCAAAGGAGGAGATTGTATTCGTGGAAGTGGATGTCTTGATGGAGAAAGCTGTTTGAGTTGGCATGAACTCCATTGGTGGGTACAAATTGACTTGAGGATGGTCTTGTGTCCGGTGTGGCTGTTCGTGCTGTTGATGTTGTTGAATGAGATGTTGTGGTTGTTGTTGGGATTGCAATTGGTCTTGATTGTGTTGATACTGTTGATACTGGTCTAGTTTTGGGGGATATTGTAAGAATTGACCTTGCTTTGGGAGATTGTTGATCTGAGAAACAGGTACAACCAGATGTTCATCAGACTCCATTGTAAGTTGGTATTGGTTAGGCATATCACTTCCAGGATAAAAGAACTCTATTGGTTTGGTGTTCTCATCATTGTATAACCCATTATTAGTATTGGTGATGTTATTATGACCGTTGTCAGAGCCATCTGCATTGAAGTAAAAATTTGAAGGTTTCAACGGTGACGAGCTCAACATATTGGTGTATTGTGAGAACGACAGGGGCTGCTGTTGCGAGGGAGGAGAACTCATCATGGGAATTGATCGACTAATGAACTAACAAACTTGACACTTTTTTAAAGATTTTTTTCCCTTGATACACTGGGACTTCCGGATTAGGTAGTAACGCGTATTATATTTCTTTTCGGTAACGGGGACACACTGGGCTCTTCTTTGCTTAGCGCAAAATGGGAAAAACAGCAGTTAAGATTTTGGATATTTTGCAGGTTATTTTGGATTTGATATTGTTGTGGAGAGTTGTGTGATTGGAGGGAAGGATCGGGTTATGTGTGAATCCCTTGATTGATCTTTTGAAGGACCGATATTTGAAGTAAATCTAGATCAGGTGAGAAGCCAGATTGGGATCAAAAATAGAACGTTGAAAAGAGGAAATGATAGCAGATAGATAGGGTGGATAGGAGGATTGGATAGCAATTGGATAATACGATAGAACGTAGTTGATAGTTATAGCAAAGTGAGAGCTTGACTGGACTCTCTGAACTTATCAGACATCTATGAAAAGTTGTGAAAGAAAGTGAAAAGATTCCGTTCAAATTTTTGGGATCCATCATTTTTCGGTATGGGCAGCATCCACTTTTTTCCTCTAATTTCTCATGAGCAGCCGGGTGTTTGAAATGGGAAAATGAGGCTAGTGCTCAGTAGTTTAAGACTTGCTTCCACTCTCTCTCCGCTAGATAGAGAGTTCATTCATAATGCACAGTACAGTGGGTAGTTGAGCTAGAGATATTTTAAAGCGGCATGATGTGCTACGTTGATTGCTAGCGTCTGGAACAGGATGGAGCTAGTGATTGGAAACCGGACATGAGGTTGTCATGGAGCTGTGTTAAAGACTGGGCTACTCTTCAATCCGGTCGGCCCCTCTTGTAGAAGGCATGTATAATCTCTGCTATTACACAATTGTAACAACGACCCCAATCACTAGCCACTGCCAGCTTTTGCTCTACAGTATGCTCTATAAACCACCCGTTGAGCAGACTTCCTGTGTAAAGAAGCTCGTTATAAGTCGTTACTGGAGGTCGAGTTGCCAACCGCGTAGCCGTACTAGACAACCATAACATATCGTCGCTTAGTATAGCTACTTCATCTGTTCATAGTTCATAAATGACAATGTATTGATAAATCAGCTCTGTCGCAAGGATTCTAAGTGCGCATTGTCGATTTTTAGAAACGGTTCACACAATGATCCTCTGATAGTAAACCATTTGACTTGTTGTAACACTCCAGCCTTGTTGATGGGTCAGAGTTCAGATCTATCCTCCTATACCTCAAGTCCCAAGCCCTCCAATGTTTCACTCAAAACCCTACTCATCTTCAAAGTTTGTTAGCAGTACGGGAAGATTTCTATCAGAATAATAATGATAATTGCAGAGCTGCAAAACGCGAAAACAACTTATTTGCTAGACAGTACCACCAAATCAAAACAACCAGAAGTCGGAACGCGAAATTCTTAACAGCCCAATTACCCTTTTTGGAAAAGCACACGTGATCTAACATTTTTCGCGTTGGATTACGTAATGTTCAAGGACAATTCAGTTTAGACAGAACACCATCAGAATATATCCACTAAGAGTCATTACTTTGGATGGTAGATGTATTGAGCCGCAATTCTACACTGATCGCACTTGACTCATCATGAACTCTCTGTTGATCAATCAATTCTATAAACTAAACCAAAAAAACATTAGTGAACAAAACCCCATTAATGAATTTAAACAACCCTTCAACGGAACTCCATTCACATCAATCAGTGATGAACCAAAATATATAAGAAAAACAAAAATTAACATAAGCATAAGCATAAGCACATAATAAATATAATAGTAAAAGATTATGGACCTATTAAAGGATAAACTTCCTCTAAAGACCCAAGATCCTTATAGTGAATTATCATAATATCTGAATCTATTTGGATTCAGTGATGAAAGATTGACCTTTAGCAATGTTGGTCTTCAAGGCTTCTTTAGCTTTAGCAATTAAATCTTCTTCATGGGCAGTTAATTCACCTAAACCATGGATTTTAACAACACCTTTTGGACCTAAAGTGACTTCGGAGGCGAAGAAATCAATACCCTCATCTTTGAATAATGGAGATTCAACGAAAGTTGGTTCGATAACATCAACTTCACCATCTAAACCTTTCAAGACAGCACCGGCAAATCTAGCACCGGCTTGGGCCATTGATAAAGTAGCTGAACCAGCACCATTTTTAGCTTGAACAACTTCATCACCACCGAATTGAATTCTGTGGATTAAAGCATCTCTAACTTCTGGTTTCAAATTTTTGTGTTTGGTTTGAGATAAGATTGGAACGATGGTAATACCGGAATGACCACCAACAACGTTAACTTTTTCAGTTGATGGATCAGTACCAGCAATTTCTGACAAGAATCTTGAAGCTCTCAAGACATCTAAAGTGGTGACACCAAATAATTTATCTTTGTTGTAGACACCTTTTTGTTTCAAAACTTCACGAACAATTGGAACGGTAGAGTTGACTGGGTTAGAAATAACTAGGATAGCAGCATTTGGAGCAGCATCAGCAATAGCAGAAGCTAAATCTCTAACAATTCCAGCGTTGATGTTGAATAAATCATCTCTAGTCATACCTGGTTTTCTTGGAACACCAGCTGGGATCAAAACAACATCAGAGTTTGATAAAGCGGTTTTTAAACCATCTTGATCTTCAGGGGTGAAACCTTCAACTTTTGAGTTGGTTGGGATATGGGAGATATCTGCAGCAACACCTTTGGCACCTTTGATATCATACAAAGACAAGTTGGTGACTCTGTGGTTCAATTTCAACAATAAAGATAATGGTTGACCGATACCACCACCAGCACCCAAGACGGTGACTTTATAGTTTTGAGCAGCACTTGATGAGAATGATCTTTTAGCAATTCTGGAGAACATTGTGGATGAGATTGACTATATGACGTGAAGAAGACTCTTTTCCAAAAATAAATAGGTACAAAATAAATATTGAAGGGCCAATTGGTCTATATATAAGTTTCAAAACTAAACTCCTTTTAAAGCGTACGGTTCTACAATTCGTTGACTTTTTTCAATTTGTTCAGAAAACATGACCAAACCATTTAATGCGTGGGATGAACCGATCTCTCTTATGTAAGAGTTGCGTCTATCTTTATGTAAGCCGCGCTTGTTTCCAGCCAATCACATACAGTTTTCATAAGCAAAAGAATTGTCCGGCCCCGTTTAAGCAGCCAAAGACGACAACTTTACCAAAAAACAACGACGGTTTCTCTGAGTTTAGTTAGGCGATTTCCGCTAGCTCGCGCTGGCTGCTGGCTAGCACGGTAAATTGGTGCCAGACTGCCAGTCGCCAGAGCTCTAAAGGCCTATCTCTTCGATCAGTTAATGGACGACGTCGTCTGCAGAATATCGTTTCAGATGTTTGACCGTGGGCCTAAACCTAAATATTGGCGAATGATCAGGTAAGCACCTATTATATTAGCTGATTCAGCTCCAATATTTATAACTGGAAGGGGGTGTTCATTAGCATTCACTATGTACTTGGTGATCTTATCGAGGAGTTCCAATTCCGCTAGCTATGAAACATCCTTTCATAGTTTCAGCTTGACTTCTATAAACCTCGTACTTTATATTTTGACTGATTTCACCACGGAAGAACACTTCCGTTAACAAATCTCAATGTTTGACACCTTTCAACTTCGTAGTCAACTCGCCATTTCGCGAACTTATCGTGGATTTCCACTGGCCCATTACGTAATTACGTACGTAGTTTAGGCTCAATCCTCGTTTTCTAGTTATTGTTCTACCATTTCATACTGGTACTGAATAAGTGTGCCACCACTAGATTTATCTTGATTCAAGAGCATGATTGGCCGCCAATCTCGCATTTTATATACATCCTTAGTTTTAATTTACCTGATTTAATGATGATTCAATGGTTCGGAATTCCAATAGTATCACGTGGAACTACCCGGATTTTTATTTTTTTCATCAAAACTTTTCCAATATGGACAAAGCATGAGGAAGAGAGCACAGGGTTGAAATCTTTTCATAATTCAAAAAGAAATCTCAACTCAACTATGAGACCTCTATTGTTGAAAGGTCATGAACGTGCTTTGACTCAAGTCAAATATAACCGTGAAGGTGATCTTATCTTTACAGTGGCAAAGGATTGGGCCGCATCAGCTTGGTATTCTTTCAATGGTGAAAGATTAGGAACCTTTGAAGGTCACGAAGGTACTATTTGGACCATTGATGTTGATTCCACCACAGACTTAGTCGTTACAGGATCTGCTGACTCTACTATCAAATTATGGAAAGCTCAATCCGGTGAAAACGTTTACACTTGGTCAACACAAATACCTGTCAGAAGAGTTGAATTTGATCATACTGATTCAAAAATATTGGCCGTTATTGACAAAGTTATGGGTCATCCAGGTAGTATTTCAATCTATAACATCAACAGAGAATCCGTAAGTCAACAAGAAGCTGATCCAGTGTTGGAAATTGAAACTAGAGAAGGTTTCCAAAAAGTCACAGTTGCCGGATGGTCATACTTAAGTAAATATATTATTGCTGGTCATCAAGATGGTACCATTTCCAAATATGATGCTACTACCGGTGAATTCATAGATTCAGTGAAGATCCATGAAGGTTTAATCACAGATCTACAATTCTCTGAAGACCGTACATATTTTATCACATCATCAAAGGATAAAACCTCCAAGATCTTGGATGTTGATAATTTGAACATTTTGAAGAAATATGAATCTGATACACCACTAAACACTGCTGCCATAACACCATTGAAAAACTTTGTTGTTTTAGGTGGTGGTCAAGAAGCAAGAGATGTCACAACTACTGCTGCTAACCAAGGTAAATTTGAAGCTAGATTTTACCATAAGATCTTTGAAGATGAAATTGGTAGAGTTAAAGGTCATTTCGGTCCATTGAATTACATTGCAATTCATCCAAAAGGTACCAGTTATGCATCCGGAGGGGAAGATGGTTATGTGAGAGTTCATAATTTTGATAAATCATATTATGAGTTCAAATATGATGTTGAAATCACTGCAGAAGCAACTGCTAATGTCAATAGAGATCAAGATTAGCGATAAAAGAAGTTAGGGAATAACTTGCATTGGTTGCGGGGTTTTGTTATGTAAATTAAATTATAATGAACGGATTCTTTTTCATTTTCTAGAGGAAGTGAAGATCAAAGTATGGTCGACTTAGTAGGTAATTCTACAGTAATGAAAAATTCTATTCAAAACTAAACAGCACTCTCTATATTCTCCGAGCTAAATCTTTCATAACTTCATACAAGCTGTCATAGGTCACAGCAATCTATTTTTCACCTGAATCTTATTTACCACCAGCAGCAGCAGCTTTTCTAGCATCAGCTAAATATGGGCTTGTTAGTTTCCATTATTGTTCTATACATGCGAAAAAAAAAAGTGACTACAACTCACCTTCCGCTTGTTTCCTTCTCATAATCTCAGCAGCAGCTTCCATTCTCTTCTTTGGATCACCCTCTTGCTTCTTCCCCTCGGCAGCTTTCTTCTTTGCGTTCTTTTCCCTGGCCTTTTCTCTCTGATTTCCTCTGGACATTTGTTCTGTAGTACTCAAAAACAGGAAGAAATAAATTCTTTTGGTGGATTGGTTCTGTTTTTTTGGGCAATGATCGATTCTTGCAAAATCGGCTCACAGTCACAGGATGTCTTCGCGGCACTTACTACTGAGTACATGGTGAAATCGAACAACTTGAACTGTGATTGATGAACGAGTAAATTCAATTGAATGGATCAGGTAGCTAGTTTGAAATGAGTGAGACAGAGAATTCAGAGGAGCAGCTCAAAGAACAAAAGCTGGAGGCTGCTAAAAAGAAAGTATGTGGTAACGTTTAACCAAAGGATATGGATCAACAGCGAAACTAACAATCACCGTGTGCTAATAGTATGAAGAGCTGAAGAAGGCCAAGAACAAAAAGAAGAAGAAGTCAAAGAAGTCAAGTACTGATGAGAATGAACAGTCCCGGGAAGATAGTATAGAGCCAGTTACTGAATCTCAAGTGGAAAACGAAAATCCTCCGAATACTAATTTGGAGACTGAAATGGATGATGTTGTTGAAGAAACAAACCAAACTGAAGAACCTACTGATGAGCCAATAGTTGCTGACAATAAAGGTGTTGATCAGCCTGCTGAAGATATCTCTGCACAAGTAAATTTTGTTGATCAGGTGGATGCCGGTGGGGTTGAGACACAAGAAGGTGAAACTAATGTGGAAGACTTGATTCAGGAGGCTGGTAAAGAAGCTGAAGTTGAAGCTAAACCAATCGAGGAACCAACTGGAACAGAAGTCATCACAGACGAAATCAAGAACTTGGACATCACAGAACCTTCAAGGGAGACCTCATTAGTCCCAACTGAAATTGATGAAGATCAAGTTGATTCACTGTTTCCTGAAACTGGAAAATCATTCATTGAATCAATCAATGAAGGAACACTAAAAGATGAGATAAACGAATTGAAATCCGAGAACTCCAAGCTCACAAAGGAGAATGAAGCCTTGAAGGAAGAAGTCAAACTCCTAAAGTTTGAGAAATTGGGTCATCAAGAAGAAATTGAAACTCTTGAATCAAAAATAAAAGATCTTGAAGCAAAACTAGCGAAGGCCAGAGTTGATGCGCCAACCCAACAACACCATCAAAATCAACAACATCATGGTCGCTCAGCTTATGAGGATGAAGATCTATCGCTATCACCAACACCTTCATATCAACAACCATATCATTTCAACTCAAACTTAAGTCAATTTACTGAAAGAAATGAAAGTGCTTTGAGTTTGACTGAATTGAAAAGTAAGTTGAATAAGTGGAAAGGGTGGAATGTCGATATGACTTCTTGGCGAAGCATTGGCAGTGGTCCAATTGTTGAATTATAGATTATTTTCCTTTTTAATAGAAAGGACGTTTGTTAAGATCAACTCACTCGCAGAAGTGTTACAACAATATTAAATCATAACATGTAGTAGAATCATATTCATTAACTTTACCATCCACTTGGTCTCTTTTTTTTTTTGCTTCTAGAGCTATATACAAAGATCGATTGCCGATCCATTGATTACCATCTTTATCTAACACGACATAAAACTTCCCCTGCTAGATGTTGCTTAGCAGCCTCTGACAACTCTAGTATATCATTTGTACCCTCTACTCTCACTAGGATCAACTCACTAGGACTTAAAGGTTTTATTTTTCTAACTGATTTCCCACTGGCCAAATCTTTAATCTGTTCAGGATTTAAATGAATTCTACAGCTTGGTTTGGAAATCAAGCTGAATTGTGAAATAACCGGTTTAGAGTCTCTATATTTCATTCCCAGCCATAGTCTTCTTGTTGCTATATTATCTGGGGTGACCTCAGTAGGAGTTGCATCTGGGCCTTCGAAAGAGCCTCTTTGAATTGATGAGATGAAACCTTGTTTGTACAACTCGGATGCAACTTGAAGGTGCAGTTTTGTATATGGGATATGTGTGGTGCTCAGACGGACACGTGTGACGTTCTGGATGTGGGCTGCAACATTCGCTAGTTTGACTAAGGACATTCTCACTAGATTCTTTCAGTATGCTCCAGCAAAACAATGTATGGAGTTCTTTGCCTGTTGGTGAATTCTTGAATTTTTTTCCAGCTGCCAAAAAAGCGCCTGGAAAATTATTTCGCGAGACCACCCTTCATGAATCATTATTACTCGAACTTTCGAACTTTTCTGTGTACAATTTGGTCTCATCCCATCAGCTTCTATCAAATTCACATTGAACGTTCTCTTGTGAATACTCTGAATATGCTAAGAAGTCGTACAATATCATCCACTGCAAGATGTCAAGCTCTCATATCCCATTCTAAAGCTCATCATCTGGCAGCATCCAAAAGATACAATTCATCGTCAACTCCAAAAAAACAAGACGATAAAGCCAAAAACAAGAGTTCAGATAAAGCCATTAATTTCCGTAATTTCATATCAGTTGGTATAATATCTAGTATCATTCTGACTCAAGTGGTTGATGCTGTCAATAAAGAAAAGCCACTACCTAGAAGTATGTCCGAAAGTGAATACTATAGGCAACAACAAAGATTGAAACGTAAATTTTCATTGTTCAGTCCACAAGACAAGGAGGTATATTTCCTGAAGAGTGACAAACCTGTTGAATCCTTAACCGAACTTGAAGGATTTGAAGTTATTGATCCTGCTAAACTGGTATCACAAGAGAAGGCCGATGATAGCTCAAAATATCATGCACTACTAAACGATCCAGATACCGTTAAATTACCAAGAGGACTGGTTATTGATTTGATAGGAAAATATATGAAAACCAAACCAAATGGGAAGTTTCTGATTTTAAATTTTCCAGCTGATGTCAAAGAGTCTTCACAGTTTGAAGATAAAATCGTCACAATCAAGAAATTGATATCTTTGAATTATACTGAAGATGTAAGCGATGTTGTTAAATACTACAAAACTGTTGACAAAGTTAAGAACATTACATCAATCAAAGAATTGGCAGAGGCACTAAAATGAGGAGATATTTCGTGAGGTTTCTTGTATAGAATTAGAGCTGTATTTAATAATGAATAACCATCCTGTACATATTGAAGAAATTCTTTAGTTCATTTCTTTGATGTCCCAAACCCTCCAAATCCCATCAACTTATGCAAGCCACTGTCTCCATCGATATTTCTTTGTTTCTTTTGTTTGACAGCCTCTTGGTTTTCCCTCCTTTTAATTTTTGCTTGTTCTTTCTGATTTTGTTCGAGTTTCCTCTTCCTAGCGATGCTTTCAATAACATTAATGTCCTCCGTTTCTGATTCTTTTTGTTTTTCTAGTTTCTTAACTAACATTTCAAACCTCTCTTTAACTTGCTCAAGCGTTACTTCGGCTCTTTCTCTTTTCTTGCCAGTTTTCGCCAAATGCTGAGGACTATTCAAATGATCAACATATTTCAAATTATCCTTAAATGTCAAATCACAAGCTTCACAGTAGAACCCAAAATTCTTACCTCTAGTTCCAGTTATATTGCCTGTTATCACTTGTCTCTTGTTCAAATCTTTTCCGAAATCTAACGAGTCTCTCGCAACCTCATCTGTTACGCTTGATTGTTGAGTACCATTTCTCTGTGCTTCACGTCGTAGTTGTGCCAGTTTAGCGTATTCTTCTTTGTCCCATGTTCTTCTACCAAAGTGTCCTTTATCAGCCATTGTGCAATTAGACCGTTTGAGGTCGTGCTGGCCTGTCTCTGGATGTGTCCTGTTTTTGACGTAATCCAGCAAGTATTGATTTGAATCTTTAAGAATATACCCGATGAGTTCATTTCGCGATCTGTTGATAAACCGATTCTTCACTTCTTTCTTTTGCCACAAAACAAATTTCTGTACTCACGATAGAACTTTGTGGCTGATTCATCTCACTATGCCATCAGATATATTCTCCATTTTGAACAGATCAAAGTCCTCGGTGACGAAAGTGGCTTCAAAGAAATCAATCAGTCCTCTACTGGATCGAAATATAGGTATTCAGTCCATAACGTCAAGCTCGAAATCCCATACATTCACAATAATAGATCAATACCTTATAAAGATTAGACCTAAAGCATTCGTGAAGCACGAAGGTGATACTTTGATCTCCGAAGGTATTGTTTCATTTGATCTTGACGGGACGCTGATTCAAACAAAATCAAATGCTAAGTTTGCTAGGTCACCAGATGATTGGAGATGGTTTAATGATCAAGTTTTATCTACATTGAAAGCAATAACTACTCCTATAGTGATATTCACAAATCAAGGGGGTGTAGTTGCTCAACAATCAGCAAAATCATACACGAATCTAACTAAAAGATTGGAGCTGATATTATCAGACCTTGAAAAGAATGGGGTTGACATAACGAAGATTTGGATATATGCTAGTCCAAAGAAGAGTGCAGCGTACAAAGGTAGGTCGTCAGAGATGTTTGATAAGATGAGGAAACCAAATTTGGGAATGTTTGAAGAATTTGAAAAAGATTATGGAGCTGAGATTTCAAAGGCTAAAAGTATATTTGTTGGTGATGCTGCAGGTAGAGCTGATGATTTTAGTGATAGTGACATAAAGTTTGCAGAAAATATTGGAATGGACTTCAAAGTTCCAGAAGATTACTTTCTATGATTTGAATTAATAAGAACTAGATGTTTTACAACCAACAAACAATATTGTTGTAGTGCTACTTTGTACATTAAATCCATAACTTTTCTATTACTCCATTAAAATTGATTGAACTTTTTTAAGAACCAACCCTATTAAGCAATTTAATCATCTTGAACAATAGTACCTTTTTCTGAAACGTAGATACCATCCAAGAATTTACGGATATCTTTGTTTCTGACTCTACAGATTTGTTGAACGTCAGCAGCATTTTGAGAGACATCTTCAACAGAGTTACCAGAAAGAACTAATTCATCTTTTTGGTTTTTGGAAAATTCAACATCAACACCTTCTCTGATTGGGACCAATCTGACGTTTTTGTCACCTAAGAAATTTCTGATTTCAATGAATTTAGAACCATCTTTTTCAATAACGTTGACGTTGATTGGGAAATGCGCATAAACATATCTCATTTTGTATTTGTAACCTTTGGTGACACCAGTGATCAAGTTGGCAATCAAAGATTTGACAGTTCTCAAAGCAGCAACATGTTTTCTGTCACCGTTATGGACGGTGATTTTAACTTGTCTGTTTGAGATTTTGGTGAAAGTAACATCAATATGTTTCAAGTTTTTGCTCAAAGTACCTCTTGGACCAGTGACGGTAACTTCTCTGGCTTTGATTTGAACGTTAACACCTTCTGGGATTTCTAAGATTTGATCGGTTCTGATGTACTTCATTGTTGCTTCCTGTGATTAAACACTACCTATTCACTGAAGGCTAGTAGGTGCTTTTTTGATTATTTTTCACCTCTAGCTCGATGAGGCGATCTCATCCGGACACCATATGTATTGTTGAATACGTGCGCGCTTGGTGGGAGATTTCAGTCACGTGATCTAAAATATTATTGGGCTTTGTGAGCCCTTGTATATATCACGTGATCATGAGTATCGTAACCCTAAACAGCCATCATTTCCTCTCTTTCAAGATATTTAGTATTAATCTATACGTCCTCATCAATCATTTTTTGGAGCTTTCCAAAGATTCTATCACGATGTTTTGCTAGATCATCATCCTGTTCATTGGGGAAAAAGTTTTGTCGAGGATATTCCTCAGTTTCTTCCTCATCCATCTCAAAATCATCACCATCATCTTCATCCAGTTGGCCCAAGAAATTAGTTGGTCCATTTCCTTCTTCATCAAAAAAGTCATTATATATATTGCCAAATTGATCAGGTTGATCGTCCTTGATGGCTTCAACTTGGTGTAGTCTTTCGGTCAGCACTTCCATTGAGCTTTGAGATTCGCCAGATGTTGAATGCGCGTCCTCATCTTCTGGATAGTCATTCTGGTAGAAATCCTCAGCATTTGAGTCCTCGTCATCCGAGAGTGCAGGTTGTGAATCATTATCATCATTCAAAGATCCACTTACATCTTCTTCAAATTTGCTATTCAGCCTTGTTAGTAAGGATCTAAAGCAAAAAAGGCAAATAACTTACATGTATCCAATCTTTTCTTTCTGCCATGATTCATGAACTGCCTTATCTCTATAATAGACATCATAAACATACTCCAATTCAGCCTCAGTACCTGGCAGTACTTTTGATTTATCACTTGGTCTTCGTTTTCTTTTCTTCAATGGCTTGGTATCAGCAGTGGATGATGCTTCGTTTAGTTGCAGAACGGTGCTCAGCATCTCATTGAATTCATCTGGCAGTTTCTCATCTTCTTTTAACTCTTTGGGAAGAATATATGTATTCTGTTGGTGCTTTGTTACTCAGTTAGTATGGTTCATGGCACTCGAAGACTATAATTCGTAACTTACTTGACTGAATTCTTGTAGCAATGGCAATACACTATCTCCATCTGACTCCAATTGAATGATCTCATTATCTGTTCTCTGAAGTCTAAACACTGTTAGTTGTTAGGATAACCATGTTATTCTCAAAAATTAAGGTCAGACAACTTACCATATAGCTCGTCTTTGGCCCTCTTGTTCCTTGGCCTTTCTAAAACTGCATGAACAGAGAGTTAGTAGGCAATTTAGTCTCTCAAATTCATTCAAAACATACGCAACGCCTGCAACGAATCTTGATTTCTCTTTCTTTTGATTCTGACATATTGTGGCAAAGACGACCTAGCCATTTTGGAATATTTGTTCGAGTCGTTGGCTGTGGATATTCGATGGTCGATGTTTTGACGAAGTTTCGTTTGTTTTGGTTTTTCCGTCGTTGTGCCCGAATTTTGATGACCGCGCATTTTCGGTGGGTTTTGACACAAAAGCTAATCATAAACGAAAACTGATACCATTGGAAAGAAGTTTCCAGAGCCCCCATTGAAGCTTCCTTTGGCCATCCAAGAATCAAAAGCAGAAACCATCAGTACGTTACAAGTACAGTGTCATCAGATGTACTTTGAAACATACATTAAACTGCAAATACAGAAGCAAATAACAAGAACAAACTGGCTCATACATACATTATCAGATACTATCATAGGAACAGTATTGGAGAGACACAGTGACGTTGTTTTGGTTACAGGTGGCTGCTCAGGGTTAGGAAGGGAGATTGCTAAAGAGTTTGACCGGCGAAGGATGCCCAAGATTGTTGTGCTTGACATAAGGCTCCCATCAGATGAAGAGAGGATACCCAAAGTCCATTATTTCGAGTGTGATGTTAGTGATCCAGTAAAAGTCCAGGCCCTACATGAACAAGTGAAAAGCACAGTGGGTGTGGTAACAATAGTCATCAATAATGCGGCAATCACCTCAGGTAAAACCTTGATGGAGTTATCATTTGAAGAAATAAGAAGAATCGTCAGTGTCAATCTATTAGCCAGTTTCTATGTTACCAAAACATTCCTTCCCGATATGATTTCAGTGAATAGAGGGTATGTTGTGACTGTTGCTTCAGTATTAGGTTATGTTACGCCTGCTAGACTAACAGCATATGGTGCTGCTAAATCAGGTCTCATGGCATTCCATGAATCATTGACATATGAGTTGGGACTGCCATTCTTCAACTCGACCGGAATCAAGACTTTATTGATCTGTCCTGGGCAGTTGAAAACAGGCATGTTCAGAGGAGTTAGTACACCATCAAACATTCTAGCACCTGAATTGGAACCACGGTATGTTGCACAGAAACTAGTTAGAGCTCTTGAATGTGGGAGAAGAGGTGAGCTTCAATTCCCGCTGTACGGTGCCTTTCTGCCTTTAGTGAGATCTTTCCCGTGGCCTATTACCCAACTTGCTAGATCATTGAGTGGTATGGATGAAGCCATGAACACATATCAAGCATCTAACTCGTCAACATAGTTATTCTCAATTCTTCTGAACCCCCAAAGATTACCTTTTGACCCGCCCCAAAATGGCTCGTTAAAATCATTTGCAGCTATTATCTTACCTTTGATAAGTCCTAGTGGCAATGAATTATACGTTCTTGAATCTAATGAATGTGCTAAATTGTCCCCTGTTACCCAACAGTGACCTTCAGGAATTCTTATGTATTTGTTGAAACCATCATTATCTCTATCGTTTTCATTTGTAATACTTGGATCAACTAAAATAAGGTCCCCAGGCATTCCCGTTATTCTTTTGCAAACTCTTTGCTCAGGATCTGTTGGTTTCAGCGCCACGATACAGTCACCAATTTGAACGTTCCTACCCAGTTTATATTTCTTGGATGAATAAACAAAATCACCATTGGCAGCTAAAGTGGGCAACATGGATTCACCTCTAGTCTCTGTGAACTCGTAAAAGTGGGATTGTAAAACGTGCACAGCACAGCCACCACGAAGAACATAGCTGAAAACTCTGCCAACAAATTTGACTCGATCCATATCTTTGTCCCGTTGACACAGGATATTGAGTCTTCGATATTCTGGTGGGATTTTTTCCATGTTTACAGGTCTATACGCCTGTAAGACTTTCAACCGGAACCATACCGCAATTCGTTACCCTCGGAATAATGTGTGCTGATCAAAATTAAAATTATACAATAAACAATCATCCAGATTCAATCAACTTACTATTGTTTATTCACGATACGTTACAGAAGGGGTCAGAAGAATGGCACGTTACGAGCAAAGACAGCTTCTTGAGCAGCTTATGGGAAAAGATTTTCTAATCAAACCAAGCAGAACAATTCGCAGAAAAGAGTTTGTTTTCACTGATTCTGCAGTATGCAAGAATTTCCTGCTTGGGATTTGTCCATACGATTTGTTCACTGGTACAAAAGAAGATATTGGTAAATGCCACAAAATCCATCAAGAGAAGCACAAGCTAGATTATGAAAACGAGATTGCACAGGGAAAAGAGTTCCCAGAGTTTGAAAAGGAGGTTATTAGTGTGCTGAGTAGGTTTATCGCTGATTGTGATAGAAAGATTGGAGTTGCTTTAAAAAGATTAGAACATACACCTGAAGAGAAGGCCAAGATATCACAGGCTGCTAAAGAACTAGAACTTGTGGAGGCTCAGCTGAACATAATGACCCAAGAGATCAGTAAACTACTAGAGGTTAATGAGGTTGCCAAATCGATTCAGCAGAGTGTGAGGTTATCGGAGCTAAAAGTGAAAAGAGAGTATCACTTGAAAAAACTGAGGGATGTTAGTGAGAATGCAGGACAAAGTGCCCAGCAAAAATTACAAGTCTGTGAGGTTTGTGGTGCCTATCTATCTAGATTGGATAGTGATAGAAGGCTAAGTGATCATTTCCTAGGTAAGATACATCTAGGTTATGTTCAGATGAGAAGTGTGCTAAATGAATTGAAGAGAAAGTATAAGAATAGTTGATGGGTCGATAACTTTCTTATTTGTCAAAATCACAACCGCAGATCAACTGGGTGTATGCCCATGAACTTATATTCAACGCATTGGAATGACTCTATCTTTGAATCTAGTAGACTGTGCATCTTTTGGAATACTACTGGTGTTCATCGATCAAAAGGCTTCTAGTGGTTTCAATGTACTCTCTTGGTTCTTCTTCAGCCTGTCCGGAGCGAGAATGCGTAAGGTCATGCTCGCCACGTCTGACGCCACCATTGATAAGTATGGACTACCAACTTCCGTCTTCAATATCAGAATTGAATTACCAATACATTGGAATATGTGGGGATCATCATTGCTAGAACGGATTGGTATTACTACTCTGCTGGTAAAGCATTATGAGTGAAGAATTACGTAATGAAATTCTATAGGCCTGATAACATCCTTACACCACGGCTTCTCGATACATTAAATTATTAATTTCTCTTTACTAAATTATGATAATAAATAACAAGCTATTACATAAGTACTTGATTGTATCAATAAAAACTATTCAATCTATGTGCTTTAAACGTCAATATAAATAAAATCAATATTAAAATTATATAATAATTTATCAATTAGCTGGCGCGCCGGGTCATATCCAACGACGTCTTCATAGTTGACATTCGTCAAGACGTAGTTGGTGAAATATATATTATAATTATATAATTATTATTTGCGATATTTATAATTTAATTCTTCAATTTCGCTCTCTACCGCTATATTTGTACTTTTTAACAAGGAGTCCATTTAGCGGTTAGTTATAACCCTAATTGAGATGACTACTATGCACTGAATCTATATGTTGAAATCAATCAGCTCTACAAAATCATGGTGTACGGATGTTTGCTTTGACACATAGATTTTAAATCCCCTCTAAAAAGAAGGGAATATTGAAATAGCCAGAAGAAACCAAGATGAAATATAAAACACATAAGGATACTGAAGCTTCAAACGGCCAAAAAAGACTTGCTTTGAGCAACTGTTTACAAAACAAATTGAAAATTGCTGATTGTGAGTGATTGAATAGCAAAGACAGCCAAAATCCCCACGAAATGCCTCATATGCTCTCAGACTTGCCATTTGAGGTCCTCATCAAAATCACGACATTTTTAGAGCTCTGTGACATAGTTGCTCTTCTAGAAGTGCCATTTCTTGTGGGAAGGCTATGCTGTCTTGTGTTTGACAATAAGCAAAGAAAAGAGTTTAGATTTCAATCAGTTACAAATAGGATAAGAATTGAAGATTTTGATCCCGAAGTGTATTACCCCTTTTACCTTTTTGAACTTGATGGGCTACAGAGCATTGATGAAAAGTGGTTTACAAGTAAGTTTGGACATCGAAATAAAATTGTGGTTCTACATGCATCCCCTGAAATTTTGAGACAACCAGCTTATAAGACAACTGCGATTATCAAATTGATCTTGAGGAATTTTGAGTCAAAGCAGCTATTCTTCTTACTAGAAGGTTTTCCAGAACTTACGATATTTGAAGATGAGAGCACCCCTGACGACCTCAAGCTTGAAGATATAAAAAGTCTCACATTCATGTGCAGAGATGAGAACGTCAATCAAGAAGTAACCCTCTCCAGAGACAAGGAATTGAAACTTAACAGAGGACTTTGGAGAAGATACGGGCTCAAAAATATTAAATCGCTGAGAGTATACGTTAGTCTTTCAAAAACTGCAAATCTATCACAGTTCAATCTCCTTGATGCTAGATCCCCAGAATCCCTGTTCATACATGCTGGTGAATGGTCCAGGATAGCCAGACCCGCGGTTGATGGAGAGTCATATGAAAGAGACGTCCGTGTGTCCCCTGTTATTAACCTGATTGATTTTAATTGGCCCCTTGTCAGTTTGAAAGTAGAGACGTTCCCAAGCATGGCCCTGAGAAATGTTGACCTCATCCACTTGAAGAAACTCGAAATATCACTAGGAGCAGATTCCAAAGGATCAGTGATTGAATCACTAAAGGCTGAAAATCTCGAAGAGTTTAGGCTGTTTTTCAGAGGTATTCCCTTCTTTCCAATATTAAACAATACCATCAGGATAGGTAGCTCCAGTAACAGATGTTTGAGTACTATTCACACAACCAATTTTCGTGAGAATCTCGAAGAAGTATTTTTTGATGATGACTATGATCTTTCTGTGTTTTCAAACTCTTCTACCCTCATTGTCAATAGTGCTTTCTTCATATCCACTCTGAGCTCAAAGAACGCCATCGATGTCTTTTCAAATATTGAGAAACTAGTGATTCATTATTGTTCAGATGACATGTTGAAGTCGATTGAGAAGTTATCAGATTTCTCTTTGAGGAGATTGAGTACTTTGAGCATCACTTTTTCCAATTCTACTAAATCAAAGTTAAGTTTAAGATTGAACACTGTGTGCTTGAACCAACTGGAAATCGGATGTTTCCCAACCACCGGAAGCAAAATCTTACCACTATTAACAGTTGATATCATGGGATCTAGCCTGCAGAATCTCAAAAAGTTGAAACTGACCTTCATAAGATTTGAAAGACTTTCAGACCTTGATTTGCCAAGTCTGAATACTTTGGAGCTTATGGATGTGTTTGATTCACCATCTGTTGTTTCTGATCGTTTGCTAAATATTGATATCAGTTGGCCAAATATCAAAGCTCTTTTTCTCGAGAATAGGATAAAAAATTCGAATATTACCGTCATCTTGAATCAGAAAATATTAAGCTTACTACCTAAGGTCAAACCTGACAATGTCACCTATGTGTTATCTAACTAAACTAATCATTGAGAGCAGTAAGGAACATAATATTATTCGTGCAAGAAAGCGTTCATCATAACTTATAAGTCAATACTTCCACCAGGAACGTAAGGCTCAACCAAGAAATTCGAGAATTTCTTCAACTTTTCCAGTCCACGAACTTCAGTATTGACCAATGGAACTTTAACTAAATGGAAATCTTCGTATAGCTCATCCATTTCATTCAAGTATTTGGTTTGCATTTTTGATCTTGATTGACATCTCTTGCATGGATCATCTGATTGAGCAAACAATAGCTGATTGACGATGATTGTGTTAACATCAATTCCGTATGAGTTCAATTCTTGAATCAGACGTTCACTTTCATATAGTGATAAGAATTCAGCAATACAAACAACAACAAATGTAGTTAGCTCTGGATTTGTAAATTGCTCATTGATTAACTTTGTCAATTCTTTCAACTCTGTGATCTTGGAAATGGCATCTGCTTGATTGCCAGCCACTGTATTTAACAATCCTCCAAATCTTGACATGATTTCATCAAATTTGCCCAATAGTTTTGATAGAGTCTGTGGTAATTGTAAAAATCTTAACGTATGACCAGTTGGAGCAGTATCGAAAATGATAGTATCAAATTTAATTTCTGTGTTCTCGTTTGTTTGATTTTTGATATGTTTGATGACTTCCATGAATGACAACGCTTCATCAATACCTGGAATTGAGCCCGTAATATCACTCATTAGACCTTTCAAAGGATCATTTGGATTGGAATCATCGAAACTTGCTGTCATGTCTTGTAAAGTTGAAGATGGATCAATCTCCATACAACTCAAGTTGTCTAGTCCAGTGACTTTTCTGGCATCTTTACCAAACTTCTCACCAAAAGCATCAGACAAATTATGTGCAGGATCAGTTGAAATTAATAAATATTGCTTGGATGGATTGTTTAGAGCCAACTGAATTGAGATTGATGATGACGAGGTAGTTTTACCAACACCACCTTTACCACCGACAAAAATCCATTTCAGGGAATCGTGAGTGATTAAAGATTTCAAGTTTGGATCAGGGGTATCTAATTCTATGTCAGACATATCTATTGCACTTTTAATTGTAAAGATGAAGAGGACTGAAGATAGAGAGATAACTCAGCATTGTTGGATTTTTTGAGAAGAGAAGAGCGTAGAATAAATTTACGTAAGCGAATGATTCCAGTTTCCACGTGATAGAGCACATGACTCGAAGTTCTGGTATCAGCCGAACACCACCACAACGCAGCGCTCCGTTTCTTTTTTTCTTGTTTTCGGGCCTGCCACAGCGCGCGGAAGTCAATTTCGCGCAACGGTCGGAAAGCGTCAGCTTTTTTCGTCAGTTGATGGACACGACTTCATAGCTCGAAATGTGATGCCTCAGGTTGGGTTAAATCGTCCAGGAAAAATGGAAGTTGTTGGTGAGTCAGCTGTGCTGACTTTGGTGTATTATTGATACGATATAAACAGGTACCTAATAGTGTTATCGTTAAGTTTTCGACTTGATTCCCGTGATTTTAAGATGTCTGACATAAGCCAAATTAATTTTATCGATAAAGAATTATCCGAAATTGTATTGCTCATCGCTCTGAAAAAAAAAATTACCGTAGTTCCAAGTTCCAATTGGTTACTTTTGGAAAAATATAAAGACAAAAAGTTTTCTCTTTTGTGAATCTTATAGTGCTTATCACTTTAGTGTTACTATACTAGGAGAAACTGTTATTCATTGCTAGATCCAATACTTGTTTTATTGCTCATCCACTTTCTGTAACAGCTTCGTGGTTCATAAATCAAGACATAGGATCAGTTCAATTTGCAGGATGTTCACAAGACAGTTGAGCACCAGCTCAAAGAGATTTTTCTCTACTTCTTTGAGATCTTTACAAGAACAAGCTTCTAAAACAGTCAAACCAGCATCAATTCCTAAACCAGCTGCTTCCAAACCTTCTTTGCTTAGAAGAATCGGTAAAGCCACCTGGAGAACAACTTGGGTGTCCACTTTATTGGCAACAGCATATATCTCATACCAGATCTATGATGAAGCCAATCCTGGTGAACAACAACCACAATCTCCAACTTTACCAAATGGTGCGCCAAAGAAAACCATTGTCATCTTAGGTTCTGGTTGGGGTGCTGTCTCTTTATTAAAAAATTTGGATACAACCATCTATAACGTTGTTGTTGTTTCCCCAAGAAACTACTTTTTATTCACTCCTTTATTACCATCTGCTCCAACCGGTACCATTGAATTGAGATCCATTATTGAACCAATTAGATCCATTGCTAGAAGAACAGCAGGTGAAGTTATTTATTACGAAGCTGAAGCCACTGATGTCGACCCAACTAAGAAAACCGTTACCATTAAAGGCGATGGTAACTATACTCAAAATTTAAACTATGATTATTTGGTTGTTGCTGTTGGTGCTAAACCAAATACTTTTGGTATCCCAGGTGTCTATGAAAATGCTTCTTTCTTGAAAGAAATCCCAGATGCTCAAGAAATTCGTTCAAAGATTCTAAACAACATTGAAAGAGCTCAAACTTTAGCTAAAGATGATCCAGAAAGAAAAAGATTATTGAGTTTCGTTGTTGTTGGTGGTGGTCCAACCGGTGTTGAATTTGCTGGTGAATTACAAGATTTCGTCAATCAAGATTTAAGAAAATGGTATCCAGGTATCACTACAGAAATCAAAGTTACTTTAGTTGAAGCTCTACCAAACATTTTGGGTATGTTCAACAAAAAATTGATCAAATATGCTGAAGATACCTTCCAAGAAGAAAACATTGCTCTAAGATTGAAGACCATGGTTAAAAAAGTTGACTCCAAAGTTATCACTGCTGCTATTAAAGGTGATGATGGATCAACCACAATCGAGGAAATCCCATATGGTGTTTTAGTTTGGGCTACTGGTAATGGTGCAAGAGAAGTCACTACTAAATTAGCTTCCAAATTAGAAGGTCAAACTTTTGCCAACAGAGGTCTATTATTTGATGAAGAATACTTGAAAGTTATTGGCGCTGATAGCATTTTTGCCCTAGGTGATTGTACTTTGACCAGAAAATTTGCTCCAACTGCTCAAGTTGCATATCAAGAAGGTCAATACTTAGCTAAACTATTGAAGAATTTAGCCAAAATCGACTCACTAAGATATGACTTGAACCAAACTACTGAAGTCTCAGAAAAAGCTAAAATCTTATCCAAGATTGATAAAGTTGCCAATTTCCCACCATTTGAATATGTTCATTTAGGTGCCATGGCTTATATTGGTGCTGAAAGAGCTATTGCTGACTTGTCCTGGGGTAATTGGACTAACTTATCATTAGGGGGTTCTTTAACTTTCTTGTTCTGGAAATCTGCTTATGTTGGTATGTGTTTGAGTTTCAGAAACAGATGTCTCGTTGTTTTGGACTGGCTGAAAGCTGATATTTTTGGAAGAGATTCTTCTAAAGAAGCTTAGATTCATAGATAGGATCTGATCAGCATTCACAATCCATACGAAAGAACACTGTACAATACAATGAAGAATTTTTTAGAATTATAGAACTTCAATATCTCCTTTCCCAACACGATCATTCTTGTTTGATTAGTTTATTTGCTTTTTTAAAAACCAAGAGAAAAGAACAACAAAAGGAGTCTTTAGCTCCAAATAAATATTCTATAATACTATGTCCTTGATTACTGTTGAGTCAAAGAATTACGCTGAAGAATTGTAGTGATTGTTTATAGATTCGTGAATTCATAGAAGCATAACCGATGAAAAAAAAACAGAACATCGAAGCAGCTTGTAAGATCATTAATCATGATGAAACTTCAGTCATATCAGTGGCCAAATATTCTATATGTTGATTGACTTTATCACACCAATTGCCCACATCTTTCATTCCTTTGATGTTCAAATCCCCATGCTCACAAATCACCCATCTGATTGTCTCAAAGATCTTTGCCTCAAAATCATACCCAATCTCTTCATATAGATTTTCAGAGTACAGTCTTCTTCTTGTACCATCTTTAACGTTTAGAAAATCACTCAATCCTTTACCTTGGACGTTCCATGGGTATAATTTAGGGGAGTTGCAGTGAAGGAACAACGTCTCTGATTTTGAAAATTTATGGAATTTATAATTGTTTTTAGATGAATCATATGGAAAATTTGAGTTGAATTTTTCATAGTTCTGTGATTGCTGAAAATCTAGCAACGCATCATATTGACCCATCGCTGCGATTTCAATGCTATCATCTTCTCTCACCTTACCATATTCTCTTATAAATTCTTCAACTTGATAGTATGGCAGGTTTAATCTATGTGCTGCGATCAGAAATGTGTCCTTATCACCTTCACCGGCTTGTCCTTGTGATATCAGACCATAGTAGTAGTTTGGTCCATAATAATTGTAGTATAATGATAGGAAAAGCACCTGCGCGTGTGTTTTCTTATTCAATAAAAGTTGACCTGATTCAGATGAAGCTTCAGGAAATGTTCCTTCTAGATCATGATACGAAATTTTTTCATTATAATCTTCAAGAGTTTCCAACGGTTTTGGATGATCTCTGTTATCATTATATGAAAATCTAACCTGTTTGGTTTCATTCACATGGATGCCAGCAATCTCATAAAACGTTGGACTTGTTGATCTTCTCCAAAAATCGGGCCATACGACCAGTCCTTTTGAAATGAATGGTTCACTTTCAAAAAGGTAGTCAGGGTTCTTAACTGGAATGTTATCACTATCCAACATCAAAACATTTTCGAAACTTGATAGTAGCAAGGCCATTGATTTCAATTGATATCCTTTCAATTTAAACTCCCTCGTGTTGACATATCTTGACATGACGATACATTTAGCACCGAGAATAGGAAAGACATTCTCGCATAATTCAATTGAGTACTCGGCATCTGTTGGGATGAAAACTTCAACTGGTAATTTTGAACCAAGACTTCTCAACATCTTCAATGATATCAGCACTAACCAGTTATAATTCCCACCACCAGGATACAGGATCCCATTTCCTTTCAATTTTTGAGAAAATTCTATTGGGAGTTCCTTAGGCATTTGCTCGAAGAATTTGCTATGTGATCCTTTTATCGCTTCGATTTCATTTTCTTTTAATTGTAAGTAGCTCGACAGGTAGTTCTTGGATCTTATTGGATCAACGATGTTGTTCTCTCTTATTTTCCCATCTAAAACTGGAAGTCTTTTGTCCCATGATGTTACAAATGGATTGTTCTTGTTATAATGAGAACGGTCATTCACAGCACCGCAAGCTGGTTTGGAACCTAAAATGACATTCAATAGGTTTTCTTTGATCCAAGTCTTAAGTTTGCTATTTCTATTTAAGAGTTTATCAATCTGTGCAGTGTCTTGATAATCGATAAATTCTTGACTTTTAAAATAAACATCGTCGTCATCTGTAGGATCTGTTGAGTTAAAAGGGTCTGTATCCTGTGCTCCCACTTTGGACGATTCTTGTTGTTTAGTTTGAGTTGCATCGCTTGCTGAAGTTGCATCAGATTCAACTTCAGTGGTTGTAGTTTCTGGTGAAGAGTGTAATATATCACTGTCTATGGTTATTTGGGGTATTGATACGGATGATTGGAGCTCAGTGTTGTTGTATAGATGGAGGACCTGGATGGATACCAGTATTAAAGTCATCAATACTAGAAAACCGGTGAATAGCTTCGATGACTGTAGCCTTGGTCTGAGGTTGGAGGGCAAGAATCTTCGTAGGGGCATGGTGTACGTGAGTGTATGGCGGTTGTCCTTGATGATGATGATGCTGTAAGTGTAACTTGGTTGAAGATGCGATTGTTTACGCAGGTGATCAACTATTTATTATTGATGAAGGTGGAACTGGAAAGTATTACAAGGCTTTGCTAATTTGCGATGAAATGATTTGTGTACGGGTAGCCGAATGGGGAATGAGCCCAAGGCTTCTAAGATGTAGAGTGCTGGAGAGTAGAAGCAGAAATTAAGAAGCCAGTTGGTCGTTGATCCTTTAAGCACTTGACGCTGATTGTTTCTTTAGGATTTCTCTCTTATAACTGAGGCCATGTGCTCGAATTTTCCAACACGCTTAGCCATCATGTCATCATGTCTGTGCCTGAAGTCTGAACGAAGCGGATCTTCCCAGAAGAAGAAGCTGGAAAAGCCGGGTGGGAGGGAGCAAAAGCCAGGATGCCTGAAATTTCCCAAATCGGGTCTTTGGGATTTGACAAATGGGGGCTTTTGGAGGTGTACCTGGCCTGCGCTATATTGCTCACAAACTACGTCTGCAGGCCCAGTGGCCAATGGCCATCAGCCATCACTCAATGTCAAAAAGGCATCAAAAAGTCTACGATCTTGTCTATCTCATTGTCTACTGACCCATATTGTCATCTATCCTGATTCTGATCGCTTTAACTTGGTCCTGATCAGGGCTCATATATCCCGAAATATTAACTCCGCGTTATATACGACTACCCTACGTCGCCATATAGTATACTCTCAAATAATTATCAAAAGATTAAAAGCTGTTCAGAATAATTATTCTACGATGATCATGTGAGATTTGAAAGTTCGCGAAATCTTTATGGTTTGATCAAATTTCGTGAAAAAGTTAGGACGTATAGCCGGGTAACTCCACCTCTAAATTTGTCACTTTGAAAAAATAAGTAAAGTGGTCATAATGGCAATCGATTTTGTATCAAAGACCAGTTTGAACTCAACTTCAGTCCAAGGAAAAATATGTCAGCTGATCATACTAGAGATCCTTGTCCAATTGTTATCTTGAACGATTTCGGTGGTGCTTTCGCCATGGGTGTTATCGGTGGTTGTGTTTGGCATGGTATTAAAGGTTTCAGAAATTCTCCATATGGTGAAAGAGGTTCTGGTGCTATCAGTGCGATAAAGGCAAGAGCCCCAGTTGTTGGTGGTAATTTTGGTGTTTGGGGTGGTTTATTCTCAACTTTTGATTGTGGTGTTAAAGCTATTAGAAAAAGAGAAGATCCACTAAATGCAATCATTGCAGGTTTTTTCACTGGTGGTGCTTTAGCTATCAGAGGTGGTTGGAGACATACGAGAAACTCAGCTATTACTTGTGCTTGTTTGTTGGCTGCGTTCGAAGGTGTTGGCCTAATGTTCCAACGTTACATGGCATGGCAAAATAAGCCAATGGCACCTCCATTACCGGATCAACCATTGAATGCTTAGATTATATACCTCCTAAGTTTTTCTGTTTATGATTTATCATTCTTGTTTTGCTTGAAGGAGATGAGAGTCACCAATCCAAAAAAACCACCTGGTCTTGTTTGAGTTTTATCTCCTTTCTTTGCTGTTACGACTAATGTTAAGGTGAAGGGATCTTGTTTTCCATCATAACTTAACATTTAATGAGCTTGTACATACTTTGAAGTAAAGTGGTCTTTTTTTTATTTGAGAGGGATTAATGCACGTCTTCAATACCCTACATATTGTGTTCATTGTAGCTACGATGTTCTTATTTATCGAATATAGCAGATATCATCAAATAAACCCTATATACTCATTTGAACCATTGATTCCCAGAAGCTGAATTTTTCAAACCATCATAACCATCATTAAGAGTTTCGTCAACCTTACCACTATTATGATTGACCTTTATTAAGTTTGTACCCGGTGGACTCCATTCTCCCGTGAATTTAGTTTCCATAATGAATGGGTGTAGTATAGCCTGTTGTGGGGTCCATCTTTCCAAAGGGTTTAAGTTCAATAGTCCTTTTAGCAGATGGATCAGTGATTCACGATCGTTGATTTCTTTTTCAATCATTGTTGATGTCATTGTTTTCTTATTCATCGTATAATTTTTGATTAGTTTGTTTAAATCTTCTGTATCAAAGTATTTCTGACCGGGCTCTTCATTAGCTTGCCTTTCTTTATTGTATTTATCCAAAGGTTTCAATTGGTACTCATTCGAGAATTCATTTTTCTCAAGAAAAACTTTAGAATTCTTACCCATCTCGATCATCCATGATGGTGGTAATCCCAGTATTGATATTATCTTCTTCAACTGATCATACTCCGAATTCCCTGGGAACAATGGTAATCCCAAAAATAACTCTGCAACAATACAACCTAAAGACCACGTATCAATTGATGTTGTATATGGCAATCCAAGAATGACTTCAGGTGATCTATAGAATCTTGATTGAATATAGGTGTATAAAGTTTGACGTTCTTGACATGCCGAACCAAAATCAACAACTTTGATGTCGGGTTTATCAGGACTAATCAATAGAATATTTTCAGGTTTCAGATCACAATGTATGATTTTGGATTCCTTCAAGAGACATAATGAATCCAACAGTTGATATGTGAATGTTCTAACAAGTTTTGTGCTTAATCCTTGATACTGATTCTGTTTGATCAATTCAAATAGGTTTGATGATAATAGCTCAAAAACAAGACATAGATGGTTTTTATGAATAAATTTATCTTTTAGTCTCAAGAAATGATGCTCATCATGTGGGTCAATCTTTTTATTTATCAATTCCAACAAGGTGATCTCAGATAGTGATTGATTGATGAACGCCGGTTTTGATTTTATAACCTTAACAGCAACTAACTCCTTTGTTTGTAGATTTTGACATTTAACAACTTGTGCGAAAGTCCCCTTTCCTAAGATATCCAACACCAAATATTTTCTATTCTCTTGAGCTCCCAAGACATCATTAACATACAAAATATAGTTATGTTCTGAATTATCCGACCCATTATTTGTCACACCTTCACTTGGTTTAGTCAACACTCTTTTTGGATTCTTGGAAACCTCATAATGGAAATCTGAGTTACACAGTGAAAATGTAGTAGCCAGTTCAGTAGTCAATGATAACAAGGGTGAGATGTAATTTGAAGCCATTGAAGCTCTTCTATATTTAGGAACTGGATTGATAACTGGTTTCAAATCATTCTTACTCGAAATGACACGCACCGATGGAGCAGGTAGTTGTTTCAGGTGTTGATATAATGAAGGTCTTCGAGCCAAATATGATGGTAATTGCTGGTTGTATTGATGCGATGTTTGTTGTGTTTGAACGACAGTTGCAACTGATTGTCTTCTTGCTGGTTCTGAATTGAATTGCACTGATGGATCAGAAAAGTAATTTGATGGTGGTTGAGGACCAGGAACACGAGAAGGCGGCAGTATCAATGAATTCTTTCTGGAGACATCTGGGCTCATGTTATCATACTCATACGTCGTTGGTAATTGATTGTTAAAAGTTGATGATCTTGTGGGCGTTTGTTGTAAGAGTGAAGCAGAGTGATGTACAGGCTGTTGTGATGAAGAGGATGAAGCAGATTGTTGATATGGTTGTTGATTTTGAACATTAGGAGACCCTTGGTTATACCAAGGGTTCTTGAATTGATTAGTTGGAGATCCATATGGGGATGTTGTAGGTTTTTGGTGTGGCATTGGATTGGGACTATAATCACCGCCATTATTTGATAGTCTTGGTGTTGGGTTCAGATTAGGTATTGAGTTCTGTCTGTAGTTACTATTCCAACTAATCTCTTGATTCACATTAGAGGTATTTTGAAAGTTGGATTGATAAGTTGATAAAAATGCTTGCTGAGGAGGAGCTTGTTGTTGTTGTTGTTGTTGCTGCCTTAGATGACTTGTCTGTTGTTGACTGTTCTGAGAATTCTGTACCCTGTCATCTAGTGATGGATGTTGAGGGCTGTAATGGTACGACATGATGGTTTCTAGATCAAATTATCAAACTAGCACCTACTTGCCTATTTAGTGTTGCAGATTGAAATGTCCCACACACTGAAGGGTGAAACTAGGCTGAACTGAAACGTAGGGAATTTTGATTCAAAGGTCCGACTAGCAATGCAAATTTGACTAATTGAAGCCACTGATTGATGTAAATGAGGGTCTTTTCGAAGTGTCTGTGCGGTTTTTGACAACCTTTATACGCTCAACTTTTCGAATTTGCTACAATTTCAAATTCGGGAGAATCGAATGCACGTGATTAGGATTACGATCTCTCACATTCGAGTATATGTAATTCTTCTTTGAAATAATTGATTATCGCAGTGAAGAGAGTACGCTGTTGCTGAATACTATATAGTCTTTGGTGTATTTATATGTCTTTATGGGTTGCTTTTTGCTGGTAATCTGCGAGGTAATCAATGTTGCTTTATGAGTACTCATGTATTGATCCTTTATCGCTATCGCCGCGGTCGTTCTCCATCACTGTAAAAGCTGCGCACTGCTAGCTGATAGCCTCATGATGATGGACTCCAGGAAAAAAGACAAGTCCAATCAGTATGATCAAATAGTCACGCAATCATTAAGCTACTCAACCTGTTGAAGAAGACGGGGTTACATGAATTTCAAAGGGAAAATGACTGCTATGGTTGTTACCCTGTCTCAGAGTACGTAAAAATGCTGACTATTTTCAATGAAAATAAGCCAAACTAATCATACATAGACACAGTTGTGCCTCGAACTGTTGAAGTTGTTGATTCTGTCTTGAACCATCATGAACGTGTCCACATCAACTTCAGGTGTCAGAAGAAGAACAGCAAGAACTGCCCAGGAGGAGGAAGAAAACGCAGCCTTGCTGAATCTAGGACCAGAATTCGATATCAAACAATACAATCATGACGGTTTGCCAATGGATCTTATAACGTTGAATCTTTCTGAAGCTAGAATCATCATTAGAACTGCGTTGAAGGAACGTAAAAAGATCATGGGCCCAAATGGTGAATTTAGAACTTTGACCAAAGAAGAGTTGGAGAATGGCGTTGATGATGATGATGACGATGACGAAGATGGTACCGACGCTGATAATAATGAAATAGCCAAAGCTGCAATTGCCGTTGGAGCGAATGAAGTCTTGAAGAAAACGTTGGATTACTTGTCGGTGTTTAGTAGATTCAGAGATGCGCAAACATGTTCTGCTGTTGAACAATTATTGAAGGCTCCAGAGAATTCAGATTTACATCCATTTGAGATCGCTCAGTTAGGTTCTTTGGCTTGTGATGATGCTGATGAAGCTAAGACGTTGATTCCAAGTTTGGCAACAAAGAAAACTGATGATGAATTACAAAACGTATTGAATCAACTGACAAGATTAGAGACACCATACTAATTCAGCCTTTCCCCTCAAAAGATTCAAAATTCAATAAGAAAAATCCCCTCATAGAACTAGAAAAGTTGTTTCATTTATTTTCATTTCTGGATTCCTGAAAACATTCCACAGGCTTGCTTGATAACTCAAACTTGATAGCTATCCGTAACATGTACTATTAATATATTGTTAAAGTTTTTGATTCTAGCGTACGAAAGTGCAAAAAAAAAAGCTACAAACCTTATCATCCAAACATACTACTTTAGTGCTTTTATTCAATCTATTTACAACGTACCTTTGTCCTTGAGAAAAGTTTTTCCCCCAACTTTCCACCAAACTGGCAAACAACTGTGTTTCTCCACATCAATTACATCCTCACCTGAAACATCACATATACATCTTTTTTGTAATCTAAGTCCTCGACTGGATGGACAATTAGAAAATGGGGCATGAAAATACCCAATGTCTTCAAAATATTGAATCTCATCGCTCCCCAGCATCAACGCAACAGCTAAAGAATGCACTGGTGCATCACCCCATCTCTCATAATAGAACCCTCCAAGACTATCCAAATATTGGAAATATGCCTCGTAAGCTTCACTTCTGAAGAAATTTAAATCACCAATTTCAAAATTAGACCAAAAATGACAGAGATTATAGTCGTTAGCCAGATCCACCCTAACCAGAAGATGTGCCAATGTACCGGTATCTGTAAGAAATTTCAACGAGTTATTTGGGTGTAAATATTGAGGATTATCCTCGAAAAAGTCCATCGTACTATCAAAAAGTGTTGGGATTGTCTCTTCGTATTCGTGTAGGGCAATGACGAACCCGTATTTCTTTTTGTTTTCTCTCATTAGTTTGAAAGGATCATATTGGAAGTCACAGTAATATTTCACACCTGGTTCAACTCTGAAGTAGTAATCATATTTAAGCACCAATTCTTGTTTGTAAAAAAAACCAGAGTTAAAACGACACATATTTCTATAGGATTTTGAATCTGCATATAGAATCTGCTTCTCAACCAGTTCTTTGATGGCTTCCTCGAAGAGGGTCTCGTTGATGGAAGCTGGACGATCCCAATCACTAGATGGAATTAAACCATATTGAGTTTCACCCGATGCCATGAGGGTTGTTGCCTCGATAAATTCTTCATCAAAAGGAACGTCATTCAGAAAAGTCCAAGTATACCTGTACTTTCTGTTGAAACGATCTTCTAGGGATCTCATTGACTCTAATGCATCTTCCAACTCTCTGTTTCTAACCAACATCAAAATTGTAGCATTTTCTTTACCTGGGGTAACTTCATCTTTAAATTCATCAACCAGTATCTTTTGCGAATATGAGTTGGTGGCAGGTTTAGGCTCAAAGATCTCTTCCGGATCAATGATATAGGATTTGTGGTTCTCTAGATTCTGAGCTAACTGACTGAACAAACATTTTTCATAGGTGACACTTTCAACCTTTTCTCTCACAAAGTTTGAGCATTGCAGAAGAATCGCCAACAAACAGGTCACAAGTATCCAAAGTTTCTGATACGCTTGCATTAGTATGAGTCAAGAATACAAGGATCTGGAGTCTGAATGTGATGATGGCAACCTTCAAGTGAAGCGTGACGAGTTGGAATTGGTAGACACCTTCGTTCTATTCTTCGAAGTTCGAAGGTGCCCTTCGTGTTTTTGTTCTGTCTTTACGTAATCGGTGATGATTTTAAGCGTATAGGAACAAGGCTGATTGTGGTAATTTGTGGTAACTTCTTTACTTTTGATTTGAACCATGGAAAATATACAGGTACTTATATGGGTACAGAGGCTGTTTGTGAGCTTACTCGTTGAGAAATCCTAATACTTCCCCCAAAAAACGACATCAACGACACTATATGAACCATTTCTCATCGACGATACTTCAAGTATTTGACAGCTCACAACAAGCAATATTAGGTTGTTACCGAAGAATTCGCTTGAGAAGAAGGCTGACTCAGGATATGACAACATATATCGGGCTGTAATATGAGGAAGAAAAGGATCTATCGAGATGTACATTTCTTCAATTGGCATTGTAAATGATCTGGTTAGAAGCCCCAGCCCGAATTACCGCGAATTTGATCTAGAAGATTCCTTAGTTTTCGCCACCAAAACAAAAAAGTACCAAAATCCAGCTTGTTTCCAATTTCTACCCTTTTCTAATCTCTCATCAGAACCAGTCAATCTCATCTCAATTGAGCCAATCAAACATAGTTATATAAAACTAGAGGAGCTTTGAGACTATCCAAAATGGTTGACGAAAAGAGACCCCTTTTAGACAATTCTGGTAGTGACGCTACCAAGGAGGACGCCACTGCTACTGCCATTTTGAGAAGAAAGAAGAAGGATAATGCTTTGTTAGTTGATGACGCCGTCAATGATGACAACTCCGTTATTGCATTGAACTCTGGTACTGTTGAAAAACTTCAGTTGTTCAGAGGTGACACTGTTACCGTTAAAGGTAAGAAAAGAAGAGAAACTGTGCTTATTGTGATGGTTGATGATGATATTGAAGACGGCGCTGTCAGAATAAATAGAGTTGTTCGTAATAACTTGAGAGTCAGATTAGGTGATATCATTACCATTCATCCAAACCCTGATATCAAGTATGCCACCAGAATCTCTGTCTTGCCAATTGCTGATACCGTTGAAGGTTTAACTGGTTCCTTATTTGAAGTTTACTTGAAACCATACTTTGTCGAAGCTTACAGACCAGTTAAAAAAGGTGATCATTTCACCGTTCGTGGTGGTATGAGACAAGTCGAATTCAAAGTTGTTGAAGTTGAACCAGAAGAGGCCGGTATCGTCTCCCAGGATACCGTTATTCACTTTGAAGGTGAACCAATCAACAGAGAAGATGAAGAAAATAACATCAATGATGTTGGTTATGATGATCTAGGTGGTTGTCGTAAACAAATGGCTCAAGTTAGAGAACTAGTTGAATTACCACTAAGACATCCCCAATTATTTAAAAGTATTGGTATCAAACCACCAAAAGGTATTTTGATGTACGGTCCACCAGGTACCGGTAAAACTTTGATGGCTAGAGCTGTTGCTAACGAAACTGGTGCTTTTTTCTTTCTGATCAATGGTCCAGAAGTTATGTCAAAAATGGCCGGTGAATCAGAATCTAATTTGAGAAAGGCTTTTGAAGAAGCTGAAAAAAATGCACCAGCAATCATTTTCATTGATGAAATAGATTCCATTGCCCCAAAAAGAGACAAGACTAATGGTGAAGTTGAAAGAAGAGTTGTTTCTCAATTGTTGACTTTAATGGATGGTATGAAAGCTAGATCTAATGTTGTTGTCATTGCTGCTACCAATCGTCCAAACTCCATCGATCCTGCTTTAAGAAGATTTGGTAGATTTGATCGTGAAGTTGATATTGGTATTCCAGATCCAACTGGTAGATTAGAAATTCTAAGAATCCATACAAAGAACATGAAATTAGCCGAAGGTGTTGATTTAGAAGCCATTGCTTCCGAAACTCATGGTTATGTTGGTGCTGATATTGCTTCTTTATGTTCCGAAGCCGCTATGCAACAGATCCGTGAGAAGATGGATTTGATTGATTTAGAAGAAGAAGTTATTGACGCAGAAATCTTGGACTCTTTAGGTGTTACCATGGACAATTTTAGATTTGCTCTCGGTAACTCCAACCCATCTGCATTACGTGAAACTGTTGTTGAAAGTGTTAACGTTACTTGGGATGATATCGGTGGTCTAGAAGGAATCAAGGAAGAATTGAGAGAAACCGTTGAATATCCAGTCCTACATCCAGAACAGTATACCAAGTTTGGTTTATCACCATCAAAAGGTTTACTATTCTTTGGTCCTCCAGGTACCGGTAAAACATTATTGGCTAAAGCTGTTGCTACTGAAGTTTCTGCCAATTTTATCTCTATCAAGGGTCCTGAATTATTGAGTATGTGGGTTGGTGAATCCGAATCCAATATTCGTGATATCTTTGACAAGGCTAGAGCTGCTGCTCCTACTGTTGTCTTTTTTGATGAGTTAGATTCTATTGCCAAACCAAGAGGTAGTGGTCATGATTCAGGTTCCTCTGATCGTGTTGTCAATCAATTGCTTACCGAAATGGATGGTATGAATGCCAAAAAGAATGTGTTCGTCATTGGTGCTACCAACAGACCTGATCAAATCGATCCAGCCGTATTGAGACCTGGTCGTTTAGATCAATTGATTTACGTTCCATTGCCAGATGAACCAGCAAGATTATCAATCTTGAAAGCTCAATTGAGAAACACTCCACTAGAACCAGGTTTAGATTTGGAACAAATTGCCAAAACTACACATGGTTTCTCTGGTGCTGATTTGTCATACATTGTTCAAAGAGCTGCCAAATTTGCCATCAAAGAATCCATTGAAGCTCATATTCGTCATGAAAAAGAAAAAGAAGCCAAGAGAGTTAAACAAGAAGATGTTGACATGGAAGGGGTTGATGCTGCTACTTCTGCTGCTGTGGAAGACGAAGAGGAAGTTGACTCTGTGCCATTCATTACCAAAGCACATTTCGAGGAAGCTATGAAGACTGCTAAACGTTCTGTTAGTGATTCTGAATTACGTCGTTATGAAGCTTATGCTCAACAGATTCAAGCCTCCAGAGGACAATTCACTAATTTCAAATTTGGTGAAAGTTCAAACCATGATCAAACTATCCCAGCTTCATCAGTCAACAATGCTTCAAATTCTGGTAATTTCGGCAATGCTGAAGAAGATGATGACCTATACAGTTAGATTTTGATTTTAGTATCGAAAGCTTTTAAAATACTTCATTCATCAGTCTTTATTTTTGTATAATCAATCTTCAAGTTAGGTAATTTCAGGGATTTTGGATTAGTTGTAAAGAGAAATGTAATCAATCAAGATATAACAAAAATAATAATAAGTATAATAAGTATAATATTCAAAAAGAGTGCGTAAGTGATCATTAATACATAATTCAGAAGTAAGAACCGTGAGAAGATATAAGTGTTGGGGGTCATAAGAGTCAGATGGCATATTCGTGATCATTCCAAAATCTAAAATGCAGTTTCTTGTGTTGAATTAGTCCTTATTCTAGAACCAGCATTCATCAAGTTATAACTCTTTGAACTCTTAGTTAAATGAGCTTTATTGTCTTCGTTAAGAGTTCTAACTCTCAGTGGTTTTGTTGGTGTATAAAAATCAACATCATCAATCGACTCCTTCATATAATATTGAGAAATTGAGTTTGAAGAGTTATAAGTTGCCAATGTTGATCTAGATGATGAAGAAGACATCAAAGAAGGAACAGATGAATTGATTGAGTTCAAACTTGAAGAATTTGATAATGGACCAGATCTGTTTGATCTGAGTGAGGAGGAAGACGAAGAGGCCTTGATATATTGTTGTTGACGTTCCAGCATTTGATCTCTTTGTTTTGATAGTAATGATTTTTTGATTGGTGTAAGGAAATGGGATAATGAATTGATCAAATCATTGTTCGTTATTGACAAGTCCCAATTCAGGTATTCCAGCAGTTCTCTTTCAATGGTATTGACTTCTTGGATCGATAATAAGCCATCGGTGTATTTGGCCCAATGTTTATTTGTTGGTGAAGAATCATTCAAGAATTTAGCAGCCAGTATTAGACAGCCCAGCAATATTCTATGACGAGTGGTTTCAATACCATAAACGTTTGATGGTAGGATAGTCTTCAGTCTAGCTAGATATACCAGAGAGGACATAAGAGTTGAAGTTTGAACGTTTGAATGTTTGATCAGACGACGGATGAATTCATATAAAGGGACGACTGATTCTGATTGTGATGGAGAGCTTGGTGGTGATGGGTATATTCTTGATGGTTTTAGTTTCATTAGTGAGTTTGTAACGTCAACGAGATGTTGAACCATTTCTGAATTCACAGGTTTTCTCTCAAAAGTCAGAAGAGCTTCTTTATCGGACATGTTTGTGCGATTGGAGTATCTATAGGTTGGGCTGAGGTAGTATATATGGAAAGTAAGACGAATCTAGCAATGTGTTTGATTGTTGTTGATGTTCTGTTCTGAGAGAAATGAAGATCACTTGAAGGCCTGCTGAAGTGAAAAGCAGTGCAATCTGATTGCAACGCAAGTGTGTAGAATTTAATGAGGTGTTAGGGTTGGTAATAGTAATATGTGGAGGTGAGAAGAGAGGTAAAAATTGAGCGTTTATATAAATATAGTTGAGCAACTGACCAGTTCTCATCAATATTGATTAGCCAACCCTTTCAATGATACACAAAATAGCACATCCATCAAGCCTATTTAAAATTGAAGAATTTTTTTTTTTGCTTCTCCATACCTTAATTTTGGTGTTGAATAATGATCCAGCCATCTGATTTTTTACTTGAAATTGTTGCGCGAACCGTGTTTTACGCGTCTGGTTGATGCCGGAAGGGGTAATTTTTTAAAATTTCTACGCGCGTGTTGGTGATCTGTGAACTTTGGCTCCTTTTTTTCTCAATTGGCCTGCAAGCTAAGTCATCGATCATCGCTGGTTGTACAGCGTACTTCTGTGATATGTGTTTGTTGTTGTTTGTGTTGCCTGCTGTCAGTATCTGGATGTTGAGAGTGAAAATAATGCTCCATATGACTGGACTGACAATTCAACTAATGATCCTGAACTCTAAAGGTTTGAGACAGTCTTGCCAACATAAACACAGTACCCTCAAATCCAAATATATAACCATACGCATCACAATGAGCAAATATCTAGATTTCTGTGACCTTTTCTATCAATTTATAGCGTGTATGCTCACTGTGAAAACTCAATCTATAAAGTTTTCTTTGATATGGATCAGGCTCTTTCCACAGCTTCCGGATTCGGTAGTTTTAATTAATTTTAATCCGTTAAATTCGCGAAACCCGCATATTGAGATTTTGTGATGCTTTTTGTGACATTCTCAAACACAAAACAATTTTTTTAGATAAGATTCAGTGTTGAACAACGAAAATAGCAAACAATAATCTGGGGGAGAGAAAATTCTAGTTAGTGTGGGATTTAAGTCTTTCATTACTGTTTTGAGCTTCCTATTTTCTTCACATATTCTTCACCATAAGACAAAGCGCAATCAAAGCTGGGTCGATCTGTGTTCATTTGACACATTTCCAAGCCTATTGTACCGACATACTCATTTCTGTCAGTGTCTTCTCCTAGACTGAAAATGTCATCCATAAACTTTAATATAGTGCTTTTTTTGATGTTTTTATATGGAAACACTTTGCTTCTTCCTTATCTCTGGAGATCATGGTTCACTAATCAAACGGTGAACATCTCAGTAACTCCAGCATTAGGTAGCCAGTTCTCAGCCTACCAATCTGATTCAAACCATGTTTCCATCACAAACTTCAATCTCCAATCTAATTTCAAGCTCTTCAACATATACCCTTATAGAGAAATATCAAGAGGTGTATTTGACCAGTGGATTAAAGAACAATATGAGATCTCCTTTGACAAGATCTTACGAAACATTGGTGATATGAATTGGAATGAAGAGCTGGTTAAGGACAAAAATGTATCACTTGGTGCTGTCATTGCTAGTCCCTCTACCAATAATCCAGACTATTTCTATCAGTGGATCCGTGATGGTGCTATAACCATCAACTCCATCATTAATCATTTGTCTGATTTTGATTCATTCCAAAACAAAACCTTACAGTTGACGGTTGAGAATTATCTACAGAACAGTTATGTCTTGCAAAGGGTTAGTAATCTATCTGGGGATTATGATGAAAATGAATTGCTTAATCTAGGGGAACCCAAATTCATGGTTGATTCAAAACCGTTCAACGAGAATTGGGGAAGACCGCAGAATGATGGCCCACCATTGAGAGTCATTGCTATTGATAACTTTTTGAAAAATCTAGAAAAATTCAACTCACACTTGATTAGGGTAGGCGAATTCAAAACACAGAAAGAAGTATATGACAAAGTCATCAAATTGGACTTGAAATACATCGTGGAGTATTGGTCTCAAAAGAACTTTGATCTCTGGGAAGAAGTTAATTCTCACCATTTCTTCACCTCACTATCTCAATTAAAAGCTTTGAAGATTGGAATCAGATTATACCATAAGTTTGATGATGTCGATAAAGAGTTTGAGGAGTCATTGGTGAGGGAGTATCAGAACCTATTGAGATTCATCACCTATGAGTCTGGATTCATCAACTATAACTTGAATCATATTGTGGAAACTCCGTCGATCCTTGATAAAAGATCTGGATTGGATGCGGCAATATTGATTGGATCTCTTCTAACACACGATGATTATGATGATCCAATCCCATACGATGTTAATGATGGGTTGATCTTGAACACTTTGAGCGAGTTAGTAAAAGTCATGAAGTATCTTTACCCTATTAATCATGGGAAGGTGAACTTGAATCTAGGTGTTGCTCTAGGTAGATATCCAGAGGACTTGTATGATGGTACAAAGATTGATGAGGGAAATCCTTGGTTTTTGACAACATTATCTGCTGGTGAATTAATTTTCAAACTGATCAATAACTTGTACGTACAAAGAAAAAACCTTGTTATTGATTCAAATAATCAGGACTTTTATCTCAATAACATCATCGAGATGACAAGTATGGTTGAGATGAGTGGTTTGAAACAGGACTTATCAAATACTGTGTTGATTATACCATACAATTCTATTGCATTTAATCAAACCATTGGCAATCTATTCCAATTTGGGGATTCATTTTTGGATGTTATTAGGGAACATGTCGCAAACGATGGGTCAATGAGTGAACAGTTCAACAAATATAGTGGGTTTATGCAAGGTGCTGAGAATTTAACATGGAGTTATGGGGCATTTTGGAGTGCTTATAGATGGAGACAGCGTGCACTGGGTTTCATTGATAACAATCAATAAGTGATGCTAATGGGACACGGAAATAATTATGGGTAATAAATGGAGGTATAATTTTGACTCATGAAGGTGGTTGATAGGTAATTACTGCTTGTGAATCATTTGGTACAACAACTGGCTCATGAGTATGTATTATCTATCATCTAGAGAGGGTCTAGAGATATTTAAAGGGATATTCATCTATTAGAAACTACGCCTGATGCTATAGTAGATTAAAGGCGGTACAGTGATTATGTAATTTCTCTTTATAAAAAAAAATTTAAGTTAATGAGTTTATGATGCCCAAAACTAGCACCAAGCGATACGTCAGCGAAGCAATATAAAATGTCTGTTGCTACCTGGAAGGCCAATCACAGTAATGGCGATAATTGGGTGCTACATTTAGTCCCTCTGAAAAATCATGGTCTTGTTGCTTCATTCAGTGATGGTAGCTTGAAAGTATATCCATTAGACGGAACTGCAGACCGTACATTTGGCCCAACTAGAACCATCAAAGCTCACAACAATTCTATCAGTGCTCTTAGGTCAGTCGATGGTGAAGACATAATAGCTACAGCATCAGCCGATTCCATCAAAGTTTTTGATCTTAGAAATTTGAATGATGAGCCTGTTGCTATCTTCCATAATGATCGTAATATTCCATTCTTATCATTAGATGTTAAAAATAATTTGATTGCTGGTGGAACCGAATTGAAACAAGCAGATGCAGAGTTACATATCTGGGATCTTAAGTCCAAAAAAATTGTGAGGTCGTTTGTTGATTCTCATCATGATGATATTACAGAGTTGAAATTCCATCCAACTGATGATTCTTTCTTGCTTAGTGGATCTACTGATGGATATGTCAATATTTATGACTTAAATATCCCGGATGAGGATGACGCGTTACACCAAGTTATCAACTTTGCTTCTATCCATTCTGCTGGTTGGTTATCACCTAAAAGAATCTATACATTATCACACATGGAAACTTTTGCAATTCATGAATTGAACGATAGATCTGAGGTTCCAAACGAACCAAAACCTTTAGAGTTCGGTGATATTAGGGATCAGTGGGACTGTGAATATATAGTGGATATCTATCCAGGATATATAGCTGGTGGTGCCAATTCAAGAAGTCTCGCTAGAGTATATCCTTTCCAAAATGAAACTGTGGATACTACTAATGTCATCAATTTGAATGGTGCACACGGAGAAGAGGTCGTCAGAGCAATTTATATCCAACCAGGATCAGATCTGATATACTCGGGAGGTGAAGATGGGAATTTGAAAGTTTGGAAAGCTGATGTTTCTATCAATGTTCCTCTTAAATTCTTTGGTGATGGAACAACTGTTGAGGTCTCATCTGATGCCATGGATATTGACTCTGTTAGTGAGGTATCTTCATCTGACGAAGAAGCGAAGAAGGCAAAGAAGAAAGAGAAGAAAGAAAAGAAAGAAAAGAAAGAAAAGAAAGAAAAGAAAGACAAGAAAGAAAAGAAAGAAAAGAAAGAAAAGAAAGAAAAGAAGGAAAAGAAGCTTTCACATGACTCGAAAGACATAAAGGATAAGAAATCCGATAAAAAAGATAAGAAAGACCGAAAGGAAAAGAAAGAGAAGAAGTCTAACAAGGATCATAGATTTGCGCCGTATTAACATGTTTGAAGAATCAATGATCAACAATCCATCGGCTGACTAGCTGCGGTATATTCACATAACTTTCATAGACAAACAAATCATTCAAGAGTAGATAGACTAATTAATTTACGTAATCTTGAACGCGATTATTACCATATTGGGATATTATATCTGAACCGCGAAAATTCCAAAAAAAATAAACAAAAAGGAATTTCGAAAAGGTAAAATGGCTTAGGTATCATTTGGCAGAGTCAACACACAAATTTGTTCAATTCTGGCTTCACATTGATCGGATAGCTCTGGGAATTCTTCCGTCGGTTACTGAACGTCTGTTGATCAATATCTATCACTTCAATTGGACATCTCAGACCAATAGACACTGTTTTTCATCATTCTTTCAGACACATCCATAGCCTCAGCTAGCACCTATAATGGATAAAAAACCCCCACCAGAAGCTTATAAGCCAGGAACAGTCTTGACTGTTGGGTCACATACGGCTGTTATTACCAAGTATATATCGGAAGGTGGATTTGCTCATGTTTATCTGGTTGAGATTAGCCCCAAAGTGAACAATAGCTCCATTGCATGTTTAAAGAGAGTCGCTGTTCCCGATAAAGCCAGCTTGAACACGCTGAGAGCTGAAGTTGACTCTATGAAAAGACTCTCTGGAAATCGTCATATTGTTTCATACATTGACTCTCATGCTGCTCGAAGAATTAACAGTGACGGATACGAGGTGTTTGTTTTGATGGAATATTGTGCTAATAAAGGACTTATTGATTTCATGAACACCAGACTACAAAATAGATTAACAGAAGCTGAGGTTCTGAAGATAATGGCAGAGATCACTGAAGGTGTTTGTAATATGCATGCGTTATCGCCTCCTCTGGTCCATAGAGATATCAAGATTGAAAATGTGCTAATCTCTGCAAATGGTGATTTCAAACTATGTGATTTTGGTTCTGCTTCGCCAGTGTTAAGACCACCAAGAAACTCTGATGAGTTTGCAATCTTACAGAATGATGTCCTGAAGAATACAACACCTCAATACAGATCACCGGAAATGATTGATCTCTACCGAGGATTACCAATTGACGAAAAATCAGATATATGGGCGTTGGGAGTTTTTCTATACAAACTGTGTTATTACACCACTCCATTCGAAGCTAAAGGAGAACTGGCTATCCTACACTCGTCTTTCGAGTTCCCATCGAGACCTGTTTATTCTGATAGACTGAAAAATCTGATCACTGTTTTATTAAGAGAAGACCCTCGTCGTCGCCCAAATGCTTATCAGACATTGGAGGAAGTTTGCAGAATGCGTAATCTTCCTGTTCCAATACCAGATTATACAAAAGCCCCAAAGCCACCAAGACTACCAAAATTGCCTGTTCCACCACCACAAGTTCATACTCCCGTGAATGGTAACTCACTCACATACAAACTCTCTTCCTCTTCATCATCAAATGATATCCAGGCCCTCAACAATCTGAAACCTATCAAATCATTCAATGCTGAACCTCAAACTAGATCAGTTCCAGATAAAGCCGATCCCTTCAAAGATTTGAACAGAACCGAGTACTTGAACCATAGACCAGAACAGCCACCTGCCAAACCACCAAGACCTAATGATGGAGCCAGGATTTCAAACTTCCAGAATTTGAACAAATCAATGGGAAGTTTGACCTTGAATAGTGGTTCTACTTCGTCTTCCATGCAACCAGCCAGGCCGATAGTCCCACCTAGATCTAAATATGTCGATAGTATGGTTCAGACAGATGACACCGGTGAACCAATGAGTCCAGCTGTTCCTAGAGTAAAGAATAAGAGACCACAAAGCATGTACGTTCAATCAGCGCAATCGAGATCGAACTCAAATGGTAGTAAATTGGGTCAAAACAACAGCAATGACGGGTCAGAGTTGAAAAGGATTATAACTGGATTATCATCACAAGCAAATACTGTGGAATTATCACCTGGTGAGAACAATCATATTGACAGCAGTATTGCATTTTTGAAGAACCTTGAACAGCAAGATTCTGGGAAATCATGGGTCCAACAACACACTGGTGGAAGTATCAAATCATTACGTCGTATTAGTACAGGGGGTAAAAAGAGAAACAGTCTGATCAGTCAATTGACCGGGAAATTCAGCCGCCCACAGAGTCGTAATAGCTCTAGGGCCTCGTCAATAAATGAGTCAGCTGGTATTTATCCACATAACACTGGTACCTCCACCAAATTTAGATCATCTTCTGAGAGTATTGAAGAAGAGACTAGTTACATCCAATCACCAGAGCCACCCAAGTTGAAGAGATCCTCATCAATCCAGCGGAGAGTCCAAGCATTGATGAATAGAAACAATGATCCACCTGTTTTGAAAACGGCCTCCGGTTATGGTCCTAGCGTTCCTCTCGAGTCTAATGTTGATGAAGATGGATTCAAGAAGCCGGTCTTGATTCCAAGAAAACCAACTAAGCCTTCTAGAAAACAACACGCCCCGATCACACCTCCTTCATTATCTGCTCAGTCCACGCCAAGTACCATCACACAAACTCCAAAGACTCAAAATAGTGCTGCTGCGTTGCTGAACGAGTCTCCATCGACAGTAAAAAAACCGGTCCCTCCCCCCAAACCAGCTAAACCCTCATACCTGAAGTCAAATGTTAATAAGGACTCACTGAAGGTACCACAAGAAGTCTTAGCTCGAACCACAAGTAGAGAAAGTGAACTATCACTAACAGATATTGATGAATGGGAGCAGAAATTCAACGAAAAGTATCCGAGCGCGCTTTAGTTTTGATCTGTTGAGTCATATAAATTTCATCTACAAAAGAAAAGTTGCATATATCTTAACTACAGGGTGTACTTCCAACAAGCCATTTCTATTTTTGAAGTAGACATCTAGGTAGTACTACTGTCATATTCTTCTATCGAATCTAGGACGAAATCGGTGGCCTCATCGAATCTTTCCTCAACAATATTATCAAGACCATCAGTATCAGTTTTCAAAACTCTACCGAATTTTCTTCTAGGTTTCTTAGTTTCAGAACCATCAAGCCCCCAACAAGCATGACTCTTACTTGTAAATATCAGTGAATTTTTGAAAAACCACTCAGTAATAGCTTCATCTATAAGTGGCACAATTGGTCTAAGAGGAACCCTGTCGATGAATGATATGGCAGCTTTGGTAACGTTTCGGACGTCTCTATGTCCCAAGAGATGAACAATACCAGAATACGCATCACCAAAACCGAAAAATATAACCTTGGTAGCTTTGAAATATTGAATATAGTTATCCCAGACATATAGTAACACCTCTTGAGATGAGTTGAAACTATCATCAGATATAGTGTCAGAGATATTTATATCAATGAATCCAAATTTTTGATTCAAGGACCATTCGATCAGCTTCAAACCAGAGTCTATTATAACTGAACCATCTGGATGTAACAACCCGCTAACTGGGTCAGTCTTACCCCATATTTCAGCTGGATCATGGACTGATATGACGATTGTGTCTGAATCATAAACATCGGGACTGGCAAGAATTTGATCATCTGAGGTATCTGAAGGATTTTTATCATTAATGAGTGGCAGATTGATGAACTTGTATTTGTTGAAAAGATCACGGGCTTGTTGTGCACGGATTGCTTCTTGTAGATTGAAGTTTTTGTTCCCTGATCCAGTTGGTAGTGAATGATCAATTGCAGCATGTCCTGGTCTTAAGGATTTGAAATACTTGGATTGGATCTCGATGACCTCATCGATGGTCTCAACTGCTTCATTTTTAGGAACTTTAGTTTTCAATTCATCCGGCGGTTCTCCAATCAACACTTTCGCAACAGCCAAAGCAGAAACAGCAATAGAATCTAAATTATATCCACCTTCTAGAACAACAACCAAGCTACCCTTAGCTAAACTTTTCAGCATATGTGTCATATGTCCATATGCACCAGGACTCAGATGACATTGTCCAATCATATCACCATCAGCAGCATCGAACCCTGAGGATACAATCACCAAGTCAGGGTCAAACTCAACACAGATTGGCATGATCACTTGTCTGAAGGCATATATGTAATCTCCATCGCCCATTCCAGGAACTGGCCATGGAACATTAACGTTAGTCCCCACAGCCTCACCTTCACCACATTGATTAGCGGCACCTGCGATAGTTCCTGGATAATATTTTCCAGCCTCATATCTATGTAAAGAGATATATAACACCCTTGGATCATCATAGAACGCTTTCTGGGTACCATTACCGTGATGGACGTCCCAATCAATAATAACGATTCTCTTAACGGATTCAGGGTAGTTTTTCAAAATGTTCTTAGCAGCAACGGCCACGTTTGAGAATAAGCAAAAACCACCAGGTAGATCTGGTTCAGCATGATGACCTGGAGGACGAACAACTGCCAATGCGTTTTTGACTTTACCTTCAACAACTGCTTTACAAGCTTCAATGGAACCACCACAGCTTAATTTTGCACCAAGTAGAGAGTCATTATTGAAGTAAACCGAGTCACCTTTCTCTGTTTCAGCCATTAGTTGTTCTTTAGTCATTTGTGTTGTACTTTCCAAGAAGTCTAGATGTTCTTTGGTATGAACCTGTAAGATCTCCTCTGGAAGGGCCTCACGAACGGGAATCTTTTGCATTAGGTCACCAATGTCATCAATCCCAGATAGGGTTGGATCTGTAATTAATCCATGCTCGGCAAGTATCTTGTAGATACGGTATATACGTCTCGGATCTTCTGGATGTGGATCGATGTACTCATAGTAGGATGTGAAAATTTTAGCATGGTAACGCATTCTAACATCATAACAAAGCCCTGTCTTCAATGGGATGTAATGGATTTTTGGCGGTACTGATGGGACAATGATGCTTTTCTCAACAACAGAGGCGTGACCGTTTTGAGGTTCCGTGGAATTATCAAGTGCTTCAAGTTTACGCTTCTCTGGTTTGACAACTGTTTCCTGCTCGCCATTTTGGTGAATACCGCTTTCAGCATCTGGAACAACCGAGTCTCCATCAACGTCAGGCTTGACTTCTGAACTCGAAGACGCCATAATCTCAGCGGTACCGGTAGTTTCTTTTGCCATGATTAAATCTTTGCAGTTGACGTGGAGCACCTTTATATGTGTCTTGAATACTTATGGTTGATGTAATCTCTCTGTAGATTATGAAAAGTAGTTCAAAAGGGTTCAGTTCTTTTCAAAGATTGACCCTGATTTCTCGGTCTTGCAACTAGGATAATAGTAGCTTGAAAGTGATGAGAAACTCAGTGAGGGACAATCTATCTCCACCAGGAACGTTCAGATTCACGATGAGATGGAATGTCTGTCCAAACTGTCAAAGCAAAAAGCCAAACCAATCCAAATTTGGGAAATGCTCGAAAACGCCTGAAACCACCCGAACACCGCATAACATATCTCTTGCTCCATCCATATCCGGACATCGTGTTGGCGTTATGAGCAATGTGAACTGTCACAGAGTGAAAAATTTACTATAGGTTGAGATGCCCTTAAGGACCTTCTGTTTATATCAAGGACAGATTCAATCCAAGATGAATCTGTACAAGGAGGCCGAATGGTTCCTAACTTCCAATGGGAAAGAAGGCTCTCTACAGACCAGAATTTTCAACGCTTCCAGAACAAAAAAGATTAAGACAGATCCTAAGCATCTGTATGCCCTAGTATCATCTACTCTGAAGTACAAGCCGTACATTCTAGATATCATAAAGAAGTCAAAACTGCTCACGGAAGAGAAGCAAGTCAAAGAGACGCAGGCTTTGCTATTGGTTCATGATCTTTTGTTCACCAGATCAGGACGAATCCAAATGGGAAAGACTCCACTGAAGGAAGCCGTCCTAAAGCATAAGACAAGATTAGCTGCTGAGCTTACAAAATTGAAACTAAAACATAAAGTGAAAAGCATAGATGAGCTTATAGACGATGATGAGTCACCTGTGAGATGGTTTAGAGTCAATACAATTAAATCAACAATGGAAAAAGTGCTCGATGGGCTCGCACACTTAGAAAAAGTCAACTCTATTGGTGACATTAAACCAGGTACGATTTATCATGATCAATACATACCCAACTTGTTTGGTGTATCACCAAAAGATAGAATAACACATTTAGATCTTTATATGAAAGGCGATATCATAATTCAAGATCGTGCATCTTGTTTTCCAGCATTTATTTTGAATCCATCAAAGGATGATAAAGTCATTGATTCGTGCGCTGCTCCCGGAAATAAGACGACACATTTGGCTGCCCATGTTGAGAATACGCCAGGTGCAATCAATGCATTCGAAAGAGATATCCGTCGTTCCAAGATCCTGTCAACTATGGTTGAGAAAGCTGGGGCTCAAGACTGTGTCAAAGTCAACGTTGGGGATTTCACCTCCACCAACCCTGAAGACTTCTCAGATGTCTCTGGTTTAGTTGTTGATCCATCTTGTTCTGGTAGTGGGATTTTCGGTAGAGCACATGAAGAGGAAAACCCGGAAGATTCATATAGTGAAGAAAGGCTGCAGAAACTATCATCATTTCAATTTTCTATAGTGAAACATGCATTGAGTTTCCCAGGAGCTAAGAAAGTTGTTTACTCCACTTGTTCAGTTCATGCGCAGGAAAATGAAAGAGTTGTCGTTGATTTATTAAATGATCCTGCTGTCAAGAAGGCTGGCTGGAAAGTAGCCAATCGTTCCAGAGTAATTCCAAGATGGCCTAGAAGAGGATTTGTTGAGGAGTTCAGTTCGTTCCCAAATCCAGAGCAACTAGCTGGAGGATGTATTCGTGCTTTGCCTAAACTCGATGGTGGAATTGGATTCTTTGCAGTGTTATTTGAACGTAACTATGGTATCACAGAGGAATCTCAAGAGAAGGCCGCTGAGATAAAGCAAGCTCAAGTTGAAGAAGAAGGAGAAGAAGTAGTAGTAGTAGTGAAAGAGGAACAGGAAGAAAAACAAGACGATGAAGACTATGACGACGTTGAGGAATGGAACGGGTTTAACTCAGATTGAGTTCAGTATATTATATATGATAGATCAGCTTTTCCGGAAACCTATAATCTATAAACGTCTAATAATATCAGCAACAACATCTTGAGTAGATGATTTACCACCTAAATCTGGAGTTTTAATGCTGTCTTCTTTTAAGTTGGCATCGACAGCAGCATATATATCAGCAGCCGGTTTGGCGTAACCCAAGAATTCCAAAAGTAAAGCGGTAGATCTGATGGTAGCAATTGGGTTAGCAATACCTTTACCTTCAATATCTGGGGCCGACCCATGACATGGTTCACCAATGACGTAGTTCTCACCAACGTTAGCACTTGGAACAACACCTAGTGAACCAACTAGAGCAGCGGCACCATCAGATAAAATATCACCGTATAAGTTTGGAGCAACGACAACGTCGAAAATTTCAGGTTCCCTAAACATACGGTAGACCATAGAATCAACGATTTGTTCTTGTAAACTTATTGAACCGAATTTGGCTTTGTTGGCATCGTAAGCGTTTCTGATAGTTTCACGGAATAAACCATCGGAAACTGACAAGACGTTGGATTTATGGGTGATGGTAACAATTGATGATTTGTGTAGAGAGGCAGCACCTAAATCACGTTGAGCTTGACGTTGTAAAGCAATTTCAAAAGCGATGTTACCAATTCTTTTTGAAGCGTTTTCTGTGATTCTTTTGATGGCTTCAGCAGTCTTGGTACCATCTGGGTTTTCAAAGATTTTCTCCTCTTTAACGTACAGATCTTCTGTGTTTTCTCTAACAATAACCATGTCAACTGGACGACCAATACCGTCGACTGATTTAACAGGGCGAACATTGGCATAAAGACCTAACTTCTTACGCAAAGCAACAATTGGAGAAGAGTAGCCAGCGACTTTGGTAGTTGGAGAGGACACTGAACCGAACAAAGCACCATCAGTTTCATTTTTCAAGATTTCAACAGTTTCGTCTGGTAAAGCAGTACCGGTTTGTTTGAAAAGATCAAAACCAGCTTTCAAGTCAACAAATTCAAATTTTAAACCGTGAGAAGAAGGTAGAGCTTCTAGAATTTGACGACCAGCAGGAATCACCTCTTTGCCGATACCATCACCTGGAATCAAACCAATCTTCAAGGTCTTAGTGGCAGTTGAGTAAGCACGTAGGTGTCTAGCAATCTGAGCGGTTCTTGAGGCTGAAAGCATAGTGAAAGTTGATGGATCAGTTATATAGAAAGCTTTGATGTTGGACGAATAATGGTAAGTTTTGGATCAGTCATATTAATTAGCGGTCTTCGCGAATATTTCCTCTTTTAATTATGATAATGATAAATTTTTCACAAGTTTTTAGGAAATTCGTCTCCGGCTGCTGTGCTTTTGACGACTTTCATAGTTAGTACATCAACGAAGGGATATAGACTGGGGATCATAATAAAGTGACATTGAAACTCTGTGTTGTATGAGTCAGTGTAGGTTTCCAGCTTGACTTCATGCCCGAATAGAGCTCAAAATTTTGGGAAAGGCCCTTTTTAGTGGGTCTGTACTGTCATCATTGGTACGGATGGGACGGTGCTCCGGGTGTATTACTTTTAGTCACTGTACTTCGATATGTCCAAAACAGAGCTATCGTGGTGTCGTTATTTGATGATACCAACCATTGATAGAACTGATGCTGGATTCCTCCTATCTCCTATCAATCAAGGGATGATTTATCGCTAGTTACATAATCTGGGTGTTTGTTACATCGTGTCTTAACGGTGAAAACATTTGCCTATCCACCCAAGATTCGTCTGGTAAGATTTCCTCAGCTCTTTTCAATTTGCTAGTGACAGCTGGTACATACGTCAGGGCAAGGCACACTGCTAATTATTACCGATAGTTACAAGCACGTTGACTGCTGAGTGCTGCTTGGTCATCGAACTGCGTCTCCTTGAATTTATGAAGCATTTTGCTGTTTGTTTCAAATATCATATGATTGGGAAGGGCAAGAGTACAATACCTTATTGAATCGTGATTCATGACCAAGATCAGACTGATTGATGTTTGAAGAAACTGAACACTTCTATGGCGAACTTGGCAAACTATTGATCAGATCATCAAGATTGGACTGCTCTACCATTCTGGGTGAATAATCGGACTACTGATTCTGTGTCTCAAACGAGTTATATTGATAACTCAATTCGAAAAAATAGAGGACATTGCCCAATCGAGAAATCATGCTTGCTAGTGCTGAAGCCGCTGACTTATTTCCGATTCTTGTGCACCTGTAAAGTTAACTATTTGTGATGATGTCCGCTATTAATCCATAGTGAGTGTGATCTTGATATTTGGGGGAGCTGCTTGAGAATAAGCGAGTGCATTAATCAATCAATTTCTCTTCATAGTGAATTATAAACACCCATGAGGTCATGTAGAAAATGGAGTTAATGGTCTTTGTTGAAACTTGGAGGTGTTTTGTTGCTCGGTGTGCCAACTCGTGCTTTGTGGAGCTGAGTACATATATGTAGTTTAGAGATAACTTGAGAGGTTATATAAGCCAAGGTGAATCCCTTCTCTGGCATCGATTAAATTGAAGTATCATTATCACTTTTCCATCAATCAATCAATCAACAATGAAATTCTCCACTGTTCTAATCTCTGCTACCCTAGCTGCTGTTTCATTTGCTTCTCCAGTTGCTCAAGCTCAGGCATGGGCTAAAGCTAATCCTCAGGCTGCTGCTGCTGCTGAAGCTTTTGCAGAAGCTTATGCTGAAGCTGTCGCCATTGGGCATGCTGATCCTGAAGCCTATGCTTTAGCTGCCTCTGCTGATGATTGTGCTTCAATCTCTTGTCATGCTTCTTGTGGTTTGATGATTGTTGCCGGTACTTCTTGTTCTGAGAACGAGACTGATACTTACTCTGGCCCTTACACTCCAGACTGTTTGTGTAACGATGATGGATCAACCACTTTTCAGAGTTATTATGATGCTTGTATGGAATGTGGTTGGACTTTGTGGAAATATTACGGACCTTACCTGTCTTCTGCCTTGGAAGATTGTGCTGCTACATATACTACCGTATCTACTGAGCCAACTGGTACTTCAAGATGCTCAACTACTTTGAGTTCATCTTACACAAAAGATACTGCTATCAACTACTCAACCTTAACTAGTGGAAACTAAGGAGTAGCCTAAGGCACTTTGGAGCTTTTGGCATTTCCTGTATCTTTCTATCTTTTCTTGGGTAGGACATAACTGAATTCTATTCCTTCTAATGTGGAATATTTTATATAACATTTTGATAATGAAAATAAACTTATCTGATTTTAACAGTTCTTGCTTGATTCATATAATCGGAATCTGTACGCCTAAAAATTTTTTCCGAATCTGAAATAGAGACTCTCTGTCTACATAAGAAATAGTGATACTAAAGAGCAATTTGGGCCATATAATATTTACTCAAGATGGGAAAGAGATTAAAGGCAAGACCAGGGAAGTCGTCTGGTAAAGGTTTACAAGCTTCACTTTCAAGACATCTAGTTACAGAGACACAGAACAGGAAGCAAAAAGACAAGATCGCTCATAAAGAGAATAGACCACAACCAAAGCAAATCAGCGTCAACAAAGCACAACAAGCTTCACAACTGAAGGACTTCATCCCATTCGAACCAAATGACAAAGTTCTTCTGGTTGGTGAGGGTGATTTTTCTTTTGCCCTATCCATCATCAAACAAAAATATATTAAACCTGAAAATCTTATAATAACCAGTTTTGATAACTCTGCCAGTGAACTGAAGCTGAAATATCCTTCAACTTTTGAGAAGAATTATGAAGCTCTAGTAAACTACAGTGTAAGGATACTTTTCAAGATTGATGGTACGAACCTCGCCAAATCTCTGAAAGTCACTCCAAAGACTGTCTCAAAGACCCTACCGTCTTTAGATGTTATCATGTTCAATTTCCCCCATACTGGTAAAGGTATTAAAGATCAAGACAGAAACATCAGAGATCATCAGGTGCTAGTCCTTGGCTACTTCAAATCATGTGTTGAACTTTTCAAAATGATCAATGATGCTGCTTTGAGACGAAACACTGATTTAAATTTATTCGAGAGAACGTCATCAGCAGATCCTAAAGTTATCTTAACAGTCTTTGAAGGTGAACCTTATGACTCATGGAGTATTAAGGCATTATCCAAGACTGTGGGTTTGAAGGTTGAGACCTCGGGAAAATTTCAGTGGGATTTATTTCCAGATTACCATCATAGAAGAACAAACAGTGAACAAGATACAACAAAGAATGCAAGCGAAAGAAAAGCCAGAATTTACGTCTTTGAGAAGTTCAAAAAGACACAAGATCTGAAGAGGAAAAAGGAAGACGATGAAGATAGTGACTGAATACACATTTGTATTTAAAACTCTGAATTATGTAGGATACATAGTGATCAAAGCATCACTGCTAAACACCTCCTCAGTGATCGGGTCTTTGAGGAGACCTTCTGCCAATCCAATGATATTTTCATTGAAGTTTATAAGTTTTTCTTTGTCGTATATGTTTCCATTAGGAAACATCACAGGATTATCAAATAGATAGGATCTAACGTTATGAGAATAAGGAAGTGGCTCACTCAGCTGTCTGAACTCCAAAGAACATATTGGGCATAGGTTTGTTGATGCCTTATTCAACTGATCCTTGTTAGTGTTCAATTTAAAATTCAAGATTGATTCAAAGTTCTGTAGGTGTTTCACCGATTGTTTCTCGCACTGACATGATCTTGTTTTCAATGAAGATATTCCAAGTGATAGGTAGATCAACAACGGATCATCCTCAAGGATTCCATTCATTCGGTTGAATATCTTGAGGAACAGATCACTGAGGTATTTGTAGCGTCTAAAACTCAACAAATTCGTGTACTTGTCGAAGTATGGATTCTCATGACCCTTATCAACCTTTTTGATGAATGTTAGTAATCCAGCAGCTAGCTGAATTTCGTTAAAGTTGGTTTTTGTGAAGCTCGTGAGATGGTTATTGAACACCTCAATTGCATTATTCATCTTTTCACTTTTCACGAACTCAATATATTCTTGAAACCTTGCTTCAAATTCCAAATCTGCTTTGATCTTCTTTAAATAGGATTTGTTCTCTTCAATCCATGATATTAAACTTGACAAGTCGCCCTTAAGAATGCTTGTTGAAATCCTGTTTGAGACCAGTATCAGATCATAGTCAATCAACTTCTCGAACTTCAGGTTTTGCAAGAATAAAAGTCCTGGATTTGTTTCTATCAGATGATTATTCTTCAAAAGATAGTCACATATCAACAGATTGGTCTCATTTCTATACCAGTTCAATAATCTCTCTCTATTCATCTCTATATTTCCATCAGTTTTATCACGGTTCGCTATGTCTTCTTGTATTGTGTTCAGCTCGTTCAATCTCGCAATTCTTGCCTCTATTCGTGACACCAACTCCTCCTCAAACTCCACGGTGGATTTCATCCTCTTTTCAAATGTCTTCATTGATGAGATCAATTGTTTCAATTTGGCCAGTTTTAACTTCTTTGATTGTGCCGTATTGATATCATGTACCACCTCATCTACTTTCTTGAACTGTTTCTCTTCAAGTTTCCTTGCGCTTTTGAAGTTCCTCTTGATAGCTTCATAAGGAACATTGAATGATGCTTCTTGCATCTTCAGATGAAAATCAACGGATGGCTCACTGAATGACATCCTGAAGTCCGAGCCTTTAAGGTTGATGTGAGTTGATGACCCGCTGATAACTAGCGAGCTAATAGACTAAGTTATATCCCTTTACTAGGAGTGTTATTAAAGAACAAAGAAGTATCTGGTTTATTTTGCCATTCGCCATACGTATTACGTAACGCCGAAATTATCTGCTGATCAGACTGATAATCAATGTGAGGCGCTCAAGAAGTACGTTGTACCCGTGATTGATTTCGTAATAATCGATACAGTGTTACCATGGGAAGCGCACATCAAATGCTACAATACTCAAGCTCAGAACCAACTTCAATCTGTAAGCATATGTGATGATTTATGTTTTTGAACTCATGACTATTTGTTTAATCTCTATATAAAAAAAAACCGTAATCTCATTACTCTTTAGATACGATTTGGAATGATTAAACACTGTTTAAAGTATCTATGACAGCTTTGGTGAATTCTTGGGTAGAAGCAGATCCACCAATGTCTTTAGTAGTAGATTTACCTTCAGCAATGACTTTGTAGACAGCAGATGAGATTCTGTCAGCACTTTCATCTAAACCCAAGTGTCTCAATAATAATGTAGAAGATAATATCATAGCAGTTGGGTTAGCAACACCTTGACCTTCAATGTCCAAACCAACATGTCTTGAACCTGGTTCGAAAACGGCATATTCTCTACCGTAGTTAGCACCTGGAACTAAACCTGGCCCACCAACCAAAGCAGTACCAATGTTAGATAAGATAGCACCGTATAAGTTTGGAGTAACTAAAACATCGAATTGTTGAGGGTTGGAAACGGCTTGCATGGAAGCGTTATCAACAATGATATCTTTGACGTCGATTTCTGGATATTGTTCAGCACCAATGGTTTTAACAGTTTGTCTGAATAAACCATCAGCTAGTTTCATGATGTTGGCTTTGTGAACAGCAGTAACAGTTTTTCTGTTATTTTTTTTGGCAAAATCAAAAGCAAACTTGGCAATTCTTTCAGATTTGGTTTTGGTGATGATTTTTAAACTTTCAACAACACCTGGGACAGATTCATGTTCTAGACCAGAGTATTCACCTTCGGTGTTTTCTCTAATTAAGACTAGATCAATGCCATCTAATCTGGTCTTAACACCTGGGATGTTTTTGATTAAAGTCAATGAAGCATAGATGTCTAATTCTTTTCTGAAAGCGACGTTCAAAGAACCATGTCCACTTTGAGAAACATCAGTATGCCAGATACCTTTTAAACCAACTTTGTTTCTTTTCAATGACTCAACAGCTTCCTTAACACCTTCTTTGGAGTTTTCAGAACCAGTGACATTGACCGTTTCCCAATCAACTGGAACTCTTTCAGACTTGAAGATTTCAACAACTGAATCGGTAATCTCTTTACCAATACCATCACCTGGTAATAGAGTGACAGTGTATCTACCACCGTATTTCTTTGGGAGTAAAGATTCAGAGACGGAGGCAAATGATCTTGTTTGTTGTTTGAAAGAAGCTCTCAACATATTGAATTTTTAGCGGATTGATTGAATTGATCTGAAGAGTAGAATTGAAGGATAGGCTAGATTAACTGTTTTTGTATTTTCGAAGATTTGTATGATTTTTTTTTATTTCGGAACCGAGCTTTTCCAGGTTGATCTCGAAAGAGACTCCGGATCGGGGATTGAGGAATGATCTATCACGTGATCGTTACCAGTGAGGTTTGTGACCGAATTTCTAGATGAGGGTAGGGTCACCCCTTTTTCCTGAAAATTCGTTCTTGGTGGAAATCACTCATCAAATTAATAGCGCCAATAATGAATTGTTAAATTCAAAGTTACAGTAGCATTCAAGTTCAATCAGGTACCAGAAGCATGCCTCAATCCACAAAAGCTTTCCAAAAGCTAAAGGAACAACTATTAATCAACACAAAGTTAGCCGTCAAAAAGCAAAGAGAAGTAGAACTGAAAAAAAGAATCTCGTTGGCCAAATATAAAAGGCTTCAAGCTTTAAGAGTCAAAGATGTACCAGAAGTCCTAAAGTGTGACCAAGAACTAAAAACATTAGCTAAAGAAGCACAAGATCCAGCTGTGAAGCTTAATGAAACATTCTTGGCTGGTTTCATTACCAGAAGTGCGAATGATCATAGTGTAACACACATTGAAGATGTTGCAAATTACTTGTCATATCAAAGAACATACCAAGAATTGATTGAGAGGTACAACCCAGGTCTAACCATGTCACAGGGTGATAATATCAGAAAAAGTGCCAATAGAGTTGGTTTGTCGCTTCCTGAACAAAATTGAGAAATGGTGTCATCTGATACAAATGTAAATATAATTCTCAAAAAAGGAATAAATAATGAAGAGTATGATCCACAAATTGTAAACCAACGTTCTCATGGTAAATTTTATAACGGCTTCAGCCAAATAATTCGAACAGTGTATCTCCTTACTCTTATTGTAGACGTTAAAGAAAAAATTTATAAAAAATTACTAAACGCGACCACTCAGGTTCGAAGCGGTCCTGGAATTTTTACGAATTTCAGTTATTTCATGCAGTATCATGCACAATTGCCAATACTCAAGGGAAAAAAAAAGAAAAACGTTTGGGCCTTAAAAAATTATTGTTCTAAATACCTTCGATTCTCCCTGAGTTTTATATTTGAAATGAAGTTAAGTTATTGAACTGCGATCTTCAGTTCTTCACGAGCTTGTGAAGCAAATACATTGGGCTATTCTGAGTAAAAACAACTTTCGCGTATATTGTGTCACATCTGCTGTCAGGATTCTCCCAGCCATGGAGCAGCTCCTAGTCAGCTACAATATCGTTGAATGATAGAAGTGCAACAGCTTCATCTACATCATAATACAGCCCGGTTACGGAGTTATGATTGATTTATTAATCATGTATAAATGTTAGTGGGAGTATCGGTATCTTATTTTCCGTCAATTATATTATTACATGATCTGACAATTTTTATGAAATCGTAGCTGATCCACGTCGACGTCTACATGACAGCCCAGCAAACGATTCAATTAATATCAGATATTCAGAGCTAGGCGCTCATGCTATTGCGGACGACATGATCCTATAAATTATGATAGCACCGCGGTCACAAGATACCGATACATTATCAATGAAGTATGATTGCCCATAATGTCAAGCTCTGTCGAGGGCTCATGAAATCTATCAGCAGTATAAAAATGTTGGACGGCTGTTGTAGAGCTAAATCCTAGTTTTTAGGCTTGAGCTTAAAGTCCAAGACGTTTTCTTTCACACGTTGAATTTTTGCACCATAATCGGTAGTCGGCATCAAATGAAAGAAAACTTGCATATACCTACATTAAGCAATTACTAATGCTGGAAATACTGGGAACATGGTGGAATCTTGAGGAGAAAAAATCATCATCTAATACCTGGAATATATAAAGAGCTCCTTCTCCCTTCTTTTCTCCATTTGCAATGACTTATACCAGTATTCAATCAATACAAACTCAAACCACATATAATGCCTTTCAGAAAAGATTTCACCCCTGTTGCCTTAGAACAAACCAATTTATTCAAGCCAATCAAAGTTGGTGATGTTGAACTTAAACACAGAGTTGCTTTAGCTCCATTAACCAGACTCAGAAATGTCAAGAATGTCCCAAACACTGACCTATTAAAAGAGTATTATTCTCAACGTTCATCAAAAGAAGGTACTTTGATCATCACTGAAGGAACATTCATCTCACCAGGTGCCGGTGGTTATGATCCTGCTCCAGGCATCTACACCAACGAACAGGTTGAAAAATGGACACCAGTGTTCAAAGCTATTCATGACAACAAATCTTCTGTTTTCGTTCAACTCTGGGCTTTAGGTAGACAATCATGGCCAGCTGTTTTAGCTAGAGACGGCTTGAAATATGTCTCTGCTTCTGATGATCTTTATCTTGATGAAGATTCAAAAACCAAAGCTCTGGAAAGCAACAACCCACAACATGCTTTGACTGAAGCTGAAATCAAACAATACGTCGATGATTACGTTACTGCTGCTAAAAGTGCCCTTAAAGCTGGTGCTGATGGGGTTGAAATTCACAGTGCCAATGGTTATCTATTGAATCAATTTCTAGATCCAAAATCAAATCAAAGAACTGATAAATACGGTGGTTCCATTGAAAACAGAGCTAGATTCACTTTAGAGGTTGTTGATGCTGTGATCAAAGCAGTCGGTGCTTCAAAAGTTGCCATTAGATTATCTCCATACGGTACTTTTGGTAACGTCAGTGGTATCAGTGAGCCAACTATTGTTGCTCAATACGCCTACGTGATCGGTGAATTAGAAAGAAGAGCTTTGAAAGGCGATAGATTGGCTTACATCCATCTTGTTGAACCAAGAGTTACCGATTTAAGATTACCAGAAGGTGAAGGTGCCATCCCAGCTTCAAATGACTTCATTTACTCCATTTGGGACGGTGTTGTTGTCAGAGCTGGTGATTACGCTCGTACCCCAGAAGCTGCTAAGGATGATACTGCCAAAGGCAAAACTGTTATAGCTTATGGTAGATTTTTCATCTCCAACCCAGATTTACCAGAAAGATTAGCTAAAGGTTATCCATTGAATGCTTATGACCGTGACAGCTTCTACTACCCAGATGCCACTGGTTACACTACTTACCCAACATATGAAGAAGCTTTGAAAGATCCAGAATTCAACAAAGAAGAAGAGCCTAAAGCTCCAGCCCAGAGTTACGTTGAAGCTACCAAACGTACTGATTAGAGGATAGAGTGCTCCATAGAATTATAGATGATACAGTATTTTTCACGGAACAACTCTTGTAGAACCATCACCTCATTTTTTCACCTTTTTGGCCATTCCTCCAGTGGCTTTGGCAACTTGACGTTTCTTGGTATCTTGTTTCTTCTCATATTTATCTAATTGTTCTTGTCTTTCTTTTGCCCCACGTTTGGAAAGCTCCTCAGATTTCTCGAAGACCTCTTTATCATCCTTTTCACGACCAGTCAACCACTCAAGAAGCCTGTGAATTTCTGGGTTAGTAATTAAATTCAACAAGGCTGCTAATTTACACGTACTTAACTTCTTCACCCCAGATGGATTCATCTTTACCAACCGGGGTTTCCAGAACAATAGGAAGGTTGTGCAATCTTGGTGTATTTGCGATCTATTGAGGTGGATATGTTAGTATTCTAGTGGAACACAGAGCACACAACTGGCTATACTTACTGCTCTGAAGACTTCAAGTCCCAAAAATCCATAACCTAACCGTTGATGTAAGTCTCTATTTGCACCCAATGGAGCTTTGGAGTCATTCAAGTGAATAGAGCATAGATATTCTGCACCGACAATTTCATCAAACTTATCCAAGAACTCTTTCAGCTGTTCTTCAGTTCTGATATCGTATCCTGCAGCAAATGTATGACAAGTATCAAGACAGACACCAACTCTATCCTTGTTTTCAACCATGCTGATGACATCCCTCAAATCTTCTAGTGTTGACCCAATAAGGTTCCCATGACCTGCCATGTTCTCGATTACTATTTTAACGGTAGAGGTTTCTGCAATTGCCCTGTTGATGTTCTTGGCTAATCTTTCTAATGCCTCTTTACGATCACCATCAAGACTTGAGCCAGGATGGAAGTTATACAGCCCAATTCCAAGCTGTTCACAACGTTGGAGATCATCTAAGAATCCACCATATGCTTTCTCTTCTTTTTCTTGATCAGGGTTTGCAAGATTGATGAAGTATGAACCATGAGGAAGTATATCACTATACGACAAAGAGTTAGAAGATGCTGGGCGAATGATGAATTACATTTACTCACGTTTTTGGATCATAACCGTGAAGATCACATAGCTCTTTGAATTTATCCTCTTCTGTCTTGGTTATTTTTGGAGATTCCCACTTTCTAGGACTTTTCAAGAACAAAGCGAAACTATTGGCCCTAAGATCAATTAAATTTGGTTAATAACAGCCGCATGACGTGAAAGGAGTGAACGTAACATACCCTATGTTTCTTGCGTTCAGGACAGCATTAGATACACCTTTCATTTGTCAGTAAGTCTCGAGATCATAGAAGGAACTTGACTACTAACCTCCAGATGCACCGACATGAGCACCGAATTTATAATTTAATCCTGAAACTTTGGCATATTGGAAGCCTTGAGCAGCGTTTTTCTTTCTATTTTGGTAAATATGTTAGAATATTTTGACTGATAAGAGATTGAAGGGTTTACTTACGGCCCCATTGGAAGAAATATGTAAGTCTTTTCAGTTGTTAGTACTTGTTGTACCCGTACCGTGGTGATGAATTTAAAGCTAAAAAAAATTATGACGCGTTCGGAATTTGACTTTAGCTACGCCCGAAACCCTCCACAATCACTATACAAACAATAACATTGTCAACTAAGGAGTGAGAAAGCATGAATAACGCAGGAGAACCCTTAGAATTCACTGTATACATTCCCCAGAATACCTCAACCCGAAAGAACCATCGTCATATGTGATCTACCTGGCGCGTTCGCTTCTTGACGACAAGTACAAAAAATTATCAACGTCCTTCAATTCTGAGATCTCGGTTGAGTTATAAACGGACTATTTCTTTCTCTTTTTGATGTTCTTCTTCTTCGCAGCTTCTGATGCAGCTCTTTTCTTAGCAGCAGCAATCTGTTCTGGAGTCTTTGGAGCGACTTTGAAGAAACCATCCAATCTACCTTGAGTACTAGTCTTCAAACCCTTTTGTAATCTTTTGATACCAGTTCTAATACGGTCTTCAGAGAAACCCTTCTCCACACACATGAATTTGATTAGTTCTTCTTCGTTAGGTTCTGTCCATTTTAATTCAACATCTTTTCCAGGTAAAACTTCTGGGTTCAAAAATAGTTCTCTAGCACCTTCAAATGGCCAATCTTCGGGCACCTTATATTTACAATCTGGGGTTTCCTCAATGTATTTAATAACACCCTCGATCGTCTTGTGTTCTTTGATCAATTTAAGCGCAGTTACTGGACCGACACCTCTGATAGACTCACAGTAATCACAACCCAATAAGATACATAGATCAACGAATTGTGCTTGTTCCATCTCTAACCCTTCCAAAACCTTTTCAATATCAATCTCTTGGATTGGTTCTTTTCTTTGTTCAGAAAAGGTCAAATGACGAAGTAGATAAGGAGTTCTATAACACAGAGTATCCATATCTTCTGAAGCTGCCGCGTAAACCTTTCCAGCCTTGGCTAGCTCTGCACATTGAGCTTCAGCTTCACATGGTGCAGTCACACATGGAATACCCATCAATCCTAATAGCTTCTTAGCCTCTTCGTTCTGCTGCTTTGTCACCCTGACTGTTCTTCTTTCAAATTTTGCAATCTCTTCAGCTGTACCAGTTTCTTTTAAAGCTTCAGCACTTTTGGTGGCTTCTTCTCTACGGGCCAGTCTTTTCTCTAATTCACCACCTTTCATCACTGGCGGTTTACCGTCAAAGACATATACTGGTTTGATTGAATGATCGATCATTCTTAATGTTCTATAAAACATACCCATCAAATGAGAAGTAGTTTCACCATCATCATTGGTCAATTGTTGGCCATCTTGCTGTCTAACAGCAATTAGGAATTGGTAGAGAGACATTGAAGCATCCTATGATTTGATTGTTAGTTTTTTCGATTCAATGAGGTCTCAGGTCGAGCACATACAATTGCAACTTTTCTTCCAAAGAAGGCTTTAATGTCACTTGATCTAGAAGCAAGTGGTGCATTATCAGTCAGCAGCTTGTTCAATCCTGGAAAATCATGTTAGTATTAGGTCGAGGAAGCTTCACCATGCTCACATACCTTTGATACCCATAGTTAAGGTGTGACGATTCAAGGATGACCGATGAAGAAAGTCAGCTACATGCTAAATCAAAATTCACTAATATTTTACGCGTCTCTACTAAAATTTGGTGGGTGTCACGTGGAACACACGTGACTTTCCTTAGAGAATTGTGCTTTCAGGATATTTTGAACAGGGAACGATTTTAGTCAAGTTAGGTGCAAACTAACCTTATTTCAGACTATAATACTCCAAGATGATCATTGGAATCTTCGAAATCTCGGTAGATCAACAATGTGATGATCTACAACTACTACATAGGGCAATTTTCAGTGCATGTTTCTTACCCGGCCTCAAAAGCTAGTACGAAAAAATTGAGACTATCAGAAATTATGAAAGAGGCTAGTTCATGAAAACATCGACAACCAACTTCAAGGAAAGCCCAATTCATCATGTTTGGTAGATCAAATACTTCCAGTGGATTCGGAGGATTTGGCTCGAATACAGGGTCAACGTTTGGGTCAGCTGCTCCTACCAACTCTGGAGGACTGTTTGGATCAACTAACAATAACAATACATCTGCCTTCGGATCGTCATCAACTGGTGCTTTTGGTAGTAAGCCTGCTTCCACAGGACTATTTGGATCCACTACCACATCCACATCTCCATTTGGAGCCACCAATAATGCCACTTCTTCTAATGGATTTGGCGGTGGGAGCACAATATTCGGGAACAATAACAACAATACCTCATCTGGTGGATTATTTGGTGCTAAACCAGCAACTGGGTTTGGTACAACATCCTCAACTGGGTTCGGAGCTTCCAACTCTTCCTCATCTCCATTTGGTGCAAGTACGAACACTGGATTTGGAGGATTAAGCAGCACAGTCCAGTCAAACCAAGGTACTGCTATCAAACCTTTCACACCATATACCGAAAAAGATCAAGCGTCAGGAACCAATTATTACGAAAATGTTTCATCTATGCCAGAATACAAAGCATACTCCTTTGAAGAGTTGAGATTACAAGATTATGAACAGGGAAGAAGATATGGAAATCAACAAACATCAACAGGATTTGGAGCACCATCCACTCAATCCTCTCCTTTTGGTGCTACCAATACTGCTACCTCTGGATTCGGCGGTGCTTTTGGTTCTACCAATAACAGCTCAACTGGTGGCTTATTTGGTGCTGGTAATAATTCAACTTCCACATTTGGTCAGACCTCCAATACTGGTGGGTTATTCGGTGCTTCTTCTGCCAATCCTACATCTACATTTGGTTCTACAACCACCCAACCCTCTGCATTTGGTTCTTCTTTTGGTGGTACCACCACTGCCAAACCATCAGGATTTGGATTTGGTACTTCCAATACAGCTCCCGCTAGTGGTGGATTATTTGGCTCCACAACTACTACATCCCCATTTGGTGCGTCAAACACTAACACTGGTGGTGGTCTATTTGGTAATAACAACACAACAAACACTGGCTTTGGAGCCAATAATACTACTAGCGGTGGTGGTCTATTCGGATCAAACAATAACTCAACCGGTTTTGGTGCTGGAAGTTCTTCAAGTCCATTCGGAGCCAACAACAACCAAGCGAAACCAGCTTTTGGTGGGTTCGGTACTACTGCTACTCCTGCTGCTAATACTGGGTTTGGTGGTGCTTTCGGAACCAATAACAATACAACTACCGGAGGTGGTTTATTTGGAGGCAATACAACTACCAATAACACTGGTGGTGGTCTATTTGGTGGTCCTTCGACTCCTGCTAACAATTCGACGAGTAATATATTCGGTGCCAAGCCTGCGTCTGGTGGTTTATTTGGATCAACTACCACAACAAATAACAATGCGAGTGGGGGGTTATTCGGCGCAATGAATAACAACAATACTGCTTCTACTGGTAGTTTATTCGGTTCCAAACCTGCTCCTTCAACTGGCTTCGGTGCGCCTGCCTCAAACACAAGCGGTGGTCTATTTGGTGCCAAACCTGCTGCTGATTCTGTTGGATTATTTGGTGGCTCTAATACAAACACCGGTACCACTGGATTTGGATCCAATAGTGGAACTTCGGGTGGTTTGTTTGGTAACAACAATGCTACAACTGGTGGGTTTGGTTCCGGTGCTGCTAATACTACAGGTGGTGGATTATTTGGGAACAACAACACTGCTGGAGCCGCACAATCCTCTACCACCAATGCATTTGGCTCAACTACTGGTGGTAGTCTATTCGGAAATAATCAACAAGCAGGCGCCTCTGCCGGCTCTACTGGAGGATTATTTGGCTCTAATCAAGCCAAACCATCATTGTTTGGATCTTCAAGTACGACTACCCCAGCTACAACTTCTAATGGATTCGGTGGAACGAGTGGTGGCTTATTTGGACAATCACAAACTCAACAACCACAACAGCAACAACAACAAACATCATTATTTGGCCAATCTCAACAACAACCTCAACAACAGCAACAGCCAAACTCCTTGTTTGGTACCAATAACACTAATAACACTAATGGTGGCCTGAATTTGAATAACAATATGCAACAACAGTCTAATTCACAATCATACAAACTAGTTGCTACTATTGATCAAAACCCATATGGCAACAATCCATTATTCAACAGTGGAAACATCAACAACCGTGCTGTTACAATCGCACCACCAGTTCAACCTCTTGCTAACCCAGTAAAGGCAGAACCAAAACTTCCAACATTATCTACCACATTCAGACTGGTTCCAAAACCTTTATTTGTTGCCAAGAGGGAATCATCAACCTCATCCACATCTTCAGGCTCAAGCAATTCATCCACTAGTCCAAAGATTGTAAATTCATTGACCTTAACTGATGGTGAAACAAAAGCTAGATTATTGAACGGTATCTCAGATGATACGATTTTGGCTAGTGAGATTTTCACACCAAGAAAAAATTACAAGACATTGGTTATCGATAGATCAAGGTCCATGTCAACTGAAAGAAGACTGGAGTCTAACATTGATGAAGATGGAGAAGCTAGCCCAGCTAGATTGATTACATTCAACAATAAGCACGAATCTTGTAATAATGACGCTGATGAAGAATCAACCATCAAGCTTGTTGGTAAAAAATTGTTCAACTCTGAACGCAAAGAAGGGGCTAAAGATGCAATAAGCAATGATCATTCTGGAGATAGTTCTACCTTCACTGATGAAGACGGATATTGGATTTCACCGAGCATTGAAGAGTTGGAACAATCATCCTTATTGGAACTGCGTAAGGTTTCAGGCCTAACAATTGGTCGTAAAGGATATGGTAAGATTGAATTCCTTAAACCGGTTGATTTAACTTCCATTGGTTCTCTCAGTTCAATTCCGGGAGGATTGGTTGTGTTTTTGAAACAGTCGTGTATCGTTTACCCAGACGACTCGTTAAAACCAGAAAATGTCGGGGAAGGATTAAACTTACCAGCTAGGATCACTTTAGAAGGATGTTATCCAATTGCCAAAGATACAAAGAAACCAATCAAGGATGCATCGCATACATTATTCAAGAAACATTTGGCAAGATTACAATCCATTGAAGGAACCAAGTTTGTGTCATATGATGCCAAGACCGGAGATTGGACGTTTACTGTTGAAAAGACTGTTCAATGAATAGATGCATGTATGTAAATGAATTAAGACGTCAACCATTGTACTATCAGTATACTAGCTGTAGTTCCCGTCACTGGTGGTTACTGGGACTTCCACCTATTGGTGATTGTGAGATCGATCGATTGAATTGGCTTGTAGTGGTTACAGTTTTGTGTGACGTCGTGACTCGTGACTTGACGTTGAGAAAGTCCTGATCAAGCTAACGTCATCAATCAATCCTCATTAGCCAGTTGTCACTTGTCGGATCAAAATTCGAAAATGGTGAAAATGCGAAAATGCGAAAAATGTTTATAAGAAATAACCGCTGGTATGACGGATTACGGAATCTGACGGCCGGCTCTGGTCTCTGAGCACTGAAAGTATACTCAATTTGGTCAACTACGAACTGGGGTTTACTACTGATAGTGAGTACGCTCATGAGACCTAATGTGAGTGACTAGCTGGTATGACGAGAACAAGAATCCAGTCTTTATTACGAGAGAACGAAGTCCAAAATAGGGTTATATTGGTTAATTGTTTCGATTGTCCAGAAATCTCCCTCAGCCAAATTTTTGATAAGCTCCAAAGAAAACAAAAACGGCAGCCAGAGAAACTAATTTTCGCTAATTTGTTAATTCTGCCTTATCTAGTTTCGCCATTTCTTCTCATTTGTGAGTTGTTGCATTGGTTTTTCGCCATTTTTGCTTCATTTCCAACTTTTGTTTTTCTTTTTGTTTTCATTTTCGTTTCCAAAAGAGGCCATTTTTTTTACATTTCGTGAGCGGTTAAAGGAACACCGGCAATTTCGTATACCCAAAAGGGCCAACTCGGAAGCGTTTTATCCGGAACAAGGAATCTTACTTCCACTTTCGGAAATTGCGAAGAAACAGTGAGGCCGACGAATAAGAATTGGATTTGTTTTTATAAATTTTTCGATTCTTCCAGTTTTTGTTTTTTCTCCCTTTTCTTCACTCTTGGATAACAAAGAATCATCTTTAAATAAGTGAGTATTGTCACAGCTAGCAGTTTGCTGTTGTGTCTAGAGGTTATGCTCAATTCAATTGCCATGATCCACCCGCAAATTCTGCTCTCATTGAGTGAAAAAGAGACCAAAACTAACAATTATTACCTTTCTTTAGATCGTCAAAATGCTTCCAGCAGGTGTTATCTTAGTCTTCGTCTTGATTTTCTTGGTTGCTGTCGCAGTCTTCTCCATCGTTGTCTTCAACAAAATCAAACAAAGAAGAAAAGCTTTACAACAATTCTAAGTTGATTCTTGTTAATTGAAAACAAATTTATCATTATAATATCCTTATTTTGTTTTAATCTAATTTATTTTATTTCGAGAGAGAAAATGGTTTTGAATGGAGGGAAAACAGGAAAGCGGTCTTTTTTATTAATGTGTTGTGAACTATAATGGTATTTTTGCGTGGTACCTGTTGAATAGGTGCTATTATCAATTGACCTTATTATTCAGGTTTTAATCTTCTGTTGTGGACCTGCTTTTAATAGAAAATATAAAAAAAATATGGTTTAGAACATTTACTATGGTTGTAGTTACTATCGATTCAAATCACAGAAGATTAGTGGTGACATTTCTTGCTAATTGAGCTTCCTCAGTTCTCCATCCTTTTCTCACTCACGGAAGCCTAGCAAGCCTCGGGACTCAGGTACATACTTTTTCATAGGCAGCCAAATTACCAACTTTTCGTGGTGTCTCTTTCTGGAAGTGAGCCAGCATCTCTTCTGATCTACTGGAAACTATTCCTGATCTCTTTGTATATTGATTAGAAAAAAGGGTCGAGTCACTTAAGAACCAACCACACATCATCAATATAACAGGGCTGGTACTTTCATAGTGTTGGTGGTTAGAACTATTGAAGAACGAAAAGAAAGAGATCATGAACTTCCCCAAGAAATGGAATGTGCTAAACATCCCATCAGACGCCTTTTCTAAATACCTTTTCGGTGTCGATTACTCTGTCGACTCGTTCCATTACAGTCTGTACTTGACCAATCTATCGAATGTCTGGATTGCGGATGTTGATGAAACCAAATTGAAGCTGAAAGCAATACAAAATGGGATACAGCTGGACTCATTGAATAGCATCTATCAAACCCTCATTGTTTCATTCGAGAATAACTTTAATGGCGATGATACAGAGACCCATATTGAATTAACAAAATCAAAAATCGACAGGGATATCCCGTTGGAGCTGACATTGGAGCTGGTCAAAGTTTATGATAGTGCAAAGCTTAGATGGAACTTCGACTTGACAATCCTTCCAGATTCAAGTGCAATATCAGTTCTCAGAGGCTTGATATTCAACCTATCAACCATAGTTTTCTCATTAAATGAATACAAAAATGATTTAGTTAGACAGTTAGAACATAAGGATGGTGCTATTAGATACTTATCTGAATCTATTGACGGGTTAAATGCTTCTCATATAATAACAAAATGGGCACCGGAAAACTCTATGAATTCAAGAACTATGAAAACTTTTGATGGTAAGAGTTTCGATAGACTTTGGAAGGAAAAGAAGTTGGAACAGATTGAAAATCAATACATTTGGAACCTACTTCAACTGAACTCAACGAACAATACTTATGCATATGGTATGTTGTTCAAATATGAAGATGAAGAACCACAAGAGAAAGTACAACCTAAATTGAAAGATAGAAAGAGATCGTTGGATGATGATTTTTTAGCTGCGGATGAATACGATGATAGTCTTAAATCATCTCGACAGATCAAACGAGTCGACTCACCAATGAAGAAGAGAAGAACAGAACCCTTGAACGACCTGACGGTTGAATTCCAGGAATATGACCTTCGGAGAGATTCTCAAGAATCATCAAGACCATCGAGTAAGGAATCCTCTGCACCTGCATTCAAGTCACCATCCATTCCACCATCAAGTCCAATCAAAGAGGGGGAAGAAGAAGGAAAACAAGAACAGGATATTCACAGCACCAAGGCATCAGAGAAAAGAAAGAAGGGGTTTGGAGTGAGCAGAAAGAGAAGGGTTTCTCAAAAAGAGTACTCTCCGATCAAAGCTCCAAAACATTTTCAAAGTGATGACTGAAACTGCGATCACGTCCTACTATTAATGAACTTATGCAAATGAAATACCATCAGGAAGTCTACCTAGTAAGCCCCTCGTAGTGCTAACATCTTCCTCATACAAAAGGAGCACTTATATGTTTCCATCTACCCAGTATGGTCTCCAGTGCACCTTTCTGTCTATCATCTCTTTTGATATACAAAGCCCTTAGATTTTCACCCCAATACTCCACAAAATCCTTCAGCTCTCTGCCTGTGTAAGGAACTCTTATGAATCGTGGTTCCTTTCTCCCTCTAACACTGAAAGGTTTCACACCATTGTTCTGAAAATATTCAGAGAAGACAGAGATCCAGAATCGTATCATGGTATTGGCACAGTCTCTCAGTGTTAAAATGTTAGTTTTATCATAGCCTATCATTTCCAAGTCATCACCGAATGCTTCTGTCATGCAATAGTCCATGGAACCAAGGACTAGCTTTTGGACTTGGGAGAAAATGAGAGATGCTGCATCTTCGAAGTTTGGAATTTGGATGTTTAGGCCAGTAGTTTTTGAAGTTGAGAATTCTTGCTCTTGTATTGGCTGGGTCGGCTGAACTGTCTTGGAAGTTGGCCTTTCGAATGAGATTGCGGGAAATGGTTGGGATTTCTGACTTTGTGGAGGTAGGGCCCCATTGGCAGCTTCTATATCAGAATCAGGGATGATGCGGTCTGGAGATGATGGTCTCAGAATAGGTGTACCAAACTGGGATAACGATGGCACATTGGATTCAGATGATGATGGGACAGTAAACTCATGTCGTGTTGGAGACATGGAACGGTCATGTGTTGGTGGGAAAGACGTTGTAGCGTTAACGTCTGAGTTTGATGGTGCCCTTGTGGGTGAGATTGACCAGAACACTGGCGGTGCAGGATGTAACCTTGCTGGTGATTTTGAAAGAGATGATTGCCCCGATGCTGAACGTGATTCACCCATTCTATCAAGAAGAAGTTCATCAGTGTCATGTGTACCACTGGACATGTTTTCTTGAAAGACCTTCTTCGCTATCAATTCCGCAGTCATGTTCTTCCTATATGACACTGTCAACACCTCATTAGCCAATGCTTTCATACAGAGATTCTTGTCATTTGATAGCAGCACCACCAATGAGTTCCTCTTTTCTTTAAAATATAGACAGCAGTCCAAAATAGCATCATCTTTCGTCGCATCACCATCAATGAATTCTCGAAGTTTCTGTCCTCTTACTGAAGAATCAAGCTCAGCAAATTTCATATAGATCCAATCATTAGCCCAACGAGCAAGATGACCAACAGTAGTCCCATCAATCCCATCATTTGAGGTCCTTGTAGACCCCTTTAGCCCATCAAGCTCTTTGACAACGGTTGTCGGTATGACGATGGTATGGTGGTATTTTGTATGTAATTTTGCTAACTTATCTATGATGTCCAGATGTGAGATCATGAAGTTTGTGTCAAGAACGATAATGGCCTCCTTCTGGGGTTTCAGCTCAGGCGATGAACTGTTGAAATATCCATCATCCGTAAAGTCGAGTGTTGGTGACTTGGGACGAGTCAGTCTCCTCTGTTCAACAACGTAATCAGCAATCACCTTAACCTCCTCTTCATCATCCATTCCAAGCATAGGTATATCTCCATCTGTATCTTCATTTTCGTATTTTTTGACACGAAATGTTGTTGATTGATGATCAAGTATGTCGTTTACTCTTTCTTCGATCTTTATAGCGCCAATTGGCCTGTTTTTTCTGGCTCTGCCTGTTGTGATAACCCTCCTCTGGTCTACTTCATTAAGACCCTTTGAGGAGTACTTTGATGGCAACTCAATCATCTCTTTGTGGTGGGTTTGCCAAATCTATTTTCTCCTGATTAGGTAGAGTTTACCTATCATCCGAAAAAGGCAAAGGTCCCTAAAGTTCAGCGTGCTATGAGATTATGACATCAACTACGAATTGCAACGAAGGAAGAAAAATTATTAAAACATGGTCATTAAGAGTTAAGGAAGTTGATCTGGACAATTCTCGTATAAACAATCCCTTATTCTTCAAATAAAATCATTAAAACAACACCAGCCAAAATACCCAATTGGAATGAAAGAGACTTATCAAATATAAAATATATAACGTCTTTGAATCTCTTCCTCAATAAAATAAAATAATAAAAACATGCAACAAACAAAATCAATATGAATCAATTGAATACTGTCTTGTAAGGATATCTATTTTTTGGATTTGGATGCCTTTTTTTCCTTGTCCGCTTGTTCTTTTAGAACACGCTTAACAATCTTTTGTTCTTCAATCAAGAAAGCTCTAACAACTCTCTCTTTCACACAGTTGGCACATCTTGAACCACCGTAAGCTCTTGAAACAGTTTTATGAGTTTTGGAGACGTTGGCGTATTGTCTTGGGCGTAATGAAGAAACACCTGGTAAAGCAATACCACAGTCACCACATTTTGGTCTAGTACCAGATTTTTTGACGTGTTGAGCACGTAGAACACCACCTGGAGTTTTCACAACTTTGATTTTGTTGGAACGGGTATTGTAAGGGTTTCTTCTTCTGTATGTAACTCTTCCTGCCATTCTTAATGTAATTTATACCTTTTCAAACTTTTTATTCAAATTCAAACTTTTTAAAAAGGTATTATGCTTAATCAACAATCAAGTTCATGATAATACCACTAAACTCAAAGCCTATATTCGCGGAGTTAACTTTTCGGTTGGAGCAGCATTTCAATCTAAGAAAATCGAGTCCTCCACGAACATTTAGGGGGGTTGTTAATGGTGTTCGGGTGTGACCATTTTGTGACTGCTTATTTTCATTTTACCATTCAGCTTCTACATAGGCATACAACTAGTGTGGTAATCTGGGAGCCTCTTGGTGATTCTAAAAAGTGAAACAAATGTACATTCAATCAATTCATAATCAGTTTTGTAGTTGCAATTAAATAATATAACATGACTTCAGCAAATTTGTAATTGACTTAACGTAAACGTCTAGCTTCACGTTCAGATTCCATCAATGATAGAATATCGTTTTCTCTGACTGGACCCTATAGTAAATGAATTGTTAGTGAATCATGCATCAGACTGAGAAAGCTCTCAAATTTCAGTGAATTGTACATACTTTGACGTTTCTGACAATGGTTCTTGAGGAATCATCGATAAATTCAACTCTGACTTGGGTAACACCACCACGGGAACCAGTTCTACCTAGAACTTTCTTGACTCTGGCTAAAGTAACGACGGTTTTGGTATCCTATTTCGAAGTTGTTAGTCTGACTGCTACTTTGGGCATGGTTGGTGTCTTCCTTGTAATATTCATGACTACTTTCTCAGATTGACTGTGGGATCCTTCAGATTACTATGAGCAGTATCGATAACTGAGTGGATAAATTAGCTGAGGAGTTTGGAAGTTCTTGTTCTCATACTCTCAGTAAAGTTCACTACTCCCTAGTAGGTTAACTTTCTTCTCTCTCATTGCTGTTCGCTTTTCATTCTTTCTTGGGGCACAAAACTTGGGTATCACTATCGCAAATCCCTCACAGAAAGTCACATAGTTCATCTTCAAATTTCAGTAGTCATAGATCACAGATTTGTTCATTCGAAAACGTACCATTTTGTTATGATTTATAGATATGCGTTGATTCTTGTATCTAAATAGACTTTTGTTTGAAAGAAAAACTGAAAAATAAAAAGTTCGTTTCCTTGAAAAACTCATCCCAACACCAGAAGATTGTCGTGTTCAAACCATTAACACTTGCACAAAATATAGAATATATTCGCGAGCCTTGAAAGTCTGCCAAGTTGGCACGGGTACGTTTAATAGATGATTAGATTTTCAAAACTTTCACACATTTCACTATACATCATACACAAGCTATGGTCGTAGACATAGAAAGGCTAGCGATTGACAGTGATTATTGCTCACTATCCATAGGAGTCATACCGATTTTCTTGGTCTTGATGTACTTTATCAACTCCTCCTCTGGTAGGTTCAAAAGCTTTTTGACATCAGTGATGAATACACACATCTCGTCAACATCACTCTGAAAGCTCAGTCTCAAATTATTGAATAGTGTTTCATATTTGTTAGTCAAGTCATTTAAGACCTTCTTGTTAATCTCCTCATTTATGATATGAATTTTTTTCACTAACTGGTCGGAAAATGTTGCGATTGAATTATAGATTTGTCTCTGCAAGGTGTTTGTATAAGCTTCAGATAGTAAAGCATCTGCCAACGGTGCTGAAACAGCTTTTGCAGCTGGGGTCTCAAGTACATGCAAATCGAAGTTGAATTGGTCATTTCTGGATCCCATTTCAGATTTTTTCACTGACTGATCAACTGAGTTAACATTAGCATTCGTAGAGCCTTTCATGAATTGTGAAGCTATTGAGGTTTTATCAGAGGTAGGTGGAATGCTTCCATCCCGCTTAGTGGCTTTGTAATTCTTTTTGAGAACATTCGGTGGTTTCTTGGTGCTTGTTAGGACCCTTTTTGTCTCCTTCACTGGCTTCGCAGATACTTTGAAGTTTGAGGGCTCACCTTCAGCTTTGGCAAGCCCATTTCTATCCTTATCTTCAATCACTTTCTCGTTAGTGCTTTGAAAGATCTGAGTAAGACTTGTACGTTCATCGCCTGTTGGATTCGATTTAGTTGCTTTATTGGTTCTTTCTAGTACTGGATTCTTTGATTTTTCCCCTTTTCTTTGCTTGTGTGGGTTCTTGTTCAGCTTCTTTGTCTTATCTTCTTCCAGGGCCCTTTTCATTGCTCTGGTTTGATGTTTCTTCGGTAAGACATCAACAACAGCCTCCTCATCTCCTTCATCACCAGGGACATAATCACTGTTACCTGGTGCAAGTGACTGAGGTCTCATTGAAGCTCTTCTCTGTGCATGAATAGTAGGGGAAGTCAGTTCTGAAAACGTACCGTCTTCAATATTCAGTGAGGATGAGACTTCAATTTTTGAGGAAGTTGAACCCCCGACTTTCATTAGGATAATCTCCTTTGCTGATTTTGACGCAGCAGGCTTAATGGACTTTTTGGCTGGGTTTTTCTTAAGTGGGATGTTAGCTTGAATGCCCTTCTTGGATAGATTGTTCAAACACTTCATACCCTTGGATCTATACTTGGTTTTCACACTGGAGGTTTTATTCGATACAGCTTCACCATCGTCTGACTCGAAATCCCATACATCACCCGTATTCTCATGGCCATCCAGCTCTTTCTTGACCTGAGATAAGGTGTCGATGACCTCATTCCTTTTCCCATCTTTGATTTCTTTCAAAGCAATATGTAAACTGTTAGAAGGAAAACTGGACGAGTTGGAACAAGGTTGGCTATCTTTGACCTGAAGCTTGGCATTCTGTTTGAATGTCTCTCTTGTCGATTCTGCGATGATCAAAGAAATTGCCCTTCCATGTTTCTTGGCTGACATGCTAGTATCCTTCGTGGTGTTCAAAGGGGACCCAAACATGGACTCGCTTTCGTGAATTCCACTGGATGAAGAATGTGGCTGTTCTTGTGCACCACTTACTTCATCAGCCTTATCATCAGTAGCCTGTTCGTATACATTGCTTGTCAGTGCAATGTAGTTGGAGACAATGCTTATCTTCCTTGGAGTTGACATCATGATTTGTTCAGTTGCAACTTTGCCCAAAGCTTCCATAAATGACGATGCCTGTTTTTCATCACAAAAAACAATAGTAGCAACACTCAAGTCCGGAATGGTATCATTCAAAAGGGACTTAGTTGGGGAACTTGGTAAATGGAATTGAATTGTGGAGATGTTTTGCATGATGTTCTTGATTTCCTTCAAGTCGAACTGGATTGGAGTCGTAAACTCATTACTCTCAACCAAGACAATGAAATATTGTGAAGTAACCTGACAAAAGCTCACACCAGACTTCACAGTTTCCCCAATATTTAAGGATACATATTTAAAGATGCTTGGATCAAACGTTGAAGTGGATAAAAACATCACACACGCCTCATCATTGGCATAAGAGTCTTGAGGAAAGGGAGCATCCCTCTCTAGAACCATATCCAACAGAATCTTGTTATCTAGCTGTGATAACAATTCAACCATGTAGCATGCTAGGGTATAATGCTTGATGTTGTTTAGTAGTGAGTATATCTCTTTGGGAACCTTCATCAAACTTCTGCTGACTTGTGGCTTCAATGATGGATAGTCTTGAATCAAGATACACAAAAGACAAGAAGCCTTCCAGCTATTGTTATTTGACAAGATTGATTGATTGACCAACAAGTCGATGATCTTTGGCTGATCAAATCCCGGCCCATAGTCCATTGTGTTCTGGGGAAAGAGGTTAGTAGATGACGACAAAACAGACCGCAATAGTCAATTCTCAGTATGAGACAAACCATCAAGCAAAACCAATAATAATCATCCTGAGGACTCTTGAACTTAACACCAATCTTCAAAATCAATTCAAAAATTTGGGAATTCAACTTATTCTTGATTGACCCAAGCAAACGATCATAACTTTCGATGAATTCAGTCATACCGGTAGTACCAGGAATTGTGCTCTCAATAAATCTGTCAAATGCCCTTCTTCGTTGCAGTGGGACTCTTGATACGGTGAGTGTTAATAGAGCTTCGCGTTAGCCGCCGTAAGACGTAACATAGTTCACTTACTTCTTTGCAAAGTCAGAGAGCTTTCCTGTAGAGCATATTTGGGAAATGACGTCCAGCGTTTGCTTATGGTAGTTCACAGAATTCATCCTTACGAACAAGGAAAGCAAGGCTGAGCTGTACGTATTTCTCCAAATGGTTATTTTGTATACGTTTTGACAAATGAAAGGTTTGGAGATCAGGGCGCATCAGATCGTCTATATGTCAAAGTTTCAGAGATCCGGGGTTTAGGCTCGTGATCTTCCCGGAATTCGAAGTAAAGAATGGAAAAAGGATTTAGAAAAATTAGTCAATAATTAATGAAGTCATCTCATCGGTATCATTTTGGTTATACATATCGAGATGTCATCAAGTGAAGAATTGGCCTCTCTTTTTGAGAAATTAGGGCTTGAAGATGTCAAGATCAAAGAAATCTTAAAAAACAAGAAAGTTTCAGCATCTTTTGAGTCAATTTTATCAGAAACTTCCGTCCCACTATCATACCCTTTAGACAAGTCAAAGAGACTACTCCTACATCAATTAGCTGTCTTAAGTAAAGGTGAAACCATTCCAAACCGCTCACTGATTACCGATGCTATCTTGAAGGATGATCTGAAATCGAACGTTCAAGTTGAAGAAGCCTTCAAATATATAAAGATTTCAGGCCCTGATGCCACTGTTGAGCAATTGAATGAAAAAGCTGGTGTCGGTATCGTCATAACTCCAGATCAAGTCAAGAATGAGATTGTCAACTACATTCAAAACAACAAAGGAGAAATTGAATCCAAAAGATACCAATATGTTCCAAAAATCTTGGCTAATGTCAGAAGCATTCCAGAATTGAAATGGGCAAATCCAAGTTTGTTCAAACCAATCATTGATGAGGAGATTTTAACTCTCTTGGGACCAAAAGATGAACGTGATATCATCAAGAAGGAAAAGAAAGCCAAAGCTAAACCAGCTACCAATGCTTCCAAAGACAACAAGAAGGAAGAAGTTCAGACAAGGTCCATGTTTACTGAGGGTTTTCTTGGTGAATTACATAAAGTCGGTGAAAATCCACAAGCTTACCCAGAGTTGATGGCTGAACATTTGAAAGCCACTGGTGGTAAGGTCCGTACTAGATTTCCACCGGAACCAAACGGATATCTACATATTGGTCACTCAAAGGCCATTTTGGTCAATTTTGGTTTTGCTAAGCACAACGATGGTGTTTGTTACTTAAGATATGATGATACCAACCCTGAAGCTGAAGAAGATGTTTACTTCAAGAGTATCTTGAACATGGTTGAATGGCTAGGTTTCAAGCCTTGGAGAATTACTTACTCATCTGATTACTTTGATGAGTTATATGCTCTTGCTGAAGAATTAATCAAACGTGACAAAGCCTACGTTTGTCATGATACTGCAGAAGAAATCAAGAGATCAAGAGGTGTCAAAGAAGATGGTACTCCAGGTGGTGAAAGAATTCCATCAAAAGACCGTAATAGACCAGTTGAAGAAAGCTTGGCTGAATTTAGAAAGATGAGAGATGGTTTCTATAAACCTGGTGAAGCTACATTAAGAATGAAACAAGATTTAGAATCGCCAAACCCACAAATGTGGGACTTAATTGCATACAGAGTTCTGGAAGCTGAACATCCAAGAACAGGTGACAAATGGAAAATCTATCCAACGTATGATTTTACTCACTGTTTGGTTGATTCTTTCGAAAACATTACCCATAGTTTGTGTACAACTGAATTCTATCTGTCAAGAGAAAGTTATGAATGGTTATGTGACGCGTTGCATGTCTACAGACCAGCACAAAGAGAATATGGTAGATTAAATATCACCGGTACGGTGTTATCTAAGAGAAAAATTGCCAAACTGGTCAATGAGAAATACGTTCGAGGATGGGACGATCCAAGATTATTCACATTGGAAGCTATCAAACGTCGTGGTATCCCACCTGGTGCTGTTTTGACTTTTGTTAATACATTAGGTGTCACCACCAGTACCACCAACATTCAAGTTACCAGGTTTGAAAACACCATTAGAAAATTCTTGGAAGACACTGTTCCTAGATTGATGTTGATCGTTGATCCAATTGAGGTCGTTATTGACAATCTAGCTGATGATTTTGAAGAGATTGTTGAAATACCATATAAACCAGGTAACGACAAATTTGGATCCAGAAAAGTTCCATTCGTCAAGACTATTTACATTGATAGAAGTGATTTCTCCGAAGATGAATCTGACGCTGAATTTTTCAGATTGAAGCCTAATCAACCTGTGGGACTATTGAAGGTCCCATATAACATCAGTTTTAAGAGTGCTGAGAAAGACTCCGAAGGTAGAGTTGTTCGTATCCATGCTCACTACGATGATGAAGTTGTTAAGAAACCAAAAACTTTTATCCAATGGATTCCAAAATCTGAGAAGCGTAACTCGCCTATCAAAATCCATGAAACGAGAATTTATAATCAGTTGTTCAAAAGTGAAAATCCATCCTCTAACCCGGATGGATTTTTGGCTGATATTAACGAAAACAGTGAAGAAGTTTTCAAGAACTCTATTATTGAATCAAGTTTCAGTGAAGTCAAGGCTAAGTCACCATGGGGTGTTCAAGATTCTGTCGTCGATAAAGAATTCAATGTTGTTGAAAAGAAAGAAACCAGTGGCAATGAAATTGTAAGATTCCAAGCTTTAAGAGTTGGTTATTTTTCATTGGACAAAGACTCAACTGATGACAAGATTGTTTTAAACAGAATTGTTTCATTGAAAGAGGGTAGTAAATAGATCATTAGTTTTGAGATTTAAACATCCACAACTTACGTCATTTATCAATATTAAATTTGACCTTCCTTTAATCACGAGAAATTATCATAATATTTGATGATCTACAGTACTGCTGGATTGTTTGATATTCAGTTCTGCTGGAGAGTTGTAGGAAACAAAGTTCAATGTCATTTCAACGTCATGCGTATTCAGTTCAACTATATCGCCGATGATACAGCCTGTGTTATGAAATACACGTTATCACATAACCACCTGCTAATAGATTACTAACCACAGTCTATTTCCGTTGTGTCACATTTTATTATAACCTCAAATTATCTTGAATATACGAATCTTTGAATTAAACGCAAACTACGTTTTAATTAGGACCAGAGATCATTCCTCCATTTTCTCGTTCAGTTATTACTTTCGAAGACAGGTTAATTTGTAATTTATACTAATTTTTAGTAGAATATTGTACTAATCATAGCCAAATATTCAACATTACGTCAACTAGACAGCCTGATTCAGTATTATTATAATATAACTGTGCAGAGCCTAATATAAATTGGTCAATGTTTCACAGGATATATCTGCATTTTTACGAATTATTGTATGCATGTAGCACGTCGGTGAATATATATACCAGACGTTAGTATATCATTGCGCCGGTCTGGCCAGCAGCTAAATACTGATTTATTGACGACGTTGACATATTGACAGCACCACGTCGAGGTCGGAAGCGGCGCTCCGTAACAGAAAAAAAATTTATTTTTTTTCATGCTCAAGACATGAACGAATTGATTTGATGCGGCTGCTTCAGGCCTACAGCTGGTTGGTGCCTTTCAAAGCTGGAGGGGTTCGTAGTTCATTGGCCAGTCTATTAATCAAGTGAGGAATTAGGGCCGTCTCCACCCTCGACTCTTGACAGCTCTCAGTTCTCCAATGTTAGGCAGACCACTTTCTAAACCTACAAGCATTGTTATGAAAAGAACTGGAAATATTCGAGAACTTCAGTCAACTATTTGTTGATGGCTGAAGGATTTTTTTGGTCCGTACGTACGTACCGTGAACCCTGAACTCTGAACATTGAGAAGTAACATGAACACGATTCTCTTTGATCTGATTGAAACATCTCTTGATATAGATCAATGAATTGCAGAGTGCACGTCTGTGCACTGTGCAGTCTGAGGATCGACATTAGTCTTAGCCGCATACGCCGTACTCCGAGTGTGTCAAGCGAATAGTCAAGTTCAACTAATTTTTTGTTAACTGGTGTACTCTACCTATATTATTGTCGCAGCTTCACTAGTTGAAGACGTAGTCTGGCTTATAATATAAATATTATCAATTCATTCCTGAATATGGACCTCTTATATTAATAATATTTAATCAATTAGCTGCCTAATATCATTATATAGAGACTGCGAATTACATAATTATATCATGAGTTAATTAGGAGGTCGACCACCCGCGAGTCGCGACCACGTCAACGTGAGGTATCTAATCCTCAAGCTGGGACGTACAACTGATTATCGAGTCCCCCCTCTGTGAAAGTTAGCAGTCACGTTACATAGCTTTCCTTTAACCGCTCTTGCTGGTTCATTGATCAGTGTTTATTACTGAGGGCTCAGTTAGCTCCTGCCTCCTGCCCTCCAGCTTTGAACTTTGAAGCCTGAAGCTGAGGCACCTCCTTTCTTGTTTCTCTCACATAGTATGCAGAGGCTTGCGTCAAGTCAGCGCGATTGTGTTTCCCTTAGCGAAAATAAAGTATAGAATTATGCTCTCCAAATCATCCCATTTCGGAAAACAAGTTTTTTTTTTTTGGCGTAACAGAGTTCAAAAACCAACAATTTTTTCTCTTGAAAGTATTTAAGATCCCTCCTGCTTGAAGAACAATTTACACACCTTTTAGTCTTTCCACTTGAAGTAACCCCATTTCCTTTGACTTGTAGGGGACTCTGTTGATACGTGGCTCATTGACCAAATCTTCTTATCATTATCACCACCTCTCACAGGACTCATTCCGTTTTTTTGCTTATTCAACCCGTTTATCGAAAAAAAAAGGATCAATATATCTTTATTTGCATTTATAACTATCGATTTGTCATTACTTTCAATAACTTGCACATAAAGAGAAGAGAGAGTCCCCCCATAAAGTCACAATCTCACAATCTTGCTACACTGACTTTCCTACAAGGCCGTTTTTCCCATTTGTGGATTCTTTCTATCAATTCCTTAGCCGCCGCTAGCACTGTGTGAGAGCTTCACATTCATTCTTGATTTGCTCATATACCATCATCGTCATCATCATCGTCAACACAAAGACATACACCAAACAAAACTTCAATCAGATGTCTCTTTCGGATAGCGAGGATTATCTTGCAACGGCTTCTAACAGGAATGATCTTCAAAGTCTCACAAAAGAGAGCCTCTATCTCTTGAACTTGGAACACCAAAAATCAGAAAATGCTTCCTCATCACCTTCACCTCCGAACTACGGTAGATATTTCTTGTCAGCTGATGATGAAACGGCGACTACTCCCACCATCACTGGAAGTTCAACTCCAGAAAATGCACCTTCCTCATCTTCCAGTTCATTGGCTTCTTTTGATGATAGCAGTGAAGATCGTAAGCAACTGACTAGGTTTTATGGAAACTACAACAAGAACAATAATTCAAACTCATCCATAGCTACTGTCGTTCAACAACTAGCATCATCAACTTCCACCTTGAACCTCCAACCTAAAGCATTGCAACACTCTTCAATATTTGACAATTCTCAAAGTACACCTACGGAAATACCATCCACACCACCAAATGAAATCGAAAGTACCAGCAAGATTCCAAGAAAGATCAAGTCATCGCTGAAACTTCCTGGATTAACAAGATCTAGATCCATGCCATCTACGAGTACTAATACCAAAACTGTTAGATTCTCAACTACTCTGACTAAGGTTAAAACATTTAATGAGCATGCTAAACCAAGTTCCATTTCATTGGAAAATTCTCCTGAATCAACCTCTCCATATGACGAGGCTGAATTTCCTGGATCACCAAAAGCATTTTTTGATTTAAAAAATTCATTCAATTCATCATCCGATGAGGATGAATCGGAAGAAGATTACTTTACCTATAAACCAAAATTTCAGTTGTCCAAGTGGATTTTGAGATGCTCTAATTTTGATTTACTGGCACTCCATCAAAGAGCTAATACTGCTCCTGTTAAATTGATCTCATTATCGGTAATGGACAATTCAACTTTGGTTGGTTTTGTTGAGGTTATCAATATTGCTTTCGAGAAGTATGTTGAAATCAAATTTACAACAGATGATTGGAAATCCACTTATCTTGTGACTGGTTCATACGATAGATCTATTGATTCAACCAGGGATCGTTTTAGATTTGAGATAAACTTGAACAGATCTTTACTTTTGGGTGGTGGTTCAGTGTCAAATTCTCAAACCAGGGAACAGTCAGTCACTGTTGGCTTATGTGTCAAATATGTTGCTGGTGGTAGTGCTACTTACTATGATAACAACAATTATCAAAACTACCAGTTCCAGTTGGTCAAGCAACCAAAACAGAAGCTGAGAAAGTCCAAAAGTTATCATTCAAGATCATCACCAAGTCATACAAGAGCATTATCCAGCCTACCATCATTCACCAAAGTTTCAAACCTACATCATGGTAATTTTGCTAATGCTGATTCCCATATAATCTCACCAGAATCTGACAATTATACAACTACAACCAGATACTTCCCTGAAGATACAGACTATTTCAACCCTCCGTCTATCTACAACCCATATTTTAAAGCGTGGAACGTTCAGAGTTCTTTACCTAACACTACCTCACATTCAAATCCAGATCCATTTCAACAGACATCTTCTAAATCAGTCGCGTTACCTAAATCAACAGGTGCAATAGCAAGTTCATCCGCTTTTGCATCATCTACGACCAGTAACACACCAATGCTATCCACTATTCCGTCATTCCCTTCAACTACATTGCCAGAACAGAAACATGTCAACTCTGACATTCCAACTGTCAAGAACCAGTCATATCATGAGTTCTTGAATAAGTATTGTTTTTTCAAAAGTGGAGATCCAAATAGTGATTTCAATGAATCTGTCACTATTAGATGATCTGCCTATCCAATTCTGTACGAGGAGGTGTTTTCGATTATCATGATCCAAAAATGTGCTATAATCATGGGTTTTTGGTTTCTTCGTTCAATTCGTGCATTGCACCTTGCTTATTGTCCATTGTTTTCTTTTTCTACTCTGTTAATCAAGTTCACTATACATATTTGCTATTCGGGTACTTTGAAACTGGTTACTTTCTTACTAATACCTTTAGCCTGAAAAAAAAAAGTGGATTTTCTTTTTTTGGGTTTGGTTTTAAAATTTTTATATTCTTTGCGTTTTCACTAGGGGGTTCTACTAAAACTATTTGCTATACATCTATACATCTACTCTATTTGCTTTTCAATTCTGCCTTCATCTTGTCTAATAATTTATACTTATATACTGTGATCCAATTCTTATAACCTTCATGGTTGGATATAATAACTTGAGTCTTGACGTAGGTCGAAATATTCAATATTTATGATTTTTGCAGCTTCCGATCCCCTCATGATCAGTACAACAGACTCCTCTACATTATTAATGGCCTTATTGACAGCTTGATTCACGTACTTGATGCTGCAGGCACAAATAAGCACTGATCGTAGTCCTGAAGTCAAAATACCAACCAAAAAGTCACCCCATCTCTAAATTATTGGGCTAGCTGCGGTTTATTCAAGCTTGTCTGTACTTTCAGCTTGATAGTTGGTAGTTGGTAGTTGGTACTCATCAATGATTCGATAATAAGGATTTGCGATGAATTAGATTGGCGACTCGCGCCTCGCGATTATTTTCTTATTGTTGCTGCATAAAATCGCAGATCCCTACCTATGACAGCGAGTAGCGACTTGCGAGTTGCGACTGGCAAAAAGTACTAGGAGCGTTGGTCTACAAAAAGGGCCTACGCGGCCGTTGAAGGTTTCTGGTGGCTTCTGGCTACTGGTATCACAAATTCTTAAGTTTAGCAGATTTTCTTTTCTCAACTCTATTCTAACCTCTCAAGTGTCCTTTAAAGTTATCAACTCTATAATCTATATGAACAAATGCCCTCTCAATGTTCACAATAGGTAAAGCTTCCAATGTATACTGTAAAGCCTCTGCGAGGTCATGACTATCTCTGATGTTCATCTTATCACTGTCAAGAACTAGATCAACCTCAACGTTCAGAGAATCCCCAACATGGTAACAGTTAATATCTTTGATCTTATGGATCTTTCCCGCAAATCTTGAACAAAGGTACAAAATGACTTGGTAATCTTCAGGGGAAGCTTTGTGTCCTGTTAAGTGAACAATGTGTTCAAAACTAGTGATTATCCATAGATAGATGATGTAGATGGACAACAATAGAGCCCCCAAAGGATCAAACCAGGAATACCCAAATTGGTATCCAAGAACTGGCATCAGAATCGAAAAAGAATTGAAGATAACATCAGCAAGAGCATCTTGTGCCAATGCTTCAGCAGACGATGATTTGATGGTTTTACCCCATAGATAACAAGCCAACTTGACAACAATTGTCAAAATCATGATCAAAATGGAATTCAAGCCAATTTCAATAGCTTCAGAGTCTCTATCATGCAATAATCTATTGAAAGCCTCGATTCCAACTTGTCCAAATGCAATAATAATGATGATAGAGAACACTAAAACACCAATAGGTTCTAGTCTATTCTTACCGACTGGAAAGCTCTTGGAGCCTTTTGATTGGGCTAACTTGTTTGAGAAGTAAATGATCAGTGTTGACAAGAAATCCAGAATTGAATCAATCAGCGAAGCAACAATAGAAATGGAAGATGTCAATATGGCAACAATAATTTTACCAATCAACAAAACAATATTTGCAATGAAATTCACCATGATTGCAAATTGAACCAATTTCAACTCTGAAGACTTGTTATAACCCAGTAGATGACCAGTCTCTAAATCAACGTTTCCTGGTACTGCACTACTTCTTCTATGCAAAGTTGGCGGTTCGGTGCTATCATTAAATCTGTAACTTGCAGCAGGAAGTAACATATCCTGTTCGGAAGCAGCATCGATTTCAGGTTGGAACTCATCATTTCGTTCACTATAGTTTCTTATCATCGTGTGATGAATACCACTGTCCAAAAGTTTATCTATCTCTTCATACTTTTCAATCAACTCATTTTGTGTTTCATAAAACTCTCGAACACCCTTCTTCTTGATCTTGTTTAAATCTTCTTCTTCTTTATAGCTTTTACTCCAGTCAAATAGTCTACCAACATTTCCAATCAACTTGTGAGTTCTCATCTCCCGAATGATTTGCATTTTGTGTGATTTCTCAATGTAATTGACCAAACGATCATTTTCTCGAGAGTGTCTCAACGATGAACCAGTCATTAGCCCACCAAACCCAAGAAAACTTGGTCTTCTTTCCCAATTATCTGGAGCAGAAACAATAGGATAACTACCAGAGCTGTTTTCAGAGTTGAAGTCGTGGGTGTTCGGTCCTGGGGTAGGGTTTGAAGAAGAATAAATACCTGAAGCTAAACCAGATAAACCCGCTCCATCCTCAGGATCAACTGGCAAAGAAGCTTCATTAAAAGCATTTGGTATTGGTGGCTTGTATCCTTGGCGAGCTGGGACCCCAACATGACTATTTCCGTTCGTATCTCCAGTAGATTGTGACATTTGGAGCAAGGTTGTTTTTGTGGAATACCAAATCTGATTGTATATAAACAAAGTAATTCAAGCGAGCGATTCTGGTTAGCGAATTATGGACCGCGGTTGGTGTACAGCAGTAATGTGCAGTGGCCTCTTTATCAGCGGCACTATGGTTAGGGCTGTTGGTGACAATAAACGTCAATGATTTTGGGCTGTTTTTTTACTTATCATTTCTAAGGACCATGTGTAACTTTTTCGCGACTACGCGATGAGAAATTATAAAAATAGAATTGAAACATTATAGAGCAGCAGCTCGCGTGAGTCTGTAGAATCTTCATAGATGAAGACACGAATTGTATAGTGCAGACTGGTTGAAACCCCGCCCAAACCTGGCATAACATGAGCTAGACTCTCTACTAGTCCGATGGTTGTTATAATGACTTATGAACTACAAATCATGGCTTATGAGATGTTAACTAGCTGTGTCAACGTGTGCAGACAGCCGGGCTACTGGCCAGTGGCCACTGAGAAAATCATAATTTATATTATTGAGCGACGTTCATCGTTGAAGCGTCACTAATTACTGAGAGAAATATCACTGATTGATATCCACATCGCTCACTCAGATAAAAGTGGCGAACTTTCAAAACTACGGTATGTTACATGACTGCAATCCCTTGTGACACCAATACCCTAATTAGGAAAATACCCCTTTTGGCTCTCAAAACACAGTAAATCCGTAACCCGCCCTACAGTCCCTAAGAGAAAAAAAGGGAGACTTGTCGGTTCACCTGAGGATCGAAAAATTTCAGGCAAGTCCCCTTTCTAAATCATAACAATCAGACAAGACCATCAAAACAATCACATCAAAACATTTCAGAACGAACCCATCGATTCGTCTTGGGAGCTTCAATTGTTCAAAGTTACAATGGATCCTTATAATTTGCTGCAGGAGCAATTGGCGAACATCAACAACAATTTGAATAATGGTTTCAACAAGTTACAAGAGGACTTAAGACAACTCTCTAGAAGAGTAGACTTACTTGAATCTAACAGTCATGGATTTCATGATCAATTGGAAACTATCCGCCACGCATCTGAACTCGTTCCAAAAATCTATAATAATCAGGTTGCTGTCATGGAAACTTTGCTTGTTGGTCATCAATATCAATTTAGAAGATTGTCCAATATAGTATCGAGGGATAACGAAACTCCACCATTTGCGGAGTCATCAAACTTCCATACTCAATCGAACACAAATGGTCTACAAAACGGCCTTGGTGGTCAAGTTTCGAATCAAGTTGTTGGTGGTTCTGATTCTCTAGACTCAGTAGCCAATGATCATCAAAACTCAAATCAAAATCAAAACAATAGAATCAACGGAAATGGAAATTCAAATGATCCAACCACTATAGGTATGATCAATCCTTCAAACAGTGTCAATATTCCAAACAATCAAAATCACCAACAAGATAATTCACATAATCAATCTATCAACTCTAGAGTCAATAATGCTGTCAATTTAGGTTTGATTACCCCAAATCAAAATCAAATTCAACCAAGAAGATCAAACAATTCCATTTCAACATTGCGTAACTATACATCCATCCTACCTATTGGATCAGATAATGGAGTTCTTCCAGTTACACCACAATCACATCCAAATAATCCACAAGATGATACCAGTAACATCCTCAGTGAAGTAACAAATACAGAAGATGACAATGCTAGAAGACTATGGGATAGTGTTGCGTTCACTAGGCTGAATCCAAACCCCAAAACTGTTCAAGAAGTCCTAGATGAATATCATTATGGATATCAAGGTCAACCACCCTTAAAATACTTGGAAGAACATAGAAAAGAATGGAGAAAAGGAAACAAGAATCTTTCAAAAACGTTCTGTAGAAGATACAGAATCGTCACTGCCGTGGATGCTGGTATCAGACTATATTCGAGGGAATATGGTACTTCTGAAAGTATAGCAAGAGATAGAACTATTGCTGAATTGGAAAACTTGAGAATCAAGGATAATGGTAGAAAAGAAACAATGTACTGGTTATTCCATCACATCCCAGGCCATTTGAAGAGAAGATGATTTCTGGAAAATATCGCTTATACCTGTCATAATTGATAAGAAATGTACACTAGGAGATATGGGGTTACTATCAGGCTATTTGTTTGGTTAATTGTATTATAGGGTTTTTTTTCTATAGAAGCACTTAAAGTTGCATTAATGATAGTCTTAAAGAGTATTTCGGCTTTTACTGGTCAACGTAACTGGAAACATATAAATAGCGATTGGAGATGTTTGTATGCTACTATGCATGGAATATAGTTCAGACTCATTTAGTATACCAACACTTAGGGTCAATCATCTTTGGTATTTGGAGTTGAGATACTCTGAGCTATACTGAAAAAGTAATTTTCGCGGCTCATCGTGATCGGGGTAACCCTTCACCAAAAAAATTCTTAATTCTATATAGAGATTTAACATAAGAGAGTTGTACTCATAAAATTTCGATTATAGTCTATTGATATTCTTCTGAAGAACAACTTTTTAACATGAGTCAAACTGCTGTTTCTGACGTTTACATTGATGACTCGATTTCTTTCGAATCGTTCAACCTAGACCCAAGATTATTACAAGCCATCAAACAGCTTGGTTTTAAAAATCCTACATTAGTTCAATCTAAAGCTATTCCACTGGCATTACAAGAAAAAAGAGACATCATTGCCAAAGCCAGTACAGGGTCAGGTAAAACTGTCGCTTACCTTGTCCCGGTTATTCAATCCATATTAGCATCAAAATCCGCTTCAAAGTCTAGTTCTCATCAAATATCTTCCATCATCTTAGTTCCAACTAGAGAATTAGCTTCTCAAGTCACCACTTTTTTGGAAAAGCTGATAGTATACTGTGGTAAAGATATCAAAGTCTTGAATCTTTCAAACCAAATCAGCGAGCAAGTCCAAAAATCATTACTGTTGGAAAATCCAGAGATTTTGATCGCAACACCATCAAAGTTGATCTCATCCATTGAAAAGAACAGTTCTCAAATATCACTAAAAGACCTAACATATTTGGTCATTGATGAAGTGGATTTAATTCTTTCATATGGATATTCTGAAGATTTGGATAAGTTGACAAACTATCTACCTTTAAAAACATTACAAACATTTTTAATGAGTGCTACCTTAAATGAAGATATCAATGGCCTAAAGACGAAGTTTTGTCGTTTACCAGCTGTTCTCAAATTGAACGATGACGAACTGAACCACAAAAGTAAACTTTTGCAGTATTACGTCAAAACCACTGAGTTTGATAAATTCTTATTGACATATGTTATATTCAAATTGAATTTGATCAAAGGTAAAACCATCTTATTTGTGAACACGATCGATAGAGGATATAGGTTAAAACTATTTTTGGAACAGTTCGGTATCAAGAGTTGTATCCTAAATAGTGAATTACCAGTCAACTCAAGATTACACATTGTTGATGAATTCAACAAGAGTGTTTATAATTTATTGATTGCAACTGATGATGCTGATGGTATCAAAGAAGTTGATGAAAATGAAGATAATGAAGAAGAAAAGGTTGACACAAAGGCAACTAAAAAGGAGAAATCAATCAAAGATAAAGAATACGGTGTCTCAAGAGGGGTCGATTTTAGAAATGTTGCTTGTGTCTTAAACTTTGATTTACCTCCAACTGCTAGGTCATACGTCCATAGAGTTGGTAGAACTGCTAGAGCTGGTAAAGCTGGTATTTCAATTTCCTTCGTGATACCAGAGAAAGAGCTTGGAAAACACAAAATTGCTACATTGAAGACAGCAAAGAAGGATGAGAAGATATTACGTCGTATTTTGAAACAGCAGACAAAGTTGGGTTACGAGGTTAATCCATACCAATTCGATATGAACCAAGTTGAAGGATTCAGATATAGATCTGAAGATGCTTTCAGATCAGTTACACAAGTCGCTATCAGAGAAGCAAGAGTCAAAGAATTGAAGAATGAATTGTTGACTAATGAAAAATTGAAGAGACATTTTGAGGAAAATCCAGAAGATTTACAAAGTTTGAGACATGATAAAGAACTACATCCTTCAAGAGTTCAAAGTCATTTGAAGAGGGTTCCAGAATATCTACTACCTGAAGGGGCTAGACAAAACAAAGCTAAACTTGGTTTTGTGCCGTTCCATAAAAACAAGATTGGTAAGAAAAGAGGCAAGAAACAAGGGAGAAAAACTGATCCTTTGAAAACATTCAAATCTAAGAGGTAGATTTACACACTTTGCATTAATATAAAAGTTTATACATTTCAATAAATTAAGGCTACTTTTATGTGGAATGTTTTTAGTTGTAATCATAATTTCGTAATTAATCATAACGCTCCAATATCTCATTTAAGGAAAGAACACCTTCAAATGTCTTATCCTCAATCCTGTAGATTATGGCTTGGGCAACTCTTTGAGTTGACACAGTCGGTCTAACTAACTCATTCAAAAGTCCAATATTGTTACCAAGTATCTTTGACTTACCCCAGTCAAGCATATCGACAAAATTCTTTATGGTGCTTCTAACATTATCCTCGTTTGAAAGCTCGTCAAACATGAATCCCGGTCTTGCAAAGATTGGTCTTATTCTCTTGAAGGATGATAGCTCCTTCTCAGCTTCTCTTTTGGAATTAATATACCCTTTAGGCAAGCCTGGAAATCCTTGATCTGCTGAGACATATACAAACGCTGGTCTGTCAATTGTTGATTCTTCTTCAAGTGTTTCGGCTAGAAGTAAGGCGGAATCTCTGTTTATAGCTTCGTATGAATTGAATGACGATTTTGTTAGTGGGTTAGCAGGCTTTAAGAAGTTTGTAAACTCAGTAAGCACTGACGAGTTGGAATTGATTGTTTTCTTGTAGTTTTGGTTTTCTAATAGGATCCCCATGGAGTGAACAACACTAGTGGCATCTTTCAATTCAGATCTGTATGTATCTGGCTTGAAAACATCAGCAGACTTCCAGTTGACTCTACTAATCCAGTATGCGTCTTTTATGGATGAATTCTTGGGAGGCTTCCCTGACGATCTGTTCAGAAATTAGTACCAACATCATTGAATGGCTTCCATCTGAGTCTTAACATACGATAGAGATGTGACTTGAAATCCAGAATCAATTCCTGCTTGACAAATCCGTCTTCCTGTAGTGAAAAGATTGTTAATTCTTTGAAACAAGCCGGAAAGTAAGCAATGCCTCTCCAAACTCACCTAGGAATCCTGAACCACCAAGAACGACCAACTTTGACATTCTCTTTGGTACGGTTTACGTTCATTTGTTGGGAGATGAGCTGATTCTTTGAAGCAAGCTAAATAAGTAACATCCTGTCAATGCTTACCCGGTCCTGAAAGTCGCAGGTGACAGGCCTCCAATACTCCAACTGAATTTTATGAGCTAGGATATGTTTTTTGCATGGTCTCTATCCCCAAAGTGGTGTCGATGGGGCTGGTGATGTTGAGGTAGTCAATTAACGGCTGAGCTCATAGTCTAAAGCTAAGTATTTCTTGAGGTTAACGTCCCACAGAAATGACTTTACGGTCAAAAGATTTATCACTCATTCAAGTGTTCCAAATCGATTATGTTGGAAACTGCTGGCTTTTAAATGGTGGACGTTGCTTTGTGCACGCCTTTCAACGCTTATGGGTGTCCACTTCACCTTCTTTGTCGAAGACTCCTCAACAAAAGTTGATTATTAGTACTGCTATGAGCACTGTTTCGCTTAGCGCTTAGTCGATTATTTCAGCATGAAATAATATCTGAATCTCCGTCACTTCAATGTGATAACGTTCGATGTCTGGGTTTTGTTGTGAGATGCCTCTCATGGTGTTCATTCTGAGTGTCTCCATGATGGTTCGATGATGCTTTTTATACCAGTTGCTAAGGGATTGAATTTGGGGTTTGTCCAACGCAGCCTTGAAGAAGCTCGTGAATTTCTTGTGGATTGAGCTATATTTTTATACTAACAGAAGGTCTTTCTGAAGTGGTGATTCGAGATTTTTGGGGGAAAGGTCCTCTACTCCCGATTAAGATTTCTAGTCAGCTGGTTATCGTTCAGTTGAGATGTTTTTGGGTCAGTGATTCCTCTTTTCTGTTTAAAGAACTCAGAATCTCTCATTTACCTCATAACACTGATCTGTATATAATTATGGAAATCGCACAAGACAGTGTTTCGTTCACTTTGGTAATTATCATTAGAGCCCTATAATGAAGGTCACTGACGCTATCTTTTCAATGGTTATACTTGTTAGCTCTTATTTCCAAAGTACAAAATCTGAAGAAACTGCAAGATCAACTCTCACACTAAAGGGAACCATTACTGCCTCCACCACTACTGAACCTCCCTCTCCAACTCTAGTCTGGGCTACAGGCTATGATGAAATTGGTGTTCTTAAAACTACTCAATCAGTTTTCACTCAAACTTTCCCATCGTTATGGACAGAAGTGTTCACCCCTCCAGCTGGCTCCATTGGATTAGGTACAATCACCGGTACTGTTGGCAATATTAGATTCTATCAGACCACCACCATCACAGGCTAGATACGGAGATACATTACCGCTACACTGGGGCTTCCTAGCGCTACACATATTCATATAAACCCCACTTATCTTATTCATTATCATCAAACTAAAACATGTCACTTACATAAATGTTAAACAGTCGGTGCAGTATGACGTTTCCAAGTTAGATTTGGATAATTGACACAATCAAATTTTGATGAAATATTTGAGATCTCTTATAATTGTAGCCATTTTGCTCTCAGCTGCAGTTTCTCAGATGATAATTAATTAAGTGATTAAGACTTGGGTGATGTTTAATTGTTGTTATGAGCGATGCGTTTGAGAATTTCCCAATTCTTGATAAGAGCTAAGCAAGAAAACAAAGCTGGAGCTAGTTCTTTGAATCTCTATAATTTATTCCTTGATATTCAATGGTTGGTGAACAGCTGAAAGAAGTGTCATCAGAATCGGGCCCAATCAGATCTCTACGAAGAAGGTCAACGCCTAATGTCATCAAACCAACGAAATCAAACGCGCAGACAATCAGCGATATACAGGAAAGCACCGGTCCAATCATATACTTGCAATCGTTAAGCAAAGACGCAGAAGCTTCTCGTGATCCACCAGTTAACAGCAAAGAACATTCACAAGATGCTCGTATACCAGAGACCTCACATGGCATAGCGAGTATCTTTGATGTAGGTTCTGAAATTCTAGAGAATAAGGGCTCTGTTGCAAGAGATCATGTGCGTATACACGTTTGCAATCGCCAACTCGCCTTATTACTAATCTCAATGTTTGCCAGATGGCAAATGAAAGAACATTCCTTTCATGGATACGAACATCTCTTGGTTTAGCTACAGTCGGTGTTAGTGTGGCACAATTGTTCAAGTTAGTTGATGAGAAGAGTACCAGGAAAGATGATGTCCTGAAGAAATTAGGCAAACCTATTGGAGGTATGTACAAAGTGCAGATTATTGGATCAAAATACTGACACTCTAAAAGGAACCTTCATAGCTATTGGTATCTTTTGTGCGTTGATGGGCCTCATAAGATTCTTCCGAACTCAGACTCTACTGAAAGAAGATAGATATCCAGCAACAAGAATATCTGTACTCATCCTCGTGATTCTGATAATTACCGTATGTACAACACACCACAAGTATTTCTCTCTTGATTATGAATACGATGATACTAACGTCCCTTATATAGATCAGTATAGTTATACTTGCAGCTATCCTTTACGCAGACACTATCTAATATAAAAGTTTCGCAAGCAGTAAACATCTCGAAGGTATGATTGTAAGTTTTTAGGGCTTATTATTTTAGTCATGTGACATCTTTTGAGGTAGGGACTGCTGTTCTGATAAATACGCACCTCCTCGGTAACTTTCCTGGCACCCTTAGTGTGCATATACCAAACTCCCACCAGGTCTTGATTTTCTGACGAGAAAAGCGCGAAACTCTGCCTATCAAAGTCCCGGTTCTGCCACATCTTCGCGAATTTAGCACTGTTTTGCACAAACTCAAAAATGATTGAAAAACCAAAACTCTCCAAATCACCATTATCAAATTATCAACGAAGTTAATAAGTCAAAATGGTATGTCAAGATGAGAAATAAAAGAATGAAATACTGGTCATTGTGGTTAGAAACATCAGTTTGCCAACATATCCAGCTGTCAGATCAAGATATTGCTGTCTAAACTCAAAATTCAAGATTTCAGATTTCAACGAGGATTTTGGAGGCAATGTGCCATGACCCACACAAGAATGTCACCATCACTTCAAAAAAGGCAAAAAAAAGAGTGGTTCTATCCTCCAGTGATTCTCCTACCATCTGTGCTATAAAAAGGGATACGTCATGTTCGATTTTTGTTGATACGATCATCTGAAGATCTGATATTCTAAACGCCGTAAGGGAATTGATGGATGGTATTATTGCCTCAATCTGATGACAACATAGCATAAAAACTAACATTCAATTGACTTTCTACACACAATGGCCTACATTCTATTTCAACGTCCACGAGTCTCTAAATACTAACATGCTTTCGTTATAGGGTAAAGTCCACGGTTCCTTAGCTCGTGCTGGTAAAGTTAAATCTCAAACTCCAAAAGTTGATAAACAAGAAAAACCAAAGAAACCAAAAGGTCGTGCTTACAAACGTCTTTTGTACACTAGAAGATTCATCAACGTTACTTTAGTTAACGGTAAAAGAAAATCTAACCCAGGTCCATCTTCAACTTAATTTGCTTTAATCATACAATGAGATGAAATTTTGATTTAGGTGTGTGCTATCAAGAAATATGGAAGGCAATTATGGTCTCATTGAGCTTCTTTTGGGCTGTATTTTGTTACTTATGATGCCTAATTGATCGATTATGATTTAATTTTGTAAGTTTTGAGGTTACATGGCTTTTAATGTTATAACTATTTGAGAAATCTCTTTTTTTGTCCTGACTTTGTATTACACGTATCATCGAGCTCCTTATTGTTTGGTCTTGATTCTGATTCCTGCTGGATGCCTCCATCTTCGATGTGTCTATGCACCTTGATAAATTTTCACGAAAAAATCAATGTAAGCGCAAACTACACCTAACATTATCTGCAACGTCTCAAGTTAATCTTCGAATAATGTCTGACGACGAATCATATGTCGATCTTGGTCTATTTGATGAACCAGAAGACTTTGTCAAACCGCCAGAACCTCATCGGTTTTCCTCTTATGATCGTAAGGACAATAAAAGACCATCATCAATCAATCTAAGGCTAGTTGGAAGTTCACCTTTATGGGCTCATTACTTATGGAATGCTGGTATATTTACTGCCGACTACCTTGATAAGCATGGAGACGAGCTGGTGAGAGGCAAAGACGTTCTAGAGCTGGGAGCAGCGGCTGCTTTACCTAGTATAATATCGGGTTATAACAAAGCTAGAACTGTGGTCTCAACTGATTACCCAGATGTTGAATTGATTGAAAACATAAAATATAATGTTGAGCATGCACAAGGTCTAGATACCTCAAGAATCTTTGTGGAAGGATACATTTGGGGTAACGATTACTCTCCATTACTGGAGAGAATAAGAGACGACGAGCATTCAACCAAGAAATTTGATATCATTATCCTTTCAGATTTGGTGTTCAACCATTCTGAACATCACAAGCTGTTAAAAACTTGTCGAGATTTACTGGAACCAAATGGGAAATGCTTGGTTGTATTTTCTCCTCACAGACCAAAATTATTAGCTGAGGATCTAAAGTTCTTCGAGACTGCTAAAGAATATGGTTTCAAAACTGACAAGATTGACCTGATTTCCGTTAAACCAATGTTCGAAGAGGATGAGGAGACTGTCGATATCAGGGCTAGAGTTTATTCATTTTTCCTAACCTTTGATAAATAAATAGAAACTTGATACAGGAAACATCCATTTTGACTCAAGAGTACACTGAAACGTAGTCATTAGAGTCTATATTATATTTGGAGCTAACAATTCAGGAAACATCGTCATTAAATAAGGGGGCGTAAATTATCATCATTATCATCATCAGGAGAAAAGTAGTCTATTCTAGATGATCATGATGAGAGTGTGAAAAGATAGATCTTTTGACTTTAGAGGAGAAGTTGCATCCAACGAATACTTCTTCATTTTCGGTGTAGGCGTAACAAGTGGTACCAGAAGCACATTCCATGTTGACCCAGGCACCGTGATCACAGATCGCAAAGGCACCATCGGCAGAGCAAGCAATTTCACCTGCAGTACAAGAGTCTGGAGATGATGAATATTGGCCAGCTTTGTACTGGGCATTCAAACAATCGGCTTTGTCATCACCTGTCTGACTTGAGCAACCTGAACTTGAGTTATCAGATGGAATAGCACTAGTAGCAGAAATTGTCAATGATGAGGACGAAGTTGATGAAATGATAACAGTGGTCAAAGTAGATGGTGAGGTGACAGTGAATGTGTTGGTGGTAACTTCTGAGAAGGTACTTGCTTCAGCCTCCGTGTTGATGTCACCAGAATTGTCATTAACGGTAACACTATCAGACACCTGTAGCTCTGCGACAATGCTGATTATTGAGGTTTTTGTGGTATTAGCATCAGGGATGGAAGCAGAGGCGGTAGTAGAGTCTGCTTTGACGACAGTTGAAGTTGAGACAATGGTAGTTTGAGTAGCAGTGGATGTAGATGAAACAAGAGCAGCCTTGGATAGTTCAGATGCGACTGAAGTGATTGTGACAGGAACAATGGCAGATGTAGTCTCTGCTTGTGTTTGGGCAGTGGCTGAGGAAGTGACGACAGCTGACGAAACGGTGGTGGATTCAGAGGTAGCTTCAGTAGTAGCTTCAGTAGTAGCTTCAGTAGTAGCTTCAGTAGTAGCTTCAGTAGTAGCTTCAGTAGTAGCTTCAGTAGTAGCTTCAGTAGTAGCTTCAGTAGTAGCTTCAGCAGAACCGGTACTAGATATAGTTCCTGCTTGTGTCTGGGAAGTAGTTGTTGAACTGACAGCAACTGTTGAAACAGTGGTAGCTTCAGTGCTAGTGGAAATAGCAGAAGAAGACTTGACAGTGGTGGAAGCCAATACAACCGCAGTGGAAGAAAGTTCAGCAGATGTAGAAGTAGCAAGTGTGGAATCCAAAGAAAGCAAAGCATCTTTAATGGCAGCAACAAAAGTCTCATCATCAACAGTGTTTGTGAAACCTTGAGAAGCATCCCATAACATGACACCACCAAAGTTGGCATCTGAGCCGATTGTAGCCAGTGTAGATTTAATGGTATCAATATCAACGTAGCCAGATCCAGCAGCAGATGAAGCACCAGGTAGACCTAAGTACAATTTGATGTTACTGTTTGGAGAAACGGTCGTAGCAAAGTTGGTCCAGGTATCCCAGTTGAAATTTTTATCGACATTACAGTCGTTGTTGTAGAATTGGATGAAAGCAAAATCAACGTCAGCGTTGGCTAACATGTCACCGACACTAGCATCTGGGTAAACACACTGAGGAGCAGCAGAAATGTAGTAATCTTTTGAACCAGTAGCAAAATATTCTCTCAGTTTGGTGGCTAAAGCAGCGTATCCAGTGGAATCATTGTTTTCAATATCGAAGTCGAATCCATCAACAACAGATTCGCCAAAGGGACGTTCATCAGCTGAACCCTCTCCAAACGTGTCCCATAAAGTTCCAGCAAATGTTTCAGCATCTGAATCTGATGTGAATCCATATGACCCAGAAGCGCCTCCTAAAGATAGTAAGACTTTTTTACCAGCAGCCTGACAGGTTTTGATATCTGTAGCAATCTGGTCACATTTCAGCAAGCCATCAGAGAATGTGTCCGTACAGGCAGAAGCAAAGTTCAAGGTAGGGGGATCATCGGTACTTGTCATGAACGATAGAACGACGATATCAACATCATCGGACTCACAGTAGTAAGCTAGGTTTTCTTGCGATCCCGCAGATGCTTGTCCCCAGTAGAGAACCATGTTCTGGTTTGAAGAAGCATCGAAAGCAGCAGCAGTGGTGGTTAATCCAGCAGCAGCAGCCAGTTTAGCCAAAGTATTAGAGATTTTCATAGTTCCAGGTATGTAATTGAGTTGTGAGTGAATGAGTTGCAAGATATTCAATAGACGAGAGGAACCAGTAGAGCAAAGTTTGGCTAGAAGATGGCCTTGAATGAATGTGCTGTTATAGAAGGCTTCGAGCAAGAAGTTTAAATGAATGAAAAGTAGTTGGATTCTATAATGGACCAAAAGACTGAGTTAGATATATATCGAGGATTGCATGAGATCTTGCTGGACTTTATAGTTTCTCGACAAAAGGCTGGATCACGATGAAAATCGAGTCAATTTCCCGAAATGGTGGTCATCGGTTAGTCTAATCAGGATTTTCAGGCATGGTAAACATCTATAGTACTCTCACTCTGCAGGTGATGGAATACCTTGATGAGGTTTTGAAAGGTTTGTTGTTGTTTCAGAAATGGCGTGCAAAAGAATCGCGGGTTCGCGTTTTGTGGCCGCTGAAAGGGGCTGCTGTGGAATTTTCTCTCTGCGTGGCCTTGCTAATTGTCCTCTTAAGCGCCGGCCCTCTGTCTTCACCAGCCATCGAAAACAGCCAACCATCTATGGATATGATGCCCATGAACGAAGCATCAGCCATGAACGAAGCATCAGGGCAGTACGCACTACATAACAGTAGTGGAACGTGGGGCGTAGTGGATTACAGCGGGTATCTTAAACTGGAAACCTCAAGATGATACTATTGTCAGGCGCAGCGACGTTGAGTATTAGTTCAAGTGTAAGTTGAGTACAGCGAGGTGATGAGTGATGACTGGCCGTGAATCATCGTACTATATCCTGATCGGCGCTGCTATAGATTAACTATATTGACATCATTGTATTATATAATTGCAGAATGTTGGTCACCGGCTAGCTGCAATAATTAATATTATTCGTCCTCACGCGGTCTAGTAGGGAATAATATTTCAAATACATGATCAGCTAGTACTACGTCTTATATTCAAATACTAGTTATTATGGCCATGTAATCTTATATAGATAATATCCATATAATCATAATGCTTCTAGGCTCTTTCAATCAATAATATTATATAAACTGATCATCGCGTTCCAAAAATATGTAGCAAATTCATATTTCTCAAAAGCATGCTCAATACTGCCTTCAACTCTTGGTTTAAGGCAGCTATAACATCTCAGTCCCTTGTCTGCCTCAAAATGTTTATGCTCTAACAGTCCCAAATTGAATAAGTGGAGTTGTTCCAAGAACCCTGGTCTTTGCTAGTTGATTTCTTTGACATATATCCAGAATTTTTTGTAGTCTTCTCTTCTACTAATGTGGTCTGTATCACCATAGGTTTGTGTTCTGGTAATAATTTGATTTCCTCTGAGTTGAACCTTTTTGTCAATACCTTTGGGGACTCTATATTTACCTCTTTACCTTCAATGTCTCTAAGTTTAGGGGCAAAACTTTCCTCTAGTTCAAATTTCCAGATATAATATCTGTATATAGAGGCTTTAGTGAGTCTTTTGAGCTCTAGTGGTGTGCCATCTTTCTGACTCTCAGCATGGTCATAGAACAAGACATTCCATGATTTGATGCCTTCCACTTCTTGATTTCTTAGAGTGTTGCGAATAGTCAAAGTGAATGGTATGTCACAGTTCTCAGTTAGCTTTTTGTAACGATTGACTTCTTTAATCAGAACATTTGGCAGTGTGTCGAATAAAATTTCTTCAACCGTAAAATAGTTGTTTTCAATGTCAAGTTTCTCTATGGTGTTCTGATGCAGAAAAAAAAATAATGAAGGATGCGAGGTTCGAACTCGCGCGGAGAAACCTCCAGTAGATCTTAAGTCTACCGCCTTAGACCACTCGGCCAACCCTCCAGATAATAAAATTTAAAAACATACGGGTTTATCTTGTTGTGACACTGTCGCACACTCAATGCGTTCACACTGTGGTGTTATCGAGAAAAGAAAAGCTTCTATGGCCAAGTTGGTAAGGCGCCACACTAGTAATGTGGCGATCGTCAGTTCGACTCTGACTGGAAGCAATTTTCTTTACTTTATATTTTTGGCTCTCTTGTTAAAGGGATACTTTCATGATGTACCCAGGAGGATGTTAAAACAGTTGGTGACAGTTTTCCATAGGTTTGAGTCCTATATCAAATTTTTGGCTGGGTAAAATGCTGCAATAGTGGGTCTTTGAAACTCTTTGAGCTGGTATAATGCGTCGACAGAGTTAAACTGAGCATTAGAAATTATATTTGTAAGTGCTATACCACAATGCTATTCTGGGAGAACTATTAGAGACTTTACAGTGTTCTGCCTGTAATGATCAAAATGGGGGGGCATCAGATTAATATGAGAATTATAAAGATCAAAATTTCAGATCAAATACACGCTTAACTATCTTGAACAGAAAACACACTATACTGAAGGGCACTTTTTGATAATGAACACCTCCATTATGAGAAGTATACCATATCAGGGATCTATTCAAGCAGGTTTCTCTCTTTGAGCTCTTCTTTCAAAGCTGCATAGGGTTCATCTGCATACGGGATTCTCTTCACCATGGCCTTTTGAACCGACAGTGCACTGATCTTCTTCTTATACTTTCTCATCTTCTTCTTCTTATCTTGTAAGACCGCATCTCCTACTGAGTTTTTTCCTTTAGTTGCAAAGACTCCCAGAAGTTTTGCAAACTCTTTATACTCTTTATTTTGATCTTTGATGCTATAGGGTATCAGTTCTTCAAATGTGTTGGAGTATATAGTTTTCTGCATCTCGAGCTCCCTCACATCTAATGGTTTGGACAGGTCAACATCATAATTATGGAGGAACTTCATACGAGCTCTCAGCCTTCTAATCCAGTATTCACCAACCACAATTTTCTTCGTATCATGCATCATGATATGGTAAAGAACCCTCCACACACTGTATTTATCGCCCCAGAAACCTGCATTTGCCATAGACTTCATCACTAGGTTGTGAGAGTCACTATCTGGTTTGATACTGTATTTGAACTTGAACTTGTTGATTGTTGCAACAACTAGGTCAACCCTACCCATAGCTGCAAATTTCACAAGCAGCATATTCATCAAGTCTGGTGAGACCGAAATCTTGAAGTTTTCACGGCCATAATCAATCAGTTTTAAAACCGCATCACATTGATCTTCTTTTACGAGTCTTTTAGCTATTATTTTCATAAGCTTGGAGTCGATAGCAATGCTATAGCTGTTGATTAATGATAATAGTGAGTGCGCACTCATGCCTTTCTCCTCCACCAAAAACCTGAATATCACTTGAATGCTATGTTTGTCCAACGGTATGTTCAGCTCTCTTCTTGTATTCAAGAGTATTGATTTATTGGACTCATCTTTCAATATCCTGAAAATAAGATTCCAGGTGACAACGTCTGCGGGTATTGATTGTTCTTCCATCTGCTTTAAGTGTTTCAGTACAATCTTGTAAGGATTTGTCTGATGTTTGATCGTCCTCAATATGAGTACGCTTTTGATCATAATATTGTAAGTACTTGTGGTAGGCCGTACTTTCTCAAATTTCATCTGAACTAACAATTCACGGCACATGGCAATATTCCATTTCCTACTGAAGTAATGGATCAAAAAATTGAATGAGTTTGGGGTTCTCAGGTGAAGGGTATTGTGATTCAATGGGTGGAAAATATTTCTCAGAATGTGAGGTATGATACCATTGAAGCTGGATGACTTCTTGAAGTGAAAGGTCGAGTGTGTAAGCACGTAAACATACTGTTCAAACTTGATTGGATCATCTTGGAAGTCAGGAATCGGTGGTATCTCTGAGTATGAATTTTTATGATATGGAGTTTTATAATGCATAGATGAATCATTTATGATGATTGGTGAAATTTCGTGCATCGATGTGGATTTGGGGGTTATTTTAACAAGTGTCTCTATGATATCTTGAATTATCTGCTGGTTCAAAGCCTCGTTGTAAAGACTTTGATTTTTCTCAGACCTGTATAATTGAGATGCCTCTTTACTCTTGAAGGCCGATAGCTCGACACTCTGAGATCTTTTCAAGCTCTCAAATCCCAGGGGTTTCAGATACGACTTTACGGCATGACGTTCAAAGTGTGAGTCCCTACCAATTCTCTCGTAGTTCTCTTTCACCAGTTGAGCATCATTCTGTTTCAGTTTGTGATCTCGATCTTGGTGGTGATGAGATGAGTCTCTAGTGCTCTTTGAAGCATGCTTTTTGGGCAGAATCTCGATAGGTTTGTATGCCGTTCTCACTAGCCAGCCATTATTCTTGCATGTCACAAAGTACTCTCCGAGGGCCTTGGCTAGACTCATTGGGTTGAGGTTGATGGACTTATCTGCTAGTGTGTGTCAATGTTGATTGTTTAAGCACATCTTTTTTTTTCACCGACTTCGCGGTACCGGAAGGTCGTTGGCTAGTGCAGTCCATCGGTCACTACTTGGAGTCATATTTAACTGGTTTTTGTGAACTATACACTTCAATTTCTTAGTTCGTTAAGACGATTCATCAAATCATCTGCAATTCCAGTACTGTTCTCAGAAAAGACATAATGTTTACTTCCGACAGCAGCTAATAACACAGGCAAAAATATCAGCGCATGTAAAGATGCAACAATCACCAAAGAGAACCACATTCTGAAATAGTACACCTCGAATATCTTGGACTGAGTGAATGCTAGAACTATAACACCAATCAACTTAGTAGTGCAAATCCCTCCGAGGACAGCACCCCCAACGCCAGTAATCGAGTTGAATGCTCTGAAATCCACATTGCCTAAACGTGTATCTCTATCTGAAACAATGAAGGCTCTTGTGATATGTGTACAGAACTCCACAGCTAGACCAACACAGATGACTAAGTTAACCAGACTCACTGCATTCAAAGAGATTGACCATAGTGACATAGCACCTCCAATATTTATCAAAATCATAATGACAGTAGTGATCAATACCAAAGCAGCTCTAATTGATCCCAGAAGGATAACAGAGGTAACAAATATCGATGATAGTGCGATTGCAAGCAGTGTGAACGTCAAGCTCACAATTGAACTGTATTGTACGAAGAAGATGTAAAATGGTGAGTATGCAAAGATATCTTGATGCCCCAAAGATGTTCTTAGCTCTTTAGTAACCCGAACAGACTCTTCATAAGCAGCAATGAAATCATCTTGAGATCTAAGAGGAACATGACTTGTTCTGAAAGTAGATGAGATGATGGTCTCATTGGTGTAGTATAGAGAAGATGAATATGGTGCCTTCCCTCCCAATGGGCATGGATCACTTGGTGAGTTGATCCAAACTTCAAAATACTTCATAAAATCCTCACCCTCTGGGAAACCATCCATTGAATATTCCCACTTCTTATCAGCAAAACAGGTACGACACTGTCTTGAAGGAGCATGAGGTGGGCAGACCTCATCTTCTTCTGATAGCTTCTTGAACCGACAACAATCATCAAGGGCCGGGTTCAGGAACGTCAGAAAATCATCCAACCAGTTTGCTAATGGCTCAGCGATGGTGGAAACTTCAGGACGTTTACGTTCTTGCTCCAAAATGTTTGATAGTGAAAATTCCTTGCAGGTTGTGAACCTTCCACAGATTTTTTGCTGATTCTCTTTAGATGTTATGTCTAGATCTTGCACAACAAAATATATCGGAGGTCCAACATTCAAGTACTCATAGACGTCATTAAAATAGTCAATCAAGTATGAGTCCGAAGGTATTGCAATTCTCTGGTCAAGACCAAACTGGATGTAAGGAAGTAATGTTAGGGAGACTGTGGTCCATAAGATAAAGATAGCAATGACGTATCTCTTATTTCTCAATATCAGTGGAGCATGCCAGTTCAAGATTTTATCAAAGAAGTTGTGCTCATTCTCGTTTTCAAAGAGTTCCGAGACCTCATCCAATCTAACTGATCTTTGAACCTGTACACATGGGAAACAATCCAATCTTCCACTTTCAATTCTCTTTTGGTCCAATGCCAGCAATGAGATGAATGAAGTCATTTGAAGAAGGGAATTGAAGAAAACAGCACCAGCAGAGTATAGAGCAAAATTTCTAACAGCAGGCATTGATACGCTTGATGCAAGAATGAATGTTAAGAACTGACTTGTTGATGATAGTAAGATTGATGGGCCCATTCTACCAACTGCTTTTGAAATTCTAAAAGCAATAGATTCGTTAGGGTATGAATAATTGATACCTTTCAATTCATGGGTTATCAAGAAAATGTTATCAACCCCAACGGCTAGAATAAGGAAAGGAATGACCTCAGCGATAATCAGGGTCGATTTCAATCCCAAAATTGAGAACAGCCCAGCAGACGATGTCACTGATAATAGAACAATGGCTATTCCAGATAGGCCTAAGGAGAATCTTGTTTTCAATAGGTTGAAACTTCCCCCAAGTGAAATCGAGGCATAAAAAAACATTACCAAGTATGAAATGACAACAATTCTCACATCCGTGTTTGTAGATTTATTTAATTCAGATTCTAGGGAAGGCTCCGTGCTGAAACTGATCCTGACACCCTCTGGTTTTTTAAGGGCCAATAAGAATGCTTCAAGTTTGTTCTCCCACTTGATAGCATTGGCATTTAGCTCATCGTCACTGTCGTCAGTGACGTGGTTATTCAATAAAAGAGTAACAACTATGGCTTTAGACGTCATAATATCGGACTCGTTATATCCACCAAATAGCAACTCTTTCTTTAATGGTTGTTGAAATGTTGGTAAACAATTGACTGGTGAGTCAGTACAATCTTTCAATTGTTGTTTCCAGTTTCTTGGCAGAACATCATCGAAGTACTGAGTGAACGACTCAACAACACATGTTGAGTCAGCAGTAGGTTTGAAACACAGATCTTCAAAAGAAATGTCGTCAACGAAAATATTTCTAATCTCTGTTTCTGTTCTGAACCACCATTTAACGACATCATCAGTCAATACACCATCCTCTTTGATAATATAGATCTGTTCAGTACGATAGAATGGACCAAAATGCTCATCAAAGTAAACCTTTTGCTTGTATTCTTCAGAGCTGGAACTAACCCATAATTTAACAGGGTTTTTCTCCAGTGAACCAAAGAAGAATAAGCCAGAAGTTAGACTACCGGTGACAATTAAAGTTATGGTAAGAACAAGAGCAGGATACTTAGCACATTGGAAAGCGAGTCTGCTAAATACTTTCTCAAGCAGATTATTCAATGCATAAACCTCGTTCCTCGACTCTGACAAGTCCAGAGTTGTGGATCCCAAATATGGAGATTCCTGTAATAGTTGCACTTTCTTATTCTTTGTAGTGTAAGCAACAACACCGACATATAGACATAACAATGATGCATATATGATTATAATTGAGAATGAAAAACAAGGCAAAGAACCAACTTTACAATGATTGTATGAGACTGCATCTAAAGTTGGACAAATATCTGGACAGTCAGAACATGAACACTTGAAAACTGGATCATTGCACTCATAAGTTGTGGAATTCAAATACGTCATCTCCGAATCCTTAGAGTCCGAATCCTCTGAGTACTTGAAATCGATCTGAAATGGTGATCCACCAAGTAAAGGCTTTTCATCTCCCAAGAACTTTAGGAACTCCTTGTAATTTTTTGCCCCACCACCAATCAAATCCATTGCGAATCCATTTGTCGCTCCAAATTTGATGTTCTTACATGAGTCATACAGAATCGAGGCCATCGAGTCCTCGATACTAAGCTCTAGTTCAGTCACTATAGTCTTCAGTTTGTCGATTGATGTTGCGACCTTAGTGACATTGACAAATTGCGATTGATTTGGTGAGCAGGTGAAGTGACAGAAAAGGGTTCTGAAATTTTTTTGACAAGCAGGACATGATGATATCAAAGAGTCTGCTTTCTTCAGGCTCTCCTTCAATGTTGTGATCTGAGGACCTGTACAGCAAACAGTTGAATTTGACCATTCTTCACCACATAAACCTACCAGCTCATCTAAATCCTCAAGGGTTGGCTGAACTGCCTTTTGGTCGACAACACAGGGTAGTTCTCTTCCGAATAATGATTTCTTTCCACAGTTATCATAAATAGAACAATATCCAACCTCCTTGTGATGTTTGTTGTAGTTCGTTGCAAATGAGGTGGATATGCTAAAGAGTGTTAAAAGCAAGGGGAGAAGAAGGCTATATTGTTTCTTCATTTTATATTCTTCTCGATGAGAGAGGGCTGCCTATGGAATTGCAATTAGCAAACTTGTCTCAGATACTTAGTGGATACAGAGTGGTTCAACAGTAAAAACTTCCTTTAATTTTAGATATTTTGATTAGAGACCGCTATACTATTTGCAGTATGGCCCGAAATAAGTGCGTCGTGATAAGCAGCCCTCCATAATTTCCCCGACCGAGTTCGCGCAACGCTGGCGTAACGAACGACTAAACACATATAACATATACCCATTGGAGTATCATCGAATCTACTTAACGATCATCATATAATTAGTATTCTCATTCTTAAAAACCTAAAATAAAGCAATAAAAACAAAGAAGGAGACCAAGGGATCCGATAGGCCTCAATAAATCAAGATCATAGCCAAACCAGTTAGCGGGTTGAATCATAGTTTGACTGAATTACCAGATTTATCTCTTGGACTTAGCTCCAAAGTTTCAGATTTGACATCGGAGCTCAAATTTGGATCAACCTTAGCCAATAAGTCAAATACACGGTCTTGAATAATTGGAACAGCATTCTTCAAGTGAACTGAAATGTTATGAGCCAAATTACGTTGTTGCCCTGGTTGTTTGGACAAGACGTTTTGGTATAATTGTCTAGCTTGAAGGTAATCAACTTCTTCATTGACCTCCCAATGGAAAGGTTGGGCAGGACCTTCCCAATATTCTTGATTAGCCTGATAGTTGACATGTGGTTGTGGAGTGTATTCAACTGGGTTTTCCAAAGATGAGATATAGTTTGGAGCAGCACCATAGTTACCATTGACAACCATTGCACCATCTCTTAATATTGGGTTAAAAACCTTAGCATATGGACAATTGACTGGTATTTGAGCATAATTGGTACCTAATCTGTGACGGTGCGTGTCTGGGTAAGAAAACAATCTTGATTGTAAGACTGGATCAGCTGAAGCTTCCTGGTATGGAACGGTATGAGATGGAGAGAAGGCAGACTGTTCAATTTCAGCGAAGTAGTTCAATGGGTTTTCGTTTAACACTAATTTACCAAAGCGACGTAATGGGAAATCCTTGTGTGGCCAGACTTTGGTCAAATCGAAGATTGAGAATGGTAATTTCTTGGCTTCTTCTTGAGTCATCGTTTGTACATAAGCAGTCCATGATGGAGCTTCACCCTTGGCAATTGAGTTGAACAAATCCTCTTGAGCATGATCTGGATTCTCACCAGAGAGTTTTCCAGCTTCTTCATTTGTTAATGTTTTGATTCCTTGATCAGAAATCAAATGAACTTGAACGTATTTCCATTCACCATCTTTGTTAGCCCATTTATAAGTATGACCTGAATACCCATTCATATGTCTGTAATCGGCTGGAGTACCACGATCAGAGAATAAAATCAAGAATTGATGAATAGCTTCTGAATTTTGAACCAAATAGTCCCAAAACATGTTAGCATCTTTCAAGTGTGTTTGAGGATTTCTCTTTTGAGTATGGATGAAATGTGGAAACTTGATTGGATCCCTTATGAAAAAGACTGGTGTATTATTATAAACCCAGTCCAAATTACCTTCTTCAGTATATAATTTGATGGCAAATCCTCTTGGATCTCTAGCAGCATCGGCAGAACCTTGTTCACCACCAACTGTTGAAAATCTAACTAAAGCTCTAGTTTTCTTACCAACGGTATCCAGAAAGGCGGAACCAACAAGATCGGAAATATCATCAGTGACCTCGAAGTAACCAAAAGCACCAGAACCTTTGGCATGAACAACTCTTTCAGGAACACGTTCTCTATCAAAATGGGCTAGAGAATCAATCAAATTGAAATCCTGAAGTAATAGAGGACCATGATTTCCAATTCTTTGAGTCTCAAAAGGGTTTGGTAAAGGATAACCTTGGGAGGTTGTGACTGTTGGTTTCTTCGTGTTGTCTGACATTGCGTAGTTTCTTGATGGTATATAGTCGTTATAACAAATCAAATATGGGATTTGTGAAGTTTATATAGAAATCGTGCTCTGTGGAGAGGGGCGAAATAAATTCATTACTAAAAGACCAATAAGAGCAATGTACTTTGTCATCTTCACAATTCTCGACTTTCGATCTTTTGAAGTTTGGAGAAGAGCGCTTCTTCCGCGGAACCTTTGCTTGTTCCCGATACGGTAAGTAGATCCCCACATGGTGAAACAGCAATTATAAAAAGAGCAACCCATCCTCTGTGTGCTGCAGGGACGATTGAGGCAAAGGATTTAATACAAGTAGCAACCAGCGAAAAGTAAGTTGCTAATCATCTGGACGCTTAGTAGACTCATACATATAGTTCGATGTTTTTTTGGTGTTTAGCTTGATTATTGTCGACTTTGATTTTTTCTCTCTAATCTAGTTTTTTAATTGGCACTTTGCAGCGAGCACCACTCTGTTTGATTCTACCGAGCTACTACTGCTGACCTGTCATATTCCGGGAAACTCACTCAATGTCGTGATTATATATAGTCCCGATTCCCGAATATATCATTCCAATATTGACAGCCGATTGACAGCTAGTTTTTTATTAAACGATAACGTACTACCACGTCTAAATCACCAGCTAAAATCGTAATCTTTACATGTTTAAAATATGATAAGTATCATCAAATCTAGTATACAGTAACCTCTATTCACGTGTTCTCTTGAGAAACTTTTAGTTCATAGTACATCACCAGGTCTAACAATATGCTCAATCTCCTCATGGACTCTCTGCAGATCAATGTTATTGGAATCATCAATCTTAAGGATCTCTCTGAGTTTTAAGTCTTCTTTATACCAAATCTTTATCAATTCCGTTAATTCATCTAGATAAAACTGGCTGTTAAAGTCTTTGACATCAGCTAAATCTTTCAGAATATAGTAGAGCTTTTCAAAGGAAACACCACTCTCAATGAAGATTTTGATGATCTCACCTGTTACAATTTGATATTCTTCCTCTTGGTATGCACTTAGGATTAATGGAATCAACTCACTTATTGGAAAGACAATCTCCGATGACTGTAGCTTCTTACCTATCTTGATCAGTTGCTGTTTCAGTGATTCTTTTTCATGTTTCGATTCTTCAAACAACTCAATATATCTCGATAAAATCTCTTCTGAATTTCTGAAATCTGAAATTTTGAAGATTTCCAAACAAATCTCATGATATCTTAAAACATTTGCAAAATCATTGAATAATTCACTAACTGTCAAGATCTTCCCGTTCAATTGACCAATCAACTCGCCCTTCTGAGTCTCATCAAGAATTCTATCATTAGCGATTTCAATCAATAAATCATACTGAACATTAGAGGCCTCAAAAACCTCTTCAATCAAGCTTGAAAGTTGAATTACTTGTTGCCTTTGAGATGGTAGTGTGATACAATTGCAGAACCCAATAGCCCTTGATAGATATTCATTTCTTTGCGTCAATAGAATATCAAAATCACTCAATGCTAAAGAATATGATGTCAATGCGGCCTCATAATAGTTACCTTTCTTTGATTGAAAAATCCACAACAAGTCGGAAATGACTAATGATTCCTGGGACTTGGATTCCAAATATGGTAAAATGTATGGAGTATCAATTTCAAGTAATCTTTCACTGGCATCTTCGGAGATGAACCAATCATAAAGTTCAGAATGGAAAAGTTTGTCCTCAAATTTGAAAGCAACGTCGTAACTGTCCTCCCTGACCTTTATGAAATCCGTACTCTGCTCGGTTTTAATTGAACTCTCAATGGATAATTTATCAACCTCAACCAGCAATTGAAAAACAATATCAAAAATTTCATGTCTTTTGTTATAATACTTCTCATGCTCGTCATTAGTTATCTTCCCATCAGAGATCATTTGTTGAGCAAGGTTCCCTGGATCAATACTTGTAGAAATGGTCAATGCAAATTTGATGGCTTTAGGATATTCATTCAATGAGGTCATTATGTCGATACATTCCTTGACTTTTTCCAATGAAATTACATTGTCGATAACCTGAAATAATTCAATGGCACGATTTAAATGATAATTGACACCTTCGAAATCAGTAGTGCTCATTTCTTTGGCTTTTCTCAAATGTTCCATGGCTCTGAAACCAATAACGTCATTGGTGCTGCAAAACGTTCCACAACGTTCTTGTAACCCCTTGGCAATGTATTCGATTGATTCACCACGAGCCATGTTTCTGCTGATTATCGATGAAAGGATTTCCTTGATCAGGTTCTTAGAATCTTCTGTTGGAGCAAAGATATCTTTGAACGTCAATTTGGCTAATGCTTGTTGGATTTCAAGAGATAAATTCTTGAAAATATCTTTCAGTTTTGACTCAGAGTCCGACTCTTTAATTAAAACAGCGAGGAATGACAGGGCTTCTTTGATGGAAATAATCAATCTGATGATTGAGTTAACAGCAATGTTTTCAGCTTGATTGGCAAACTCTTCAAACTTATCTGTATTGTGGTGAATTGATGGAACAAAACATGCAATTGAGTTACCATAGTTTTGGAAAAATTCAGCCAAAACAGAGATAGAACTTAAGTAGAATTCTATGTCACTCTGTTCAACGTTGATGTTTTCAAGGAACTCGTTCTCGATTATTGACTCTTTCAACAATTGCCCATTCTTACTGTATTTAATATCAGGTACAATGGTGAAAACCTTCTCAGTCCAAACAGTACGGAATAATCTGCCCACTAATGTAGCAATACCATAAAACCTTGGACTCAAAACAACGTTCTCGAAAGAGAATGTGTCAGTGGTCTTGAATGCTAGTGAAACCAAAGAATTGCTTGGCTTATAAGTTGGTTTGAACTCAACAAGGTTAGGAATCCCTAATGTAAAAAAACTAAAAGCATTGGATCTGATTACTTTTGGAATGTTGTATTTGCATGTGACATATAATGCAGTTGAAGCAGATTCCAAGTAGCCGTATTTGGTGATGAATGGGGTGAAATCGTCGACCAAACTTTCAAACACAGTGTCTGGCTTTCTGTAGCGGTATACTTGTAAAGAAGTGGTGGTTAGAACTGCAATTTCGAATGCACCTTGAGAGTATTGAGTAGAAAATTCATTAGCATAGCCTTGTGGTCTATCAGTAGCATTGAAAGTTGGTGATAATGGAACAATTTCTTGTATTTGACCAAAACTTTCCAAGAATGTAGCATTTTCAACGTATTTTTCGTGATATTTCAAGATCCCATAATCAGGAACAGAAACGAATAGCTTCTGCTCAGTGCTATCTTCTTTGACAACAACATCAAAAAAGATACCTGGGGAGATGACCCTGGAGGTACTTTTGGACTCTAGTAATACACTGGATTTCTTTTGATATCCTAGAAGAGAAGGTACTTCAGTACTTTTAGCTTTTAGACTGGTCAGTTTGGTGGCTTCCTGTTCTTTGAATCTGCTCTGTTCTTGTGAAATCTCTACTTCAGTCATCTTTGTAGGTGGGAACTTGACACTTTCCAATCTCAGTGCTGACACTGAGTGTGCTGAAATTGAACCATTTAAATACAATCTACAGCCCCCAAGAGTCACAGCAACCAAAAACAGATCATCATTTTCAAGCCTCGTAACAACACTTATACTAACAATCTTAAAGTATTTGGTACTTAGCAACGGCGAAGCTTTGGCACTGGAGGTTCTAGCATATGTTGAGATATCATTCGGTCTAACAACAAGAGGGTCATCAACTGATCCGTTGTCCTTGATTTTGTAAGCTCTGATAACGGATTGATTCGACAATGAGTAAAGAACACCCCTCGAGCTATCAATGGATAGTTGAATAACGTTCTCAGTGCCATGGTCTTCGCTGAAATAATTTGTGATTGAATTTATGAATGTTGAACCTGGTATCAAACTAGAGACTGATGATCTTGTCAAACAGCGCTTGTTACACTTCTTATTGAACCAGTCTTCGGTGTTTGAGTATTGTAACTCCCAGATATTAAGACCATCACCAAGACCGGTGAAGAAAACTTGACCGGTTTTCTCATATGTAATGAATTGGTCAACACCTAAACCACTTGTTGGAATCACCATTCCAGTTTCGTATAAGTCAAGGATATTGTCCTTGTAGGAAGCAGCTAAGATGTGAATATCAGATGTTGTAGCAACCAGTAGTAAATAATCGATTGAATCAGCAAAAACATTGACCTTAGGTTTGATTAATTCAACTTTCAGTATAGTATGTTCGATCTCTTCGAATGTCTGGAACTCTGAAGTTTTTGACAGGTTCCAGAATATCAAACGATTATCAAGGATTATCCATGCTCTTGATATTTGAGGAAAGATACCCATCTTCTTGTTTGTTTCAACAGCCTTGAACTGTTTAAGAATTTCGTCTGGGATACTGATAATCTCTGTCCTCTCAAACGGTTGAAATGGACCTAGCCCATCAGTATTACTACTGTAGTTGTAATCAACAGCCTTTCCATGGAATGAGCTGTCATCTAGCAATGGGGTGGTTTTGTCTTTCAGTATTGATGCCTCAACATATTTACTAGCCAGTTGTAGTGGTTCATTAATATTAACGGCACCAACCCTTAGTAGATCATTGTCATTGGAAGGTATGGAACTAACAGTTGATGTTATTGGCAGTTGATTGTTGATAGAGATGGGATCAAGTATCCGGCTTCTGTAAGGAGTAGAAAGCTTTGACACTGAGCAAATTGTTAGTATGATGTTGAAGACTTCCAGAGAAACTGTGAAAGAGCTCCCGAATAGAGTAACGCTTTTCGAACCCAGTTTCAAAATTATCCAAATCAATCACTTACTCCTTTTAGTGACCCTGAATATACGAATCCTTCTCGTCAAGAATCTTGAATTTAAAACGGAAAGGTTTCTTGTTTACCTTTTCTTAGCAGAAACTCTTCGTGAATCGAATTTTCAAAAATATTATGACACTTGCGGGTAACCCCTCTAAAATGAAACCCGGTACCTGTTCCACTCACGTGCTACTTACGTCCGGTTATTCTCTGCATAAACAACGTTATGGATTATGGTCTAGCTTCACTTATTAGTTTTTGAATATTGAGCTACACAAATAAATCAAACTTGAACTAAGTAACACGTTAACATATATTCATATCTTAGGTTTGATGAAATCACAAACTGCTTAATAGTCGTTGTTGTTATTTCCTCTGGAACCATAAGAATCATTGTTGTCACCGCCGAATGAGGATTGATTTCTGTCAGATGAACCATATGAATCATTGTTGTCACCGCCGAATGAGGATTGATTTCTGTCAGATGAACCATATGAATCATTGTTATCGCCATATGATGAGGATTGGTTTCTGTCTGAGGAACCATATGAATCATTGTTATCGCCATATGATGAGGATTGGTTTCTGTCTGAGGAACCATATGAATCATTGTTGTCATTATCGTAAGATGATTGATTTTTGGATCCATAGGAATCATTGTTATCACCATATGATGAGGATTTGTTTCTGTCTGATGAACCATAGGAATCATTGTTATCATCACCATACGAGGATTTCTTGTTTGATGAACCGTAAGAATCTCTGTTGTCATCGTTGTTACCATATGAAGATTTGTCAGATGAACCATATGATGAAGATTTGTTTCTATCAGATGAACCATATGAGTCATTGTTATCATCACCGTACGAAGATTTTTTGTCTGATGAACCGTAAGAATCTCTATTGTCATCATTGTTACCGTATGAAGATTTGTTTCTATCAGATGAACCGTACGAATCATTGTTATCATCACCGTACGAAGATTTTTTGTCTGATGAACCGTAAGAATCTCTATTGTCATCATTGTTACCGTATGAAGATTTGTTTCTATCGGATGAACCGTACGAATCATTGTTATCACCGTATGATGAGGATTTATCATTGTCTGATGAACCATATGAATTATTGTTGTCAGACGAACCGTAAGAGTTTTTGTTGTTGTCATCATTGTCGTTCAACGATGATTTAGAGAATTGATTTCTCACTGTTTCTTCAGCTTTGTTGAAGTTGTCTTCACCGACCTTACTTTTGATTTGGTTAACTCTATCTTCACCTAAGAAACTTTCGGCTTTTGAGACGTAATCGTTGTCACCACCGTCATTGTTGTTGTTGTTGTTTGATAATCTATCTTTGACTTTGTCGAATAAACCCATTGCGTGATATTGTTATAAAGAATCTTCTGTAGTTCTACGACAAGAGGTGACCAAGTGAATCAATCATCAGGAATGTTACCTCATATTTATAGTTGGGGAAATTCTGGAGCTTGTTCAACGATCTGAAATTTCAATATTATGATTTCATGCATAATTCAGATTTTTCAGAAAATAGACGACCTATGACGTCTGGAAGAAATACGACCCTTCCAGTTATTCCGTAGTCCATGTTGCGGGTGGGCCTATTAACATGAAGTGACTTATAACATACACCTACAAGATATATCACTTCTTCAACTGTTTCAAGTATAGACCCAAATACCATAGTGTCAGCACCCAGCACCAGTTAAAAGTCTGCCCAATTCCCCAACCTTCCCAATGCCCATTCGGCACGCACCTGAAGCTCAAAAAACACGAAAATTGTGTCATCGATCCCATTTATTTCACAACTTCGTCAACTGTGAATTTGAAAACGTAACCACATCCTGGATCAGGAGAAAAAAACGCCCGTTCTTATATATGAACATCTCTTCTTCTGACTGGGCACTATACTCTGATGTCCAATATTCTGTGAGAGTAGCTTTTTTCATCAATCTTGTATCATGACGATTAATTCACCGAATGACGAAAGGTACCTATAAAAGGTACATAGATTCAGTCGACAGTAGCTGACACTAGTAGTCTTACTGCACGGCCTAGATCTAGCTGAGGCCAGCAAATATAGTTATGTATTACCGGCAGGCTGTGGAACAATTGACGAGGTAACGTTTGATTTTAAATACATTCTGGTTCAGTGTACACTGTACAGCGTACACTTTACGTCAGACATATATTCAGTAATTAGACCACTAAGTGATAATTAAATCAGATCAGCACCTGGACTGGTTTGAAGTACGCGGGAGCTGTTACGTCATAGACCGTGCAAGACCAAGTTAATTCTATAGTTCACCTCATAATATAGCTGATAACTGGTAATTAGCAGGCTAGTATCTTACAGCTATTTATATAAACTAGACCAGGACTAGGATAGACATAAGTGTTGACAGTTGAGTGTTGACACCTTCCTTTCTTAGAGACCGTGGCCCCATGACCCCTGAACTTAGCTGGCAGCCTGGGGCTGGCACTCGCAACTGCATTGTCCAAAGCCTGGCTCTCCTGCCAAGAATGCTCAATCTGTCGGCGAAGAAATTAGGCAGTGGACTTTGGCATTGGCCATATGCCGATGGCTGGCATATAGCAACAACCGCAGATAAATCTCAACTTCTGATTATAAACCACACTCCACACAAGTCGTTTCCGGATGGTTTCAAGATTGAATATCTGAGATATGACTAAAGAGTACAGCCCAGAGGGCCAGAGGGGAGGCTTATGTTGATCCAGATTTCAAGCTATGAAGTTGAGTGATGTACGTACTACGTGCGTACCTGAGCAACCATACCTTGACGGTCGAGTGAGAAGAAGCGAGGTGTAAGGTTCTAGAAGCCCGTACTACCCTCCTCAATTGAGCAATAGTAGTCTTTCCTCTTTCACAATCCTATTGTCCAGACTACCAGATTCATTGTGTTTTGGTGGGTTTCTAGTGGGTTTCTATGCGATCGATGATACACACTTATGGAGCAGCTGGCACTGCTGCGAGTACTGACTACTGACTAGTCGTGTCGTTCGCATGATTTCGCGAGCGAGCACGAACGAACATCGAACAAAAAAGTCCAACCATAGTAGCACGCCTACTGCCCTAGTTAGCATTTCGGGAGTTGGGCCGAGGAGTGGAGTTATTCTTTGATATCTCCGTTGATTAGATAAACATTCATGAGCTTCTATACATCTTATAAATACACTATAATTGTAATGTTAATTGACCAAAAAGTGCAGATTACTCACAACCTGTGAATTTCTGATGTACTCAAGCCCTTTTTCCATGGAAAAGGCACAATATGTTATAAATAATTTTTTATGTCACAGAGCCTACACTTGATCCTATTAATTTTTCAAAATGAGTTAGTCCAGCTTTTCAAACTATAATTTTTATATTATTTTTATATATTGGAATTATCAGTAAACCTTTCTATTGACTAATAGAATAGGCAATCAGCGATAAGAAACAATGAATAGCGCTCTTCTAGTAATTATTCATGAAAAAGGAGCTACCAGGCAGTTACCCTGCTTATGATACGAGCGAACATCGAGCCCAAAATTGAGCTTGAACGAGCACGAACGAGCAGCCCAGGCCCAAAAAAAAGGTACTCTAGCGAGCATCCGAGCACAAAATTTTTGGTCGAACGACACGCTACTGACTACAGCAGCTAGAATCAACAGCCGGGCTCCCAGACGTCCCCACAATCATTTCGCGGGAACCATCTGAAAAATTATTAATAATAACTAGAGTCCCAGAACTATACTTTATGACTTTTAATTCTTTGAGTTAGTCCTGAACTTGCCCGCTTTTTGACTGGAACTATTATGTCAAGGGCTGTAATGTCAAGAACTCTGAAGAATGTCCCAAAAAGCTCCCCTCTAATTAAGCATCTAAACCCTGATCCTGAGATCCCATCTATATCGGATGCTATTAAATTATTCGAATCCTCAGATGAATCCCTAAAGGACAAAAAATTCCATACCCCTAGAATGCTCAAGTCAGGCTTCTATCAGTTCACTGTCCCAACAAAAAGAAGAGCATCTCAGCATCTTCTAAGTTCTCCCTGCGCCCTTGAAACACTAGGATTGGCTCAAGATCAACCGGAAGATGAGTTCTATCAGCAGATTGTCTCTGGTGAAATAATTCATCATGATGACGAGATATTCCCATTTGCACAGGCTTATGCTGGGTTTCAATTCGGTCAATTTGCTGGACAATTAGGTGATGGTCGTGTTGTCAACCTGTTTCAGATTGACGGAACTCCAAGCGGCTCCTACGAACTTCAATTGAAAGGCGCTGGTAAGACTGCTTTCTCAAGATTTGCTGATGGTAAAGCTGTGCTAAGATCAAGTATCCGTGAATTCATCATATCAGAAGCGCTGAATGGGATAGGTATCCCATCTACAAGAGCTTTGAGTATCAGTGTTTTGCCAGGGACTCTGGCACAAAGAGAAGCTGCTGAAACTTGTGCCGTTGTTACTAGATTCGCTCCAAGTTGGTTGAGAATTGGTACTTTTGATCTATACAGATACAGGAAAGATCGTGAGGGATTGAGGAAATTATCTGATTATGTCATTGACCATGTACTGAAAGGAGAACTCCCTAAATTTCAGCAAGGTGCTTACGAATCTGACATATATGAAGATCAAACAGAGAATGAAGGTGAACCATTGACTGAAGACTTTGTTGAAATTACAGACTCCACAAAATATGACCAGATGTATCGAGCAATTGTTAGACTTAATGCTAAAACAGTTGCTTTTTGGCAAGTTTATGGATTCTTGAATGGTGTTTTGAATACTGATAATACCTCAATCTTGGGTTTATCCATGGACTTTGGTCCTTTCAGTTTCTTGGACAAGTTTGATCCAAATTTCACCCCAAATCATGATGATCATCAACTTCGTTATAGTTTTGCCAATCAACCTTCTATCATCTGGTGGAATTTGACAAGATTGGGTGAAAGTTTAGTTGAATTGTTGGGGGCAGGTCCAACATATATCAATGATGACTTTTTTGTTAATCAGGGGGTTAAAAGTGAGTTGTCTGATCAATTCATAAAGAGGGCTAGCTCGGTGATTCACTTGGCTAGTAATGAATACAAATCGGTATTCATGGAGAATTACAACTCGTTGCTTGGAAAGAGATTGGGACTCAGAACTGTTCAACCTACTGATAACGATCTTTATTCTGGTTTACTGGATATCTTGCTGAAGACCAAGATTGATTATAATAAACTCTTTGTAAGATTAATGGAAGATAAGGGGTTAGAGGATGATACTGTTTTCTTCACCGATTCTTTGAAAGAGCAAGTTCTGAATCCAAAAGATAAAGTAGATCGAGAACAAAACCAAGAGATATTATCTCTAACATCATCATGGTTGAAAAAATATAGGGAAAGACTGGACAGGGAAAACATAACGTATGATGAGCGTTTTGAAATTGCATCCAAAACTAATCCAAGATTCACACCAAGGAATTGGATACTAGAGGAAGTCATTCAATATACCAATGATGATCGTGAAAACCCAGCGTATTTGAGAAAACTTCTATTAATGAGTTCAAATCCATATGATCCATCAAAATGGGGTGATGATTTGAAAGATCTCGAAAAAAGATGGTTAAGTGAGCCTGATGAGGAAAAAACAATGACTCAGTGTAGTTGTTCTAGTTAGTTAGACTAGTTCATCCTCTCAATTACTTTAATGTTATTATGACTTTTAATGGCTTTGAACTTACAATTTCGTAGGCTTGTTGAAGAGCATTAACTGGAATTAAATACTAGTTGGAGGTTCTAACTGATATAAACAAAAAATGTTAAAGGGACCTCCTGAGATAGTAAACAATACAATGGTAGGATAATGATGATAGATAGTGGATAATTTCAAATACCCATCATCTAGTAGTCTGAAACTAAGGCAGCGTCAATTTGGATTTCCCTCAAGTGGGACACTGAATCACCAAAGATCTCTGCATCACCAAAACCAACAAAATAACCCTCATAGTTATATGGGTCGCTAACATTTTTGGCGATGTAAAATGTATCGTCAACGTCAGCAGCCAATGTGCCTTCTTCGCTTATTGACCATTTGACATTTGGTGATTCAACTGATAACTCCAAGAATGGAAAGCCCTGATAGTATCTAGTATTTTCAACAACGCTCAAAGTCAAGTTGTATGAAGTACCACCAATTGCTGATTCATCAACCTCTTGATAGATCAACCCAGTTTCTTCTTCATACTCTAGCAAAGAGGATGATTTTTCAAGTAGAATATAGTTGATCCCAGCACCTTCATGAACACCGCCTAAACCAGTGTACTCTAATCGTGGATTACATCCACCATTTTGAACAGTAAGTAAGACTTTGGTAGCTGTGCTCAATGCAACAAGAGATGCTGCTAAGAATGGAGAAGTGAGTTTCATGATTGATATGATTGTGATTGCTGTTTGAGGATGATTCCACATCTCACATGAGAAATCTGGAGGTGTAGAGGAACTCCTCATATTTATAACAATCAGGACAGAGCCTATGGAGTTCGAAGTGTCTGTTCAACTAGTCATTCTTTTTCCATCAAAGTTCCAAAGATAGAATGATTAATGGTGTGTTTGCTTACCTTTTCCAATAATAACGTTCCAAAAATAGAACCGATGATAAATGTGCCATTATTCTGTTTACCTTCTCAAGTGTGCCATGCAAGGGTCACGTCTACACCAGTTTTATTCTCTTGCTGTACTTGATATAACGATAAGCTAAATTAACGGAATCATTGGTACTAGAGTCAATTGACGACGGGGATGTTCTCTCAGTTAGCGCATGCTACCACTATATCTGATCAGTCATTAGCATAACACTTACTGTAGACCGTCCGTCAAGTGAACATAAGCAGCGTAATCAATCAGCTATGGGGGAAAATGATGGAGGTTTACGGTTATTTTTAGAAGATTTCAAATTTTGGGGTCGCTCACAGGCCATGCGCTCGACTTACAAGAAAAAACATGTTTCTATGGTAAATTGTCTAGTAAATGGTAATCAATAGACCACAAAGTATAATTGCATCATTTTGAGAGTTTTTACCTAAGTTTTTTGAGCATGTCTCTTCATGACCAGCCAATACGATAGCCGTTGGTGTTTTTAATGTTAGACGTGCAGCGGAGTTGTAGATCCAATCGGGGAATCTAACGAAAGGAAGTAATTGGAGGGAAAACACATCAACAGATTTTATTATTAATTAAAGTTGTTTATTAATTCTATGAAATGAACGGGTATTTTGTGCCTAGAAGTCGAGTTTTTTACTCAGGACAAGACGAATGCAAATTTGGACTTACCTCTGATTTTTTTACCGTATTTGTAGAACAAAAATGGAACAGGAATCAAAACGATAGCAATCAAACCAAGCATCAAACCAGCCCAGTTAACACCCATGTTGTGGAACATTTGTGAGGAGAACAATGGGAAAGCACACGCCATTGCTGATCTTAAGAAAGTGTTACCGGCTAATGCAGATGCAGCAAAGATTAGGTAAGAGTCAATGATATAGTTGATGGAGGCATTGAAAATGGTAATCAATCCAAATCCAATGAAAACACCGGCAGCAGTTGGAGCCATCCAGTGGACTGTTTTATGGTAGTTACCGGTCCATGTGAACCATAGTAAACCGATTGGGAAAATAATACAACCAGCAAATAGTGGAAGTAATCTTTTTTCTGGGACTGGTTTACCATCGTTTTCCCTCATGGCAAGTAAGTATGCACCCTCACAATAATAACACCAACCACCACCTGCAACCATACCGATGGACAAACCTAAATATGGCAATTCTGCAACACCACCTTTGATCCCGTAACCTTCAGCAAAGACGATTGGGTAGGCAGAAAGTAACATATATAGAATACCATAGATGAAGGCGTTGTAGATGGAAATCAATAAGATGATTGGTTCAGTGAAAAGCATTCTGATTGGTCTGGTGATATTCTTTTGAACAATATCTTGCAAAGATAACTCAAATTCATCATGTGGAGCATGCACTAACCAATTACCAGTTCTTTTCTTGATTTCTTTAGCCTTGTTAACTAAGATGATTGGATGATGGGTTTCATCATAGAACAAAACAATCAAAATTAAGCCAAAACCACCCATTATACCAGTGATATATTCTGTCCATCTCCACCCTAAGTATGAATACTCAATGAAAGAGCCAGCAACTGGGGCAACAACAGGAATCATGAAAACGGTAATGGAGAAAATGGTGATAGCTTTACCTCTAGTATTGTTATTAAACATATCAGCAAAAGCAGCAGGAACCACGACTAATGGGGCAGCACCGATGGTACCACCAAACGCTCTACAAAGCATCACAGTTTGTATGTTTTCAGCGGTAGCAACACCAAATTGGAATATGGTAAAACAGAAACAACTGACCAACATGACTGGTTTTCTACCGTACAATTCACTTAACGGAGCCCAGACCACTGGACCAGTAGCAAAACCTAAAACGTATAAGGAAATACCTAAAGAAGCAACAACGGTACTGATGTGGAATCTTTCAGAAACTTCTACCAAAGCAGATGAAAAAACGGATGAACCCCAAGCAATAGCAGCAGTGTTGAAAGCAATGCAGGTACAAACGAACAATTTCTTCTTCAATGGCCAGTTATGTGGATGGATTGGATCATCTGGACCATTGAAAGAAACAGTGTAAGGTTCAGCATCTGGATAGGAGGTTGGAATTTCTTTTCCTAGACCCATCGGAGGTAGTGGAGTTTTATATGTGGCATTGACTTCAGCAGCAGAACCAGCATTCGTTAAAGCTCGGGATAATTGTCTTGATGATTCAGCAATGGAATCAGCTCTTTCAAAACCATCGGCATAGCCGTCATCTAAAGCAGATTGGGCTTCAATATCGTAAGTCTTTGGAGCTTCTGCAACATCTGCTTCTTCAGCATTAGCATCTTCAGACGACTCAACCTTGGACACTGGTTGTGATTCTTTAACAGAGTGGGTCTCGTCAAGAACAGTATTTGATTGGCTACTGCTACTTGAATCGGCGAGGTTATCCTTCTCGACGTCTGAGACGATTTTGTTGGTTTCGCTCATCTTCAAACCTAGAAAACTGTTTCTATATTACTTGTATCAATCAAGCTTCGTCTGACAAGTAAAGGATGAATTTATTGAGAAAATAATAACAAAAACAGATTTGATTCTTCAGTGATGAATACAGCAAGTACAAGACAGAAAGAATTTCAATTAGGCCCGAAAGAAAAAAGCGGAACTCTTTGAACCTTTTATATAGCTGTGTTTAAACCTAGCGTCATTGGAAAAAAAAAATTCTAGAAAGAGTATAGAAAACGGCACACACGGTCATAAGGTGCCGTAACCCACTAACTCCGCATCTGTTACTCTGGAAACAGATACGGCTGCTGCCGTCAGCTTCCTTCTGGGCAGGGGTTTCCCACTGAAGCTATCCGTTTCCCTGCTAGGCAATTAGGCAGAAATAGTGCTGAGGGCTGCAACTTTACCTTAAAACCGATTAAATCTTGCTGCACTCGCTCTTCATACTCTTGCGCTTTCCCAATTGGGACAAATATAAACAAATTAAACTATTGATTTTAAGGTTGACATAGGACCCACTGCACAACACAGCTTGTATCAAATTCAGTCAAATATGATCTTACCGGGCTTCATTTGATATAGATACTTTCAATTGGCCGATCGAATTAGTGTTCAACGTTCAACGTCTAATATAATTTTTAAAATGAGTTAGTCGGCCAGCTTTTTAATATATTATAATTATATAATTCAGTACCGTCGTCGACTACGTCGGATCTGCAATTATTAATTATAATTAAGAGACGTCGTACATTTGCAACGGGAACGTCGCTGATATTTGTTGACTTTGAAGCTACGTTTGGGCTTTAGCTAATCTATATTGGTAAGTTTACCATTTTTACAAATACTTTCTATTCCAACAGTTCTATATAGTTGGGAGATAATTAACTACATTAGGCAAATCAAGCGAGACGTCCCGATCACTGACTTCGAGAGTTCACAGTTTACAGTTCACAGCTGACAATCCTCACTCCTCTTCCAATCGAAGATGGTTTCACGGTCACTGAATAGACTACATTAAGAGATCATTGGCAGGTGCCAGCAAGAGAGTGTATGATCCATATAGTAGTATTTTACTCTCATGAGTCATGAGGTCAAGCGCAATAATAATTACGTCCTATATTTGATAAAGGTCTCATCAAACTGCCCCAACGTGATTATGTGAGAGAATAACAGTAGGAGGCTACAGCTACAGGGAATCAGTACACGTAGAAGATACTGCAATATGAAATTGCGGCCATGACCAGTTATAAAATAATATTATTGACGTCGACAACTCGTGATATTGACTAGTCACAATCATTGGAGACCCAAATTATATCAGAATTGGTATATATAAAGCTTACAGCTCATGAAACCTTTGCAATATTATACTATTGGTATCACTTATACCAGTTTGGAAAGACTAGAGTATAACTGCCATATAAAATGATTGTGGATACTCAGCTAGCGAGCACACGATGTTTCTCCATGAGGTTAGAAATTTATATTTAGCTATTTCACTCACCTCTTTTCCATGAGTGTAAAGCTTTCTCAGAGCAGAATCCCAGTGGAATCGCCTCAATTCGAAACCCACCTTAAAATTATATATGGTAAGCATATATCCCAGTCAAAGAACTAGCTGTATTACCAGTTCGGTCTGGATTATATCTTACAAGTCTCAAAACTGATCGAGATTATGTCACCCAAACCACCAAGAGCGGATAAGTATGACTCAGGGCCTTCTCTTGATAATGGGTTCTCTGGACGTATATCTCATGATATTGACGAGATTGAGCGAAATCTGGACCAAGCGTACCAGGAGGTTCTCGTTATAATAAACCTTTACAAACCTTTTGGACAATCATTTAAAAAATGGTTCACTGGCCGAATAAAGAACAATCACAAGATGATGAATCTAGAGCTTGAATCAAATATCGCGAATCATGATTCGACTGTTGCTGATGATGGTGCTGTTGAGCATCCAAGTGATTGTATTGAAGTAGATCGAGTCAAAAGACTTTGCAGAGCTTTGATGAGAAGCTTCCCATGGGAGTACAATCATCAAAAATTTCCTCAACAGCTAGAATTAACCAGAAACGGAGTGTGAAAAGATTGACAAAGGTTAACATTTAAAATAGCTATAAGTTTATAACGGGGCACGATGATTCTTTATTCTTCCTATAATCGTGATATTCTGAGAACCTACTTGTGTGCTTTCATACATGACGTTACCCAGCTGAAGATAATTTTGACGTCTCGAGTTATAATGTTGTTACCGGCTACAGTCCAGAAATTTGATCTTTGTGAGGACAAGGCCTAGTACAGCGTATGGCAGTAGGGTTCCCCTGTGTCTAACTGACACAATCTTCCATTTACCCATACTCGGAACTTGAATTTTCCCCAGAGAAATAATCTGACGGCAAAAAACTTGACCACCACAAGTCGCAACAAAATCATACTATAAAACCGAGGCCAGATCTTCAAAAACACCCTGTAGCATTAGTTGACCAAAAAAGAATAAGGTCTGATAGACATGGGTGTTTACCAGGTACAATCTCCAAAGAAGAATGTTGTTCTTCCTGTCTTCAAGCTTTCTGGCACTCCTGTTATCCTCTTGCCCGGTATCCTCTATAGGGTGAACTTCCCACCGAAGGATGCCTTGACAATCTTGCACTATTACAAGAACAACAATAAGGTTAACAATCTCTTGATATCCAATCTGAAAACGACGCCTGATGTTAAGGATTCAATTTCCAGCGAAGCACTTCAAGGGGGGTGCGAATTTAGAAAGTTCTTCATCGGCGAGCAAGGAGACGAAAAAGCTTATGATTGGTTATTGCTGGGTATAGTTCCACGAGATGGATCAAACATTGCCACAGTTTCAAGAGTAGTTGGGGTAGCAGACGATTCTAAGAACATCATGATTACCTTTCAGGCTTTGACACGAGGTGAAATTGTCGCTCCTGTTGAATTGGAAGCTAGTACTGTCAGAGAGGTTGAGTTGAGTGTTATCTCAAATGCTGTCGATCTTGGGGAGAATAATTTGAAGAAAGAGGTGGTGAAGTTTAATGAGACTGTTGAACCCTTGCTGAAAAACATAGATGAATTTCTCAAAGACTATCAGGTCTCAAGCACTGTGGACACTGCCACTACTGAAGGTAAGAAATACGGGCTAACATTATCGCCTTTAGCAAATGCTTTGAACATCCAGTTCTCAGGTGACTACAAGGGGTCAGTTATCAAACTGAAAGGATTGATAGAGAAATTCAACATGAACTTTGAACTCCATAGTAGCAAGAGAAATTCTGAAAGTTTCCTGAAGATCATTGATCTTACAATTGCGGTGCTACCAGTTCATAAATATCAGTTTCTATCAAAGATGGATATTACAGAAAGGTTGGAGCTTTTCAATCTTATCATTGATGATCTCAAAAATCTCTTTGAATCCCTCTATAGAACCATTGACTATGTTGAAAAGTTCTACTCAAATGCCACAGACTTGGAGAAATCCAAAATCATTTCAAGTCAGTTGAAGTCCATCAAGTCTGCTTTAGATTCAATAAAATCGAAAGGACCTGCTAGGGACACAACCAAGCAAAACCAAGGTATTGGTGCAAATGGTGGAAATGATGACGGTGATGAGTTGGAGCTCGTAACTGCTTTCGTATCTAACTTGCCATCTGATGTTAATGCCGATGGTGCCAGGCTAATCCAGAAAGATTACAAGAGATTGAAAAGAATGCCAACTCAACACTCTGAATATCAGGTACTAAGAACATACTTCGATACAATTATAGATATCCCATTTGGAAAGTATGAAAACCCCAGATCAATTGATATTCAAAAGGCTTCCTTATTGCTAGATGGTGATCATTACGGACTATACTATGTTAAGAAGCGTCTGTTGCAATATATGTCAGTTATGAAACTGCATGAAAGACTCGAGGCTCCTTCAAATCTTCAACACACAACAGATGAAGAGCTTGTTCTTGGTTCTGAATCACCTACCAAATCAGAGATGGATGTATCAATAAAACCGAGAAAGACTAAACCTCCTATTTTATTACTTGTTGGTCCTCCCGGTGTTGGAAAGACATCACTAGCAAAGTCAATTGCTGCTTCCTTGGGGAGAAAGTTCCAGAGAGTTTCATTAGGTGGTATTAGAGATGAATCAGAGATCCGTGGTCATAGACGTACTTATGTGGGCTCGATGCCCGGTGTTATTATCAATGCCTTAAGAAAAGCTGGGACTATGAGTCCACTAATATTACTGGATGAAATTGATAAGGTTTGTGGTGGACCAAATAATGCTGGAAGAGTCAATGGTGATCCTGAAGCTGCATTATTGGAAGTCTTGGATCCAGAGCAAAACTCGACCTTTACAGATCACTATATTGGATTCCCTGTTGATTTGTCCAATGTTTTGTTTTTATGTACAGCTAATGATCTGAGTACAATAAGTGCACCATTGAGAGATAGAACTGAGATAATTGAGCTTTCTGGGTATACTGTTGAAGAGAAGATCAATATTGGAGCCAGGTTTTTGTTACCAAAACAGATCAAGGCGAGTGGACTGCCTTCAAATTCAGTCTCAATGAGCGACGAGATCTGGAGAAAAGTTGTTACAGAGTACATTAGGGAAGCAGGAGTCCGTAACCTAGAAAGAAAGGTTGCTGCGATTTGTCGTGGGAAAGCAGTTGAATTCATTGAGGAGAAGGACTCATACAAGAAAGATGTTGAGTTGAACAAGATAGTAAAGTATCTTGGCTTACCAATTCATCCAGTAGCAAAAGATTTATTGGACAAACCTAAATTATCTCGAAGTTATGGCGTGGTGAATGGATTGAGCTACAATTCTGATGGTTCTGGGGGTGTGCTGGTTTTTGAAGTTATCAGCATTCCAACAATGGGAAAGAAAGCAGACTCCCCGAGATTGGTCCTGACTGGTCGTCTAGGTGAGACCTTAACAGAGAGTATCAAGATCGGGGTTAGTTTCATCAAATCTATTTTTTCAAGGAAGTTGATCATTGATATCAATCATACTGAGATTTTAGAGAGGTTCAACAATTCTGAGCTACATCTTCATGTTCCAATGGGCGGTGTTTCTAAGGATGGTCCAAGTGCTGGTATTACAATAACATTGGCACTATTGTCAACTGCTTTGGGCAAACCTGTTGATTCGGAAATTGCAATGACTGGTGAGATTACATTGAGAGGGAAAGTCCTCCCAATTGGGGGAGTCACGGAAAAACTATTGGGTGCTTCTCAGTTCGGTATCAAGAAAGTTCTTGTTCCAAAATTGAATAGAAAGGATATCATCGAAAGTTTCTACAGTGATGATGAAGACAGACTGATCGAATTCTTGAATAACGATACTAGAAACGAGCCCGAGAAGAAAGTGAAGGAAAAACTTGGAATTGATATTGTCTATGTTGATACTTTTTGGGATGTTATCAAAGGTGTCTGGGGTAATGATATCTCCGTTGAGAATGATACTCAGGTAGCAAACCACTTGTGAAAGATGAAATACCAGTAACGCAACTGAAACGTTAGTAACCTGTTTATGGATTTTTGAATATAAATTTAGTCTATATCTTGAGCTCTTTTCTATCCCCTGCTCATGGAGGCGAATTCCGAGGGACACCCGGAACTCTTCTTCGTACAGTATCCATCTTGGAGTTTCAACATCAGACGAATACTGTCAAATGCATACTTGAGTTCTCAACAATCCTCTACTGAGATAATACCATCTCCAAAACAACTAAGACATATGAGTAACCAAGAGAAGGGGAAATTCTGGAGCAAAGTCAAAAACTCCACGAAGCAACTGACCACGACGCTAGGAAATGTTTCATTGAGAACAGAACATGATGGTGATAGTCCTGAATCAACCCTGATACACAAAGCACTGGTTTCACACTATACAAAAGAGGGACATGGATATCCTGAGTGGTTGGGTGTCCCAGAGGAGAAACAGCATCAGATACATCAGAACCATAATTCATTACAGACACATCAACGCCAACCGCTGGAACCACAGCAAAACTATAGCCAGCAGTATCAAACACAGCAGACACATGAGAGCACCTATGAAGGAGAAAACAAATACAGAGCTAGAAGAGCTGGTGGTGGTAACAGATTTAAAGACATCTACAACACAGGAGGGCAGAATACCACACCAGTACCACCAAGTAATGTTACTGACTCAGGTGATAAGGGTAACAAGAGTGCACTAATGAGAGACAGACTTAAGAGGAACAATTACAGAAACAATTTTGGAGTGTAAGTTCAAGCCATATAAATATCAGCGGAATCACCTTCCAGATCCGAATGAATTGTTACAATGTGTAGTTCTGACTTTTGTACGATTCCGCAATTGTTTGTCGGGTTTCGAGTCCCGATAGAATGATAAAAACTCAATAAATGTCGACAACGTTGACCCTGGTCTTCACCTCCTTACAATGAACTAAAGACACAATGGGTAAAATCAGAATTGCCATTGACAGAGGCGGAACATTCACAGATGTTGTTGCCAACCCTGGAACAAACAACTCAGATGATAATATTATTCTGAAGCTATTAAGTGTTGATCCTTCAAACTATGACGATGCTCCCCTCGAGGGAATAAGAAGAGTGCTAGAAAAGTTCACAGGTACTACCATTCCAAGAGGACAACCATTGGACACTTCGAACATTGAATCAATAAGAATGGGGACCACAGTTGCTACCAATGCTCTTCTTGAAAGAAAAGGTGAACGTTGTGCTTTGATCACAACTAAAGGGTTCAAAGACTGCTTACTTATCGGAGATCAAACAAGACCGAAGATTTTCGAGCTTGCAATCAAGAAACCTGAGGTGTTGTATGAGTTAGTTGTTGAGATTGATGAAAGAGTTACACTTGAAGATCATGCTGAAGACCCACTGTTGGCAAAAACCGAAGCGAATGGCGATGACTTAGTCACAGGTTTGAGTGGTGAAACAGTCAGGATTATAAAAAGGCCTAACATCGAGTCTATCACCTCAACTCTGAAGGTTTTATATGCTACAGGTATCAGATCTATCGGTGTTGCGCTACTTCACTCCTACACATACCCAGATCACGAACAGCTAGTTGGAAAAATAGCAGCAGAACTTGGCTTCACTCACATATCGCTATCATCAGAGTTATCACCAATGATCAAGCTCATTCCAAGAGCAAACAGCTCAATTGTCGATGCATATCTAACCCCAGAAATCAAGAAGTATTTATACGGCTTCACATCTGGCTTGGTTGATAAAAGTAGAGCAAAGATTGAATTCATGAAATCAGATGGTGGTCTTGTTGATGCTGAGAAGTTTTCTGGGCTGAAAGCCATTCTTTCAGGACCAGCTGGTGGTGTTGTTGGGTTCGCAGCCACATGTTATGACCCTGAAAACAAGATTCCGCTGGTTGCATTGGATATGGGTGGTACATCAGCTGATACTGCAAAATTTAGTGGTGAGTTCGAGCATGTCTTCGAAACAACAACAGCAGGTGTCACAATTCAGTCGCCCCAGCTAGACATCAACACAGTAGCAGCAGGTGGTGGCTCGAGATTGTTCTGGAAGAACGGATTGTTTGTTGTAGGGCCTGAAAGTGCATCTTCTCATCCTGGTCCGACCTGTTATAGAAAAGGTGGCCCACTAACAGTCACTGATGCAAACCTAGTCCTGGGTAGATTGTTGCCAGAATTCTTTCCTAAGGTTTTCGGTCCGAATGAAAACGAATCTCTGGATGAAGATGCAACCTTTGCAAAGTTCTCTGAGATTGTCAAAGTGATCAACGATGAGAATAGTACGAATCTTTCAATAGACGAAGTGGCATATGGTTTCATCAAGGTTGCAAACGAAACAATGGCAAGGCCAATCAGACAGTTAACTGAAGCTAAAGGACACGTTGTGTCTCAACATCGTTTAGTTAGTTTTGGTGGTGCTGGTGGACAGCACGCTGTTGCTGTTGCTGAAACATTAGGTATTGATACGATCTTATTTCATAAATACTCAAGTGTTTTATCTGCATATGGTATCTTTTTGGCAGATGTTGTTGAAGAAGCACAGGAACCCTCATCTTTCATCTTAAGTGATGATAGCAGAAAATCGATTGAGGAGAGATTCAAAGCATTGACACATTCAGCCTCAGCTAAACTAATCGAACATGGCTTCAAAGAAGGCGACCTCAAGGTCCAGAAATTCCTGAACTTGAGATTCAGAGGTATGGAGTCCCCATTGATGGTGTCACAAAATGGAGGCTTATGGACCTTCCCTGAAGACTTTTTGAAACTGCACAAAAGAGAGTTTGGTTTTATCTTCGATGATAAAGAGATTTTGGTTGACGATATTAGGGTTCGTATAGTGGCTAACACCACAAGAGAACAAGGGAAATCAATTGATCAAGAACTGAAATCTATCAAGAGACAAAACGTTGATAAAGCGAGAGCTCGGTTCTATAAGAATGTATTCTTTGAGAACGGTCGATCCAAAACACCTGTTTACCGCTTAGAAGATTTAACTATAGGTGATTTGGTTACTGGCCCTGCCATAATTGCTGATGATACTCAGACAAACCTGATTCCACCAAATGCAACTGCTACGATCCTATCCTCACATGTCTTTGTCAAAATACACTCATCAATTGCTAAGGAAGTCGATGCTACGAAAGTTGATCCAATTTTACTATCAATTTTTGGTCACAGATTCATGGATATTGCAGAACAGATGGGATCTCAGTTGCGCAAGACGTCTGTTTCTACAAATGTTAAAGAAAGACTGGATTTCTCTTGTGCGTTGTTTGACCCCGATGGAAGATTGGTTGCCAATGCCCCTCATGTTCCTGTTCACTTAGGTTCTATGTCCACATGTATCAGGGCCCAAGCTGACTTATGGAAGGGAAAGTTAAAACCAGGGGATGTTATCGTGTCTAATCACCCCGAAACGGGTGGTACTCATTTACCAGATATAACTGTTATCACTCCTTCTTTCAGGGATGGCAAGATTGTCTTTTATGTCGCTTCGAGAGCGCACCATGCTGATATCGGTGGTACATTACCTGGTTCAATGCCTCCAAATTCAAAAGAACTATACGAAGAGGGAGCAGCTATATACTCAGAGCTATTAGTCTCAGAAGGTAAATTCAACGAGGAAAAAATGGTTGATCTGTTGCTGCATGAACCTGCTAAATATCCAGGATGTTCTGGTACAAGAAAGTTGAGCGATAACATCAGTGATTTGAAGTCCCAAATAAGTGCAAACCAGAAAGGCATTTCGCTGATTGAAAAGTTGATGAGCGAGTTCAGCTTTGATGTTATTTTGACGTACATGAATGCTATTCAGGATAATGCAACTGATACTGTTTCAAAAATGCTATTAGAGCTTAGAGAAAAGTTTGGTACTGATGTTTTTGAGTGTGAGGACTTCATGGATGATGGATCGAAGATCAAACTAAAAGTAACAATTGGTGACGAGGAGAGTGTGTTTGACTTTAGAGGATCATCTCCACAAGTGTATGGTAACATTAATGCACCAGAAGCCATCACCAACTCAGCTGTACTGTACTGTTTGAGATGTCTTGTGAATGAAGATATTCCATTGAACCAAGGATGTCTCAAGCCGGTCAGAATCATCATTGAGAAAGGATCAATTCTATCACCTTTGAAAGGTGCAGCTGTGGTCGGTGGTAATGTCATGACTTCTCAAAGGGTAACTGACGTTATATTGAAAGCTTTCAAAGTGATGGCTGATTCACAAGGCGACTGCAACAACTTGACCTTCGGTACTGGTGGATCCTTCAATGGGAAACACATTCCGGGGTGGGGTTATTATGAGACCATTGGGGGAGGAGCAGGCGCAGTTGATGGATATGATGGTGCCTCTGGGGTTCATACAAACATGACAAACACTAGGATGACTGATGTTGAGATATTCGAAAGACGTTATCCAGTTATATTGAGGGAGTATGCTATTAGAAGAGGCAGCGGTGGGAAGAAATCAAAATTCAAAGGTGGTGACGGTGTGATTAGAGATATTGAATTCCGTACTCCTGTGAAAGTTTCCATCCTGAGCGAAAGAAGAGTAAATGCACCTCATGGAATCGAGGGTGGTGAAGATGGAGAACGTGGATTGAACGTCTGGGTGAAGGCTGATGGTCATATCATTAATATTGGAGGAAGGAACACTGTTGAGGTTCAGGCTGGAGAGAGAATCATCATCAAAACACCAGGTGCCGGTGGATTTGGTAAACCTGAATAATCATACAGTACTTGCATGTCAAATTACATGATATACAACATTCCGATAACACTTAGTGTCTAGATGTAGTATCGCTTTCAATAATGGTCTATGATTTTCATGGAAACAATTTCATAAAAAAGTAAGTTAGCAACGCAGCAAGTATGCATCAGTTAAAGTGTCACAGGTCACAGGTTCTTAGCAACATAAATCTACTAGTGATTAGTAACTAGTGTATTTTTCCGTACTAGGTACGTTAATTACGTCATGATTATAGCATTATGGCATAGTGTACAACTTTGATCTGATAACGATATCAACGTTTAGCAATGTTGCTAATAGATTATGTTTGATGAGTATAAAGATGACAGGTTTCATCGAATATGGCTTGATTTTTACATTATCTTTTCAACTTGGTTAGTATCAATAGATCACTAGAACAAATCAATCAAAAATGGCAGAAGAAATCTACAACAAGTTCAAATCGGGCGACGGCTCAGTTGATGAGAAAGCAGAGAAGTTGGGAAACGATATGGGTGCTCAAAACTTTGGCGGTAGCGCTGGAGGTACTGATACATCGAAGAAGAATTCTGACAGAACCAACACCGGTAAGATGATGGATCAGGCAAAAAATGCTTATGAGAAATACACCAAGGATTGAGAGTGTTATATTATTCAATGTTAAAACAGAATGGTGTTGACTCTATATAGTTCTGGTACATTTTCATGAAATTTTTGGTTTTCTAGTCCTCTACTCAGTTGTAGCCTGTAAATAAATTAGACTCGTCAATTATATGATGCTGTTATTGCATGGCAAGCGTCAAGCGGACCAGTTTAAAGACTCCTTAGAGGCTCTTGATTGTGAGGAATGCAGACGACGTAGGCAACCAGGAAGTAAAGTGAAAGCAAATTGGAAGAAAGTAGACCATAGCCTGCGTGGAAGAATCAATTAATATCGCAATCATCATTGGTCATGAGCCATGGCCTATTTCAAGCGGTGGCGCTTTAGCTGATGGAGTAGCTCTTCTTCAGTACTTCTAGAAGCAAGGTGCAATTTGAGGAGTACACCTCTATGTGCGAACATCAATAACGTGATCTCATATGAATGTTCAATTGCGCATTATTACAAAAGCAACTACAACTGACAGTACTCAAGAGAAAGCCATGTGTCATTGGTCATCATTAGACTTTGTGACTTTGTGACCTCGTAAACCCCTTTAGCAAGCAATACTTGATCCAAACAGGTGAATGAGAGAAAGCAATGAACCTCAGAATACTATAAATACAGGTTGAAGTTCAAAGTATAGTTCAATTACTGATTTTCACTCATCACTCAAGAAAGATACAACACAATCCTTCTAAAGAATAACAACTATTTCACAATGTCAAACTTCATCGATAAATTATCCAACAAAATTCAAGGCAATGATGCCACCTCCCAAGGCCAGTACGACGAGAATGCAGCTGGTACCAGAGGTAACACTCGTGCTGGTCAACAAAATTTAGGTTCAAGAGACCAGCAATATTCCACTGGCTCTCAGGAGCAAGACGAATTTGGATCTAATCAACGTTCTGGTCTCAGTTCAGGTCAAACAGGTGAAAGATCATCAGCTTTTGATAGTAACTCTGGTGCTGGACTAAGTTCAGGTCAACAAGGCGAAAGATCATCAGCTTTTGGTGGTAGCTCTGGTGGACATCAACAATCATCGAGTGGTCTCGGTGGCTCAAGAAACCAAGGCAATTATGATGATACCAATCTGGGATCAGGTGGTGTTTCGTCAGGCGGTCGTCAAACCAGATCTCATGGTGCTACTGGTCAAACTGGATTGGATTCATCGTCTTCTGGACAAACTGGAAGATCTGGTCAACAAGACTATGCTAGCAAAGCGGAAGAACTGGGAAGAAAAGGTTTTGAAAAGGGAGTTGAGGAAGGCCAAAAGTACGTCAACCGTAACTTGTGATCTGATATTGTTGTGGACCCTTAAGTGCCAGTCAGTTTTCCATTCTCATCTCAATTTGGAATTAATTTTTATATGATGTTTAGTTGATATGATGACTATTTTGCTTTTAGATCACCTGCGTAATCGAAGTCCAACTCACAACGGTTTTCCATATTATTTCGTTGTTGAGAGGCTGGCTATGCGGTTGGTTCATTCGATAGTCTGCAACCAGAATTAAGACGAAATACATTGTAATCCTATAATTCTCAAGCATCGATCTCAATTTGAAACGGACTCTCTGCTGATTACGTAAAATGGATACCTGCTAATCATAACATGATTGGGAGCGTAACAAAGGAAATACAGTACCAATCGTAGGAATGATGTGTATCTGCGTATGAAATGATGGATGATTGATGATAAGGGAATGGTAGGTTCTTATGTAGAGACACCTGGGGTCATCAGCCACCTGCAATTGGGGATAAATGTCTGGGTGGTTCAAAGATATGAGGAGGGTAATATCTTGAGGTAGCAGCGTAATGGTTTAGGGAAGGTTATGAGAGATGGAGTTTTGATAAATAAAATGTCGCGCTATAGAAATAATGAGGTTGAAGAAAAGTATTGATTTTTCTGATCAAGACCTCCTCCTTCTCACATCGAGCTCCACCAGCAAGCCCATCATGCCAGGATCGAAGACTGTTCCTATCATGGAGCTGGTAAATGTTGCAGGAGAGTTACAAGATCAACAAACTGCCTTACAAACCTCCATAATAGGCCAGGAACATTATCCATTGAAGTTGGAATCTGATGTAAAGATAGCTGCCCAAGAAATACCCCCAGAGAATACACAGAGAAGCCCCCAGAATCCATTTACTATCAACCCTGAAATGGAAGATCTCATGGGAATACCCACAAGAAGATCACATTACCAGGACCGTACCGGTGAAGGACCCTCAACAGACAAAGATTTGCTCGGAATCCCATCCATTCGTACATATTATCCAACAGAAGAAGAATTCAAGGATCCATATTCGTACATAGAGACTCTTGAACGTTTGGAGAGGAAATGTGGAGCTGTGAAGATTGTTCCGCCTCCGAGTTGGGATCCAAAGTTTGCATTAGATCTCAAAAAGTTTAAGTTTAGGGCAGTGAAGCAGTCTTTGAAACAATCCACAACAAACTATGACGGGAAAGTAGAGTTCTACAGAGACCTGCTCAATTTTCATACAGAGAGAGGTCAACCTCTCGTGAAGTTACCATCCATTGACAAGAAAGTTTTGGATCTTTACAGTTTAAGAAACTCAGTTCGTGCCAAAGGTGGATTTCAGGCAGTCTGCAGTAAAAAGTTATGGGCACAGATAGGTAGGGAACTGGGATACACTGGAAGAATCATGACATCTTTGTCATCATCTTTGAAGATAGCATATATGAAGACTTTAACAGCATACGAGGAATATGTGGTATCGAAAATGAATAGAGATCAAACACAAGAACCATCATCCCATACCAATGGAGAGAACAAAAGACCACTAGAACAGGATACCTCAGGACAGGAGACTCCGAGCAAAAGACTGAAGAAGTCACCTGAGATAGCTCTCATATCAAATTCTAGGCTCTTATTTGGTAGACAAAAGGACTTGTTGAAAGCTAAGGGTTTTAGAACCAACTTTGAATCTTACACAGAAGAAAAACAAGGTATCACATTAGCTGATGACGAAACATATCCGTTTTATGATTTCTATTATTGGCATAGAGGTCTTGAGGTTTTTGACTGTCCATATCCCAGCTCAGATGTTACAAGAGAGTACAATTTTCAACAATTCTTTGACATTCATTTGAAAAACTCTAAACTCCTTTCAGGGACTGATGAGGAGACAATCGTGTCAGAATTTTGGAGAATAGTAAAAGAAAAGGATAACCTCAATGTCGAATCTGCGTTTGATCTACCTTCTAGAGTGTATGGATCTGGTTTCCATGACTTGAGCAAAGTCACTGACTGTACAAAAGAAGATATCACGAACCCATGGAATTTGAACAATCTACCTGTTAATGAAAAAGGAATCCTCAGATACCTTTCTGAGGATAGTGACTCAATAACAAAGCCCAGATTAACAGTCAGCATGATGCATAGTGTATTATCCTGGGGTCTTGAGGACCATTTCCTTTGTGCTGCAGATTATTTACATTTGGGTGCTTCAAAAGTCTGGTATTTTATTTCTCCAGAAGATCAAACAAAGTACGAAACCCTCTTGAAATCAAAAATCAGGGAGTACGAATCATCAGTTGGTGAGAAGAATTTGGAAGGATTCTCTGAATCAATGTCAAACGATATATTAGATGGTATCAAACAGAGTGATACATTTACGAAAAGAGCCTTCGCTACAAATAACAAATTCGATAAGTTCTATGAGCATGAAATGCATGAAGTTCGCTTGAATTCGGACTTCCTGATTACACCTGAGATTTTAAGAGAAAATGGAATTAGAGTTCACTATGTTCTACAGAAACCAGGTGAGTTTATCATTAAACTCCCATCGACATATAGTGCCTCAGTTTCACTAGGTGGATCGCTGAGTGAAAAGGTCAACTTTGGCACTTTCAATTGGTTCGATTATGCAGCAAGAAGTTCCATCTGGATGCTGAATCAAAAAATTCTACCCGCATTTTCAGTCTTAAAACTACTGATAGGTATAATTGAGGAAACAAAGGACTCAGCAGTCTTGAAAAAAGTTAGTCCTTTATATGATGCACTTTTGTCTAGAGAAATTCAGCTGAGAGGTGATTTGAAGGCTAAAGTTCCAAACCTGAGAGTTGTTCAGAATAAATTTGACTTTATCGCTGATGATTCGTTACGGGATAGTTTTCCCACAAAAATGGTTGTTTATGATGGTGATGATACTTTCTCCCTCGATCCATATAACTATATAAGCTTTTGGCATGAAAAGTCCAAAGATCTCAGAGTTGAAATGCATACTTACCACTCAGATGATAAACTCAGAAGTTTCCAGAGAACTCTTGCCACATTTGCTCAGAGTCCTGATGACTGGATTTTCAAACTCGACGACTTATTAAACTCAAACTACAAGCCACCTCTGAAAGTGCTGAAAGCTTTTTACCAAGAGGGTGAGAAGTTACCCTTCGATGTCCCACAGCTTCATGATTTGAAATCATACCTGGATAATGCATCTGCCTGGGTCGACAAGGCCCAAGAGTTGTTGAACTCTAAGCAGAAGAATAGAATACGAAACAGAAGACAGATCAAAGAAGACACCGAGGAAAAAGAATACGAAGCCAAAGTATTGGAAGATTTATCGAGAGAGATTCCTAAGTTGACTTTTACCTGTCCAGAGATTGATCAACTACAGGAGTTGTGTGGTGAGATTTCCCAGTACGAGGCTTCAGTTCGTACATTCCTATCTGAGCAAGATCATACAATTGAAGAGTTCTATGACATGATTGATCTGGGTAAATCATTCGGTGTTAAATTGATATCAGTTGAATTCTTGGAAAGAATTGCAAGCAGGCTCGATTGGAGAAGAAGAGTCGCAGATATTCTTGGTACATCAACCAATCTACACGACTATTGTGATCTTTTGGAACAAGGTTATGATGTTTGTGGGGAAAGGGATGATGGCCTACTCACAATTGTGAAACAAAAGATCAAGAATGGTAAATTTTTGGGAGCTAGAATGAAGTATGAGTTATCATCACCTAAATTCACCATTGCCGAGATTAATGATTTATATAATAGAGTGAAAGGTGTTCCAATTGATCCTGAAATTTTGCAACAGCTAAGTGACATAAAGGAGCAGCATTTGAAAGCTGTTGAGGAGCGTGATGAGCTTTATAAAACAATCACAAACAATTCTGCTAATCTGCTGAAACTTCGCTCTGAAAGGGAGAAAAAGATTCGAAATGATGAATCGTTTGATAGTGAAGCATACTATGAACAACTGAAGAACTTTTTGGGAGACAAAAGAGACCAGAGACCACTATACTCCAAGGCCAAAGATGTGCTTGATAGATCGAGGGGAATCCTAATGATGAGTCCCTCTTCTCCAATAGATTATTACCTGAGACAAGTTGAGGAGTGGTTGAGAAAAACCAAGCGTCTGTTTGGTAAAACAAATGCCCCATTTAGTGTTCTGAGAAATCACCTGCAAAATCTTCTTGACAAAGCAACTTCACCGTTCAATCTTCAAGATGCTTATTTTCCTCCTGAATCGAAAGTCGACGATCATGGATTCTTCTGTCTCTGTCGCCGGATGGAAAGCGGTGTCATGATACAATGTGAGAAATGTGCGGAGTGGTATCATTGCAGATGCCTTAAGATTGGACGAGGGAAGAGAAATGTGGATGACTATATTTGTCCAGTCTGTGACTATAGAGTTGACATTCCAAGAGAATATAACTCGCCAAACATTGATGAGTTGGAGACCATTGTTACAGATGGTGCTCTATTAGATTTAGCTCCAGATGAATTGCATATCATCACATCAATTTGGGAGGCAGCTGATAGATTCAGAGCTTTTATGAGAGAGATTTTGAAATGGGACGGGGATCAAATCGTTGAAACTGATATTTCCAAGATCAAATTTTGCTTGAGAAAGCTAGAAGGTTCCTGTGTTTTGATTTCAGATGAATACAATCAGTTGAGACGTTTGGTATGGGAACTTAGCCCAGTCTGTGATGTCCCACCACCAGCTGTGTTGAAGACAAGCAAGACAAAGAGAAAAGTCAAGAAAGCTGAAGGGGAAGTTGCCTCACGAGGTTCAAGTGTAACTGTTACAGACCAAGGCACACCTAGCTTACCAAACAATTCTAGACCAATTCAGAATTCATCAAGTGACGATGTGCCAAAGGCATTGTATGTAAAGGAGGATGCCGTCAGTGTCATTCCTGAGCTGAAACAGGAGAACGAACTCAAGGAGGTGAATTCTTCAACTGAAGGACAATAGACTTCCAACCCTTTGATCATTTAATAAAAGTTTTTAGAGTTTTTTTTCGTAGGCGATGAGACATTTTTCACGATTTGTAAAGATCAGATCGGAGAAGTTTGAGATTGTCTGTATTTTCGGAGTTTTTGACTGCAGATTTGGCTTTTTGAGGACTATACAGAGAAACTTTGTGAGTGAAGGTGGAGAGTTTTTTGGATATTTGGATTTGAGAGAGCTGAAAGTACCCAAGTATCTAATTCATAAATACTCGAGCCATAGTAAAAAACAAGCTCTGGGCGTTTTAATGAGTCTGATGGGTGCAATCACCGAATGTTTTTCTGGGGATGATCGCTGGGGAGAACTCCGCGATTTTTTAGTGACCAGAAACCAGGTGAAAAAAAATACTTCGACAAAAACCATTGAAGAATCTGGAGTAGTCTTTTGTGAGAATCGTGCTTATTGTTTCCTCAGTATTCAAATCACTCGCCCTTCAACTTCTTGACAGCTACGATGCTTAGAATAGGACTCGTGACTCCAAAGATAGCACACCCGCTGAGAGCGCATGTGTCGCTGGTACGCCAATTTCATTTATCCACTTTAAACAAGGCCCAGATTAAGCAAGACGATCATAACCATAGCCATGGAGTAGGAGGTGGTCACAGTCACTCACATGGAGCTCCTGAAAATACCACACATACAGAGCTGGAAGATCATGATCATGTCCACTTGAAAGAATCTGAAACTGAAACCAATGATTCTTTCACTTTTGGTAAGTTACATCACTCCCATGATCATACACATGGTCCAAATAGACTCCTCATTCTAGATCGTGAGCAGTTTCTCAGAAACCCAGGCGTAAGAATCACTTGGATTGGGTTATTAGTGAATGTTGGTATGGCTGCCGGTAAACTAGTGGGTGGTATTGTTTTCCACTCACAAGCATTGATGGCTGATTCCGTTCATGCAATAAGTGATTTGGTTTCAGATGTTTTGACTCTATGTTCCGTTGGTTTAGCTGCCAAGGGTCCAAATGAACAATATCCATATGGCTACGGAAAAATTGAAACAGTTGGTTCCTTAGCAGTCAGTTCAATATTGACAATGGCTGGTTTGTCTATTGGTTGGGCTTCACTAGTAAACATTGTTGGTCCAATCATCCCCCACACTATCATTGATACATTGAATGCTTACCATATTCATCTTTTATCAGCTGGACATGGTCATTCACACTCTCATGCCCATGATGTGACCGATGTCAACGCAGCTTGGATTGCGGGTGTCTCTATCGTAGCCAAAGAGTGGATTTTTAGAGCCACCTCAAAAGTCGCAAGGGAAACAAACTCAAAAGTCCTATTGGCAAACGCATGGCATCACAGGGTTGACTCACTAACATCACTAGTTGCTTTGGTGACCATTACCTCCGGTCATTTCTTGGGAATCTCATCGTTAGATGCTGTTGGTGGTTTACTTGTTTCTGCGTTGGTCATCAAGGCTGGTTCAAGAGGTATTGTTGTTGCCGTTAATGAACTTGTTGACAAATCAGTTCCAATTAACGATGAAAGATACATCGAAGTTCAAACGAAGCTACAAGAATTGCTATCCAAACTATTATCCAATAACAATTCAAAAAAACCATATTCTATCAAAGAGCTAATCCTTCTAACCTCTGGACCAAACGTTCATGCGAAGATCAAATTAGAAGCTCCTCTTCAAAGATGGGATAATGTTTTAGGCATTGAAGAATTTGAGATTGTTAGAGAACATTTGAAGAAGCACTTGATCAATGAAATTGAAAACCTAAGACAAGTTACTATTGAATTTTCCGGTGAAAGAGCTCCAGAACCTGAAGAGGAACAGGAACCACCAGTGGCGGAAGAACCTATCCCAGAGACAGGTCATTCACATACACATGGCGATGGTACTGTTCATAACCATAAGCACTGAAGCTCATGGAAATCAGATCAAAGCCTCATCACCAAATTTTCATAAAAGCAATAAATACAGAGAATATTCATAAAAGATTATTGACATGGAATAAAAAAACACTGATGGTGGTAGCGTTTATACATATTTGATGTTTTGATTAATGGGGTAGAACAAATGTGTATTGAAATTTATTTGTGGAGTTTGGATATCCAGTCGTTTTGACCTGATCTATTTCTAACAATCTCAATAGCATAGAATTGAATTCTAACAACGAAGATAGTAGTTTCTTGACCGTATTCATCATCACTTTTGATTCTTAATAAAGTACCAAAGTTATAATCCTCGATGTTTTTGAATTCTTCACAAAATAACCTCCATCTTTCCTTACCAGTTTTTGATTTCATCTCATCTTCGTTGATCTTGTAAGCATATTGTGGGTCTTTGAATTCAGGAAAATCTTCCAATAGTTTGGTATAGATTTCATCATCGAATTTGGTCAACTTTAGTTTTGAACCTGGGATTTTGCATAGAAGGTTCCAGTATGTTTCAGCTTGGTGGACAGCTTTGACAGCAAATTGTTTTTCAATATCTTCCAAGTTTTCAGCGGTTTCAGCATCGAATTTAGACATGGTTATTGGTGTTGATACTTAAGAGCAAGACAACTAGACATATTAAGAGAAAGGTGATGGATGCTCTACACTTATATGCTGAATTTTAATTTTTTTTCAATACCGGTCACGTGATTGTTTCTCGAAACTTTCCACTTCTAGAACATTCGCGAGCACATAAGAAAGATCAACGGAACAATTCCAGTAAGATTGACACAAATTGTGGTGTTTGCAGCAACAATATAGCAGAAATCGTTGAATCTTGCTGTCTTGTCATGTCCCTTATTCGTACTGCTGCCATTTTGGTGAGTTATTCTTGTGTCATAGTCCCTGTGGACCAATATCGAAGTGTTGACTAATTTTTTTGTCAGATTGTTGGGGATGAGATCTTGAATGGGAAGATCAAAGATACAAACTCACACTACTTTGCTACAACATTGTTCAACGAGGGAATTGAGGTGAAACAAATAGTAGTTGTGGGTGATGAAGAGGATGACATTGTGGAAGAATTGAATAGATTACGCGAGCATTATGATCTTGTTGTCACTTCTGGAGGGATCGGACCGACTCATGATGATATAACATATGAAGCAATAGCAACCGCCTTTGGATTACCTGTGGAACTTCATGAACAAACTGTCGACAAAATGACAAAACTAAGAAAAGACAGTGCACCCACTTTGACCGGAGAGGCGTTGAAGGCTCAACACAGGATGGCGATCTTTCCATCTGGATCCGATGTGGAGGTCTTGTACCTATCTGATGATTTATGGGTTCCAGTTGTCGCAATAGACTCAAAGGTGCACATACTGCCGGGAGTTCCTCAACTTTTTGAGAAACTATTGACTTTATTGGTGAAACATTTGGGGCCTAGGATTTCTCTGGAAAATAGATTCATAAGATACTATGTCAAAACACCACTCTCCGAGTCTCAAATCGCGCCTCATCTATCAAAACTACAGGCGCAAAGTGATGATAAAGAAATCAAGATTGGAAGTTATCCGCATATGGGATTGAAATTCAACACAATCAGTATACTGGGGAAACATAAACATGATAAGTACATCCGTTCATTGGTTCAATATTCCGTTGAACACCTGGATGGTATCGAGATCAGCGAGGAAGAAGAGAAGAAGAACTCTGAAAACCTCGATCAGATTGATTGATATTAGGTGCTATGATTGATGATATATGTCTGAACTTGAAGCTCCGTATATTTCTGATCTCACTCACACTCGAGAATGTGAAGTGATCTTTACCATCAAGCATCAGCAATTCATCTCTTAATCATGTCGCTCAATACACCAGTATTCTTATCTTGCCTAGTTTTAACAGCGGCCTCGGCCTGTGGGCCCATGACGAAGTTAGCACACACAGAGCCTGTGGGCCCATGACGAAGTTAGCACACACAGACTTGATGTAGGCCGATTTGTCTGCAAAGTGTTTGCTCAATAATTGGTAATTCAGTAATTGAGAAAGTCGCCGTTCCAGCGTGAGTTGGAAGGACTTCTCATCAGCACTGAGCTCAGTAGCTTCAATTTTAGCTTAGTCGGTGTTTGCAAACATCTTTAGCTTTTGAAGTTTTGTCGGTGTCGGTGAAAAACTGTTCCCATTCCCGAGTACACTGGATAAACTATAGTACCGGCAAACGCGATCAGTTTTCCATAAATTAAAGAAAAAAAAGCATCCATTTTCACGTCGGATCAGTAAACAGGATTGAGTCTGCTGCTGAGTAGTGAGTGACCAGGTGTTGATTGTGTCTTCTTATTATCACAAGTGATAATCTCATATAACTGACGATTTCCGCTCATTGGTCATACATCATAGTTATATACTATTGTCATTCAAAGCTTCATCTTTGATTACCACCCAAAAAACATTACACGAAGTTCAATTTTTTGACCAGCATATACAATTACTAAAGTAAAATGGCTATCTTTGGTAAAAAGAAGAAGGAAGAAGTTGTCGAAGTTGATCCCTTAAAAGTCATCAAGACCTCCGTTCCATTCGAGACTCTTCCAGCATCTGCTAAAATTCCTGAACCAGTCAAGTTAACAGATGAACAACAAGCAAAATACAAGACAGTTTTAAAACACTTCCAAGATCCCGAATTAGAGGTTTACACCACTGAAAAGAACCCAACTGAAAAGCGTAAATTAAGTGATGTTGAGAAAGCTTGGTTAACGAAAGAATGTTTTTTAAGATATTTGAGAGCTACAAAGTGGGAAATCAAAGACTGTATCTCAAGAATTGAAGGATCACTGTCTTGGAGAAGGGAGTTTGGTATCACTGGTGAAAATGACACCGTCACTGCTGATCTGTGTTCTGCTGAAAACGAGACTGGGAAGGAGCTCATCTTAGGTTATGAAAATGATGCTAGACCAATTCTGTACTTGAAACCTGGTAGACAAAACACTAAGACATCATTCAGACAAGTTCAACATTTGGTCTTCATGTTGGAGAGAGTGATTGATTATATGCCAGCTGGTCAGGATTCGTTAGCTTTGTTGATCGACTTTAAACAATATGATGACGTTCCATCTGTGGGAGGTAACAAAATCCCACCAGTCAATACTGGTAGACAAGTTCTACACATATTACAAACACATTATCCTGAAAGATTAGGTAAGGCATTATTGACCAACATTCCTTGGATAGGTTGGACGTTCTTAAAGATCATACACCCTTTCATAGATCCACTTACTAGAGAAAAATTGGTTTTTGATGAACCATTTCCAAACTATGTTCCAGTTGAACAACTGGATAAGTTATATGGAGGTTATGTCGACTTCACATATGACCATGCTAAGTACTGGCCCGTGATGAACGAAATTGCGGATAAAAAGAGAAAACACTATCATGATAGATTTTCCAAATTTGGTTCAATTGTTGGGTTGAGTGAAGTTGATCTGAGAGGTACTGGTGATGAATTACTCTTCCCAGTTGAACAGCTTTTTCTTAGTGAAGTGAATAGTTCAACTGCTGATTCCAAAAGTGAGCTTGTCGAGAAGGTTGATCAGTTGACTGAAGACGTTGCCAAAGTTGAGGTTGCCTAGATATTCACTCTAAGTCTTACGACGGAAGGATCTCCATTTGTCAGGAGTTCACATTCTTTCTCATCACCCTTTATATAAAGTTAATATTCACTCTTTTGAAAGTGATTCAATCTACATAGATCAACTGAGATCATCTTTGATCATTATTATATTTTAATGCATGGCAGTTGAAGGTCATAATTTAACGAGTCCAGCACCAACAATAAGATAGCTACTGGATACGACGTAAGTGTCAACCGACTAATTCATGGCACCTAGGAGATGATGAAGGCCGATCATCACCGATTCAACCCACTGAGATAAACCTGTACTACTAGAAGATTTACGAGGTAGGGGCTGGCTGTGACGTCTACTGACGATGTTAATGCTGCTCAGGGCACGAACGAGCGTGTCGATATTGAAGATTGCCGAGCGATACCACGTAAATTTTACATCACAAATAATTAATTTCAATGATTTTGGGAATAAACAATATTGGTTCTTTTTGCGGTGTGGGACGTTATCATTAAATTAAACCTCAGATGTCTGCAAGTTTTCTAATCCACATGCAACAAGCAGTTCATGAAGCAGTGGAAAATTTTTTTTTGGCTTCAATAACATAGTTTCTTCAAATATATAACTCAATATAATTACTTAATTTACCCTGCTCCACACCTAAAAAACAGTAGCGGGATAGATCGGCCAAACACTTCGATAGACATAAAGATTATATCACTCTTTACGTCGAAAAAGTGTTTTTTTTTTTTTTTTTTCATAATATCACTATAGTTCCTTTATAATTACTTCACTAAATGATTTCTTCTAAATACTTGATAACCTGCTCAAATAAAAAAAATTATAACAGCAGCTCAACAATATTCTAGTCTAACAAATCAAAATCAAACTTCATATCAAACAGTAATATAATTTGCTTAATTTTACCTTCTTCCAGTAGAATTGCTGGATATCTATCAGAAAATTTGAAACCTCACTCCACATCTAAACAACTAGTCCTCTTCTCTGAAACATGACTTTGTTTTTTAGCCAAAAAAGTATGCGATTTCTGTGGATCGAACACAGGACCTTCAGATCTTCAGTCTGACGCTCTCCCAACTGAGCTAAAACCGCTCTCTTGAAAACGGAATCTTAAATAATCTTACCGGTTCTGAGCTTTACTTAACCGGGTAACAGCTGGCCTCGCGCAGTAAAACTTAGTTAAATACACCATAACTATCCCTGTTTCCATTTGAGAGGTTTCCCTAGAGTAAGAAAGATCCAAAAAATAGTAGCAGAGTACTAAACTAATCAGAAACACACCAACGAGTGAAAAAACAGAGAATAGAAAATCAGCCGATCGGATAATACCCCTTGGCTTGCTAAATGTTTTTCTTTCAAGATGATGCGGTGGCTCAATGGTAGAGCTTTCGACTCCAGTTGGAATTCAGTGCAATCGAAGGGTTGCAGGTTCAATTCCTGTCCGTGTCATTCTTATATTTTTTTTTATTTTCATTATGAAGTAAACCTAAGACCAACTGTCATTTTGAGTCGAGATTCTTATATATATATATGCTAGATATCTCAAGAAGGAAAGGACCACTGACCATGGGGTTGTTACACCTCTTCGGTATGAAAGAAAAACTATACAAAAAAAGCTTGGTTTCACATTTCAATCAAACCAGAATCTATTGAGAATCATGAAGGAGTTGTTAAATAACCAATGCTCAATAGGCGTTACTTTATCTGATCAGTATCAAAGTCAGATTTTGGAGAATTAGAGGATCATTAGTGGTTTAGATCTGGAGTGTGGTTTTAGTTTTTCTGATAGATAAACCAACGGCAATTCTTTGAATTAGGTAAAGAGTGAATAGTACTGCTTGATAGGAATCATTTAGTAAAGGATATCATGAAGAAACTATGATATAGAAAAGCAAAAACGTAAAAAAAAGTCTTCATTCAGGCATTTGTTGTGTTCATTCTGGGACACTAGATAGAAGCAACACAGGACTACAGGGTTGATTAGCTACCAGGCCATATGAGTACAATCATAATACTATATTCAGAATGGTTTTGCACATTTTCTTGGTTCAATTTCACCAGTTTTGGCACAAATCATATTTTGCCAATCTATAGCATACATCAAACCCCCAGCTCCGTTGTGCGCCTTTGCAAAGACAACACCTAGATCATTCCTGTCTGTTGATAGATAATAGTTGCTTCCATCACCCAATGAAATGATTCGAGCTCTAACGATATCACCTGGTTTAAAACTTTCAATGATTTTCACTTTGTCACGTTCCGTGGATCTAACATCTTGTGATCTGATTATACCCTTGAAGGTTTCACCCAAATCTGTAGCTGCTTTATGAGTCGCTTGGTTTGATGCAGCAGATCCACCACCTGGAGCGGAAGTTCCTGACCCATTGGCTCCAATACCAGAGTCGGTGAGAACGTTTCCTGATCCTTCAACCGCAAGAATCTCAACATTTGCTTGCTTCAGACTTAATCTAGTAACACGTGTAAGAACAACATCACCTTCTTTTGGTAAACTGTTGGAATATAATGGATTGGATGATATAGCAGAAGAAGTGTAATCTTCATAATCGTTATGGCCTGAAGGTATTACAGAAATCTTGAATATCTTGACCTGTATATCGTCTTTAGGTTCTTCTTCCTGTGAATCCTTCTCAATCGGTTCATCTTCTTTGATTTCTTGAACAACGACGCTTCCCAATAGAGTAGCTGATAAAACTGATTGATTTTCATTCTTCACTTTGACATCTTGTATTATGACTCCATTTCCCGCATCAAATTTATGGATTATCTTGCTGTTTTCTGTGGATCTGTATAACGGAGACAGCAGCTGTCCTGGAACAACAAAGTTCGGTATCTCAACACTCATTTTTCCACAGATATATAGTCTAAGTTCTGTTTAGGGTTGTCAATTTTTCAGACTTAAATCCTTCTAGTGTAGGAAAAAAAAAAAATATTCGGTGCGTGGAAGACCCAACTTTTTCCACTTCATATGGGAAAGAAAAATTTCGGGATGAGCATTTTTATGTCATTATCGCAGGTTCAATCACAAAATGGTTGATTTCCCAGAATATGTCAATGGTTTACCTCCAATTGTCACACTGAGTGAATATGATGACGCTAAGTGGGCCACGGAAACTGCCGTTGATAGAGCTGCTGATGGTAGCTACGTTGCAGTAAACATTAATGACCCAACCCAAGTTGTGGTAAGACTAGACAAAGACGCTACCAAGACATTGGATATCATATTCAAGAGTGCACACAAAAAGTTTTCTGAAGAGAAAATGTCAAATTAGTAGCTGCTATGAGTACTCTACTGATGATAATCTACAGCTCTTCTAAAGATTACTAAGGACATTAGATGTAATTCATATCAGATCATAGGATTCCGTGTCATATACACACATGCCCAGATGCTTATTTATTCATTCCTCTCAAAGTTTATTATTCTTAACCAATGAGCCCTCTTGGTATAAATCATGTAAGACCTTTTCAAACTTCTTTCTGGCGATGTTCCTTTTTAATTTCAAAGTTGGAGTTAAGACTTCATCCTCTATCTTCAATGGTTCTATGTCAAGGTGCAAATTGTGAATCTTTTCGAAACCTTGAAGATCACAGTTGGAAACATGCCTGTTTATCTCACTCAAAATAATTCTTTTAAGCTTCGGATCTTTCAGGATTGAAACAATTCGCTCCTCTGTGATGTCTATACCGTGATTTTTGCTCAAAAATTCAATGATAGCAGCTGGTGCAACACCAGCGATAGCGACAAGATAGTTCTGTAAACTATCACCATGTACATACACTTGAGTCAACAATGGACTATTAGCTAGGTATATATTTTCAATCTTTTCCGGTGTGACGTATTCACCTTGACTTAATTTGAAGAAGTTCTTCACCCTATCGACGATGTAGACCCTACCTTGAGCATCCAAAGCTGCGACATCACCTGTAAGGAACCAGCCATCTGCAGTGAATGAATTTTTGGTAGCTTCTGAATTCTTGTAATATTCTTCAAAGATCTGGGGACCTCTCAACATCAATTCTCCACGAGCTAAAGGCTTGTCATTAGGGCTGTATCCCATTTCACTTACCTCTCTTAATCTAACCTCGCACGCTATTCCTGGAGGGCCTGATGAGTTTGTTGTACTCTCCTCAAAAGGATCGCCGAAACATACACCAGCAAATGATTCTGTTGAGCCATAAGCAACGGCAAACCCTATGCCAAACTTGTCTTTCAAAAAGTTGATAGTATCAATACCGAGAGGAGCAGAACCACTGATACAGAATCTGATATTATCGAAGCCAAACGTTTTTCTCAAAGTGTTCCTAATGAGAATTTTATCTGCTTCTGGTCCTTGATAATTATCCACTGATGAAACATTGCCATACCTATTTTTGATAAGTTCCTTTGCCGCGACTTCCAGCTTATTCCAGACTCTAGGAACACTGCACAAATAATGTGGCTTAGAAGCTCTGATATCATCAAATAAATCTTTTGGATCAGCTGTTGAAAGCATTCCTAAAGCATATCCAGCTGAAAGAGCATAATTTGAGATCTCACGCTCATAAATGTGGGCTAATGGTAAAGCACATAAGGCAATAATCTGTTGTCCATTATCATCTTTGTTGTATGAAGAGTCATGGCGAGTCTTCGTCTTCAAAATGGAAACTGGTCTCTGGAGACCAACCAATGTACCAGACACTCCAGCAGCAGCGATTTTGTGGGTCAAGACTACACCCTTTGGATTGCCAGTTGTACCAGAGGTGAATGAATAAGTATAAATCGTCTCAGGAGTAGGAGGATTCAAATCTGGTGGCAGAGGGTTTCTCTCTCCCGTCTTCTCAATAGCTCTAAAATCAATCAAGGTGACACCGACTTTACCAGCTAGCGCGAACAAATCATGATCTTCATAGGTGAACTCATCAAATGAAACTAAAATTAACAATTCTGGTACATAACCGGAATCCTTCAAACTTAAGATCTTAGGGATTTGATCTTTTGATAGGAAAATGATAGGAGAACTTGTAAGCTCCAATATGTATCTTGAAGAATCATGGCCCAATGTTGGATACAAAGCAGTATTTGGCAAAGAATAGTCTCTGGTTGCAATATCGACGAGCATCCATTCCAATCTATTTTGACTCAACAACGAGACAACAAATTCCGGCTTTCCATTCTTCGTATGCTTCACAGGGTCAAACTTGGAGTTATTTGAAATAAAATAGATTATCCCAGAAGCAATGTTATTTTTTCTTTCTTCAACCTGTTTGTAGGTAAGGTAAGTGTAAAATGTGTCAAATTGCCTCTTTCTTGTATTGTGAAATTTCCGAACACCTAAACAGTTATCATTGGGGAAAGTCTTCACGGAGTTTGCAAAGAATTTGGTCAAAGTATTGAGGTCAGGATGCAATGTCTCTAGAACAGGGCCATCCTTCAAACATGCGTTCCTATAAATAGGCGAAAAACCAGGAGCTTCTGTACCAGGTACTGGATAGGAGCTGTAGCGCTCTTTCAAAGGATATAAGTCGATCAAATCCGATAACACAACATCAGTTGAAGCCATCTTATATCCGTCGTAGTAAAATATAAGTGGGACCGGTTGGTTGATATGTTGGACCTTCGAGCATATTTATATTCATTTGGAATTCCCCACGTTAATATTCGCGATCCGAATAAGACTGTAGCTTATAGTTATTTAGCCGTCATTTAATGTAGCCATATCAGAGATTTGACGTTTCTTGGAGAAGAGGGGTACTTTCTTTCTTGGTGAAGCTGCTCAGTCTCACTGGTCACTCACAAATTACTCCTTCTCGCCGATCTCGAGAGCCGCTCTCATCTCGCCTGGATTATGTCAGCATGCAATGGTTAACTTAACTCTTCCGCGAATTTGATTGAAACGCGTTTTGAATCCAAAACATCAACAGACATGGGAGGGAAGATTCTTTTTTCCTGGTTAGGGCCTTTAACTTTTGGCCAATCATGGCGGATAAGAAGAATGATAGAATACGACAGCTGATATATGGGGTACCGTCTTCTGAGCAGGATACCAATAAGCTCATCAACTCATTTACATCATCCAACGATAACCCACTTTGGAATCAATCAACTACAGATATCATCAACACAGACATCAGATCTCTCACAGAAATGGTACCCAGAGACGTTTCTGAATCCACTATGCTGATAAATCATGACAGATTACCTAAGACTCCACTGAGAAGAACCTTGTCAGGAAGCTCACTGGAAATGAAATCGCCTTCAACATTTCTTCAATCCTCACCATACCCACCGGCGTCCTCACAGAGTTTACCAGAGACCCAACCAGAGATCGATACTGCACTGCTTAACCGTCTACTGAGCTCTCTACCGTCTTCAGATCGCGTACTATACTTCAAAGGAATCTTCAATAACTATATTTCAATGCTGGAAGATCATGATGTCAATATTTCAAACGATAAATTCATCATCACGCTTTACAATCAGCTGAGGAAGCGTTCTAATAGAACAAAGTTGGATGCTCTCATGAATATATTCATTGACAAACCAGCAAATGAGGCCATGAGATTATCGAATTTCTGGTACTTCAAGGACGTGAAGCTCAAAGCAAAGACGTTCAGGCTCTGGACTAACAAAAAGAAATTTGGAAACCTAGCCAAATCTGAGAAGGTCTACCAGCTATATATCAAAAAAAAGTATCTCTCAACTTGGATCTTGAAGTACAACTTGGTCACTGAAGAACTTGAGGCCAATGCACTTCTCTTTAATAGGGTGAAGTGTATGATGAAAGTTTGGGATATGTGGAGATCTAGATCAATGCAACAACTGTACTTAGAGGAAGCAGCCGATGTTCATCAGAAAAAGAGATTCTTGAATCTTTGGAAAGATGTCATAACTATTGACTATTATAAGGCTGACGAGTTCTATCAAGTTAACTTGAAGAAATGTGCCTTGAAACGCTGGAGATTGAAACAAGTTGAGAAGTCAAATAGATTGAGATTAAGAGGATACCTGAAGTTCTGGAAGAAGACCTATGATTATCAGAAAGCCCTTGAAGAGGAAGGTAAGGACCTAGAAATTGCATTCCATGCCGGATTTCTCTTCACATTCTGGAAACAGAAGGCCGAGATTTCTGCTGCTAAAACTATTGAGCTAGCCAATATTTGTGACAAATTAACAGTATCCAAGTACTTCGATAGATGGTTGGAGGCCTTCAAGTATAAAAGTGTCGAGAATGAGGTCTTGGCGAGAAGAAGTGAGTTTTTATTGTCATTCGCTCTCAAACTTTGGAGGAACAGATTGGAACACCAGATTATCCTGCAGACTCATCTAGCTAAAAGAGATCTGGCTTTGAAGAAAGAGATCCTCAAAAACTGGAGAAGCCGTATGTCATCGAGCAAACATGCACATTCCATAGATAGAAAGAGATTGTTGTCAGCCTGCTTCAAGAAGTGGAAACTCAAGACTATTGTTAGAGCACTTGAAGCCAACGGAAACTATAAACTTGCTGAGACTATCTGGGGTCAGTGGAGACAGAAGAGTCAACTTGGCATGAGGCTTCAGAAGCATGAGATGTCTCTGGTCTGTAAAGCGTGGAATCTATGGAGATCGAAGACGTCGAAACTCGAGAGTTCATTAGAACTTAGCATCAAAGCATCAGAGTCATTTACAAAATTGACTTTCCTGAAAAACTGGAAAACTTCCCTCAACGCTATTGAAGAACTCGGCAGAAGAGCAGATCAGTTCATTATCAAGAGATTTCTCAAAAAGTGGAAAGCACATCAAGAGAAGTTGAGACAGAACGTAAATAGAGCCATTCAATTTCACGAGAGTGATCCTGGTAATTTCGTTAGAAAAAGAAATTTCCAAGTTTGGGTGGAAAAGAACGAAGAGAGAATAGAAAGTAGACTAATCTCCAAGATTACCTCATACAAAACTTCAGTCAGGAAGATGAAATTAACCGCAGTTTTCAAGTCGTGGAACTCGCAGTGCCACGTCTATCTAACCCAAGAGAAACTTTTTATGGAAACTCTCTTGAAGGGACTATATGCTCAACCAATCTTAAGTCAATGGATTCACAAGGTTCGGTTGTACAAAGAATTAGAACAAAAAGCTGATAAGATAAATGGATTGAACTTGCTTGCTGCAGGTTTCACCAAAATGCAACTTCAAATTTTCAGAATACAGGAACTCAATGTGAGGTTGCTAGAATATCAGGAGGATTCCAATCTGAAACTTATCGTGAAGACTTTGAGTGATTGGGGGTTGAAAACTATGAAAGTCAAAAGAGATAACGGAACCATTCAAAACTTCAGAAGGAGATGGAACAGGGCACATGCGAGGGCTATATTGTTACTATGGAAGGCTAAAACATTAGATACTCAGTACAAACGCAACCAAGAAAATCCTTCAGTATCTGACGATGATGACGGTTTTACTGAAGGGATAGAAGAAGACAATGATTCACCAACAAGATTTAAATCCAGATTCAGATCCATATTAGCAGCTCAGACACCTCAGAAGGCTATAATCGATCCCTTGAACGGGTATACAGGTCAGCCATCAAGTCCAAGATCCAGTATCCCAGGGAGTGAAAAGATAATTCGAAAAAGAATGGAAGCCTTGAGATCTCACTATAGTCAGATCAAATATGCTATCCCAAGTCCTCTGAAAACGAATCCATCTAGTAAACCAATGATTTCGGTTCCGGAATCTTCAACACTGTCCAGCAAGAAGTTGGATTTCACCAAAACAAAATTGACTAGCTCAAACGTGATCACGGATTATCAGATTGATAGTGATCTGAGAATCATAAGTCCTCTTCCAATGAATGAGGTGAATACAGAACCAAATGATAGCTTTGATGAATTTGAGGAACCCATTTCAAGTCCTATAATATCACACAAAAACATCCTGACAAGATATAGCTATAGATCAAAAGATGATCTGACTGATGGATCATTCTAACATGAGATTGACTGAAGTTTCACATATATTTTTGCGGATGGTCAAATGACGGTCTTCCGACCAAGCCAATAATCATGATTTATCATAAGCTCGACGGCCTATATCAGCACAAAATTTTCTGCCGATCAGTGTACTGTTTTACAGGCTAATAGAGTAGCTCATATTTTGCAGACCGGCCCTAATTCTTAACCTCTTGACTAGTCATATAAGATCATCAAATAGAACAGTCGGGCTGACAGCTTGGCCCTGTCGATTATGATTAGTCATATAAGATAATCAAATAGAACAGTCAGGCTGACAGCTTGGCCCTGTCGATTATGATTAGTCATATAAGATCATCAAATAGAACAGTCGGGTTGACAGCTTGGCCCTGTCGATTATAGATATCATCATCATGACTATGTCAATCGGAAATATCTATTGAATTTGAAAGGACTGAAAATATTGGTTTTAGCTAGTATCAGCTCAATTAGGAAGAGACGGGAGGAATCATGACGTCTACCGGCCAGTTATAATATACCAATAAGTTAGTCACATAACAGCTAGTTTGTGATCCTCAATGAGTGATTCTAGCTGGATAATACCGGCCGACAAACCTCGTAGCTATATTCAGATAGCATCGAAAATTGATGGGCCGAGTTTTACATAGGTGGAAATCCGGTTATAAACCAAGGTCGGAAGAATTGTTAAACAAAAAACATTTTGGATCGTCGTCGTCGCTGAAGTTGACATCGGACTTTGTTATACATTTCTTTTGAGAAATACCGAGTCCTATTCCAAGATTTCCTGCTAAACCCGGATTTAAAGGCTGAAAGAAGTAACCGAAACCCGAGCTCCGTAAGTAGAAATAAGGTGAAAAGTTGTTATAAACAGCGAGAAACTGCTTGATAATAACATAAAAAGGCGGCGACTTTCTGATTCTTTTCTTTCGTAGAATCATTTTGCATTATCAAACTGAAAGGATAGAGGAAAAAACATTTAACATCATCAACAAATTAACTTAGTTTCCATACCTATTGAAGTTGAACCGAGGCCGTTTTTAATCTAGCTAAAACATTTTCGAAAAACTACCTAGCTTGAAAATAAATTTATCTACTTGCTTGATTCCCTTTCCTTCTACTCAAACTGTTCAAAGGATTGGAATATCGGTGTTGTGAGGTTTGTCCATAATACCCCAGGGGAAGAAATGGTGGTCGCCATAAACAATATAATACAATACCCTTTCAACAACTCTGACTCAATTATGATCATAGACTCAACATCAGTAACAGATGAGTTAGACAACAAGAAAGACTCAAGGTCGCAGATAATACCTAGAGAACTTATGAGAGCTACACATCAAAAGATACTGAGGGGGCTCTCATCTCCTCTTAGCACTCTTCCAATGAGGCGCTTCAAAGGTATAGCGAGATTGCTTCATACTTCCAGTTCAGGGTCCATCGACACTACCTTAACAGATGAGAGTTTGCCCACAACAGAAAAGCCAGTCCACTCATCCAACACGAAGTCCCCAAAGCTTCAAACGAAGGATATAAAAATCGTTACAAGACGAGATCTACTAGAGAATACATACAATCTTCATTATCCTGCTACTGCTGCATCTAATCAACCATATTCACCAGAGCCGACTTCAATTGACTCCCATAAATCTAATGATCTGAAACGTCGCCATACAACTAAAACCACAACTGCAAGAAGATCAGTATTAAAGTCCAAATCGCTCCCTAATTCACCAACTCACTCTTCCATCAAGATAAAAGATTATTCCACAATTTCATCACAAATTGTTGACCTGGACTTGAATTCGAATGAGATATACAGACCAACTAGAGAGCCAGTGCATCACAATAACAACTATGCAAGCAACACACTAGGAGGTAATGGCGACTTTTTGAGTATACCTATTCATCCAACTCAAACGAGGGACTCCAAAATCTCTGATACTTCACGTTATTACTCCAGCTGAGAACCTAAGGTTTTCTACCTACTCGAGCATGACATGATCATTTTCTTTTTAATGACTAATAACTCACTCTTGGCATATATGTTTAATGACTGTTTATGAACTTGCATCGGCATTTTATATATGTGCAGCTCAATATCTATCCCTAAGATTTGTATTTTGGTGTCTAATACTTCAGCGTTTAGGCATCTCAAGCTCTTTCAGGTGTGCTAGCTGATCAAATGTGCTCAGTACGCAGTATGAAAAGAAATCAAAGAGCGCGGGTAGCACCTAAAGCTAGCTAATATATATTTCAACTCGTACGTATCTACTTTCGAATACTATATCTCATCCTGGTAAGTTATAAGTTATACTTTACACTTCAACTAATCCTAATAACGCTAGTTGATTACTCTTAAGCATGACTCAAGTGTCATTATTCGTATTTACATACGATGTTCAGATCACGTGCAAACATTTCTCGGAAATTCTTTTATGTGTCTATTCCGGGTTGATTCACCTTCAAGTCACGTGACCTTTAACTTACTATTATTGTCTATCGATGTCTTAACTGTGGACTTACACAGTTGCTTACTCTTTGTTGGGAATTCCCAGTTTTTGTATCTTGTTCTCATTTTATATAGATAAATCTTCCCTTTATACATCTTTTGTCATTTACTGTTATTTAAACTTACACGCTAATTCGACACTCACAAAGTAGATAGAGACACACTTATAAACCCTCGGAAATCTCATTCTCGGAACTAATGGACTTTTTATGTCAAGATACAAACCACTGTTGTTATTACTCTGTCAACGTATCATCACACATTTCATTTTTAAGGACTCATGGATCTGATTTTGGCTCAAATATAAACTCACAGATATCCATATAATGTTTTTGCCTTTAACATCAACGGCTCTTCTAGTTTTTTGGAGTTTATTGATTGATGGTTCTGCTTCATTCAAAATGGGAGAAGATACCGAAAACCCGCTAGTTGGGTTGAATGAGGACTATTTTGAGGGATATAACATCAACAATTTAGAGACACTGAATTATATGAATACCAAAATAAACGTGAAACAATTACCTCCAATCAAGAGATTTCCACTGATGAGAGATGACAGAATCTTAAGACCAGGCGAGATTCCAGACTATGTGCTTGAGTATGCACCTTATGTTCACCTATACACGGAGGAACAATATCTGCCTTATGATATTGAAGACTATGTTAAGCATTTCCACCTTGAACACAGAAACAAGTCGATCATTCTTAATAGAGATGGCACTTCCAACTTGACTTTACAGGATCTGGGTCGAATAACACTAGATAACGAAAATTTGAACACCTTTGACACATTTCTGACATCAAACTACGAATTTGCAGATGACCCAGATTGGCTCACAGGAAGACTAAATCGACCAAATCTCTCATCTGGTAAAATCTCAAATGCTTCATCAATCTTAATAGTCGTTGATAAAGGTAATGGTTGGGTTGATGCGTATTGGTTTTACTTCTATTCTTTCAATTTAGGCCCATTTGTGATGGGGGCAGGTCCTTATGGGAATCACATTGGAGATTGGGAACATTCATTGACGAGATTTTACAAAGGAATACCAGTATATATTTGGATGTCAGCACATGGCGGTGGAGGAGCTTATCACTACAATGCTTTAGAGAAATCGGACATTAATCCACACAGACCAGTCATCTTCAGTGCCAGAGGGACACACGCTAATTATCCCTCTACAGGTCAACATTCACATGATCTACCATATGGTATCTTGTCAGATTTCACTGATCGAGGTGCTTTATGGGACCCTGCTAAGAACTACTTGGGATATACTTGGGATGGAACGAATGTCTATCCCGTAAATAATGATAGTGAGGCTCATGATAACAAGAGAGAAATAGAAATTGGATCAGAATGGTTGCTATTCAAAGGACATTGGGGGGATAACAAGCTTGACCCATCAGACAAGAGACAGAAATGGTCTCCATGGGAATGGAAATATATCGAGGGTCCAACTGGACCATTGACTAAGCATTTGACTAGACGAACTTTATGTCAAAGAAGTAAGTGGTGGAACATTTGGAAGAGTTGCCCTCCAAAGAACTTCATCTCTGCAGGAAAAGGATACGAGAAGGAAGGCGGGGTTGTTTGTGCCAATTTATTTGGTTGGGTGAAACCTGTGTTGCTACGATCGGTTTTAAATAGTCTAACACGAGGTGGAGGAATTTGCTTTTTTATGGATTGGGTATACGGTTAAACATGGTTTTAGAAAGTTTAATGGATAGTTCTCTGGTACAAATAGTACTAGAACTGGCATTAGGTATTTGTATAGTTTTATTGCTGCATTTATTAATACAATCTGTAAGAAGTAGTTGACGGTAACCACTATTTATTTGAAATTTAAAAAAAAACTAAAAATAATAGACGTCAGAAACTCTAATTAGCCCCCTTGATCGTGGGTAAGGGGCTACGGGGCTACAGGGCTACGGGGCTACGGGGCTACAGGGATACAGGTTATGGGGAGCGGGTGCGCTAAATGCACCGTGATGCAATTTTCCGGCTTACATCATACAAACACTAAAATCTTCTGGGATTATTTCTACTTTCAGTCAAAAGTTGCCACACCGAGAAAAAGTAAAAGATACACCAAATTTTTGAACTTCGAAACTCTAAGCGACATAATTTATAATCACAGGTTTATCTTTTTTTTTTTTTTTTTTATTTTAAGTACCCTAAACCCAGTAACTGATTCAATTTCATCCTTGACGTTGTCATCAGATGGTCAATCTAGTTCAAAAAGAATCTCTTCTCAATTTTTTTTATCTAGAACTATTGCTACACTGTTGAACTGCCTTTAAGATCAATCATAATGAGTATTTTTCACCACGATGAACACCTGAAAAAAGCATTGATGACTTTTGACTCAATTCTTCTGAACCAAACCAATGCATTACTTCACTTGGTAAATCAATATCAACACTCTGAGTTTAGTAAAACTCAATTGAAAAAGTCTTTGAACATTTTGAATTCAACTTTGTTAAAAGGTGGGAAAATTGTTATATCAGGTATTGGAAAATCTCATAAAATTGCTTCAAAAGTTGTTGCTACTTTAAATTCTTTGAGTTTGAGCTCAGCTCTTTTACATCCAAGTGAAGCACTACATGGTGACTTGGGGATTATTAGACAGGATAACAATGACTGCTTGATATTCATATCATCTTCTGGGAAATCGCCTGAATTGATTCAATTGTTGCCTCATATATCACCAGAAACTCCAATAATACTTTTAACGAACAAGAAGAACTCACTTCTATCCCAACATTATCAAATCAACTCGCTTCTTTATGCTGAACAGCCTGCAAGATATTCAGAGGAGCAAATCTATGGATTAACTGCCCCTACAATTTCAACCACTCTTTGTTTGGCCTTGGCTGATGCTGTTTCAATAGCACTAGCCGAATTATACATCAGTGATCATAATGAACGTAAGAAAGTTTTCAGCGAGAGACATCCTGGAGGTGCAATTGGTGAAGCTTACGGAACATCGCTGACTTCAGTATCTAGTTTGTTGAATAACAGTGTAAACTTTGACAGTTCAGCTTCGTTGACATCAACTAACAACACAAACAACCTTTCACCTGCCCTGAATCCTATCAATAGTATTGAAGAAGAAGAATCTGATGATAACACTGACGAAAATCATGAACTTGTGACTTTTCAGCTTGGATGTGAGGGCTTGGCACCTGAAGATGAAGTCTTATTGTCAGAGTTGAAAAACTCGAAACATGTTGGTTATCTTGATGATCAATTCAAAGATGAATCTCAAATCTATCAAGTTATTGCATTATATGACTATGTGGTTATAAAGAACAAGGTTGCCACATCCACTGAAAAGTTGAAGGAAGTTATGAGAATTGTTCATGATCATGAGTATGATACACCAGAACAAAAGTATGATGAGATAAAATGGAGAATCAATGAGATTTTGGCTGCTTATAGATAAATGAAGATATTTTTCATCTATTTGATCAACTTCAACATACAGGGACTTTGAGAGCCCGTTGTCCATCTCCAACCTTTTTTTTTTCTTTTCCTTCTTTCATGACGTTTTTGTTTCTTTGATTCATTAATACTCTAAAATAGAAAAAGGCTTAAAATCATAGCAGTAACCATTGAGTCTCCCCAGATAGAATCAGAGCTCTCAGCGGATCTTTTTTTTTTTTTTTTACGTTTTTTGAACAGAAGAATGTTTTCAAGGTTTATACCAAAGTTAATATATAACCGAACTCAGCAGCACAATTTCTAGAGATTCTATATCAACCAAAACCAGATGTTGTGAATCAACATTTTAGACATTACTACTTATATACTATGTCTAGGCAGTATCCAGAAAGAAGGACCTTTTGAGATTGGCAAATCAAATTTTTTTCTTTAACATATGATCATAGTTCCTTTATTACTGATTTACTAAATGATAATTTCTTCTACATATTTGATAACCTGCTTAAATTACAGCAGCTCAACATAATTAAATCTAATATAACAAATTAAAATCAAACTTCATATCAAATAGTAACATTTGCTTTTTACCTTCTTCCAGCTGAATTGCTGGTATATCTATGAGAAATTCTGAAACTTCACTCCACATCTAAACAACTAGTCCTCTTCTCTGAAACATGACTTTGGTACTCTAACTATCTTTGTAACGCCTAGTGAGCATTGATTATTTAGGTAAAAAAAATTAAGTATCTTTTTTGGACGAGACCGGAGTCGAACCGATGACCTCTCGCTTGCAAGGCGAGCGCGCTACCAACTGCGCTACACGCCCGAATGATAGAATAGTTTTCATTTTCTAAGGATTATAAGGAGTCAAACTTTCATTGTTGTCAGTGCTATACCGCACCTCTTTGAGATGATTATTGGATTCTCTATAATCTAATAACGATTATAGGACATTTACAGATAAAGACTATTATATAGATCAAAATTCTCACATTAAATATACACGCTATATATTGAAAAGAAAAAAAAAAACTAACATATCAGCTAGCTGTGCTTTACCGCGCCGTCGCTAGGGCAGTCTAGCAAGGTAATGATAACTATATAATTAATGTGTATTTGGAGATAGTTAGTGAAAGAACGGATGGTTTAGATGAGTTTCTTAAATGGTACAGACTGAAGTTTTCACATTAACTAACACTGTATATACTTCGACTATACGCGGCGCGCCGTTATTAGGCGCATTTTTGTTCTCAAGAGAATGATAACCACCACCACTATAGACTAAGCTAGGCTCTCTATATGGCTGAATTAGTACTCCAGAGCTCTGATCACCTCAATGATATATATGATCTCAATGAAAAGGCTCACTGGTGCTGGAGAGTGAGTACACTACATCCGCGGTACTGATTGCAACTAAGTATAGCTTCAGTTGACACAGATCATTCTCTTGGTCATCAAACGTTCATTCATGTAATCATCAAATTAGGGATAAAGGGAGCCCATAAACAACTGGTGCAGCTCCATTCAGGTACCTCAGATTACAACTATCTCTTGACTGTCTCACCGCGTTACATATGTCCACACTCTCCGCTGTTTCATCATTGAATAAGCCCCACTTATCGAGCATCGATTCGCTGAACTTATCAATATCTTTATCTGTTACATCCCACAACATACCAACAATCATAGGGCATCCCCCGATCATGTAAGAGTAAACCGTTCCTGAGGGTTGCAGATGCTTATTATCACGCAAAGAAGCAGAAGAGCACCCCAACAGCAATGCTGGAGCAATCTTATCCATCCTTTTCAGAGAGGTCGATCTGATGAACTGCTCACCACCACCATGTCCAATGTAAACAAACACATTCGATTCCTTTAGGGTAATCTCAAACTCTTCTTCTGTTGGTCTTCTACCGACTATACCATTCCAATTTGAAGAACGAGACAACTTTTCAAATTTTTCCTTGAATCTGAGCTCAGTCTTCACCAAATCTGAGGATGGATTCAGCATGTATCCACCGTTTCTCTTATTCACAAAAAGCCTTTGATTCTGTTCATAGAGGGTTAACAGATATGTCAGGGAAGGCATTCTTGTCACTGAGGTACTTCTTAAGCAGTTTAGAGATTCCCAGGGGATTGACTGACACTCTTTGCCGATAATAAGCACTGTATGTTTGTTTCTTGGAGCACTATAACTGGATGTAACGTACTCCTTGATCAAGCTCTCAACTTGGACATAGATGTTATCGATATCAATCTCATCATACGCGTTCTCTTCTCCATGGAATAGCAAAACATCCAATACAAAATAGATCAAATCTTCAAGCAACTCAGTGCTAGTAAGATTGGCTGGATCACCAAGTTTCAAAAACAACTCTATGATGAAGTCATCTATTTTAACCATGCTCGATTGGTTCTTCTGACTTCTTGAAGGAATGTTTTGACGAATAATCATCAAAAATCTTTCCTTGAATATACTTATCTGCTCTTGAGATATTTTCTCTTGACTGAAAATACCCTTAAATCCACCCAGCCAGCAATACTCAATCTTTTCAAGTAATACTCTAAGATTCTCATCAATCTGCCTTCTTTCATCATGCCACTCCTTTCTCTCCTCGGCGGTTTTTATGAGGGATGTCCGATCTTTGGAAGTGGTCACATTACTCTGTTGAATGATTTCTTCCAACTCTGAGATTGCCGAAGCGAATGAAAACGATTCTTCATCAACGGTTCGACTTGAATGTCTGCTCAAGGGTAGTCGCAAAAAGTTCGGAAGCTCTTGTCCGTGTTCAAACTTTGAGATAATCAAATCACCGTTGAATGAACAAATATCAATTGTAACAACAAGCCAATCTTTGGGTAAGCGATCAAGTATGTCGGTAGGTATATCACCAAAAACTTCGGTGGAATGGTCTGTGGTATCAAAGTCGAAGTCAGGTAAGCTTTTGGTGGACTCCCCTGATGAGACTATAAGCTTCTTTTCATTGAAGAGATGTTGAGTCTTGGAGTAATCATTCAATCTATAGCAATCACAAACCGACTCATTTCTGTAAGAATTGGAGATGCTTGACAACGTTAACAAGTCGAGGGAAAGGATTTTATGCATTTCATCAATATGGTGATCTGAAAGATAATTCAAGTCGTCAAGCAAATTTATCACAATCGTTCGCGACTGTTTCAGGCTAACAATTGATTTCTTAACGTTTCTCAAAGCTTTGGACTTTAACTTCGATGAGGGTGGAGACTCCGATATGCTGCCTTCTTTGTACGTTGAGGGGATCGACATAGCTGAGTCTTCCAGAGTGGAAAACAAAGGATCCGCCTTCAAGGAATGTTGTGATTCCATGAATAGTTTTCTTGAAGTGATCATCGAGTCCATAGCTTTTAAGAAGGGGTTATTCGTATTCTTCAGTGCAATATCAGCATTGAAATGGTATTCAAAGTATTGCTTCCAGCTGCTTGAATTCATCTCACCCTCTTTTTCAGCAAAAGACAAAAAACTTGAAAGCTTTTTCTTTGTTTCTTCTTTCTTCTCTGAATCAATGAAAACATCGCTGATGATGCTAAAGAAAATGAGCTCAAAATTTTCAATGTACGATCCATCTTCGATTAGTTTTAATGTATGGAAAACGCCATCAGCCTTGTTCTTCCAGTCAACACTCTCACCAAGTCTCCCTGAGATGGAAAAGAAATAGGAAAGAAAATAGCAATTTTGAGAATAGAGCATCTTATATCTCGAAACTGAAGCGTTGAATTTAGAGAGTTCTTGAGCATAATAATTTGCATCCTTTGACAAACCGAGATGTACCAGGGTTTTTATCAAACCTCTCAAAGCAGACGACATAATCTTTATAACCTCGAAGCTTCCTGGATTGCTTTTCAGAAAAGATTTTGCCAACTGAATGGATGCTCTTGATGATGAGAGACTTTGTAAGTGTTTACCCAGTAACGAAGCACTCTTAGAACTGAGTAAGTGTGACCGTATCAGTGATGTGACGACCTTCATGAACTTGGTTTTAGGATGTCTGGTACTGCTGTCAATACTTAAAAGCTTCCCATATTTCTGTAACACATATGATATTTCAGCAGACACTTCCACCAGCTTCTCTCTATCAAACTTGACCAGATAGTAGTTTATTTTCATTTGTCTATAACTCAGAAAATCAAGGATATAATCCGTAGATATTTCCTTGTTCCCTTCTGATAATAGGTATCTGTCGAACTCTTCTGGTAACAATTGTATGACGTCTCTCATATGGAGCTTGTTTTTCAAAACTTCTTTTGAATACCAATCATTGAAGTGTGTATTCTCAAAAGACTGATATTTCCCTAAACTCACCAGAAGATTTTTCAATGTTCGTAGGTAGCCATTGAAGTTCAAATATTCCACAAGCTTCTCTAGGAACTGGCATTCAACAATGGACAAGTGAGTCTTCTGCTTCTGTAACCACCCATTTGTGTACAGGTGAACAATTCTCTTCAAATTTATTGTGGATTTCGACCTGATTTCCTGAGTAAGATAATAGAACGGCCTGATTAGGGACTCAACTTGACCAACTGGTGATTTCTGCTGTTTGACAGGCTGCACCTTCACCAATGGGATATCCTCATAATATATTCCACAAAGCATCCGCAGCAATGGATCAGATATGTTGAGTTTTGTGAGGAAAGATCCAAGGTCTGTTGATGAGTATTTGGCTGCCTGACAGAATATCATAGCCTTGTTTTCGTCAGACAAATACCTCACAGGAATCAAGGACAAATCTTTGAAGATAATCCTATAACCAAAAAGATCAGAAAATGAAGCAAACTTCCAGAGAAAGTTTTCGCCAGTCAGTTTTGACAAAAGATCATCATTGAAAATGATAGCATATACAGAGGTTGTATCGAGCGACTCAGCAACACAAAACTTAATAGACTTCTCAAACTTCACAGAGAGGTCTGAAATATGTGGATCTTTCTTGAATACCTCAATCTCAACTTTCAAAGAATTCAAAATAAAGGAACCACGATAGCTTGAGTCCTTGATCTTGGATGAGTAGTTGTAGAGCAGATTTGAGATATTCTTCAGCCTTTTCAGACTTTTGTGGGTACTAAAGAACTGAATCAGCCTCAAAAAACTTGCCTCAATAAATCCCGGTGCATGAATGAACTTCATGGAGCTGACAACAAACTTGTCCAGAACCTCATATATCGACTTGTTTGCAGATGTGACGTGGCATATATAATACAGGAGAATATTCTGAAGATGGTCATCTGGCTTTTCTAATGACTGGATGATATAGTCCCCAAGCTTCTTAGTTAATGTTGCGTTCAATTTGCCAACGGCGTTCAATTCATTTATAAGAAGGGTATTGTTGATATTTGGCATCCCAAGAAGGTTGAGCAGCCTATTGGAACTTGAAGTATTGGGCACAATTACAGGCCAATCGATTGACTGATACTTTTCATTACCAGATAGTGACTTTTGAAACATCTGATATACCTCCATGAACTCCTCTGACGAATCAACCATCCCGTATTCAAATAAGAAGAAGGGAACCATTCCATATTCCACAAGGCCAATCAATTTACCTTTGAGATCATTGACAAAATTTTCTTTCTTGATGTTGATTATGAAATCTTCGAAAGTCAGCTCAAACTGAATCAGGTACTGAAGAAACTTCAAATGAGCACAGTGTTTGAATTGAATTGAATCACTTGTGCTAGCCAACGATAACACGAGTTTGACAAGCGTTATCTTTTGATTCTTGGACAAAACATCATGATAGCTCGAGTCACTCAAAAGAAACCGCAGAACATGGTCAGAGTACTCAAACGCTCCATTCAATTGAGATCTCTTAAAAATGATTTGAAGAATCAGGAACTTTAGCGTTATTGTTGCATTGGAAAACAAAAGATCTATGGGATTTGAACCCTTTTTAGTGGATTCTCTCAAATGTGCTGCACAAACCTCATTAAGTGATACAAAGTAGTTTGATCGAAGACTCGACTCTAGCTCAATCAATCTGACGATATAAAAATGATGTTTTTTGATGATGTCATTCTGTCTATCAATCAACTCCAGTTTGTACAATTGAGAGAATGCAGAAGATATCAGCTTTATATATGAGGAATCCACCGACCGTACTGTAGAAAGTTTACCCATTCCCAGTTCAACGACATTCCAGCACAGCCTAAATATTTCTTGGGGACTGTTTCTGAGTGTTCTAGAGGATTGTTTTTGTGGTGATGAAGTAAGTTTTGATGGAGAATTGATGCTGATGTCCTTCAACGGCGAGCTACTGCTCAACTTCAAAGCAGCATAGCTTGATATTATGTAGTCAAGTTCACTATCCATCTGAAAAGAAGGCCAAGTTTCTTGTCGGGATTGAGTAGGAACTCTTTCATGAGTTCTGTTCGTTCTGAATATTTTGTTTACTTATTGAAAAAGATTACGTAACCAGAAAATAGAAAGCGTTACCATAGAAACAAAAAGGAATATAAGAAGCTCTTTTATTGAGATATATGATGGACCAGCTCATATAAGGTTACTTTGATCTTTTAAAGACTGGAAATCCTAAACCATGGTTCCCTTTATATTGCGAGACTTTTGGAGATTCCCACCCTTCAAGCAGTGACTTGTCAGTAACTTCATAAACCTCAATACCAAGTGGTCTACAACAGTCAACCATGTCAACTTCAGTGTCTTCATCACCTTCACCCCAATCCCATAAACTCAAATCACCACCAGGACATGCACTGATAGCACACAATAAATCCACTTCTGCGAAAAATTCAAAGTAGTCACCGGCTTCTGCAGGACAAGTCTCCATGAAGTATTTACCATCTTTGTCCAACCCTGTAACCTGGAAGATATTCAAGACGTCATGAACATCACTTTCTTGGCCACCGAAAGGCAGAATTGCTCTGAACAGGTTAGAGTGACAATGGAAATCATTGTCTTCACCACTCAACAATGTATCGACATATGGGTCACATCTGGTTCCTAGAAGATCATGGATTTTATCAATCTGTAGTCGGTCTCTAATAGAGTCACCTGTAATAGTCAATAAAGGTCTTAAGTAAGGAAGATTTGAAAACAATCTATCATATTTTTTAACGTGGGATCCATAAAACTGTCTTGTTCTTGAGGCCCAGAATCTCTCTCTGAAGTTATCGGCATTCCAGACGTTGAAATCACAAACCTGTGGACCTTCAGGTGTGGAGATCCTGACCAAGGATCCAGCTTTGACCTTCCATGCCTTACCGGATCTTATTGGAACAATCTCTTTATAAACCAGCTTACGCTTATCTGTATTTGCAAGAGCATCGTAGAAGGTTCTATCAACGTCAAGAACCGGTGACTTTGTCGGCTTATACGAAGGTTGAGGATTCTCCGCGTGTTTGAATACTGGTTTTAACTGATTCGTGGACATCTGAGTGGGTATGTTTTGCTTGATGATTGATCTTTATACTTCACCCTGAAAAACTGGTCATGATAAAAGTCAATTGAGTAGCTTGCGAGTCCGGACTTGTGTGATTCCACGTCAGTTAAATAAACTGGCAGTTCGAGTGATGATACGGGAAGCGACACCCGATGATACCGATGGAAGCTGCAAGCGGATGTCGAGAATTTAGACTACGCTTCGCAATTTGCATTGCACGAGTGCAACTAGTAAGCATAGCTTATTGTCATTTTTTTTTGAGACCACAACAAATACATAATATATACGATACTCGTTTTTCACTTAAACCATCATCAGTTATCGCTTAATAGTTTCAAAACTTCCTCACTTCTTGAGTTGGATAATCTATCAGCTTTCAAAGGTCTACTTAGAGTTTCATTCAGAACGTTCAAGTATGGTGGCTTGGTACCTTTTCCGTTATTCGTGACAACATCACCAAAATAGTTGTTATAGAAATCACCATTGAATTTACCCAAAGAAGAGTTTATGATTTGATCTGGATACTTAAAAGCATCTGTCAGACCAACTAAGTGAGGTCTTAAACCTGCAAGAATTTGCTTGACTTCAGCTTGGATCTCAGCTAAACTGCTGGCATCAATCACTTTGAACTGTAAGAAGACACCGCTAAACTTTTCAATAAAGAATAACGAATATAGCTTGAACAGCAAAATCAAGACTCTTTTGTCTTCACCTGAAACAGAACCACTACTCAAACGCTTTTTGTAGGCAGACAACAGATAATGGTTGGAATGAAATTTGGATAATAACAGACGTTCCTGAGTAATGACCTCAAAATCACCCCCATAGATCTTCAAAGCATGTTGAACAACTCTAATGATGATAGCACCCCAAACATCAACCAAAGAATCAAGGTTTGAAAAATCAACCTTAAATTCGTCATAATTCTTGGTCAAGTAGCCGAAATCTTCTCCCTGCTTTTTACCTTTTTGAGCAGCCTCGTAGTATTTAATGATCGATCTACCGGCATTGATTGATAACACATTATTATCACCTTCCCATGTCTGCTGTACGGACCAATCATTGAAAGCACGACCTAGACCAGAGTATGCATGATAACCATGTCCACCGCAAGCTTGTCTTGCTTCATCAATCAATTGAGAAACCAGCCAGGTATTGGTAGCCTTCAAAGAAGCAGAGTTAACGAACAGGTTTTTCAAGTCAAAAATGGTTTTCTTGATATCGTTACCAGCATATAGCTCGGCCAAAATGGTGTTATAATCATCATATAGCTTCTGAGAACCAGGACCCAATAAATATATCAATGATAAATATGGGACCAAACGGTATTGATGTAGTGAGTAATTGATGATTTGATTTTCGTTTTTTGGATCACCGAATTGTTGTCTTCCAATGGCATATCTTAGAGCAATTGTGATGAAACGAGCACCATGTCTTGCAGAATCTAAAACCATGTTGACACGACCTTGTATCAATGCACTGTAACTGATCTGTTCCAATGGAGTGGCATGAACAGTGCCATCATCGTCAATCTTTGTGAATTTTTGTAAAAAGTAATCTTTTGGAATCTCTACATCATGGAATTGAATCCACCCATTATCAATAGCATCTCTTCCCATCTTAGAGCCAATGTCACCGATAGTAACACCTGGTAACAAGTCAAAGTTTGAGTCTCTCAATTGAAGAACGAAAGTTTTGACACCATAATCTTTCCCTTTGGAGATCAATCTTGCGTAGACAACAGTATGATTAGCAGAATGTGCTGCTCCACCAATCCACCACTTAGTTGCACTTAGCTCTGGAGTGTTGATGGTGAATGTCTTTCTTTCTGGATTATACGTAGCAGTAGTTTGCAAGTTAGCGACATTTGAACCATGACCCAACTCAGTCATTGCAAAGCAACCATAAATTCCTCTGATCTGTAGAGTTCCTCTATCATGTAACCAGTACTTGATTTGAGAGTCAGATCCATTACCCTTGATTGCGTTGACGAATAGTGCCAAATTTATACCTAATCTGGTACCGACAGATGGATCAGCAATTGAGAGTAAAGATAATCTGTTCCCAAATTCTGCTTCTGATTCATTCTCGACGTAACTTGCCAATCGTTGAATCTTTCTGATGGATTGATCCCTCAGTTGGACTTTGGTTAAATCGTAGTAATCAATAGAGGAAACTAAGATTGGATCATTGATCAACTGCTTGAAGATTTTTTGGGTTGTTTTGTGGTCAGGGTCAAAAAAGGCGTTGACGTTGTCGATATTAATGGACGTCTTTTGACGTTCTTGCTGTAATAAGTTTGCCATACTGTTGATGTATCTTGTATTTTTAACATCAAAAAGAGGTGAATGGATCAGTTCATAATGACAGTTTATATAACAATTCTAAATTGAGGGGTTGAACTGCGTGGAGCGTGGACGACGGTTATATGTCATCTTTTTTTTGAGAGCCATCAAAAATCCAGCCGCGGTAAGACACCGAGCTTCTCCATAAAAAGGAAAAGCACTGCGCAACTTTCTGCTTTGTAAAGATCACACCATTTGCCGAGTAGCCAATAGTTAAGCTACCTCTGTCTCCAGTCAGCTTCAGAGCACTAGTGGCGTTTCAGCAATGATGTTTGATCGTCCTGTTTTTATAATAATCTAATCTGGAAATTAGTCGACGACAACGACGATGACGTTGGATCAACTTCAATCCCGTACAGACAGCTGCGATGAGCATGAGCTTGTGAATATATTGAGCAAAAAGTTATACAACTAGTACCGCGCCGACGTGCGATCAAGAAATACCATTTATCTGTGATATGTACGACTAAATGATTAATAATCTGTTCCTCTTATAAGTCAACAATACCAGGCAAGTAGTTACCTCGTCTGTCAAACTTTGAAAAAGCTGAACTGTTTGCGCCCACCCCATATTTGACTCCGTGTCCCTGGTAACGGGGTTTACGTCAGCGGAGGAAATTTCAGTAGGATCATTGAAGATCATCAAAACAATAAAGATTTATCAATTGATGTTTGATCTTTGACTGACAAAAGGTCAGCAAAGTAATTGAGGTCATAAAACTAATCACCAATTGAGCCAGTCAATCATCCATCAGCACCAACCGATCAATGTACTCTTCAAAGCAAAAGATTGACTATTATGCCATCCTTGAAATTGAGGTCAGTGATCATATTTTAAATGTGACACCAATCACAGTGAAGAAAGCATTCAGGATGCAGGCGCTGATATACCACCCAGATAAGGGTAATGTTGATAGTGATTTCATGTTCAAAAGAATCAATGATGCAAGCGCCATACTCAGTGATCCCGAAAAGAAAAGAGAATATGATGACTGGTACATGTCTTACTATAAAAGAACCAAAGTATCAAGGGCAGTCATTGACAAAGAGAAGAAGCGTGCTGAACGTATGGAGAGAGAGCAACACGAAGAAGCGAACAAAGAGGCTGAAAGGGTAAGGAAATCTGAAAAGAAAGCAGCTAAGGCAGCAGCTGAGGAGCAGAGGCGTAAGAAGGCAAAAGAAGAGGAAAGGCAGAGAAAAGAACAAGAAAAGAGAAAAGAAGCTGAGAAGTTAAGAAATATTGCTGAAAGAAAGAGAAGGGAGAAACTTGTGCTGGAGAAAAGACAAGCAGAAGAGAAGCGCAAAGCCGAAGAAAGGTTAAAGCAGAAACAGGAAGAGGATAGACAACGGAAAGAGAAAGAGAGACTAGAAGCTATCAGAAGAAACAGAGAGGCCACTGAGAGGAAAGAGAAGGAAGATGTGCTGAAGAGAAAAATTAAATCACCTGTGAAGATGTCTACGAGAAGACGGAAGCTACTGGAAGAGGCAAGACTTCGACGTCTGGAAGCCGAAGAAAGACTTCGCGCAGAAGCAGTAGCATCAGAAGCAGCAGTATCTGCTGAAAGCACACCTCTCAAGTCACCAAATGATGGAATTTCAAAGGAAGAGTATCTTGAAAGACTGAACCAACTTAGAGAAAAGTCAATTGACAAAGCTAATGAACATCAATCGTTAGCTGACCAATGTGAACATCTGACAAAAAAAGTCCAGATCATTGAGAAGTCTGCAGAGGAGGCCCTTGCAAAGGCGAAGAAGAAATATGAAGATGATATGACAAGGAGAGACCTGAACGCAATGAAAGCTAATAAATTCAAAAAAGACTCTGATAAAGCTTTTGAGATCTTGCAAAAATACTTAGATGAGTATGACACACTGAAGAAAGCGTATGCGATGCGATATGGTCCATTAAATGATGAGCAGCAAGAAGAAAATCAACATGAGTTGCCGAAGGAACAATCCCCGTCAACGTCAACATCGGAGGCAGACACGCCTAAGAGGCAGAACCCTTCACACCATGCTACCTATGATTACACTAGTGCGTCCAATAAATCCACCTATCCAAGATCAGCAACTTCTGACAATGATAAAAAGACTAGAAATCCTTCATTGTCGGAAGCGTTTTCATCGTTAAAATTCGATGTACCTGCTTCAGATGCCTCTAAATCAAATGAGAAATCAAACATGTTTGATTTGAACAGTCACTTCAAACCGTTTGATGAAAAGGTATTCTCCTTTCACTCTACGTTTTCCTACACAACATTTGGTCGGGATACAAGTAACGAGAGCAACGAACCTACCACTGCTGAAGCTGAAAGTAGCTCCCAGCAACAACAGAAGTCAAAGTTCACTTCATTCTTCAGGACACCACCTCAGTCCACCCCACTCAACTACAATGTCAACTTCCGAAAGAACACAACATTGTATGAAATGTCCAACAATACAAAATCGGATCATTCCAGCACTTTTGAATCACACATGAACCACGCTGAGACTGATATTGAAACCGAGGACTCATCAGTGAGTGACAAATCTGATACATCAGGGTCGACTGAATCGAAAACAAAGCCGAACCTCTTCGGTTTCACTAGCCAATTACCAGCCTTTGATGGCATAAGCTCTACCAACAGAGATCCAAAAGGCTTTAGCAAAGAGTTTGTTGATGCAAACTTTGCTAATGTAACCTTCGGTCGTGGTCCAAGGACAATCAACTGAAACTTACAACGCAAAACCTGAAGCACACAATTGTTCAGGTTTTCATAATCACTACAGACTACCTAGCATAATGCATTTATGATTCAATTACATTTCACACGTACAAATGTGTGATTAAAGATATACATGTGTAAATGTTTCGATCTAAACGCCCAGATCTTTTAATTTGGCCATTTCTGGTGTATCACTTGTTTCAATCAACCAATCAACGTGCTTCTTGATTCTATTACAGATTTCGTCTCTTGGTGTTTCTTTCCAATCATTAGGGATAATTTCAGACTCACATGCTAACCACTGACTAATTCTTGAGATTTTCAATTCCCAATCTAATGGAATTTGGTTCTTGATCTTTTCTCTAGCTCCAAATTGTCTTCTTTCACGACCATTGACCTCATAATCATTGGCTTTCAAGTTCTTCAAGGCATTGAATTTAGGTGAATGGATATGTAAAAACTGAACGTCTGGTTTAGACAAATTGTTTGCCTCATGAATTTTATCTCTCAATGAGTTCGTGTATTCCCAGTTTAGGAATAGATTCACCCTGGAGTCTATACCATGGGCAATCAAATAATCTTTGGCCTTCCTGTAGTAGTCATAGTCTTGCTCAGGATCAAACTGAACCATTGTTGTATCTTGCCATCCATCGTCATGATCGTAACCCCATAGTAATGGACGTTGCTTGACAAAGTAGAATGGCTCCTTAAACACGGTAAGACCAGCAATGAAAGTGTCTTTGTCACCTATACCGACAGCGCCTTGTCCGAGTATCCAATAGTAGTATTTGAAACCGTACAGATTATAGTAGACAGTGGCCATTAGTGACCTATGGTGTAGTCTCTTGTTGATTGCTAATTGACCAGCTTCACAAGTGGAGTCTGGAATGGCACCTTCTAGATCCGAGAGCTGAGATTTAGCACGAGGTGGGTTCGGATCCTCTGGTGGAACACCATCTTTTCTAACTGGTTCACCAATTTCAACACCAGCAATATCATAAAAAGACGGAGAAATGGTCTGTCTCCAAAAGTCTGGCCAGATGATATATCCAACCTCTTTGTATGGCTTTGAATCCAAAATGTAATCAGGACTTTTGACTGCCAAATTATCAGCATCCAGTAGCAAAACTTCTTCAAAAGTTGATAAGAACAAACCCAACACTTTCAATTCATATTTTTGTAAGTTTAAAGTTTTGAAAAGTTCAGCTCCAACAATCTTCTCCATAATTAGGCATTCTGCATTAAGTTTTGGAAGTAGAATGTTGCAAACGTCTTCATCATATTCCGATTGATCAGTCAGCATCAATTGAAGAGGAAGTTTGGAACCGGTTTCTCTTAATGCTCTGATAGACGTTAATGCTGTTCCCAGGAAAGAGCCACCCCCAATCATAACAATCCCTTTACCTTTGAATGTATTCTCTGGATAGTCCAAGTTCAAGATGTCATTTTTCAGTTGAGTATGCTTAGCTTTCAATTCGGTCTCTTGCTCTTTAGACATTTGTAAAAATCCAGAAAGAAAGTCAATGGTGAAAGTTGGATTTGGAAGATCGATATAAAAATAAGATGGTGCTTTTTCCTTCAATGTGAGATCCTCAATTCCTTGAGGTTTGTTTTTTACGAATATTTCCATAGCACTTTTGAAGAAGGAAGTGTCTAGTGTGCCCTCCTTGGCCTTGGTGACTGTTTCTTTGGCTGAAATGTCTTTGGTGGTTTCTCCAATAGTACTGCCAGCACCCGCTAAGAGTTTGCTATCTTTGAGGCTATCTGAGGCAGCTGAAGTTTTGTCAACTCCTGTTGATTGGGGTTTTTCAAAGATTAGGAGATCGTCATCACCAGTGGTATCACTAATAATGTCATCAACCTGTGGCCTTGAAACCGGAGCTTCAGATGTTTCCTTCTGGGCAGCTTTGTGATCATCGATGATTATTGGAGGATGGCCAATGTTCTTGAGATCTTCAACCTTTTCATCAAATGTGCTCTGGGTTAATGAAGTATCAATGTTTGTTGGCAAGAAGTAGTTGAAGATGATCTGAAATAAAGCCACCAGTAGTAGCAATTTCAGTATATTCTTCCTAGTAGAAAGGTTGGACAGTATACCGGGAACCCCCATCTCGAACCTTACCCTATAAGCCGCGAGTAGTGAAGATGCTTAGAAGCTACTAACGTACCTAAAGCCAGTTATTTTCGAAGAAATTATTTTCACAGTATGTGTAATTAATTCAACGCGTTTCGCGAAAATCTCTATGAAGTACTTGGATTATCTACAGTGCAGGATGAAATTTGTGTCGTGAATTATCTAATAGATGATTTGCCCTTCAAAAAACTGACCATATGTGTAGAACTAGAACACATAAAAGACGAACTAATCAATAGATGAACCTCGAAAACAAACAAAGATGCAAATAATATAACAAAAGGGGAAAGGTAAGAATCAGAAATAAATAAAAAAAAATCATTCAACCATTAGTAGAAAATAAACTCATTAAATATGCAAATAAATGTAGACTCAGTGGATATGGATAGTTAAACTAACACCAGAATCTATAAATTCTGACGTAGAAAGGAGAATTTCTGATTTGTTCAGCTTCTTCAGCAGCTTCTTGCGCCAAAACATCAGAATCAAATATTTTTCTACCTCTGACCAAATCAATTTCATGAGCTGGAATGAATAGTCTCCAGTTTCTAGTCCATAATTTGTGGCCAAAGTAGAAGACAATAGCAACGACCATACCCAAGTAGTTTTGGAAGAAATTGTTAGCATCGGCTTTACCAGTACCACCAACTGGCCATAGGGCGATCCAGAATTGAGCAATCAAGATCAAAACATTGATGACAAAAGCATACCATGAACCTAGCACGCCCGTTTTGGACAAGTAACCTAACTCAGAAGTGCTGAAACCTTGTGCCTTCAAAGCAGCTCTAAATCTAATGTGAGACAAGACAATACCAGACCAAGTGAAAATGGTTGAAAGACCAGAAATGGACATCAACCAGTTGAATACAATTGTTTGCTTCTTGTAAGCCGCAATAAATGAGAATAAACCAATAATAGTTGAAGCTATTAAAGCTCTCAAAGGTTTACCAGTTCTGTCAATGTAGTTGAAGTATTGTGGAGCAAAGCCTTGTTCAGCTAAAGATTGTAAAGTTCTTGAGGCACAGAATAAAGCAGAGTTACCGACTGATAGAACAGCTAGCAAGATGACTGCATTGACAATATGTGGAACGACTCTGACTGAAGAGACGGCAATGACGAATGGAGAGGAGTGAGTTTTAGATCCTGAAGTACCCAACAAATTAGAGTCGTTGTATGGAACTAACAAACCAACCATGAATAATGGAATGATGAATAAGAAAATGATTCTGTAACAGACTTGTTTAGTAGCAGAAGGAATGGCACGACGTGGATTAGCTTGTTCAGAAGCATTGAAAGCCAACATTTCAGTGCAACCTAATGAGAATGCAGCATTGACGAACACAGCACAAACACCTTTGAAAGAATGGGCAAATGCACCTGGGTTATGCCAATATGTAGCACCAATGTAACCGTGACCACCAGCACCACCAACGGCAATGATTATAGACAAAATGGTGAACCCAATGATCATCAAAGTTTTAGCCAAATTGAAACAGAATTCGGCCTCACCATAACCTGCAGAACCACAAAAGTTGATCAAGACAATCAATGGGAAGAAGATGGCAATCCAGGCATCAGAGTTGATATCAGTCCAATATTCGATGGTCATTGTAGCAGTAACTAATTCTAATGGCAAAACACATAACCATTGGATACAGTAATTCCAAGAAACTGAAAAGGCAAAAGATGGATCAATCAAGATAGCAGTATAAGCATTGAAACCACCGGTTAAATCACCGTAAGTGACAGCCATTTCACCCGCAGCTTCCATAACATTGACTAACATAGAACCAACAATGATGACACCAATCAATAGACCAGCTGGACCACCGTTTCTCAAAGAGGTACCCGAACCGACTAACAAACCAGTACCAATACCGGTAGCGACCGAAATCATAACCATATGACGGGAAGAGATTGATTTCTTTAGTTTCTCACCTTCATTTCTGTATTTCAAGACTTCAGCTTTTTCCTCAGCACTTAAGTTTGGATCAATATCATCCTCCATACGTTTGAATGAATCTTTGAATCTGTTCCATTTTGAACCATGTCTTTCGTTCAAAGTGGTCTCTCTAACATCACCGGCTTCTCTGAAACTTGAACTCTCAGCTTTATCAAGCCCATCAGTGGAACTGAAATCTCCAACGCGTTTCTCAGTCATCGTGAAGAACGATTTGGATATGAAATAACAATATGTGAAAAGAAGAAAGAAGTTTCAAAATGAAAAGGAGGGAAAGTTTTCAGCATATATGAGTTTTCTTTTGATGTCGACGTCTCACGGTACATACGCGATTACTACTACATGAGTGTCATTATTCATCGACCGACTTTTGGCCGTTTAGGCTAAAACCTGCTTGATAATGTTGGGAAATGTTTCCAATAATCTATTGATTTCGGCACCTCCTCAGTGCCTCACTTGTTAGAAGTGGAGTAAAATCCAATCACTAACCAATCAATTAGTCACTCAGAGTCATACTTCCATGAACTCGGGGCGTTCTTCAATCTCAATTTCGTGAGAAGTTAGAGAAGTATGTGGGTTTTAGCGCCTTGAAGGGCAAATTCTATAGTGATGTTCTCATGATTTTCGTAAGCGGCGCTGGGTCGGAACTAGAGCGGCTTTGAGTCGGAATTCTGCAAACAAAACAAAAGGCATTTTGGTGAAGTCTGTACTGAAATTTGGAGCAGAGCGCAGACGCCGGAAATATTTGATAGTAGTAGTGAAATTGGGTGAATGCTGTGAACTGTTAGTGTAAAGCACTTTTGTTCAAGTGCTCGTGATATTTTTCGAATTTCATCTCTCTTCTGCGAATCCATGAGATTTTGGCCTAATGGGTCGCACGGGAAGATTAACCGCCGTGCGAGACGTCACAAAGCAGCTGAACCCGCCTGGTGAGCCTTTCTATGTGTCACCTTTTCTTTTGATGCCTCATCAGAATTTTAAGCGCAGGGCTCTCGCCTCTTGATATAACAGCGCCAATTGTGCCTTATTCTAATAGCCGTGATGTCCATAGTCCATACCTGATCCCTCACATCAGGGCCGGTTGAAGGATAAAGCGCCCCTCTAAGCTGGAGCTGCTGAACACCCACTTTGAAGTTCACCAGCTCGATCACTGAAAAATTATTACCTCCGAACGTCTAATTACCGTAATCATCCATAACAACGTTGAGTAAATCATGACGCCTGATCCTCGGGGAATCATTTAAAAAAATCTATATGACGAGTTGGATGGATCACTTATATTATTAACATTGGTGAAAATTAGCTGGATGTTGACTAGCTGCTTTAAAGCGATCACGCCGGCCATATTGTTCTTGGTTCCTTTATCAAGCAGGCTGAACACGCCCCCAAGGAAGAATTATGCTTCAACATGAAGAAGGTCGAAAGGTTGCAAACTGCAATACACTAGATCTGAAAGAATTCGATGTATGGGAACTAGTCCACTTATATATAACTGTCTGTACTTCAGAATACTAGTGAGTATAGTATCACAACCAGCATAGTTTTTGACCACAATTTGACTCGTCCCTGGTTTTTGAGCAGATTTCTTGTGTTCAAAAGGCAAAATGCAACGTCATCAATGACTCTGGTAGTATTTATGTCCTCCGATATTGACTCTTTTCGGTCCATAGGCCATAACATCCATAGTCCTCATAAAAATCATTGAATTTTAGTAGGTATTCGCTTACTGAACACTATAGGCGGCACTAATGATTTCCAAAGTTGTGGTCCTTATCATTTGGTGACAACGTTACCACGTTCAAACTCAAGTTTAAACTCAAAACTGACAAGCCAATATATACGTCAGAGATTGACCTCACATCCTGATTCATGAGTTGTGCTCAGGCTCACTGGGAGCTGACCAGCGCACAATAAGCCTAGCTGTTTTCTGTCCAGAACAATTTACCACGATTTTACCAATTATATGATATGATCAGTTCCGCTTGGACTACGGATAATTACTTACTCATGAATTATTCATTTGAAGTATTCATTCAGGTTATGATTGATTGATCTGACTATTTTTCTCTAGATCATGAACGTCAGTGCCAGTATATCGTCCGAGCTATATAATAATATATCGATCGAGCTAAATAACAACCTGGGAATGGATTTTGGAATATAGCCAATCAATCAACATCAATCAATCAACCAGATTTCAAGGTAGCATGTGCTTAGTTACTTGAAAATCAATTGACCACATTCAGATCACCAAAAAACAAAACCTTAACCGCAATAATGAACCCAACATGAGCCAAACCTAAAGCACCGATAAGGAAGAAGGCAAGTTTTTCATTTCCTTGAATGGAGGTAGAGTTATTCATCACTGGAAAGATTTTAGAGATGATAGCAGCCCCACTTACAACACCACCAATCAACACACTGGCCCATTTCAAAGCACCACTTAAGATTTTGTGATTGATCAAGACACCCCTCAAAATACTCAAAAGTGCAGCTGGGATCCAAGATGAGTTAGCATATCCATAAATTGAGATGATTTTACTCAAAGTAAGGAAATTGGTCAACTTCAAATAGAAAACGCTGATCACATAGAAAACTAGAGGAATTATGAGCGTATAACCGTAAAGCAAACTTAGGGCACCTGTCAAAAGGTTGAAGTTGTATTGATAACCATCTTTGCTACCACTAAACCAGCTAACTAGAATATTAGAACTAGTGTTTGCGAAGAATAAAATGAAGATGACAGTTGCAGTAACCCAGAGAGGACCATAGAAATCACCCAATTCTTGCTCATTCTCAATCTTGCTGAAAACATTGACTGAGTTGAAAACATTCTGGAAAAAACTGGTAGTATTTAAATCAAAATATCTTCTGTAATGATTAATGGAAAATATACCACCCTCGAAATTATTTGGGATTGTCGTAGTGTTGGAAGCATCACTGGGGATGTGTGACTGTTGCGTCGAGGGGCCAGCATTGAATGGAGCGGCATCATTAGGGATATAGGGTTTCGTTCCGATATCTATGGCATTATGTTGTTAGTATTAGTTGGAAAAGAGTATGGTCATGGTTAAAGTGTACTCACCATCAGGATTTATTCTTAAATCATCATCATTTTCCAACCAATTGGAAGTCTATATCAGTAAATATATGTTAGTAGGTAGTTCGTCTCAAGTAATCATCACAAGAACACGGCTCACAACTTACATCATCATTTACATCGAGGAGATCGGTATTATTCTGGGACATTGTACAATCAATGGGTATTATTATTGATCGTGTATATGACACTCTCTTATGGATTAAACCTTGTACGTCTTTAATGTTCACTCCTCCAATTTCGGAAATCTTTCAAGAATTTGAAAATATTAATTATGTAATCACCCGCGAATTTAGACTGACAAAAAAAACCAATACTATATTGTCTGATGAAGCATCTTCCATCACCTCAATGTCACTTTATTTATGGTCTTTGACTAATGGTCATCACCGATAACGGAGTCATCATAAAAACTAAGAAATGGAGACTCGTTTGCATGGAGATTATAGTAGTGCTCGGATCCCTTTGTTGACACTAACTCATCACCACTTGTGAAGCCTGCTGCTGCTGATGATGATTCAGACTCAAAAGGTGCCCCAAACTTCTTCAAAAATGGGCTTACTTGGTCTTGCTTTTGTAGAGACTCCACTCTGTTAAGCGACCTGAGTGATACAACTCCTCGCAATGTATCCCTTTCAATGCTTCTTTGAGGTGAATTTTGCAGTGGTGAGGATGACGGACTTGATGGAGGAAGAAGACTGGTTCTATCAGTTTGCACCATTTTGATATTTCTTCTTGTTCCTGCTGTTGCTGACTCTTGGATATCACTCAAACTGATTCCATCATGATCCCGTGTTTCTTTCTTTGGAGGACCCTCCTGCTGTGCTTCAATTTCCATATCTGCAACACGAGTAGCTTCAAACAAGTTGGATATTTGATCATCACTCAATCCATATGTCTCAGGGAAAGTGATCCCAATAACTATTGCACCTGCAATACAGAACGTACCAAACACACAAAATGTCCCCCATTTCAAATACCTCAATGATATAGGTGCCAAGAATGTTAATCCAAAATTCAAAGTCCATGCGACGCTCATGCATATAGCTGATCCTTTTGACTTAGCTCTGGATGGAAAGATTTCGCTCGTATACAACCAAGCTGTGCATGACAATGTTGAAGCAAATATTGCCACAAATAAAAAACATAATGCCAAACACAGGGATCCAGGGGTTCCTGTAATTTCCCAAACAGCACTCTCGTTACCATTGATAGGGGGAACATCTCGTCCATAGTATCCCATGACAATACCAATTGCTCCAATACAAAGACCTAAAGAAGCAGCACCATATACCATGACATCTTTTCTTCTCATCTTTGGCAACAAGATTATAGGAAATATCGTGAAGGCCACGTTGACCACATACTGAATGGAGGCAGACCAGACTTTAACATCCCCAGTTAGTCCAACCATCTCACAAATGAATATCAAATAATACATCAACACACCTATACCAGTTAGTTGGGTTGTTGCCTGTGTTATGACTCCAATGACTAAGTGAGTTCTCAAGCCTTTCTTGAAAAGGTCTGCATATGAACATCTTTCAGATCTACCTTCAAACCTATCCAAAACTCCCTCTATATCTCTGAGGTTCGAGTCTGAAGGTGGATTTTTAAACTCAGTGTTTTCATTTTGTCTTTCTGCTATTACAGGTCTAGCGAGATTAGTGGATCCTTGAAGTTTCTTTATCACTTGAGAAGCTTTTTCCCATCTTGACTTTGATGCGTACCATTTAGGTGACTCTGGAAGTAGAAATGCTAAAATAAAGAAGAGAGTACCGGGTGTCGTTTCAATACCCCAAGCGACTCTAAAAGACAGCTCACCTTTGATCTTAGAGCAACCAAAGGATAGATAAAACATTATCATTATTCCCCATGTTAAACACCATTGCATGATAGAGGAGGCAGAAGCTTTTCTTTCTGCTGGTATGACCTCAGCTATATAAACAGGTAAAATTGAGCTGAAAATTCCAACTGCAATGCCTTTGATTCCTCTTCCTGCAATGACCATGTATAAGTTTTGGACAAGGATGGAGACAATGGAACCAACAATCCATAGGAAAGCACCAGATTGCATGGCAGAAACTCTCCCAAACGCTTCCGATAGAAGACCTGCTATCCAGCAGCCAACTGAAACAAGAAATGAAGGTTAGTATAGTGGCCTGTGATAACGATGGAGGTCTCTCAATACATACTGAAGGCACCAAGTGGATGAGCCCCAGCTATCATGCCTTGATAAAGTGAGCCCGGATTGTTAAAATAGGAATTAAATTGGGACGATCCTATGAAAACTGCCATTGATGAGGTTTCAAACCCTTGGAACGTACCACCCAAAGCAAGTATCCAAATGATACCAGCAAAGCTATATGTTTTCCAGCCCATGCTTAATCTGTTTGATATTACCTTTCTAATGACTTTGGCAAAATGAATAAGGTCTGAACTGCTAAATTCAATACAGCACCAAATTTAGCCGACAGTACTCAATACAAAGTGAATGTAGTACCAGTTTTGTTTTGTACTCCCCTCCAACTTAAAGTCCATTAATCACTTTTGTGTCAAAGACTCAGATGCCAGTGAGTTATAGATATACTTCCGAGGATGTACCCTCGGAACTAATTCAACAAGACGAAAAGATATCGACAAGACACGAAACAGCTATAATCAACCAACGTTGACTTTGAATTGAAGAGTTAACAAAGAATATGTATTCTATACTTCAGAGAGGTCAGCATGTTCTCAACTACTCATTAACACTGGTTGGTGTGATCTCACTCTTTATAATGACCACCTCATGGTACGAGCTCTACACCGATAATGCATTCTCAGCACCTAGCACAATAAGCAGCTTGACTCCGTAAGCCTGAACTATCGTTTCTCAATATGTCGTCATCTTCATGCTTACTAACTAAGTTTCAACAGTACTGCAAATATCAAGTTCAGCAGAAGATTTGGGTCGTCCAGTGGTAAATCAAAAGAGAACACAAAATTAATATTTGATCTACAAACAGATTTGTCGCCATTGTTCAACTGGAATACAAAGCAAGTTTTTCTCTACCTAACAGCAGAATACCCAGGAAAAACAGAGGGGGCATCAAACAAAGTGACATACTGGGATAGAATCATCACTTCCAAAGATAAAGCTAATATAACACTACAGAATGAGCGTTCTAAATACTCGGTATGGGATGTGGAAGAGTCATTCAGGAATAGGGAAGCTGAAGTTAAGTTGGAATGGAACATCCAACCTTATGTTGGTCCTCTGGTATATGGATCCACTGAAGGAGAATATCGTTTTATATACCCAGATCCAGTTGAACCTGAGACCAAAGATAAAAAGAAAAAGAAGAAAACACAACAGCAGTCATGAAATTCAAAATATGTGTACAACAAATGTGCTCTCAAGGGTAATTTATCAGGATAACAAGACTCTGGTCCCTGTTTCTGTAACCATGCATTTTTTTTTTGTAGATGATCAAAAATAGTGCCTACTCATTAGCGACAGTGATCTCTATTGCGGTCCAGTTACTTGTTTGTATGTTTGGAAATAAACGTGCTTATAGATATTGAATGAAAAAAGTCAGTTTATTTTGATATGTACACTGAACTAACTTTTTCCACGAATGCTTAAATATCTAGACCTTCTTCTAATTCTCTTCATGATGTAAGGACGGAGGGTTCTCATGATTTTTGGATATTCCTTTTCGAGTTTTTGAACCTTCTTTTCTCTTTTCTTGGTGGTACGAGCTGACAAGATGGAATGGTATATTCTATCCCGTACAACCTGATCAACTTTATGTGCTAGCTTCAAATGTGGCTTGATGTAATGCCCTTCAAATGTGAATGGAGACACACGTTTGCCTGAACGCTTGGCAATTACTCTTGATATTTTGGTTTGTATAGCCCCAATGAACCCACCAATTAGCTTCCGTTCAATGATTTTGAGACCAACACGGAGTGTGATACGTCTTCTCACCAGTCTCTTTGTCACCCAGTTCAGTTGATGAGAGTCAAATGTGAAACCATGGACAAACAATAAATCATGAAGCAGAATGCCGAACTCTTTGTACTTAGAGATAAGCTGCTCTTTAGCCCTAGCCTCAAGAGTTTTATCCTTTGAATCTCTTTCTTTGGTTTCCTGATCTCTAGTATCAGCTTGATGGTACAAGAAAATTGACTTCAGCAAACCATTGTAGATTTTCTTCAGCTTGGTTGGTGCAACCCCATCAAGATCTAACAGGTTCTTGATTCTTCCTTGAAACTTGTCGTAAACTATAGAGAAAGTGCTCCAATCTCTGTTCAGCGCAGCTAATCTCAACTGCTGCTTCATGTAATTCAACCTATAATCAACATCGAACTCAGGGTTCACCGTCAAGAAATTGGTCATGACTCTAGCTGCTTCGTCCGCCTTGTAAGCCGTGATCAGCGATTTCACCAAGGGCTTGATAACAGAAAATGGCAAGAGTCTATTAATTGGGGAATCTGTCTTGTTGCTTTCCTTGATCAAATTATCAACCACAGCAATTGGTTCTTCAAAATTTCCTCTATGAATGACATTGAGTTTTACTAGTGAACTTATCAAAGCGCCAAAGATCCTTGGATCCGTCCCATGACCGTTGTTCACAGCAGCATTAAATGCAACGACTGCATCTTCGTATTTTCCCCAGCGATTGTAATTTTTCATCAATGTTACATAATGATATGGTTCCAGTTTAATATTATTTTCCTTCATGGTGGTTAATGTGTTGATGGCACTAACGAATAGCCCTTGTGTGGAATAATAATCAATCTCAACCAAACCGAGGTACGAAGTGAGGGTGAATTCTTGAGCTTTCAAAGTTGCAAACACGGTATGTGCAAAAGCGTGTTGGTTCCTAGCAAAATATGACTTGATAAGCTGGTGATACATCTTGACGGATGGCTTTACCACCGAACTGTACTCGAAAAAAACCTCCTCAGTTCTGTGAAACTGATTTATATTGTTATGAAGAGTCATCAGCCGTCCAACAAATTTCTTGTCAGCAACAACATTCAGCTTTTTTAGTGATGCAAGAATGGCAGTTGCTGGTTTAGCATCTTGTGCCTTGATACATGCCTCAATCATGTATGTGAAGTGTTGAATATTCAGAAGTTCATTTCTTTGTATTAGCAGATCCAGTAAGGATAATGTTGCTTTAGTATCGCCTTGCCTAGCAAATTGTTCGAAGATAACCTCAAAAGTTTCCTGGTTCGGCTTTTGATTGATCTCGTTGATATTTCGTAGATAGTCTAGAACACCTTTCCCTTCTGAATCCTCGGCAGATCTTTTCATTTTCAAGTTTATAAGATCAAGACCTGAGATATAACCATCATTCTCCAAGCGTGCAATTAACGTATCGAACTGGGAAACGCAACCTGTGAATAAAAGCTTTCTTAAAAGGGCCAGAACTCTCTCGAAGGATGGTCGACTTCCGTCATAAATCTGGCAGAAAGTGTTATAACACAAACCTGGCTTCATCTCGAGATTGATCACACACGGAAATAAAGCAGCCTTGACTTCATTGTTCAATAGATGTTGTGACTCATGAAACAACTCCAAAGCAGTTTCAGATTGAGCTACCCTTCTAAGAGCCCTGAGTGTTAGAGCTAACAGCCTCGAATCCCGCTCATCTTCAGAAGTCTCAAGCCACAGTCTATGTATATCCCAAGGCTTGCTCACTTTGTAATATGACATGGCTACATGCAACAGTATATCCTTAGTCACTTTCGTGTCTTGAGAGACAGCGTGGATCGTTGAGTAAACTAGACTGGTATTTGAAAGTCTCTTCAAAGTCTCTTCTAGTGAATACTGAAAAACTGAATCACTATTCAGTGCAAGCTCTCCCAACTCTTGAGGACGCTCCAAATATAGAACAATCCATAGCTTGAGAAGTTTTGAAGGTTTGCCGAACCCATGACTAGTGAATGGTGATATTGCACTAGTCAAAAGGATACAGGTATTGAGGTCCCAGCTATTAGTAAGAATTTTCAGCTTGCCTATCTCATCTCTCAGTAAATATAGTTCAGCTAGTAAGAGTTCATCCTGAACATCTAATGTTTTGAATTTCTTCAGAACGGTTTCGACATATTCATATTTCTTGAACCTCAGTAGCAGCCTGAAAGTGGTATATTTGTATTTGTTGTAGAAAGATTCATTGCTCTTTGAGGCTTCCATCATAATGGCTTGTATTCTTTGAATATCAAGTACTGATTTCTTTGATTTGTCTATAAGGGTCCGTAGCTCGTAATCTAGAGCTCCATCGTTCCGTGATATGATTTTTGACGGGTCTCCCATGCCTAAAGAGGTGGTATTAGTGGATGTGGAATTGAATCTGCGCAACAATAACCGTATTCTCTGGTTTTTACTGATGTACTTGGGAAGTAATGCATTGATTGATCCTAATGCCTGAGATTGTGTATGTCGCTGAAGTGAAAGTTTGGGTATCAGGGAGCTCTGCAGTATTTTCAAAGAAACACCTTTACCACAATTCCTCAATGCCCATGATATGAGATCCTGCCTCATAGAGTAGCCCAGAAGCCGTGTATCGTGAAGTTTCATAGACATTGATTCGGTGTGAGTCTCATAAATAACATTCGCTGCACGACAGAGTTGAGGACCTTGAAGAATTGAGAAAGGAGAAAGGTATTGGGGAATGAAACTTGGGGGATGGTACGTGCAATGGTAATGAGTAAGCAGTTCTGAATAGGGTAGCCTTCTAGAAATTACAGGCACTGAGTGAAGCAGATGTGACGTTCATCTCGATGTGATATTTTTCACTTAAATCAAACAATTGCAAAAAATAAATAAATTCCGAGGCCTCGGAAGTATGAATTTTTTATTTTTATTTTTATTTGATTTTCATTTGCGATGAGCTGCTTCACACATCTGAAAATCAGCCATCACTCTTATTCTCTTATTACTTCTGTTTCACGTGTACAGCTCATCAACATCTACAATATCACTCAAGATGGCCCCACTAGATAGAAAACCTCAATATGCTAAAAAGAATCCATATATTGATCGTCGTGAGTCGAAGAATAGAGAAATCAAACAAGCATTGGTCCATAAGGCCAGACTGAGAAAAAACTATATTAAGGAGCTAAAGAGATCAGGAGAAGAGGTCCCAGAAAGAGAAGTTAAAACGGAGAGACCAATCCTTGAAAACAGAAATAGCGAACAACTCACATTCAAGGAGCGTTCTCAGATTGTGAAAAAGAGAAGAGAAGACGCCCGTTTGGAGAAGGAACAACGACTGGCTGAATCCAAGCTCATAGCAGAAAAGAAAAGAGAGGAGAGATTGAAGAAAAAGGAAAAGCTTTCCAAAAAGACCAGAAGTGGCCAACCGAAGATGGCTCCAAGAATTGAACAACTATTGGAAAAGATAAAAAAAGACTACGTCTGAATCAATTTCATTATCAATAATCATAAGAACTAGATGGATATCTTTAATAACTTCTTGATGTTATCAGGCAAGCTGTCATCAAAATCATGAGACTCGAATATATTGATGTCTCTACTGCTTTTCCATATGCATGTGTTCAATTCCCAAAGTCCCTTTCCCGTAACAGAGGATGAGCTCTCATATTTTAGGGGCTTATAGTGCCTCTTGCATTCAGTAGTCTGGTCTTTATCCAATAACGTATAAACTTGAATATCACCACCAAACCCATATGCAAGAAAGCGTAGAACTTCTTCACCCTTGTACCATTTTGGAAGAAATTGACACTTTTTGAGCTTAGGAACAAAGGGAACGTAACTCTTGAACCTGTTATGTTGATCCTGGACTCCACTTATAGTACAATGAAGCTTATCTGTTGTGATTGTAACATTGTTGGCGAGACACAGACTGTTGGTCACTCTTCGCACAACAGCATCATCCTCGATGACATCAAACGATAGCACTCCACGGTGTAACTTAGTAACTGAGTAATCCTTTGTTGAGACTAAGACATCGTCTCCTTTTATATCAATTCCCACGATGATTGAATTGAATGTGTAGACACACTGGGGATCTAGAATCCTTCTGGATTCAAAATCATACCTAGTAGAGTAAAGATGATAGCCACTGGAATACAGAATAGTCGTGCTGTCTAGCTGTCCAGTTGCAAGTACAGGTCCGTCAGTCTTGATATTGTTCAATAGGTAGACATCAATAACCTCGGTTCCATTATTTGAACTTAACTTTGGAGCCAAAATTTTCAGTGATCCCCCACTAGCTGAGGAACAACCAACCAGTAAATTTCTGTATGATTTATTTGATTTGGGAAATATCCATTCCGCAAGTGACATGGGTGTTTCGTTTTCAAAGACGTTGCATAGCTTATCTTTACTAAACAATCTTTCCTCCAATCGTTTAAGTTTATTACAGAACAAAAGTGAAGTCTCGGTGATTATAGCAAAAATACCAAGATGGGAAATGTAAGTTATCTTTTTGATAACTTGGCCAACCTTGATGCTTTTCAGTATTGGAACCTCTGACTTGCTTGTAGATATTATCGAAAAGCCATCAGTCCTTAACACAGCCATTGTTGTATCCGAGAGAGCAATCGCAGAGAAAACAGATCTATTTCTCAGCTCGTGGAACACAACCGGGATGGGGGTTCTCGAATCCAGCTCGAGCTTCCAAATGTTCTTTGACACGAATAAAACGAACTCTTGAGTTAGGAAGAAGTCAATAGGAGAATCAGTGAGTTGCAGTTTTTCTCTCTCCACTAAGTTTAAGTGATCATCAGCAGTAATATCGAAAACAGCGTATTCTCCAAATCTAGAACTGATGTAGACTATTTCATTAGCAGCAGCAAGATCATGTGGCTCGGATATCCCTATTGGGATTTCATTGACTTGTTCATACCCAAATTCACCTTTGAGATATACCAAAATAATATTTGTAGCACCTATTAATAGGAATAGCTGACCATTATAACTCAAAAACTTGATTAAATTAGGCTGAACAGTCAACAGCTGTGTATCAAATTTGTTGATACCACCTGCCACTTCATATGTTATTAGTGAAAGCGCATCAATACTTCCTCCAGCTATGTCTGTATCAGTAACAATGGCGATATTGTTGAAGTAACAATCAGCTAGAACAACGTCATTATCCAAGTCTTTTGTGAGAATTTGGTCTGTCTCAAAATTTGCAACCACTATTGAATCTTCAGTTATCTGAAAACAAATCTTCTGAAAACTTGTCAAGTTGATAGTTCGTTTAGCCAAATCCAGGCCACTATCTGAGATGTCAATAAGCTCTTCCTGTTCATACTTAAATATCAGAGTCTTATCAACGAACGTGAATATAAAGTAGAGATCATCATTGACAATGTGATGGAATACCTTATAAGCTTTTCTTAGGGACGAGTCATGTAGCTGCTTTTCCGCCAATACTCCCATTTTCAGTCTTGATAGGTATTTTCCGTGCCCAATCCACAAATCTTGGGTGCTATGTTTTGTGTCGACTACTTCAACATCCAACACTGGGGCCCAATTGTCCCATTTATCGTACGACTCTGATTTCCCTGGAGAGTTAGCCTTGGTGTCTATATCAAGATCTAGCTCTTTGATCAAAATATAGCCACCAGTAGATAAATCACTGGAGTACAGAAGATGGTACCCCTGTGAGTTGCTTTCTATGATGAATTGTGAGACATCGGGCACTTTGAGTATAGGTGTAACATTGAGAGTGTTCTGATTTGACAGGACCAGTGAAAAAACAGTACCATCTTCCTTCGCTATCAAGACTTCATTCCCTACCTGTTTGGATATAATCTCAGATGATGGTTTGTAGTAGCTGACAGGAAACCCACCAGAAAACGGGACTATTAAAAGATTATGGTCGCTGGATAGGATCTGGTCTAGCGTGATATATCTGATGCTATCCTCCATGACTAAAAGAAGTCCATTGAGAAGAGGGATAACAAAAACCGGAACTCCAAAATCTGACGGAAGACTCATCGGTGTATGCTCTTGGACCCGAGCTTCTTCAATGAGCCACTCAGTCAATCTTATTTGATACCTGCCTTCAGAAGTCACCATCATCGTAAACAGAAAAGCAGAATCATATGCAGATGTGTCCTTCAGAGGTTCCAGAAAACTTGTATGTAAGATAGTCCCATCAAACGTCAGGTTATGTAGTCTGTCAAGCTGTACGCCCTGAGGTGTCTGCACACAATAGTATAGTCTAATGAGATCTCGAGCAGCAGTAACTGCAAAACCATTACCTGAAGCATGTGTCAGAATATCTCTTCCTGTATCTTTCAGCTTTGGTAAACCACTATTATTTTTCTCCAACTTCCACCACTGTACAACATAAGGCACCACGGATTCATCGACAAGATAGAACCTTATCAGTAGAAGGTAACCTGACGTCAGAGATAGCACCAATGAATCCTCACTCATGACACCATCTTTCAGCTTGCAACCATTCAAAATATTTGATGATCTAACAGTCGAGGGTAATTGGAAGGCTGACTCATTGTTTACTCTGATTGATCTGTGTTGTATGGTGATAAATATCTCCTCTAGGACTGGTTCATGATATTCGTTAAGATCAATCTCAGTGGGCTTGATCCCATCTTCCTTGGTTGTATATTTCACCATCTCTGATTCCAAATCGTCGAAATCATCCATATCCATGTCGAATGAATCCAGATTTCTTTGTCTTAATTCCTTTTGCACTGTGTTATTGTTAGTAATGATAGAATTAACACGAGGTCAACACAGGCATCACATACTTTTGGGAAGCAATATAGAGCCATCAGTACCATTACTTTCATCTTCCAGGCCTTTTATCGGTTTCCTAGCATCGAACTTCAGCCTGTACATGTTTTTCACGATTGGACTGGAGACAACATTGTGCCGCAGAACACTGTACTGGTCACTATACTTCGTCTGTGTTTCAGCCTCTTTGAAGTACTGGTTCCAATTGAGAATGTCAGAGTCAAGGGAGGCTTGACTTATCAACAAATCCTCCTCAAGTATTTCCATAAGCAAAAATTCAGACTGAAGAGCGTTTTCTGGATTTGACTTCTTGCAAGAAGAGGTTTGGCGTTTTTCTGGATTTTTTTCTTCCAATTTGGATGTTCTGATAGACGTGCCCTACTACAACGAAACATCCAAGAGAAATTATAATTATATGTAGTTGCTTTGCTTTATTTCTATATACAGTTTATGTAACAGCTCTCTACTTCTGCTTCTACTTCATTTCTTCTCCTCTTGTAATTTCTTTTGGTGTTCAGCAATCAATTCTTTTTGTAGGTGAACTGGTGCTTGCGAGTAATGTTTGAACTCCAGAGAAAACTCACCTTTACCTTGAGTAGCAGCTCTCAAAGATGTGGCAAACCCAAACATTTGGTTCAATGGACATTCAGCAGTGATCGTAAATTCATCTTGACCGTTTTCGGTATCCTGGATGATAGCAGTGGCTTTGTTCATCAATGAGATGATGTTCCCTTGGAATTCATTTGGTGCAGTAACAGAGACATTCATGATTGGTTCTAGAATGACAGGATTACATTTTAGGAAACCTTGTTTGAAAGCAGCCAGGGAAGCAGTTTTGAAAGACATTTCGTTAGAGTCAACAACGTGGACGGCACCATCATTGATCAGCATATTGACACCAAGAACTTTATGGCCAATCAATGGACCTTTCTCAATAGCTTCTTCAAAACCTTTACGACAAGCCAACAAGAATTTCTCTGGAATCTTACCACCAACAATTTGAGCTTCGAAAGAATTTTCCCCTTCGATTGGACTCATGGAGCCTGCGACTCTAGCGAATTGGCCAGCACCACCTGATTGCTTTTTATGGGTAAAATCGAAATCAGCAGAGGAAGTGATAGCTTCACGATAAGAAACTTGTGGTTTACCTGTAACACAGTCAACGCCGTATTCACGTTTCATACGTTCGACGTAAATTTCCAAATGTAACTCACCCATACCTGAAATAACAGTTTCTTTCGACTCAGAATCGTACTTGACCCTGAAAGTTGGATCTTCTTTTTGGAAGCGGTTAATAGCTTTTGAGAAATTTGTAGTGTCCTTAGACTTTGGAGTTATAGATAGTGAGATCACAGCATCTGGAACAAACATTGAAGACATAGTAATTTGTACAGTACCATCAGTGAAAGTATCACCAGAAGCACAATCAATACCAAAAGTAGCACATATTTCACCAGGGCCAACTTCATTCACATCTTCCATTTCTTCTGAATGCATACGTACTAGACGAGAAACCTTGACCTTTTTACCAGTTTTGACATTGGTAATAAATCCACCTTTTTTCAAACGACCTTGATAGACACGTAAGTAAGTTAATTGACCATATTTACCCTCTTCCAGTTTGAAAGCAAGGCCAACAAATGGTTCTTTACTGGATGGTACTAATTCAACAGCAGTTTCACCAGCTTTAACATCTAAACCCTTGTTCAAGATTTCAGATGGGTTTGGTAAGTAATCACAGACAGCATCAAGAACTGATTGAACACCAGTATTGGCTAAAGCCGAACCCATCAAAACTGGAGTGAACTTTCTAGCAATGGTAGCTCTACGGATAGCCGCTTTAATCTGTTCAGTGGTTGGTTCCTTCTCTTCCAAGTACAATTCGGTAATTTCATCATCGACATCGGCCAACGTTTCAATCAATAAAGCTCTCTTCTCTTCAACTAGGTCAACAAGATCAGCTGGAACTTCACCTTTTCTGATTTGTTCACCTTGAGGACCTTCATTGTATAAAGCAACTCTGTCGATAATATTGACAACACCTTTCAAGTTGGCTTCAGCACCAATTGGGACTTGAATGGCAGCAGCTGGTGTCTTTAGCTTCGAGTTGATTTGAGCAATAGCTCTGAATGGATCAGCACCCAATCTATCCATCTTGTTGATGAAGGTGACTCTGGGAACATTATAACGGCGCATTTGACGATCAACAGTGACGGTTTGAGATTGAACACCAGAAACAGCACAGACAACTAAAACAGCACCATCTAACACTCTCAGAGCACGTTCGACTTCGATAGTGAAATCAATATGTCCCGGAGTATCAATCAAATTGAAGTGATAGTTTTGGTCGTCTTTATCCCAGGAACAGTATGTGGCAGCAGATTGAATGGTGATACCTTTTTCTCTTTCCAAATCCATGGAATCCATCTTTGCACCAACATTATCACGACCTCTAACTTCATGAATAGCTTTGATTCTACCAGTATAGAACAGAACACGTTCGGTGAATGTGGTCTTACCAGAATCAATATGGGCTGAGATACCGATATTTCTCATTCTAGACGAGGCTTTCAGGTCCTCTTCTGGCAAGGTTTCAATGATTTTGTCGATGGAGACTTTCTCTTCCTCATAACTTCTTCTGATAACGGTTTGGTGAAGCAGTCTCTTCTGTGAGGCAGCTAGGCTCAGTGGACGAGTGCTACCTCTCCAGAGATTCAGCAAGACTCTAGACATTGTTGGATACTCGGTAAACTTTTTTAGTTGATATTTCGATGGTGAACTAGTTTTCCGAAAGAGCATCGTGAAGAAAAGAAAAAAAAAGTTGGTGTTCGGGTTTCATTTCGGTGTACAAATTGAACCACTCAAACAAATAAACAAATTACTATTAAAGGTCACTCACTATATATGACTCTTTCCGGCAGCTTGATCTTGTTTCACAGGCGTGTTCTCTCAGTGACTTCTATTTCGCCCAAAAGGTTGTGATCCTGGAGAATTTTTTCCAAGTTTTCAAAGACTCTCTTATCGTCCTGGACAGCATCCTCGAGTCCATACTGAACAATAGAATAAATCCCGTATAGTCCTACTAGCGTTGAAATGAAAAGCGCAACATAGCCCTTGAATGTGAATCCCTCTGGTAGTGGGGCAGGTTGTTTGTTTTCTCCAGTTAGATCAAAGAAATCAAGATTACCAGCAGCATTTCCTTTTGTTGGAACATCACCATTGGCACATATTTTGTAGTAATCTTCAGGTGGTGTTTGCTTCTGAATTGAGAGTGGATCTTCTATGAACACAGCCGCTAGCCCTTGCTCCAAATGCCAATCGACATGACAATGGAAGAACCAAACACCTGGATTATCGGCCTTGAATCTCAAAACAACGTATCCGTTTGGTTCCACAACAACCGTGTCTCTTATCAGTGGGTAAATTGGAAATGGATCATGGTTTTCAGGATCATATGATTGAGGATCCTCATCTTCGAAAGCGGCAGATTTTTGAATTACTTGGAAAACATGACCATGAAGATGAAATGGATGTCTTCCCGTATCTTTGTTGTTCACAACAATTTGAACTATATCGTTTGGTTGTAGGATGTAGCTGTGGGTATTTGATCCATATATGACTGATGATGTCGCATTTTCTCCAGCACTCAAGACAGTCAACAAGGTTGGAACAACTGGTGCAACGTATGTAATGTTATTGAAGAAGGCATAGTTGACCCCATCACCTAGATTATCCATGGCAACATCGAAGACGATCTCATGATCTGGCTCTTCGAGAAGCTCAACATCACCCACGGGTTTCAAATCAAAGTCATTGAATAGTTTCTCCCCTTTTTTATGATAGGTCTTTGGTAGTGGTTTATCTGCATCATAAACGATGTAGTTTGTAGCTTCCAACTTCAGATCCAATGGAATTGAATCCAACATTGTATTGTCAAACTTCTGCATGAAGGCATAGTTTCTATCTTTAGTATTTTTCGCTTTAACCAGTACACCATATCTCTGACCAACTGTCATATAAAGGTGATCCACGGTCTTTGGCTCGACATAGACGCCGTCAACTTCAACGATGGTGAAGTCATGATCTTCAATATAAACGTATTGAGAAACAAATAGTCCAATATTCACAAATCTTAAGAAGTATGTTCTATCTGGTTCAAAATGGATTGTTGCATTAGCGGTGTCATTCATCAATAAGTTCTGGGGTATTGGCTCAGCGCCTGTAGGATTATATCTATTCAAAAACTCTTCTGCAACATCGTAATATTGGCGATGGTAGATATCTGAAATCGTGATGACCTTCTCTTCATCGAACCTGAATGGCATTTCATCAGTATCATGGATGATGAAGGCACCTCTCATACCATCCCCATATTGAGCTCCAGTATGAGAGTGGTACCAGTAAGTACCTGCTTGATTGGGAACTGTGAAGTTGTAGAGGAAGGTATCATTTGGTTGTATAGGACATTGGGTGACAAACTGTGGACCATCCATATAATTGGACCCGTTCATAAACAACCCATGAAAATGCAATGATGTGTTTCTATTGACCAAGCCATTAGTCAAATATAGTTCAACTCTATCACCTTTATCAACGTGTATCTCAGGAAGAGGCCACTGCCCATTGAAGGCGATCACTTCTTTTTCTTTCACTCCATCAGGGTTTGCAGTTATATATGACGTTGTGTAATTGAAAATGTGTGTTTTGGCAGTTATCAAAGGCAGGGCGAGTACCAGCCAGGTGAGCGGTATCATTGACGATTATGTTTATAGGCCAATGTGGTACTTTTGAAATCACTATCACAATCTAGAAGGAACCAGCAACGTCTCAAAACCAGTTTGATAGCACAAAGCCATAATTTTTCCTGATCACAATTTTTCAGATCGGGTGTTTTTTTGCCTTTACATAATCGGTTCTCACGAGAGTGCCAGACACATCTAGCAATTGCTGTGACTTATGAGCCAGAGAGTGAGGAAACCCCACTTAGACAGGACTCTCAACTTTGATGAGCTGAACTCATCAAGTTGATTTTTCTAGTGATCTATTTAGCCACAAAGCTAGCTAGAGCAGATTTAGCCAGGTGGCTACTGCTCCTAACTCTACCTTTTGTGTCAGAAAATGTTATATGCTCGTATTCGTAAGTGAGGCAGCTACAAAGGGTCGTCTTTCATGAAATACTCATGAATTTTTGACTTTGAGTTACCCAGGTATGGGCTTTTCACAATTTTGGGGTTTCTGCCGGACCATCGATGATAGTTTTGATAACATCCTTCCCATTTTTAACAAAATTGTCATAGGCATCTTTGGCATCATCAAACTTGAATCTGTGGGTGATTAGTTTACTAACTTGCACTTTACCGAGTGCTATTAAGTCCAACGCATCTTGATAATCACCGTAGACATATCTGAAGTTACCCTTGAACGTAGCTTCTTTGATGGTTAGTTCTGAAATTGGGAAATTAACATTATCTTTACCCATTCCCACTTGAACATAGGTACCACCACTTCTTATTATGTCAATACCGTTTCTGATAGCAATCTCAGCGCCTGAAGCTTCAATAACAATATCAGGTGCAACACCACCAAGTTTTGCAAGAACATCATTTTTAAAATTTTTAGTCTTCAAAGAGTTCAAGACATGTGTGGCACCAAGTGTTTTGGAAAGTTCTAACTTTGAATCGAAGATATCAACAACCAAGACTTTGGTAGCGCCATAAGCTTTAGCAGTAGCAGCCACTAACAAACCGACAGGACCAGCACCAAAAACGACAACAGTAGAGTTGAATCTGACACCAGCAGATTTGGTGGCATGAACAGCAACTGCCAAAGGTTCGACTAATGCTCCTTCCTCCAAGGAAACATGTTCTGGTAATTTGACCAAAAAGTCTTCTGGAGCCAAGTAATATCTTGCAAGTGTTCCATCATATGGTGGGGTAGCAGCAAATGCCATATGTGGACATAGGTTATAGTGGCCGCTTTTGTATTCATCACTATATCTGCTTGGAACGCCTGGTTCGATTGCAACTTTATCTCCTACCTTGACTTTTGTAACAGCTTTACCGACTTCGACAACAACACCAGATGATTCATGACCCAATACCATTGGAGCTTTAACGATGAAAGAACCAATGCTTCCGTGTAGGTAATAGTGGACATCGGACCCACAGATTCCTGTCTTCTTGATGGCTATCTTGACATAACGATCATCTGTTATTTCTGGAACTGGTCTGTTCTCTAGAACAATCTCTCCTTTCTTTTTCAAAACTATGGATGGGTTTGATAATGATGCTGACATTTCGATTAGCTTTCCCATTGATGACTAGTTGTCGAACGTTACCTCCACGGGTGAAGAGACATTTTTATATTTTGGGACCTGGGGTTTAATGCTCGGGAAAAGAGAAATAAATGATCACGATTCAACACCTACACAGGGAAAAATCATCGGGTTTTTTTTCTAACGAAAGCTAGTCTACACTCTACAGACGGATCACTCTAGCTCCTAGAGTCAGCTAAGCATCTAGTCCGGTTGACGGGTCTTGAAGTTATTCATTGCTTTCGGTATCACAACTTTCTGGGGATGGTAGTCTGGTTCTCATGAAAGAGGTCATACCTCTATAGTATTCCGTAAGCAAATCTTTAGACACACCGATTTTCAATAGTATCAAATATATCTCGCTTATTTCAGCTCTAGTCTTCTGATATGAATCAGTGGATAGTGATGCTATTGTGCACATGAGTTTTTGTACTATATCATTAATCTGATGGCATGTTATTTTTCTCCAGTTGTTCAAGATATAGAACTTAATCATGAACAAACAGGTGTATTTCTCACCTTTAAGTTTCTTATTTGTTAAAATATGTAGAAAGATTGGATCAAAATTAGATATGAAACTATCAATATTAATTGATTGAATCATTAGGCAGAGTGCTTTCAAAGCCATGTTATATATGTACTTCACTGTTTGAGAAGCTCTGGTCAATGGTATCAACAAATGAAGAAGTGTAACGAAATCCTCGTTATTCATGTAGTTTCCGAAATAAACAAAATCTCTAACGAATAGTATGACCTTTGGCAGAAGCTTGGATCTCTTTGTGTTTACCATTTCTAGGATATCGTGCATCCTCTCATAAATAATGACCTGGAAGGTATCATACAGGTCCTCTGGTAAGTGTGTTCTCAAGTGACATATCACAATATCAAGGTTATCGAAGCGAGGCCTCCAATTCTCTGACGTTTCCTTACCTTCGAACGTCTGCATCACTTTTTTGAATTCTCCCGGACTCAATGTATCAAGTAAGTCTTCACTAAATGTAATTTCGGGATCTTCACATAATTTATCAGAAAGATATTGTTCACAGTCTGGTAGGTCAACAGACTCAAAAAAAAATTCAGAAACCTTGACATCAATCTCAAGCATGCTTTGTTCAGATGTTTTTGGAAGTGGTGTTCGTCTCAGGGGTGATACCAGCATATTTTCTTTTTCTGGTGATAACAAGGGAATCCTACTTGCTGATGGTCTGAGTTTCAATTCGTCTTTCTTCTCGTTATAAACCACCGTCGTTATAGATTCCTTTCGAGGTAAAGAGTTTGGTGATGAGCCTATGCGACCGGCTGATTCATCAGCTGATATCGGTGATGATATGTCTGATTGTGAAAGGAGTCTATATGGCTCATCGGGATGGTCATCTTTGTCAGCTCTAGAAGACCCATCAGAGGAGCTGTCAGAAGTTAAGTAAGGTATATCAATTGTACCGTCTGCCTCAATCTTATTTGTAGGTCTGGTAACAACATCACGATTATATCCGTTCTTATCTAGCGACAAAGAAGAACTATATGTTACAGCCAGAAGTTCTTTGAATGCACCATCAAACAGGTCTGGTACGTCTGTCTCTTCAACACGATGTGATAGAGATTCCGCTTTGGGATCATCATAGATATGTATAGGAGGACCACTCTTATTCATTTGTGCTTGTCCATCAAGGCCATTCTCCACTTCTTTTAGTAAGTCACTTGACATGCCATTCTGTGAATCTGCAACCGACTCCATCCCATGATTAGCGGTTAAGGTGAGGTCTTCCTCATCACTGGATGAATCTTTTCCCAGTTGCAATTCTTCGGCTTGTGATTTCGGATCATCGCCAATAAATGAGTCAGTCAGAAACCTCTCAACATCAATAGGTCTTTTTTGCACCTTAACATCGATGGGATGATTGGGATGAAATTCTTCGTTTGAGGTTAAGACTGATTTCTTGGTAATCGTGAGTGAAACCACGTGAGTTGCTGTTTGTGCAATAACATCAATCTGGTTACCAGAGTCCAATAAAAATTCACTGGCCTTCTCAATTCCAGTACTATTTCTCAGCTCATCTGATAGGGTGTGGAGAAGCTGTGGTGATGCATCTAAACTTTGGGTCTCAGGTCGTTTAGGAGAAGACAAATCAATCTCTGAATGAGTCTCAGTTTCCATTCTGATGGTTTCCAGAAAAGTAGTATCGTCTCCATAGTGAAGTCCTGAGGATGGGCTGTCTATGATCGTTTCATCCAGATTGTCATCTTCGAAAAACGAAGTTGATTTGTCGTTCAAATCTTTAAATAGTTCTAGATCCAAGATCACTTGCTTCACTTTGTATTCCCTGTATGAGTTTGTAGCAGCAATTGTAATCACAAATAATATAGATAGGGTAGCAAGAAGTTCAATGAAGTGAGTTACTGCAAACCGTGAGGGGCTTGGGACAGAAGTCGACTCATTCAGTAGCGATGAGATGCTCCTAGTTCGTGGATGATCGTGTCCTTTTACCAGTATATCCAAAGCATTGGTAAACTGATCAAATTGAAGAAACTCCATTTCCAATCCCCAGTATGATATTTCACCATCTCCATCATCATGATCATCTTCCATGTCCATTTTATAGTCTTGAAATGACTCAAAAGAAGGAATATCAGCAGCTAGCCCAGCGTCTGGATCAGTATCATCTAAAAAACTTGGTTGGATTGACAACGGGAGTTTCAATTGATCACCCGTCAATAGGTCTTTGATAGCCGCCGTCCAGAACTCATTGATATTTGCCAACTTGTGGGAGAGGAAAGAGCACACAGAATAAATGAAACTTGACATCGGACTCCCAATGCAACCATAAAATCGCAATGGCCCTGAATCAAGGTGTGAAATCCTGGGGAAACGATCTAATCAGGTCGTAATCTTGTTCATTCGAACAATTCTTTGTCTCAAAAAAAAAGTATAAGGAAAAGGGCGGTGTTTGGACACAAAAACCCCGCGAAGTAGATTCCAAACAAACATGAAACAATAGCAGATCCGGCGCCATTTAACCATTTAACGAGCATTTAATTAGTGATCAAACGGTCCTTTCTCTTGATCAACCCACTCAAACCCATCATGAGCAGGTTCCCAGCATTCTTGAAACAGCTCTTTTTCAAGTGGTCTTTTCAAAGTCATGCCATGATCTCACAGTTCCGTCAACATTGTCTCTTCAACACTTCTGGAATCTAAAGATTTGAGAATTATCACCAAGTTTATTTCTTTGAAAATGTATTTCAGCAAAACAAGCGTTGAAAGTGAGAGTGATGAGACAATTATTTAAGATGTAGTAACGAGGCCTTTCACCTGATGAAATTTGACTGTCTATTTTTGACAAGCATATTGCTAAGCTCTTTCGCCAGTAGAGGCCTCAAATACCATATATCAGACAAAAACTCACTCGTGGTTCCTGAGACCTCAATGCTCAGATTCTCAGATATATCACACCCGTAACGAGCACGCCAATTGCCATCTTATCTCTGATCTAACCCTAGCAATTTCACTGTGATGATTTGGATTTCAGATCAATCCAAGCATGAGTGAACATCACCGTGTTTATAGAGGAGTAAGTTCAACACAATATTGTGTAGATCGAGGTCTTCATTGTGTTGGAGCACTCAAAATCCGTGACGATGGTGAAATTGGCATCATGACTAAGAATGGTAGGATGACTTCCTTTGGTCGCCCCAGACTTTGAGACGAACCGAAATGTACGAGTCACTGGCTGCATGTTACTGAGTCAGTTTGTTGATAGAACGTTTGGAGCTTGGAGTATTCCTCTGGGATTGGTATTATCAGCGTTCCTTGATACCCTTTGCTTGGGCTGACGGCTGACGTATTAATTCAATTTGGGAGTCAACATGAATCTGAAGAAGGTCTCAGAGACAGTTCAATCTTAAGGTGAGCCTTCCCTAAAGGCTGGACTTGTCTAGACATTGTGATTGATTAATACCATTCTTGTTTTGAGGTTGTGAGTACGAGTAGTACGTACATATAGGAGAAAACAATATCTAACAATCTATTTTTCTTTCTGCTCTGGGCTCCCGGAGCCTCAATGCCGACTTTCAACTCGCTTCTCAGTTTTTCCTAATCCTACACCTGTGATAACATTTATTGTTGTTATTACTCATTATTTGTGTTGGTGCTCAGGACTACGTTTGCTGATGAGCCTCATTTCGGGCTCCTCATCAGCTTCCTCAAGACAACTTCGATCTAGGAAAATTGGCAAAAAGGTTAATATCTATGACTCCACAGTAAAACGTAGAGGTTTAAAATCTTTGTAATCACCCTCCAGTATATCATTCACCCATGCATTAGAGCAAACTTTCGCAGTTGTGTATCTTTTCTCTCTCTTGACTAAGAGATTTTCAACTATTAGCTTGGCTTCTTTCCAGTCCTCTTCTGTCCAGTTAACGTTCAACATCTCCTCGCTGAAATCAACCCAGCACCATTCGATACGTGCTATTCTATGAGCAACTCTTGAATTTCGACCCCTTATTGTTCTGTTCGGAGGTGGGTCAAATGGTAATCTTCCCTCCATGACTGAGTATAACAAAACACCTAATGCCCAACTGTCAGACTGTCTTCCGTCATATGGTAAACCAATCAACAATTCTGGTGGAACATAATCTTCTGATCCACATCTCGTGGTCAAAAGTGGATCTGCTGGGTCAATTCTCCTGGATAAACCAAAGTCCGTTATAGTTATGAGTCTTTCACCCTTAAAATTATCTAGTGATAAAAGTGATTCTGTGTTATGGTTAAGAAGCACGTTTTCCAGCTTTATGTCTCTATGGACTATATTGTTGTGATGTAGGTATGAAATACCAATTGCTATTTCTGCAAATATCCTCCGTATGAGTAATGGGGACATTTGTGCACGATGCTTCGACACACATTCAAAAAGATCACCACCTTCAAAATATGGAAGAATCATGAGATACCTCTCCTTTGTAACATTCAATGCTAGAAGATTGATAATCGATGGGTGTTGAATGATTTTCAATAATTCCAATTCTCTTCTCAGTGAGCTCTCAATTTTGTTTTTGGTCTCCTTGTTTGTAGGTAACAGCACAATTTTGATTGCAACTTTTTGTAAATGAAATGGTGCATCTGCATGAACCGCCTCAGCCAGCACAACTGTGCTGAAGTTTCCTTTTCCTAATTGTCTCACTTCCTTCCATTTATGTGTGATGTTTTCAGTATCTCTACCTTCATGGAACACAGTTCTGATATAGGGAGATATTGGAGCTTCTTCGTGCTGTATCTCTCTTTCTAATGGATTGGATTCCGTGTTTTCTGATGGAGTGGAGAAATTCCTTCTTGGATATGATGAATGTGTTTGATTGTTGATTTGTAGTCCAGACATCATAGGTTGGAACTCAGAGATAATACGACTATTCATATTCTGATAGTCATTCTTCGCCATTGATGAAGGTCTAGAAGTAAGTGCACCATATTTCTTCTTCGGAGACAATGGAGTCCTAGATGAGACAGGTTTTGAAGAAGAATCCATCAATGAAGGACTCGAGGTGTCTGTTATTACTGGAGAAGGTAATGATGTTATTGAATCAAACTCCGGGGAAATGGGCGAAGCCAAAGAGGACGAGGCATCTGTGCGGGCTGAATTGATGATATGTAGCTTTTGTAACTGATGATGATCATCTCCCGAGTTGCCAAAGGTTTGTTGATTCAAAATGTTGGATTGATGGCTTTTTCTATCATCGCCGATCATGGTATGCTGATAAGTTCACAGTATCGGGGGATTTAGATCAGAAGCCAACCAAGTGGTACCTTTAGGTCCAGTGATAAAAAAAGGTTGAATAGCTAAGTGTTTTATCTCTGGTAAGTGACAAGCAGGAATTGATCTCAAATTACCCTCCAAGCTGCATATGTGCTTGAAATATATCTGTGTTTGTCCTCTTTTGTTCTGAAGAATTGATGTGAACGTCCAACGGGAGAAATCTCAGAGCCTATCACTGATGGCTTTTATCCTGTTTGATCAACTTTGTTTTGGAACCCTTCAATGTTGGCCAACTCTTGCTAAACTTTCCGTTCTGAGACCTCACAATTCAATTTGCTAAAAGCTTCTTTCTAATTGTTTATCAGTTTTTCTGAGTTTGAGAAAACCACAACAAAAGGTGTGGAAAGGGTAATTTTCGTGGTATCTAACTGCTGGCGGAGGCTGCGTAGTTTTAGAGACCGACAGACGGGAACTCGAGAAAAGTGCCGGGGACGCAGACTTTCTGCAATTGGTGAGGTCCTATTTCCTAATGTAGAAGTTGTGAATAATCCTGTCGCTTTTCCCTTTTAAGGCAGATGATCGTTCGCGAAATTTCGCCATTCATGATCAACTGAACACTGAAAAAAATGAATAACAATAAACACAAAATTATGGCAGTAAAACAATCATCAATTACGGTGTCCCTCTTCTCTTTGAATAGTTGAAGTTGATCATCAATTAGGAGGTTCAGCTTTTTTGGATATTCTTGACATCTTCCCATTCCTTTTCCTGCCACTACCTTTAATTTCGTTGATCATCTGTACGTTGGTATACTTTGAGTCAATTTCTCTCAACCAACTAGCCATCATGGATCCTCAGACCTACGCAACTACCACCCAGGAATTACCAACTCCTCCTACCATTCCTCACATAACGGCCAACATTCTCCCGCTATCCACAATCCTCCGAAAGTTTAGTGAATTCGCATATGCTGAGCTATCACATGTTGTCCAACTACAGCCCAATGACGAGGCTAAAAAGCGTAAGCTACTGGAGGTTATAGTGTATTTGAGACAAGAGTTCATACGGCTCTTTGTGCTTGCTAAGTGGTCAAAGATATCCGCTTATGATTTCACCAAATTGATTGATTTATTGGCTTGGTTACGTGAACAGACAAATCACTTCACAAATCTAATATGGTCAATCAAAGCTTTAAACCAAAGTCTTCTTAGTGCTAAGCTACCAAACCCAGATTTGATCACAGCCTTAGAAGTCCTTAATAATGGGAGACCTACTCTTCCCTCTCATAACCTAATTGAACAGTACTTATCAAATGAAAAGATTTTGGAGGTATTGGAGAATTTGAATGTGATACTGTCGATGAAATTCGCCCTAGTTGAGGATCTCCCATTGGCTTTCTTGAACTATACAATCAAAGATGGTAGACTGACAGTGACAACTGATGACTATGAATTTCAACTGAGTACATTAGATGAGGATTCTCCGTTTACCATGATTGATTTCAAGTTTCTTCAAGGTGAAAATGATGCCCAAACAGCTTCTCCTTCAAAGCTCAAACATATTGCAAATGAGAAACTAAAGCATAACAACTTTAGAGAGCTTGAGAAAATATTCGTGAATTACACAAATACAATGAAGTTCTATGTTCTGCATCACAGACTAAATACTATCAAAAATATCAAGCATCATTATTATCCTGATAAGTTTATGATAGTGTTACATTACTGGATCAACTCGCATACTTTCAAGAAGTCCTATATTGAAATTGGCTTGAACAGATCAAACAAGATTGTTTACAGGTGGTTCAAGTCTGGTCTGTTTGTTGAGTCCTACCAAAACATCGAGGATGTTGAGATTTTCCTAAAAGACATCACACATAAACATGCTGACTCGATTCTAAAAGGGATTGAAAATTTGACTGTCAGTAAGTCCATACTGCAAATCAACGAACTGACGGGTCTATTCTACTTCAAAAACCCCACCCCATTCTTGAATGGCTGCTTGAAAAGACTGAATTCGGATGATTTCATACACATAAATGAAACATTGAATGCAATCAGATCAGATTTGAGACTGAAGGAGATAGCCTATATTCTTTCTGTCACCAAGTGGTTCCAAAACGATCTCATAAAGCTGAATGACCAGGAAATGAAAAAGTTCTCAACCTGCTATACACCTCCAACCTCTCAATCTTCCAATAATGCACCAGCTTCAATCCCATCACATTATAGCAATCCATTCATCCCACAAAAGAATATCAAATTTTACTCTAGAAGAGAATGGCCCCCAAGTTGGGCTTTTATTTTAGTCATTGACTCAAAGATCAGAACGTTTATCGGTACTGTCAAGTCTGTGGCTGGTACATGGAGTTTGAATAACGTTGTGGAGCTCAATGTTGATACCATCGATTACAGAAACTCAACAAAGTTGATCAGTTTTGTCACGAAAAGAATTGTCACCGATTTGATCACATCCGAGTTGGCTAACAGTATCTATAAAATCATTGATAGTGGGTTGATTCTAATCAAGACTGATTCATTTGTATCAATCCCAAATGCTTCAAGTGTATTATATCTGGAATATGAAATCAGAGAGGATTTGAAGATACTTATCAAACTGAAAGGAAGACTGAACGAATCGGTGAAGCTTAATGATTTTAAGATTGGGGATGACGGTGTTTTTCAGATTTATGAGGTTGTTGAGTTTAGAAGAGGTATATTACTTAACAACATAATTGCACAAATAACAAAGTTATCCAAGATCATAGAACTAATTGATTATCTGAAACATGAAAATTTAAACCTTATCAGTGTCAAGTTGGATGAAATTGTTTTCAAGTATGACAACGACCAGATATGTACTTTGAAGGAGAATCTACAGATCGAATTACCTCAGAATAATCCACATAAAGTTTGTTTGTTCTCAATTCAAAGATACTTGAACTCTCAAGGTATCGGGAAGTTGTTCAGATACTTGCAGAATTCCAACAAACTGGTTGTTAAGTTGAGTGAGATCTCCAAAGCAAACACTATCACAGAGAGAACACTTGATGAGAAGTACAAGATTGAAGTGATTCCAAAAAACTTGAACAAGTTTGATATTGTTTATTATAGTACTTTCAGAAAAACTTATCAATATGTTGATCTCTCGATCGAAGTGAAGATTTTCAAAGGAGAATACAAGTACTTCATCACCATCGATGGGCCAAGTGGGAAGAATTTCAAGAGTGAATTCTTATTCAATTCTGAACTACTCAAACTACATGACTCCAAAGGCAAAATACAGCCATTGGTCACCGGTGTTTTGTGTGATGCAGACTCCTTGGACTTTACACTGGATTATTTCCATAAAAAGATTGTGTACCAATTTCAAACCTGACTCACAAAATAAAAGTTTCACAAAGAGTACCTTGAAACGTAGGGAAGGAATTTCTCCAAAATTATCTACTGAACGTTTTCCCCTGATGTAGCACATAAATAAGTGTATTAAATAAATAAAATAAATAGGTTCAAATAAATATCGAATAGATAAGACCTTCTAGGGGTCTTTAATGACGTGGAGCAGTAGGCATTGGGTCGTCCATTAGAGGGGCAACGTATCTTTCAAATTTGGTACCACCTGGTCTGGTTGGGGGAATATAAGGATCTGGATGTCTATATTTCAACAATAATGCCTCGGTATGTTGAATCAACTGTCTCAGTTCTTTTGGATTGGAGACATCCTTGTGTAAGTCAAATTGAGCTCTAATTTCCAGTGCTTTTGTTCTGAAGTGGTCTCTCTTACAAATCCAATTACGTGCCAGTTTGATCGAGTTTCTGTAAAGTCTGGTGACAATCACTTTGTTCTCCGGGGTGAATGGTAAAGGAGAGGACATATTTCGAGGCACAACAGCAGCTTCAAGGCTTCTTTCACTTTTTGTTTGATGTTTTGATAAGTTCAAGGAGGTTTTTCGTCAGGTCCAATATGAATGGGGTACCTCGCTTATTTCCATTAATAGATATTTCCCAATTTGGGTATTAACTCTCATAGATTACATGAAGATCCCGAAATTCCAGAAACGTTTGCTTCAGTGTGGACCTCTTCTTAGTTGGTTATTCAAGTCAATAAAGTGTCGATAATGGCCTCAATTGAAGAATATGATGACAAGGTCGTCATCAAACATCCAAAAAGTGAATCAACAACTGTAACAATCTTGAAATTTGGGGCCACTGTTATCTCTTGGAAGTTGAAAGGAGAAGAACAACTATGGTTGAGTGAAGGTGCCAAATTGGATGGTACTAAAGCTGTTAGAGGTGGAGTTCCTTTAGTATTTCCTGTCTTTGGAAAGAAAACGGAAGGACCAACCAAAAATTTACCTCAACATGGGTTCGCTCGTAACTCTACTTGGGAATTCTTGGGTCAAACAAAATCCGACCCACCAACTGTTCAATTCGGTTTAGGCCCTGAGCAGATTGATCCAGAGTTATTAGCATTATGGCCTGGTAATGATTTCACTTTGCTCTTGAGTATTGAATTGGCGGAAGAATCATTGACTACTAAAATCGAAATTGAAAACACTGACAACCATCCTTGGGAGTTCAACTGGTTGTTCCATACCTATTTGAGAGTTGATGATATCGAAGATGTCTTAGTCTCGAACTTACCAGGTCAGCTATGCTATGATCAACTATTGCAACAAACCTATGAAGAGAAATTACCAGTTGTTACCTTCATAGAAGAAGTCGATCGTATATACCAGAAAGTTGATGATTCATTAGTACTACAAGTCGTTGCTTTAGGTCATCCAGTTCACTCAGTCAAGAGAGTTGGTTTACCAGATGTTGTTGTTTGGAATCCATGGATCAAGAAATCAGAAGGTATGGGTGATTTTCATCCAAAATCTGGATACAAGAACATGGTTTGTATTGAGCCTGGTTACGTTCATGATTTCAAAACTTTACAACCAGGTGAAACATGGACAGCATCCCAAACTTTGTCTAAAGAGGTATTAAATTACCAGGCAGTTTGAGCAGCAAACCGATAAATACAGCATGTTTCGTGGTAAATTTAATAAAAATTCAATTCAATCATTCGTATATTCGTCTCATGAATTTCTCTTTATTTTTCATTGCATAATTTCAACATCTACAGGCACAATTTCGTCAATTACATTGCCTTAATTAACAGAGTCTAGATCAGCATCAACCTCTTCAGGCTTGCGTTCTTCCTCATCTTCGCTTGAGCTAAAATCCTCCTCATTGGCTTGACCACCAATATCATCCAATCCATCAAATTGAGATGGGTCAAAGCCACCTGCACCACCAAACTGAGATGGGTCAAACTGAGAAGGATCAAAGCCGCCAGCACCGCCTTGTTGAGCCATCATGGAAGCTAAATCGAATCCTTCTGGGTCGGCACCTCCCTCTAATGCTTCTTCTTGTTCATCTTCATCAACCCACTTGTCGAAATCTGTCTTGATGTAGTGAACTTTCAACTTTTCTTTGATTAGCCTTGGCCAAAATTCTTCTTGAGCTTTGGCTTTTCTGATGTTGAAGTAGATTTGGTTACCATGAATCTTGTACCCTGAATGTTCTGTATCAATTGAGTCGAAGAATTCTAGGTCCAATTTGTAGTGGTCATTTGAGTCATCACTGTCACTGACAATATTAAGTTTGGTGCTGGTTAGGTCAATCTTATAATTCTTAGCATCTGGGATTTTAACGGTTATAAATAGAACGTTTTTAGCAGCATCTTTGGCGTTTGATCTTTGAGCCCACAGGACTAAGTTGAGTGGGTTAGTATTAGGCCTTTGAAGGGATGGCCAAAGCCTTTTATAGGACAGAAGCAACATCAATTGTGACAAACATACCTTCTGGGTGAGTAGACATTATAAAATATTGATTGATGTCGAGTTTATTGTTATCAAAATTGAGAATTATATTGAGGATCAAGAAGATGTGGAAGTTTATATTTCTTTTGTGTTGTACAGCTACAAGCTTCCAGAACATTCGGACTTCCGCACGTGATTTATCATTCGATATGAGTTCCAGTTCACGTGACTAGCACGTGCTATGACCGGAAGTCGGCCATGAGATACCGGGAACTCCAGTTGCATTTTTGGAGGTTTGGAAAGGAGGATCTTGCAATAACTGCGTTGTTATCCAATTGAGTCACCTTCAAATATTGCTGGAAGTAGAAGTCATTAACTGCTTCATGGTCAATAATGTCGTCCACAATTGCTTATGATCCCGATGAGTTTGACAACAATCCCTTTGCTGAGCCAGTGACTCAACCCCAACATGAGGTGTCAGCTACTAGTAATAACAACAATTTTCAAGAGGAAACAGACCCAGTACAAGCTAGCAATAATGATCAATCTCAACAGAACTCCCCCACTAATCCAAATCCTGAAGCTCCAGCTGATGAGCATTTAATTCCTGAACGTCATGACACTACAAGTAACTATAAAATAACTATTAAAGTTCATGCCTTGGAGAGATCAGGATCATTGACAAACAAAAAGGATAATCCTGGTGTTATATTTGATCTATCTTCCAATCTACCAAGATTTAGGAAGAAGATGTACAAAAATCTGAAGAAATCATACAATGAGTTCGAGATCTTTTTCAAGTTTTTGAACGGTGCCAACCCTGAATGTTTCATACCATCATTACCTGCACCTTCAACCAGCTATGGGATTCAAAATGAGGAAGATTATAAGAAAACAATATCGAACTTTCAAAGGTGGTTCAACAGAGTGACATCCAATCCTATCTTGATACGTAATGAAGAGTTTGCTTATTTTGTTGACAGTGACTTCAATACTTACTCTCCTGTTAATAAATCAAAACTACCAGCATCAGGTTTGAAAAGAAAAACCTTAAAACAATTACAACCACCATATGATGAAGCATTGGAATTGGCAGAATTTAGACCATTGATTAAATCGATATATAAAAATTCAAAGTCTATTGAAGAAAGATTGGACAAGTTAACAAAACTGAGAAAGACGCTTGGTACAGCTGAGTCTGAAATGGGGGCAAAAGTTGTTGAGTTGAGCGAACTTGAGACCCACCACCCAGGTATGGCAAATATGTGGAGAAGGTTTGGTAAAACAATATCAAGCATTGGTGATTTGGACTCAATAATGGGGACTCTTGATTTAGCTACTCTTGGTGATGGGTTAGCAGGTATAGTTAATGATGGATATGTGATCAAGGAAGCATTAACCAATAGACACCTTTTGATGAGAGAGTTGATCAATGCCCAATCCAACACCAAAAGTAAGCGCGAACATACAAGGAAACTAAGAAATAAAAGAGATTTAAATCCAGTGAAGGTTGATATGGCCATCAAAGAATTAGAAGAAGCACTTGAAGAAGAGGATGCATTGAGTAAAAAGATCAAGAGAATAACTGAAGAAATGTTAATTGAGAAAATTCAGTATCTGGAATATTTGGATTTGGTCATCAAACAAATTTTCAAAGAGTTTACTGTTCGTAAAATAGAATATGAAAGAAGAAAACTGCTCACGTTGGAGAGAATAAGACTTGATGTTAGATCTGTGGATTCAAATGGGGGTTTGGCAAGACTTGGAAGGGAAAACTATCCCGTCAAGGCATCTCAAATTTCCAGCAGTCAAACATTGAATGGCGATGAATGGAGTGGTGATCGTAAAACATCACATTTAACAGATAAATTACTGGATCCGGTATCTCTTGGGACTGATGAGAACCCACAGACAAATGAGAACCTTCTCCAAGCTAAAAATGTGGACATCCAGCAATCAGAGGAAGAGACTCCACTGAATCCAAGAGAGGCTGCAAGTTTGTTGGGAGTCTCTTCGTTTAACTAGGTAGAGTTCATTAATTCTGTTACTAAGGGATCGTATAGTAAAGTGAAGTCAAGACTGTTAGAACAGAACGCTCTCCTGTAATCATAATGGATTATTACTGGCCCAGGCCCCATAGTAGTGAGCAGCACCGCACACTTGGCGTAATTCTGAGCATGCTCCATCGCCGGTGCTAGGGTACATATCAAACCATTCACGTGACATTACCCTACCCTATTTATCGCTGACGTAATCAGAATTCACTGCAAAAAAAAAATTTTTTGAGTTTTTTTCAGTAAAATTTTTTTATGATGGGATTTTTTTCCCTTTAACCTTTCAATCTCAGAAGGAAAAGATTCCATCTTAATCTAATCAACAGATAACTTATTCAAGATGGGTATGTTTAATGCGACAATACAGCTTTATGAATGACAGACGTGCAGTCAACTTGTTTTTTTCTCCTTTAATTGAGTGTTTTTGAGTGAGATCCTAGTGATGTGTTGTTCTTATCATCCTCAAATCTAAGATATTCTTAAAATCGAATTGAAGAAAAAGAGCTCATCTAAATCAATTATCTGCATCCATAGCATTGAAGCGGTTACCTTTTTTCCAAATGAATTCCGTACTAACTAATTGTATTAGTGAATTTCACAGTTGATGTACGTTCTTCAATCCCTTTTTTTCTTGCTTCGGTGATTTGATTACATATCCTCACTTCTTTGCTGGTTTTTGCCCTCAGCACTCTTCAAACTAAAGAATGTTGGAGTCCTGAAGAAAGAATATGATTCTCGTGAAATCAATCAATGAGAACACCAGAAGTCTTCTCTCCCAATCTGTTTCAGTTACTAACATCATTCTCTAGCAAATGCGTGGTCTTATGGACAAAGTTACCAATGTCCGTAACATGTCTGTTATTGCACATGTCGATCATGGTAAATCTACCTTAACCGATTCTTTGGTTCAAAGAGCTGGTATTATCTCTGCTGCTAAAGCCGGTGAAGCTCGTTTCACTGATACCAGAAAAGATGAACAAGAACGTGGTATTACCATCAAATCTACTGCCATCTCTTTATACTCTGAAGTTGAAGATGAAGATGTCAAAGATATCAAACAAAAAACTGAAGGTAACCAATTTTTAATCAACTTGATTGATTCCCCAGGTCACGTCGATTTCTCTTCAGAAGTCACTGCCGCTTTACGTGTTACTGATGGTGCTTTAGTTGTTGTTGATTGTGTTGAAGGTGTCTGTGTCCAAACTGAAACCGTTTTGCGTCAAGCTTTAGGTGAACGTATTAAACCAGTTGTTATCATCAACAAAGTTGATCGTGCTTTATTAGAATTGCAAGTTACTAAAGAAGATTTGTACCAATCTTTCTCCAGAACTGTTGAATCTGTTAATGTTATCATTGCTACCTACGTCGATGCCGTCTTAGGTGATGTTCAAGTTTACCCAGAACGTGGTACCGTTGCTTTCGGTTCCGGTTTACATGGTTGGGCTTTCACCGTCCGTCAATTTGCTACCAGATACTCCAAGAAATTCGGTGTTGATAGAACAAAAATGATGGAACGTTTATGGGGTGACTCTTACTTTAACCCAAAAACCAAAAAATGGACTTCTAAAGACAAAGACGCTGATGGAAAACCATTAGAACGTGCTTTCAACATGTTCATCTTGGACCCAATTTTCAGATTATTTGCTGCTATCATGAACTTCAAAAAAGATGAAATTCCAACCTTATTAGAAAAATTAGAAATTGTTCTAAAAGGTGATGAAAAAGAATTAGAAGGTAAAGCTTTATTGAAAGTTGTTATGAGAAAATTCTTGCCAGCTGCTGATGCTTTATTAGAAATGATTGTCATTCATTTACCATCTCCAGTCACTGCTCAACAATACAGAGCTGATACTTTATATGAAGGTCCATCTGATGATGCTGCTGCCATTGCCATCAAAAACTGTGATCCAAAAGCTGATCTTATGTTATATGTGTCTAAAATGGTTCCAACCTCTGATAAAGGTCGTTTCTACGCTTTTGGTCGTGTCTTTGCTGGTACTGTTAAATCTGGTCAAAAAGTCAGAATCCAAGGTCCAAACTATGTTCCAGGTTCCAAAAACGATTTGTTCGTTAAAGCTATTCAAAGAGTTGTTTTAATGATGGGTAGAACCGTTGAACCAATTGATGACTGTCCAGCCGGTAACATTATTGGTTTAGTCGGTATTGATCAATTCTTATTGAAATCTGGTACTTTAACCACTAACGAAGCTGCTCACAACTTGAAAGTTATGAAATTCTCTGTTTCTCCAGTTGTCCAAGTCGCTGTCGAAGTTAAAAACGCTTCTGATTTACCAAAATTGGTTGAAGGTTTGAAACGTTTATCCAAATCTGATCCATGTGTTGTCACCTCAATGTCCGAATCAGGTGAACATATCGTTGCTTGTACTGGTGAATTACATTTGGAAATTTGTTTGTCAGATTTAGAAAATGATCATGCCGGTGTTCCATTAAAAGTTTCTCCACCAGTTGTCTCATACAGAGAAACTGTCACTGCTGAATCCAGAATCACTGCTTTATCCAAATCTCCAAACAAACATAACAGAATTTACGTTAAAGCTGAACCATTAGATGAAGAAGTTTCTTTAGCCATTGAATCTGGTAAAGTTTCTCCAAAAGATGATTTCAAAGCTCGTGCCAGAGTCTTGGCTGATGAATTCGGTTGGGATGTCACTGATGCCAGAAAAATCTGGTGTTTCGGTCCAGAAGGTAACGGTCCAAACGTCGTTGTTGATCAAACCAAAGCTGTTCAATATTTGTCTGAAATCAAAGATTCTGTTGTTTCCGGTTTTGCTTGGGCTTCAGCTGCTGGTCCAATCTTGGAAGAAAACTTGCGTTCTTGTCGTTTCAACATTTTAGATGTTACTTTACATGCTGATTCTATCCATAGAGGTGCTGGTCAAATCTTACCAACCATGAGAAGAGTCACTTACGCTTCCATCTTATTGGCTGAACCAAGAATCCAAGAACCAGTGTTCTTAGTTGAAATCCAATGTCCAGAAAATGCTGTTGGTGGTATCTACTCTGTTTTGAACAAAAAGAGAGGTCAAGTTGTCTCTGAAGAACAAAGACCAGGTACTCCATTATTCACCGTTAAAGCTTACTTACCAGTTAACGAATCCTTCGGTTTCACTGGTGAATTACGTCAAGCTACTGGTGGTCAAGCTTTCCCTCAAATGGTTTTCGATCATTGGGCTACTATTTCCACTGATCCATTAGATCCAACTTCAAAAGCTGGTGAAATCGTTACTGCTTCTAGAAAACGTCATGGTTTGAAAGAAGTTGTTCCAGGTTACGAAGAATACTATGATAAATTATAAGAAGTTTATAAAGTATGCTTTTTATTCTTCCATAATTTTGAAATAATGTTTCAAGTGTTTTTGTCAAATTCAGTATAATCTTTTGAAATATATTTTGTGATAACGTTATTTGAGTTCGTAGTTTGTTGTTCTCATCAATAAGTTATGCTGGTTTGCATGAATGTGGTAGATGTTACAGTAAGAGATAATCACAGGATCTTCGAAACCTTATCAATGAAGAGAGAGTAAATAAGAGATTCATTAAAATTAAAAACATTAAGCAATCATGGGTGAAGATACCATCGAAATATCACATCAAAAGGAAACTAGTGCAACGCCAATTGCTGTTGCTGTTGTTGTATCTGTTTCTCCTGTAGAGCACCTAATAACAACTTCAACAGATGTAAATTATGTTTACAATTGACCTTCACTGACATCAAATAAGAAATCAATTGTAATCCATCATCACCCGCCAAAACTCTTAGTATCTTTAACGTTATAAAGTTTGTCACGAATAAAGAAGTAGTGGCAGTGACAACAAAGCTTTCATCAATAGTATAATTTATCATGTTCATAATTGAACCACGCTCCAACACCGATGAGTTGATATGAGACCCTAATAGATCCTGTTGATACCTCAAAAAAATCTCATTCTGTACTTTCTTGATGATCAATTCATTGAATACCTGAGTCTTGTACCATTCCTCTTTTGGATCAATCCAAGTATAGTTATGATTATAACTATATCTTGAATTAGTATAACATAAACTTGAATCTTCCAAAACGTTAAAAGCATGAATGACATGGGTATTCCCAACGTATTTATGTGATTGGTTTTCATGAGGTCTTTCAGGTAAACCTTCTTGAAAATAGTTAAAGATTATGATGATCTTAAAAGAATGAAGGTCAAAGTTGGGTTGTGCAACGAAATCTTGAATTCTGGTATGGATCGTGTGTGACAAGATGTCATCCTTTAAAATATGATCTTTATTAAAATCCTTCATGAATATAGTGTTGGAATATGTTGGTAATGGGATGATCAAAGTATCAGGTGTAAAAAAATTCTTTGAGATTCCATTCTCTATTGCTAAAGACAAAAAGAAATCCAATTGTGTAGGAAAAGAAGATGTACTGTTGAACAGTGAAGTCAACGTGTATGAAGTCACTTTCATATTTGTTCCTAAAGACTTGACGGGCATCATCTCATCAAAAGGTTGTAACTCTAAAGTCTCTTCAAAATCATCAAAAAATTCTTCAATAGTTGGGATTCGATGTTGTAGATGAGTTGATGTAGAACTTGTAGTTGTAGCGGTTGTTGATGAGGTAGGGATGTTGGAGCTGCTATTATTAGTGATATTTGATGAGGATGAAGTTGGACCACAAGATGTAGTAGTAGCAGTTGATCGTGAAGGATCTGAAGAACTTGTATTAGATGAAGTTGTGTTTGATGTGATGTTATGACCATTTGGAGGTACTGATGAAGGATTTTGGGTGTTCAAATTTGAAGAATGGGGAAGTGGTAGCACTAATGAAGTGGTATATCTTGTCAAGCCACTCAGATTTGAAGTTGTATTTGTATCGAATCGTTGCTTTTTTGAAAAGAGTTGATCATGATCAGAATGAAGATGATGGTCTGAAGAAAGATTGAATATTGGTGCCGAATCTTTCGAAAGTGAACCATCTCCATTAACAGTACCATTCCCACCAACCGTAATGTTATTCAGCTTGAATTCTTTCAAGGTTTGTTTTCTCTTGGAACATGGGTTTTTTGAAATGATAGAATACACCTCTTTTAAAATGTCCTCAGTTGTTGATTCCTGTATGGAGGCAATCTTCAAAACTCTACCACGATGACAAGAGGCACAAGTGATGAATGAAGTGGGTGATTTTATTAAATAATGAGAATCTCTAATGACAAGATGAGAATGATGTGTCTTAATTTTAGTGTACTGTGGTAGTTTTGAAGGCTTTAAAACTTTTTCCTTGATGAGATTCTTAAACATCAGTTTCTTTGCATTATCATCTAGGAGAGAACGAGTGGAGCCTTCGGCTGATTGATGGGTATTGCTCCCATTAGGAATGAGATTGTTTTCGTTATCGTTGTCATTGTCGTTGTTGTTGTTGTCATTGTTGTTGTTGTTGTTGTCGTTGTTGTTGTTGTCGGTGTTGCCCGTGTTGTTGATGTTATTATTAATGGCTGGCATTGAAGTCATGGGACTGTTGTCGAAGGGGTCAAGGACCAGGTAGTTGCTGTTATTGTTGTTGCTGATCATGGTTCTGTTTTGTTGGACGTCTTCCATATGAACATCGTCTGACTCAACTCTTTTGTGGCAATATTTGGTGTTTATGCCATGTTTTTATAATGTCAAGTTTTCAGATATTGATTTTATTTGGGCTTTAATTTTCGAAATGGCAGCTGATTAAAAAAAAAACAATTGAAATTTTTACAGTTTTGCGAATATGGCAATTTTTTTTTTTTTTTTTTTTTTTCGTTTACGCCTAATTTTGCTTCATTTTTCTTTGTTCTTTTTATAATTATTAGTTGTTTGTTTGAGCTATGAGACCTTCCCCTTTGACTCTCTCCCCTCTGTGTCTAGGTACTCAGTTGCTGCTGATAGTCCTGAGTCGTGATTATTGAATTGTGCGATTTTTTCGTACTGATAATTGTACTTTCTATATTAAGGAACACAACTCCCGGATATTCACAATATTATGCTGCATGTTTGCACTCTGCTCTCGTATTAAACCATGAGAGCTCTTTAGTCGATGATGCACAACGACGACGTGTATAGTACTAATTCATAATAAATCCCATATAGCTACCTCTTTCATATAATTTTCATGTATTGTATATTGGAGAACGTAATCTCCGCAGTTTGTGCGGTGTACGTCAGTGGCAATGATATCGATCATGCTGTGGATAAATTATGAGATACAGGGTATTATCAACCTGCACGTCTAGCTGAAACTACATTTATAAGCTCAATACGTAATTGTTTCACGATTATATTGGCCACTGATATCGATGCGATCAGCTAGTTGATGCCGAACGTGATAGATAACGCTAGAGACTAAATGGCTATCTGATATTCAATTATATGGCAAGCTATATAATTCTTGTATCATGAATGGTTCGTTTGATATAATTGATGACATATATATTACATGGAATATCTCGATTTATAATTATAGTTTCATTATAATTGAGGCGGCACTAGTGTTGTTTAATCATGAAAAGAATATTTATAATATCATCAATTGATTCTCAACACTAAGTCTAATATTGTAAGATATACGTAATAAAACTGATCAGCTCAATGATTATATTAAATATCGATTAATTATAATATGATACATCAGCTGAAGCTAAGCAACGTCATCCTAATCATCTGCTCAATACCTTGTTGGATGAGCGAGCTGGCTCATAAGCTCTTTTTCTTGTCTCTCAGTTACTGGTAATCAGCTAGTCTTCAGTCGTAATTTAGTTCGACGTTAAGTGGTTTGAACTACGTCTTGGAGATTACAATGAATGATCACGACCTTATAATGGGCTTTCTTCGATAAAAAAAATACCCTATGAAAGATCAATATTATTGATATATCAGTACCTGTGGTCCTGTGAACGTCATTGGCTGTGTCATTAAAATTGAGATAACCATATTGATCGCTGATAATCATCAATTATGTCACAGTTGATACTCGAATATGTATTAATTTGGTACTTCTAGTTATTTCTGTTGATCTTTGGATCTATATAACTAAGCTAGTGAGTTAACGATCAACTGCTTTGAGGCAATAAGATTAATGATATATATAGTTGAATTGAATCTAGTTTCAAATCGAGCTGACATGATCGCATCATCATGAGGGGAGTAAATGAAAACATGAAGTAGTGCGGACTTATTGTGGACTGAGACCTGAACTATTCTTAGGGGTAACTATCATGATCTTGATTAATCAAAGGCTGTTGAACTCATGTACGGCTGCTAATCGTGAGCTGGACTGGTAATATTAGTTCTCATGAACAGTGGTACTTAGAATATCATGGCCATGATTAACTTTAGTGGTCATCATAATGCTATCATGTCTTAATAATAGGCAACAAGGATCAACTAGCTGTTTATAAGTACATGAGGCCGAGTTATGTCACCTAAAGAGCCCCCCTATACGTACCACGTAAAGGTACGCTCAGATTTATGAAAGCCAGCTGAACTAGCTCCAAGATAATTCACAAGTCATAACCACAAGTGAATCAGCACGAATCACGCATGATCTTTCCAAATCATCAAGCTCAATCTATCAACCTCCTTCACATAGAACTTCCAAAAAAAGCACAAATATGCAACAGCTAATAAACTCATTTCCTAATGAGGAATCATTCTCCGAAAATCCGAACACTAGAAAATTTTTACAGTTTTAGTCATCCAAGGGAAAGTCAATCTCGTCTGCGCCGCATCTCTCGGCGGAGATAGTCGGAAAAGTGAAGATCTCACTGCCGCAGTAATGAGAGAGAGAGAGAGAGAGAGAGAGGGAATCCATTAGGTAATTAATTATGTAATCTTGGGCCAGTCGCGTCTGTTGTGATACATGCTATTTTTTAACAAAGACGTAAACAATCTAAACTATTGTGTCAAAATAAAACATCACATATCTAAAAAATCATATCAGAGTCATGAGCCATCAATCCTTGAGTAAATTTGTTGACCAGCAGGTGAAGATCATTAAAAAGCCCTTTCACATGGATGCTAAACTATCACAAATCTTAAATGATGATAATTCAAATTTAAGCAGGTCTCAGTTTACTAAAGTATTGACGAATGGTGAGTGATAGCTTTCATCGTTAGATCATGTAATAATTCCAATGGACTACTAATATTTAACAAGTAAATTTGAAGTTACAGCCCTATTATCATCAATACTATTCAAAACAAGCAGTCCAACAGATTTGTGATCAGATTTATCAACTATGGGATGATGACAATGAGGAGAAATTACAGTCTTTGGAAACAATAAAAAATCTCATAATACCTAATGATTTGAATTCAGACTATAAGATTTATGCAATAAGGGATATCATTGATCAGATAGAAACACTACCTGATTTATCAGTCGATGTTGACTCTGATAACGAAGATGTCGATGAGACGATAGTGGAGTATAATCAGAAGAAGAATGAACTACAGAAGAAAATCATAAAGTTAAATGAGTTGAATGGTCAGATTGAGAAAATGAGGACTTATAACGAATTGATTGAATCAAAGATTGGTGATAAAACAAACATACAAAAGAATATCATGTCATCTAGAGTTGATGGTAATGATGAATTACATCAAGAATTTGTTAAAATGAAGATTATCATGGAGAAATTCAATAATTTGGATCCTCAGAAGAAACAAAAGTTACAACGATTATTGAAATCTGAAATCTAACTACGAAAATAGACCTTTCCTATCTTTTGTTTTGTGATGTTTTTTTTCTCTTTTTATTTGAATAAGTCAACAAAAAATATTTAACAAATAACAACTCAAATTCCGTTCATGTTTGAATCAACAAAACTAATAACTTAATATCAATCTTCTAGAATCCGAAAAACTTTCTTTTGATGCATTTACATATTGTTCATATTCTCTGTTTAATTCCTTAATCGAATAAACCGAATCCCATATCATCATCAGATTCTTCTTTAGCTTCTTCAACTTCTTCTTCAGCAGCAGCTTCAGATGAACCGGAAGCAGCAGCACCAGATGAAGCACCAACAGCAGCAGCACCACCAGATGGGACGGAGGCTAATTTGGAAGCACCTTCAGCAATAACTTCGTTCAAAGATTTTCCTTGTAATGATTCCAATAAAGCAGAGATTCTTGAAGCATCAGCTTCAACACCAACTGAGGATAAAACTGAAGTGATATCAGCAGCGGTTGGAGCTTCAACACCACCTTGGGTTAACAATAAGTAAGCAGCTAAGTATTTCATTTTTGTATAGAGTAATCACGTTTAAGCGAATAAATTCACAGACTAATCTTTTGGGGGTGTTATTAAGCAATGCAATATGGTTTTACTTGGTGATACTTTTTCATTATTCTTTTGGGACCACTAGGTGAAAATTTTCAAATTCCGAGGCTCAGCAGAAGTCATGTGATATAAACTATGTGCTATAAAATTTTGTTTGACCTCGGAATTGTACCAAAAAACTTTTCACAGTCACTTTCAAAACCCAAACACCACGATCTTTTCGTTTCGATTATGTAATTAATTATATAATGTCTTTCACTCTTTTTTGGTTTTGAGACATCGCTCATAACAAAGTATGGAGAAACTACGTCAAAAACAATTTATATCATATCATTTATTCGTTCAAGGGCATAATCATATTCATAAACGTTGAGAACACAAATCTCTGAAAAATGTTTGCATGATTTCAAACCACACTTAAGAAAACAACCATTAAGCTGACTTGTCTTTCTTGTTCTCAATGGCAGCATCACCCTTGGCTTTGTCATTAGTTGATTGATCAGTAGACCATGAATCTGATGAACTGATTTCAATCTTGAAACTCTTAGGACCTTCTTCCTCTTCAACTTGTAACTTTGGAATATTCAAAATCAAAACACCTTTTGAGTAACTTGCCTTGATGTTAGCCTCGTCAACTTTTGGATTGTTTGGTAACTTGACAACTCTTTGGAATTTCCCTGTTGATCTTTCATTGATTTTCAAGTTGGAATCATTTGAATGAGCTGGAACCTCACCACTGATTGTAATCTGACTTGTGGTTGGATTGAAATCAATGTTGATTGCATCTTTCTCAACCCCTGGGATTGAAACGTGTAACTCATAGTTGGTCTTGTTGTCCAGAACATCAACAGGTGGAACGATATCAAGTGACGAATCATTAAAGAATGGAGAATTGAACAAAGTTGGGAAAGTCAACAAACTGTTGTTAGTAGCATTCGAAGTGGTGGAGACTTTGTTGTTATCAGTGGAGTCGTTTGCAGTTGCGGTGATCTTTTTGGAAGATGGAGCAGCAGCGGGATTTCTTGAAACTTTGATTCTGTCACCATCATTGAATCCACTAGATGCTAATAATCTGTTGAATTGTTCAACTTCATCATTGATGTTATCAAAGAAGTTCCAGAATGGAGAGTTAAATGCGCTGAATGACATGATTGCTTAGTATATTCGTTTCTTGGTACTTATTCCTTGATGAAATGAGTTGAATTGAGAACACGAGTTTGGAGACCAGCTCCACTATTTATATTTGAAACCTGATCGTGACTTTATTGATCATCAGTCGAGTGTTTAGCGATCTCCTCTCAGTCTCAGACCATAAAATCACCTTTTTGCTGACTTCCAGAAATTTCTCGAAAGCTGTTTTTTTTCTATTTTTGTGGCAAAACATCACACAATTCGTTCCCCTAACAAACTGACTATATACCTAATGCTCGAAATACTCCCGTATCCTCCATTTTCTCCATCTTCTTTCCTTTACTTCCACTTTCTAGAACATTCCTTTGAGTGTTCTTCGATTCTGTATAGTCGAGTTTGATTGTTCGATGTAGTGCCTACAGTATTGCAAGAGAATCAACTAAACCAAAAAAGTCCAATATTCATTAACTAGTATTCAATAGCTTTGTAAAGTCTGTAATTCTGGGTCTCTGATAATCCCGCAGTGAAAAGTGTCATTAATCATGAACAACAGTAACGGCGGCCTGTCCATTTCCAGTTGATTTGTCGCGAGTTTGTTTTGCATGTGGCTCCTTAATTATTCGTTATTGATCAAGATCCAAATATCAGAGAGGTTCTATGAGTGGCCTTATAAGTATGATTTGGGTTGAGATTGATCCTAACATCATAATCATTGAACAAATCATCAGTGTCAAAGTTCGCAAACCCATCATGATCAACAGTTTGAGGCTTTTTCTGTTCATCAACCATCATTTCGTCAGAGTCAATGATGTTTGAACCAACCCATAATGAGTTTGATACGTTTAATACAGACATTGATGATTCAATAGTCTTTGTGGAGACGAAAGATGGTATGGAGGGAAGTGATAGGGTATTTGAAAGGCCTCTTTGTTTGAGATCAGTGTCATTGGAACTATGGGAGAAATTTGAGTCCGTTGGTGAGAAGAAACTTTGTCTTTTAGTGAAAAGTTTGTAATCTGCTAATGCTGAAGATAGTGGATCTGATTCCTGTTCCTGCTCTTGTTCCATCGTTGATGTATGATTTTGTTGATATGGTTCTTCCTGTTCCACGCCAGATTCGAGTTCGTCTTCAATTTGTTCTTCGATTATTGAGGTTCCATCACCAAATAAGTTTGCATAAAATTCCAGTTCTTTCGAATCAGTTGTCTTCAAATTACCCAAATTTAACTCCTTTACGTTGGAGCTCGAGATCCTTCTTGTATCTGATGAGGTTTTCGTTTTGAAATCACCCAAGATCATTAGACTGGATCTTCTGTTTGATTTAGCGGTTGATGTCAACGATGACCTTGTTGAACTAGTTGATGATACCGCACTAGATGTGATTGCTTTCAGATTCTCTGAGAGGTTTGAGGTTGATGGAGACTTGGATTTAGAGCTGAGGAAACTCTTCCACAAAGGTTTTCTAGAACTCTCACTTCTTTGCATCTCTCAACTATAGTGTTATTATTTTAGTGGATGGAGGACTGATAAGTAACTGCGTTATGGGGCTCTCCTTAAATAATGGTGAACAACTAACTCTTCTGGTGGTGATTTGTTAAGAGAAAGACCTGAGTGTGGGAGCAGTTGCTTTATAAAAAGAACTCAGTTTGGTTGGCTGATCAAAAGTAAAACAACACTTTCTCGATGAAGAGCAAGAGACTTTGTATGGGCCTACTGCGGAGGCTAGCCAAAAGCAAAAAAAAACTTTGTACCTTTCAGATATCATCAAATTCGCTAAACGGGCGCCCCATAAAAAAAAGGAACGAAAACTGTTTAAAGCGTGTACGAACTTCTCCTATGAAACGCGAAAATCCAAATTCATTTCTTTTTTGAGCGCGTCTTTTGGTGCAGATTCAACATTTTATATGTCAATTGCCTTAAAAGGACAGGAACTAGTAACAACTGAGGAGCTGGCCCCGGATATGCTATAGTCTTGCCTTCAATTACACTAATTATACTATCTTTGTGTAAGTTCGTTGGAGAAGTCAAGACTCAAGACCCTCAAGTCCCACATTCATCTCATAGTCATGGTTATCCATCGATGGCTAATAACTTAAAAAGAGTGATGAGTGAAGAGTGATCAGTGATGACTTGAGAGTTAAGTGAGCGTGCTGTGGGCAGTGGGCACTAGACAACAGCTGAAGATTCTTCAAGTTGAATTGCGTCTCGGAATCAGTGATAATGGACGTAGCTTGGTGGCTTGGTAGACCATCCCGCAGACAATATGTTAGCACTAAGCAGTAAGTCCTCAGCAGTCATGTATCACGAAACCAGTTCCCATCTGGTGGATACGTATGGTTCTATTGTTATACATCCGCTGTCACTATCAACGACGTAAAAGGTTTATTAAAATAGTATACGAAGTGAATAATAGTAATATCAAATGGCAACTTTGTGACATGTAAATCAATGGAACCGAACCGGATGGTGTTTTGTTAGGGTTTAATATTACAAAATTGGCAAAAAGAATCAATGACGATGATTATGATTATGATGACAATATCGTTGATGGTGACGGATTTTATGTACTATATGCTATGTTTTGATCATCTCCATGGGACATACGCTTGGTTTGTAACAGGTGAATTATGCAGGGGTTGTTGATGAGGAGCACCATTTGTGAATGAGAATCCTGGTGGTGGTAAAAATCCTTGTTGTTGACCATTTGGTGGTGGGAAACTCTGATGTTGGACCAAGATAGGAGGTCCTTGTAGAGGTGGTGGTCCAGGTTGGCCTGTTGGTTGATGTTGGACTGTTGGTTGGGCACCAGTATGTTGTTGAATTTCTCCATTCAAATTAGTTGGTGGTGGCCCGCTTGTTATTACAACAGATCTTGATCCATTTGTAGAATCATAGTAGTATCCACCAGTTGCTAGTCGTTGTTGCTGTGGCTGTTGGGGTGTTCCTTGATTACTATTCTGTGCCGGTGACCATGTAACTACTTGACGGTTACCATTCCCTTGTTTCTCTGAGGATTTTTGTGGGAGTTCTGGGGTCTGTGAGCCAGGTCTTCCATTCCCAGCTAATGAACCTCTAGGTAGTGGTAAATGATGAAATTGTTTTGAAGTTTCATCTCTTTGGGTACTCTGTGGGAGTTGTTGTGGAGTTGGTTGAGTTGGTTGATGGATCATTGCTTGGATACCATGTTGTTGTTGCTGCAGCTGTGGCTGTGGGGGTAGGTGTGGAGGTGGTCCAGATGGTTGTGTCTGTGGCCCAGCATGTCCTTGCTGTGTAATTGGAGGGCCTTGTTGGATTTGCAATTGATTTGAATTTGGATTTGAATTTGGGTTTGGAGATCCATTACTCACTTGATGTGGTGGTTGAATACTCAAGATTGAATCATTCCCGGACCCAACTAATTCTCTCAATACTGCAGTTGGTGCTTCAGGTGGACCTCTTAACAAAGGCATTGGAGCTTGCCCTCTTGAAGCGGCAGTCAATGAATGAGCTCTTTGCTCGAATTGTGCAGCAGCTCTGAAATCACCGGCAGCTCTGAAACAAGAAGAAGCTCGAAGACAAGCATCAGCAGCATCATGAGCTTGATCATCACAACGTTCATAGACACAAGATAATCCATCCCATGCAGCAGCGGAAGCTGTAGCACTTGGAATAGAGTTATCATCAACCAACAATCTTGCAGCTTGAGAATAAGCAGCCAAAGCATCTGGTAGTTGGCCCATACTTAAGTATAGTGAACCAACAGCTAACCAAGGTAATGAGGAAGAAGGACCTATTCTTAAGGCAATTTGGAAAGCATCATACGCTTCTCTTGGTTGATCAATTGCAGAATGGGCTTTTCCCAACAAGTACCAAGCCAAAAAATCAATCTCTTCTTCAGTTGATTGAGTAAGTCTTGTTTGGTTGATTGCACTCTCCAGTAACGTAATGGCATGAAGAGGATCAAATGTTTTAGAGCTTGGATTCAATAATAACAAGTAAGCATGAGCAATCAGTAATTTTGGGATCAATCCAAGACTTGAAATCCCATCATGGACTGTTTTGAAAGCATCTTCGATATCACCAGCCTTCTCACGGACTGTGATCAAAAATGTCCATAACGAAGCTTGGTCTTCGATTTTCGATGGTAAACATGGTGGCAGTGATAACGCAGACTTCAGTTCTGATGTTGCTAATTTCAAATTATTCTCCAAGTATGCCAACTGTGCCAGTTTATAGTGAGATTTCCTCAAAATATTGACCTCATCCTCACTGAGATGAGTCTTATTAGCGAAACTCTGAATGATTGAATGCAAAGTCATTGTAGCATGTTGAAAGTTGAATAATCTGACTAGACATTCAGCACCAATCAACAAAGTATGAGGGTCGTTAGCGTTTATACTTAAGGATCTTGTGATAGCTTGATGAGCCTCTTCAAGTTGATTCGATGACAAATGTGTTTCTGACAGTTCTTTCCAAACTGAGGCATCATTACTTAGGTGAGGAAATCTTTGGATGGAAGATAATAGCAGCTCAGTTGATTGTTTCAATCCAATGTTTGTATCTTGTAATTTCAAAGCTTTTGAGAATCCGATCAAAGATTCAACATTGTCTGGTGCATGTCTTAATGAAGCCTCATATGAATGAGCTGCTAATGAATATAACTGAAAGGTAGAAGCGCACTGACCAATAGCATACCATGTCATTGCAGCAGCAACATCATACTCTTGATGTGACTTCAACAATTCGTCCGGAAGTCGCTGCTGGGTATGTACTTGTTGTTGCTGATGGGCAATAGGAAACTTTGGAGTATTAGGGGCCTGACGCTTTACCAGAGGTTGGTTTGGAGATTTCAAAGAGCGTTTCGTCATTTTTGCTTTTACTAGTTTGCTGGACAAGGGTGAATAAGAATACAATCGATGATGTTGGTGAATTAAGAGGAGATCAAAGAATAGAAATGGGAAAATGAAACTATGACCTGTTCAAAATAACACTGACTGTTGAATAAAAATCTGCTGCGACTTCTGGCTGTGGGAGAATTTTAACACTATCTGGAAAGGCAAGAATAGCAGTTGTTACAAGCTTTAGGTTTTGCTGAGAAAGAGGGAAGGCGAATGGTGATCAAAGTGTCGAAGGAAAAGTGAATTTGAATTTTTGATATTTTTGGATGAACAATTTCCTCAAATCCAGAAAACAAGCCAGATTTACAATTAACATCGCTGCATAAACGCCAATAATTCTTTTGAAATTTGTTGAGGGAACAAAACGCAGGAATAAAAAAAAAATACCACGAGCAATATAACTTGCAGCAAAATCGATCTCTTTGTGCGTTTCCGAGACTTCAACCAGCATATTCTTTGTTTTTTTTGAGGCAGTAACCTAAAATCCCTGCATCCTAATTCCTAATACCTACCACAGTGAGAGGCTGAGAGCACTCGAAGTTTGAAGCTCAGATTTTAGCGTTCGCCTTTTCATGTCTTGAATTTTTCTTGGCCCTTTATTGGGCGTTATAATTCTTGCATATATCCACAGTACATAGCAGTGCATGGACTTCACAGACATCAAAACATCAAATTCCTTGCACTTATGACCCTGCATATTTACGGAACAACCGCGAAGCACGTCGCACTTCTTTTCTTTATTTTTTTGATTCTACGGATCGAGTATCCAGTATCCACTATCCAGTATCCTAAATCCTACACTTTTAATGCTAATATTCTTAATCCTAAATCCAATTTTAAGCTGGTTTGTCCACATTTAAGTACTCCCACTACCCACTTCCCAGCTGTGAATTGGGATAGCAATATCAGCGGCAGATCTCTTGCCAGTTGACGGTTGCTACTACGAGCTTCGAGCGACTACATCTATTTTTAACGGTTCGGCCGCCGCTTCGCTCCTGTGGCAGTGGCCACTAACTAGTCCCTACTCCATAGTACTCACTGGCAATATTCAGTACTAATCATTACAGAAGTTTGACAAAGAGTCATTTACTCAATACTCAGTAGTCGCTGGTCACTGGTCACTGGTCACTGGTCAGTACTTCTGTATTCTGTAGTCTGTAATCTGTAATCTGTAGTCTGTAGTCTGTAGGTGTACAGGTAACTTTGGCCTTTGGCAACTTCTGCTGTCAGATATTCAGAACTCAGATCGGCCAAATGTCAGGCAACCATCTGGGTACATATATGCATGATAGAGCTATCTTAACGTCTGTGCATCTACTGACAGATTTCCTTGCCGACTCTGTAGTTGTGTGTGAACGTGCGTACGTTGTACTCTGAGTTTGTACTCTGTGATCGAACTCCTAACACCAAACTCTATTCATGAAACATGAAACATGAAACCATACTACATAGCGACCAAATTCTCGTTGTTGGGTTTGAGATGCTTGCAACCTAAGGGGATGTAGTCCGCCTCTAATTAGACTTCAGTCACCAGTCATCAGTCATCAGTCATCAGGCATATTGCCTCGATTTCAAATTCTCGCCAAAGTGTACTCGCACCGCGCGCCGACTTTAGGGGTCATCGGTCATCGTATTCCGCTTGAATGAGCATCATGTTTGCTTAGAATTTGGATTCCAACTTCTGTCGCGAAAGTGTGCACGTACCGATATTGAGCTGATGCGAAATGCTCAGGTTGATCAAGTTTCAGCGAATCCTCGAACTTATCCGGAATTTCAACTAATATTTATCGGGATTAAGTTTGATTCATGATCAGAATAATCATGATCTTTGATCTTCCCATCACTCTTCGGTCTCCATTCAATTATTATAAAGCCTGGATTTTTCTGACTAAAGACCCCTAGGCCGAAGTTGTGCGGAAAGAACTGTGTACAATATCTGCCTCATGAAAACTCAAATCGGCCCAAACGTCGTCATACAATACAAATATTATCAACATACAAACATTCAAGGTTTAGTGACCAATATATTACAAAAAGCATATACGCACTAGTAATATTACGCGTCGTCGCGTGCTACAGGCGCATAATTAGTACTTATAATCTGTTCAACGAATCGCTTTTAGTTAAATTTATCAGATCAGTTCCCACTTCCACTTCCACTTCCAAATCCTATCTTAATTCATGATATTTTTGTAACACGTCCATTTCCTACTTACAGCTAGGATCCTACGCGGAGTGTCAAGAGTCAGGACTCGAGGATAGATTCTGTACTAGTGAGAGATTCTTAATTAGGATTGTTGAGCGTTCAATTGAACTGTGGATGCCAGTCGTCAATCGTCCTGCGTCATTGATTATGGTTCATGCCGCCATGTTTGACTTCGGGCCTGGGGAGTGGGGCCTGAGGCCTGAAGCCTGAGGCATATATAAGCGGAAATATTTCCCCAGTATTAATGAGTAATAAGCACAGACGACAGGATAGTGGCTACAGGCTAGTAGCTAGTGGATATTGGCCATAAATCAAACCTACCTCCTAGTCATTGCCAACTACTTTTTACCCACTAGTCACTACCTAGGCCACTACCAGTACCCACTACTATCGTCCACCTGTAACCAAGTACCAAGTACCACTAACCAGTCGTAGCCCGCAATTTTTTTTTTTTGGCTTTTCCGAGCATGTTTAAACCTTTTCTCCTGCAATGTGCGCATTGCGCAAAAAGCTGCAATGCATGAAGTTCCTGGTACCAAAATGAGCTTTAGAGGCGAGACATGACATGACTTCACTGTGTTACATAATACATTACTTTGATTATGTAATGAGTGATTATGTAATCTTTTTATCACTTCATTTTTTATATTGCTTTTAAATTGCAGCAGTTAAGGACAAAATGGTTTCTATATTATCTACTAATTGCTGCAAAATGTCGTTGAGGGAGTTGATTCCTAAGTTTCAGTTTGAAAAGGTTCTTTCTTCAGATCCACAATCAAAAACGATTGCTTTGTTGGGTACTATTGACGATAAGCAGGCCATTATTACTGTTGAGAAATCACATTTTACTTTTGATGAGAATACAGATGGCGGGAACCCTCTGAGGTTGTGTGATAGTGAATTCTCTTGTATCAATGCCATTGATGAAATCTCAACGATTACTCAGAATGATATTTACTATTGGGGGAATTGCACCTTAAGATCTGACATAAAATTAAACCCAACTGCCAAATTGAATTTAATCTATCCGGCAACTGCAATTCATATAAAGAAATATGCTGAACAGAAAGTATACTTTTTCGAGGAGACACCAGAGACTTATAAGAAAATTGTTGAACCATACATCCAAACAATGGTTGGTGATAGAATTCAATGGGTTAAAAACATCCTATACAATGGTGCTGAGTCTGATAGAGTCATCTATAATGATTTGAATAATGCCGACAATGATGATGGTTTTGTTCTGTTACCCGATATGAAATGGGATGGGTTGAACATCGATGCATTATATCTTGTTGCAATTGTTTACCGTGATGATATCAAATCTCTAAGAGACTTAAATATATCTCATAAAGATTGGTTGACTTCAATCTCTATCAAGATCAAGAAAATTGTATCACAAGTTTATAACTTCAGGATCCAACCTGATGAGTTGAGACTTTTCATTCATTATCAACCATCATACTATCACTTCCATATTCATGTTGTCAATGTGCTTCATACCGGCCTAGGGAATGGGGTTGCCGTTGGTAAAGCAATCTTACTGGATGATGTTATTGAGCAACTGAATTATCTTGGTGAGGAAGGGTTCATGCAGAAAACAATTAACTATCTGATTGGTGAAAATCATGATCTCTGGAATAAAGGACTAAAGGAAGTTCATCACAGAAGATTGAAAGAGTTGAACATCCCATTTGATGAAGACCGTTAATTCCTCTTATGCCACTAAAGTTACGAGCTGATGGCATAATCTTGTATTCGATATTCTTATGAGTTAATTGTGATCCTCTTCTGTAGATCCAGGACAGTGCTCATAAAGATCAGCTTGGTCCTCGAACCTAGCGCCACAGTAGAAACAGTAGTTATATTCTGAACGAAGATGAAGACTCAGTCGCTCGACTTTATCACGTATCTTCATGTCTTCAAAGAAGCGCAATTCTTCATCATCTTCCTGGCCATCATCATCAGCATCTGATTCTTCCTCCTCCTTCTCCTCTTCTCCTTCTACCTCTAGTTCCTCGACAGACGCTTTGCCTTCTTTCCCTTGCTGTTGTTTAACCTTCTTCTCCTTCAGTTGCTTCTGTATAAAGAGAACATACGACCTCCACAGCACGTTGATATCTAATGGCTTCAGTTTCTCGATATCTCCCAATTCTGCATCCCCTGAAAGCTCATAACAATACTTCTGCATCCTTTGATAAATCTTCGTGAGTCTTTCTTCGGTCTGTTCCTCGTTCAATCTATTTCTGAAGTTTATAGTATCTTCCACCGTGATTCCTTTGGATCCAGTTTCATCATATCTTGCTTCATCATGAGCTACTCTGCCAAGACCTGTCTTGTTGGTTCTTGGTACTGTGATGATTGGCTCTAGTAAAGCAGATGAACTCTCTGCATTTTTCCCCAACGTCTCCCCAATTTTGAACCCCATCTTTTCCATGATAGATAATCCTTTTGATTTGGTTTTGGGTTGGTCATTGGGAAGTGTGGATAGTATTTGGCTACCATCTAGTTGGGCGCTAGACGATGAAATCTGTCCAAACAATGATGTCTTCATAAGCTCGTGAGTAGATTTCTTCAAAGGCTTATCCTGAATGCTTTCAAAACTGTAGTTTGTAGGTGCTTTTTCGTCCTTAATTTTCAGTCTTTGAGGCTTCGAGAATTCATCTTCAGTTATAGTCATGCCAAGGTAGTCATCCTCATTTTGATCTTCTATCTCCGACTCTTTGACACTACCATGATCAACAGTTTGATCCTCAGCATTATTTGATTGCATATTGAACGCTAACTTGGGCAGTTTTAGCTTCCTTCTGTGGCCTGTTTCCACCTTAGATATATCCTCCTCGCTGGACTCATCATCAAAACCCAGTTTCTTCCTTTTATGCGACATGTCGTTAGCTGGAAATTGCAGAGACTTGAAAGAGAGGCATCGCAATTTGATTTTCCGATTTTCGTTCTTCACATAAAAATTAGCAAAAAAAATGCCCAGCATATATTAACAACGAACAAAGAACTAACTACCAGCTTCACAATAATCACAATGCTAAAAGCTTCAAACAACCTATCAAGACCCACCTCTTCGGTGAATCTTCAGTCAAGAGCTCAGACTCCCGAGGTTTCTCTCAATTTCCAAGAAAAAAGGGTTGCAAATCTTCCTATATCAAAGAACTTAGACGCACTGGAAGGAACATTGAACATTCTATTATCCTCGATATCAAAGTATAATCCAAACATAGAAGCCTCAAGAGAATTGGTTAGGATAAATAATGAACTACAAAACTCTGTCAATGCTATTATAACTCATCAACAATCTGGATTTGAAATTGAGTCCCTGGAAGAAAAATCGTCAAAGCTCGATAACGACACAACAAAGATCCTTCTAGGATTGAATGAATGTCGTAAGAAACTATCAGCACTACCGACTCTTGGTAAAGTGCTACAGGAACAGAAACAAATGGAATCAAACCGTATAAAGACAGATGACTTGCTTACATATGCCATGAAACTCGCAAAATTCACAACTGCTCCACCAACCTTTGATTCTGGTACAATAGGGCCAAACAATTTTATATGGCCTGCTGAGGACTCTTTGAGAAGAGGCATGCTTGCCATAGCTGCATTGAATGCAGATAAATTGACTGGAAATGATAACAATATTGATAACGAACAAAATAATGCGCAAAATAACGTAAGTAATGAACAGGATGAAACCAGTGGAAAAGTTGGTGCAAGTCCACCAAATAACCAGAGGAGAGATTCATTCGGTGGTTCTTATGGGCATGGTGATGTTTCTGGTATCAACGATGTACTAGATCTAGATTTGTTCGATCCAGATGACTTATAGAGTACGGAAAGAATAGAATAAATTCTATAGTGTAAAATGATACATTCGATTTATATTCGTAGATTTTACTCTTTCTTAGGACTCTGTTTCTTTAACAGTTCGATGTCTTTAGATATATCATCCAATGCCTTTTTGAAATTTTGCTCCTCAGTCTTGAAACCTTCTTCTTTTTGCCATTTTTGAACATCATCTTTGAATTCTTCCAATTCTTTAGTGATCTCCTCAATGTTTGCGCTCTCAAAGTCAGCCTCAGGAATCCCAAGGTGAATTGCCTTATCAAAGTCTTCTGAAGATGAGGATTTGAGTTCTCTGCGAGCTTGTTGGCCTTCTGAGGCTGGTTGGTATCTTTTGAAGAAGGCAATGACTGGTTTCTTGCATGGGCCTTGAAATAAGAAAAATGTTAAGAATATACCAATATGAAAAATATAGTCCACAGTAGACCAAACATACAAGGATTTCTTGAAGTCTAGGATAACGAAAGGTTGAACAAGATACCCTAAAGCAGCCTGGGTAACAATATATGTGACGATATCATAAATGAACTTACTAGATCTGGCAGTTTTTCCGTCAATTTCCAGGAAGATAGGTCTGAAGTTACGTCTGTAAATCTTCCCACATGTCTGCATCAAAGCACCAGTTGCAAAACTCAAGTAATATCCAGGTCTAGTCCCATGCCAGAAGGCAGAGGTCAAAAAGGTGAACATTGTACTCTTGAATCCTGGTTTTTGGCCCTCTTTGGTGACTCTTAGGTAGACGTAGTATTTCAACCATTTGTTTGTGTTTTGGTTCCAGGCTTCTAGTGCACCATGTATGTTCTGTGAAGTTTCAAATCCGAAAATATCGATGTTTTGAACTCTGTTCCACAATATGGTTCCCGTTTTCTTATCGTACCCATTGTAACCAAGACCAGCTAAGATACAGGACCCTTCAGAAATCGTCCATGCAGCATAATATTTCAATCTGTAAGTGAACGCCATAACATATAGGTAGAAGATCTTGTAAAAAAAATTGGATGCTTTGAAGGATGGATCGAATAAGTAATCAACACTGACATACTCACCACTTTTTTGCCATATCAATAACCAGCCTACAGCCTGTAAAACACGAAAGAATGCAACTCTACCAGATCTTGGGATGTTTCTTTTTCTTTTTCTTCCAGGCTTCTTATTCTCCGGTAAGTCAGTGAATAATTCTGAGTTCATCCATTTTTCGTAATCAATATAGTCGAAAGCAGGACCAGTTAACAATGATGGATAGAAAAAACAATAACTGAAGAAGTTCAAGATTGATGGGTGTTTGTAAACAGCTTTCAGTTTTTGATATGGAGTCAATTTAGATTCTGGTGTTCTACCATCTTGAATATTCCATGCAAACGAGGAAAGCTTCATGACAAGAACCATTTGGGCACCAGTGATATCAATCTTAGTAGAGTCATAAGTGCTAAAGAATTGTAGATGGAAATGGTTGAAAGCTAAATGTCCCATGACAAAAGCAAAGTTAATGAATGGCATGAAATCTGATTTTAAATATTTGGTGATGATGAAAGTGAATGCAGAACTTATGAAAAGAGTACGGAAGCCAGTGAACATTGAACAGATCCCAAAGAGATAGATTGATGAAACAGATATGATGTAGACATTTTTAGCAAATATGCTTCTATCGGGAATTCTCTTCAAGATAGCATTCAAAGGAAATGATGTGAACAAGCATATAGCCAATTTTAGCGTTGCTTCATCGACTCCAGAGGCTTCAGACCATTGTCTTATTTGATTGTCTATGAGAAGCATGACCAAATATCAAGAAAAGCGCGTACAAAGAGTAAACGACGGTTTTTTCTAGTAACAGCAGTTGCAGTAGCAGTCGATGATGATGATTTCATCTCATCATCTGCCTTAATTCGCGGAGCTCGGAATTGACCTCATGAGCACTTGTTATAGTCACGTGATAGCAATCGAGGTCCCGGAAGATATCGATATAAATTTAATAGCCAACGAGATTAGATCTTTTTGATGAGAGTGTCAAGAATAGTCATAGAAGGTAGTTTTTAATCCAATTGGTATATCATGATGTCTCCTATACTGAGTAAAAACTGCTTCAGATCCTGCTATCTTGGCTCGAGGTATTTCTCCTCAGGAGCGGTTGCTTTCAAGAGAGAGCACAAAGGTACTGGTGTTGTATTCATGAACATGGGAGGACCTTCAACTATCCCTGAGGTTTACGATTTCCTTTATAGACTGTTTGCTGATAATGACTTGATTGATTTCGGTATTGGAAAGCTCCAGCCCGCACTGGCCAGATTCATTGCCAGAAGACGTACTCCAAAAATTGAGAAATACTACACAGAAATTGGAGGCGGTTCACCAATCTTGAAATGGTCTAAATATCAAGCCGAAGAAGCTTGTAAGATCCTGGATAAAACAAACCCTGAAACTGCTCCTCATAAACCATATGTTGCTTTTCGTTATGCACGTCCTTATACTGAAGATACACTACAAAAACTTTTGGACGATGGTATTACCAGAGCTGTTGCCTTCTCCCAATATCCCCAATTCAGTTATTCAACAACTGGTAGTTCTATCAATGAGTTGTGGAGAAAAACTCAAATACTAGACTCAAAGAGAACCATTGAATGGAGTACTATTGATCGTTGGCCAGAACATCGTGGTCTTGTTAAAGCATTTTCCAAAAACATCAAAGATAAATTGGCTGAGTTTCCTGATGACGTTAGACAAAACGTTAAAATTTTATTCTCTGCTCATTCTTTACCAATGGATGTCATCAACAATGGTGATGCTTACCCTGCTGAAGTTTCGGCTACTGCTTTTGCCATCATGAAAGAACTAAATTTCTCCAACCCATACAGGGTCTGTTATCAATCACAGGTTGGTCCAAAACCATGGTTAGGTGCACAGACTGCCAAGTTTGTTGAAAGAATTGAGGAAAAATCTGCAGGTATCATCCTTGTTCCTGTCGCATTCACTAGTGATCACATTGAAACCCTACATGAGCTTGATATTGAACTACTTGGGGATGCTAAGTATCCTGAAAAGATCAAAAGAGCCGAATCTTTGAATGACTCTCCAATATTTATCGAAGGATTGGCTGATCTTGTTGGAGAACATTTGAGATCCGGCCAGTTATACTCCAACAACTTGCCATTTGATTGTGAGATCGGGTCAGGTAAGGGTGTGTTTGGGCATCCATCTGAGATGTTTGGAGATCATTATAAAGGAAACTGAAAGAGAATATGACACTACATCTTGTATATAATCATCATCCACTTTAGACCTTATTCACATCTGTAGCTTCTTCTTATGAACGCTATCATCAAGTTCTTGCAGCAACCATGGTATATCCAGCTTCCAATAGTTGAGTAACTGTGTCATTCTTGACTGGTAAGGCACTCAATACAAAGGCAACATCGTTCCATTGTTTTTCATTCTCAACTTTTGATAATCTTTGAACCAATTTATCGCTTAATTGTTTCTGATGTCTTTCTTTCTCAACAAATGATACCAAAAATTTGATGATACGTTTCATAGAGTCCTTGGCTAGAGTTTCATCATTAGATAACCCACTAAAAATATCAATAAACCCGTTATAAATAGCATTATCCTTCGTGGCAAGCTCAGTGAAGAATAATTTACACATATCACTGATACCTTGATCTGGATCTTCAAGACATTTGGCCATTTGAGATAATTGACCTTTGACCTTAACTTGACCAGCTAAAATCAAGAAAGTTATGGTCATCAGACAGGTACGTTTAACCATTAGATCATCATCATGTAAACGACGGTAAAGAAAATCAGTGTTTTCATCAACAAGATTGTTGAAACAAACAGCCATATCACCAAGACCAAGAACAGCATTAGAACGAATTATTGGATCCTCAGATTTTTCCATGATGGTGATCAACAATGCTAAGTTATCTTCACAGTACTTTGAGGAGACGCACATCAATTTCTCCAAACACAGAACAGCAGATCTTTGAAGGATCTTGTTGTCGTACTTCAGATTATTGGAACAGATCTCCTTCACCAAAGGACCAAATCTGGATAACAGTGAATTTTCACCAAAAAGTAATTCTTTTTCTTTTATGAATGAGACAGCATCTGCAAAATCATCTTCTGAAGTACCACCAATCATTTCTAGCTCATTGGCATCTCCATCTTTGTTCTTTTCTTTTCCCTTCTCGAGCTCAGCTTCGATTTTTTTCTTCTTAAATTGAGCTTCCAGAGCTTCCAAGTGAACAATGATCTTAATAGCGACATGACCAACAATGAAAAGTAGTTGTGATAGCAACACCACCTGTGACTGATGACTTTCACAATTTGAAAAGGTTTGACGTGTTTTCTCCTTGATCAAAAGAGTTGCAACCTCTTCTGGTTTACTGGATATGTTGAAAATTGTATTGATGGCTTGCTCAGCAACGCTATAATACTGGCTGTTAGCATTGTATTCAATGATTATACTGCCCAGTTTCTTGACAGCTTCCTCCTCTCTCGAGACCTTGAAGGACCGATTTATTCTGGCTTGAGGTACTACCCTATTCAGAGCAATACAAGTGTATTTTGCTAGAATTAAGTCGTCTCTCCCTTTTTGGCCTAAGCCCATGTTTAGCAAGGAGTCAAGACCTTTCATAGATATCTCGTTATCGGATAAGGCAAGCATTCCCAAGACTATGATAGCACCACGGCGTTGCTTTCTTGAAAATTTCTGGTTATCAAAGCTGTAAATCTGCCATAGAACCTTGACAACTGTATCATTGATCAATGAGGATTCATACATCATACCCAACAATTTCTCAAGAGATGCTAATTCAGGAACAGATGCGTTATATGTCAATGAAATCAAATTCTTAGCAATCAATGCAGCAGCTTCAAGCTCTGAAGAATCATCAGGTGCTAACAAGAATAGATTTTTGTAACACTCCACTAAATGAGTGGCAACGTTTGTACCTTCATCATTATTACTTTTCATCCAAACTAAATGAAGCATACGGCGAATACCAATTTGGACATTTTCAATAGCGTAGGCATCACCCAAAACGAAAAAATCCATTGTTTCAGTCACCTCGTTTCGATTCTTGGAATAAAGTAGCTCCGAAGCAATTTTAATTCCTTGGTGAATCACCTTGATGAATTGAATGGCATCTTGATAGAACTGTATAGTAAGTTTCAGTTTGAAGATTGCATTTGAATCGCTTTCTTTCTCTATTCTAGAAATTTCTTCTTCCCCTTCATCATCTGAAGCTGCTTCCAAATTTCGTTCAACAACAGCCTGGGTGTTATCAGCAGGCTCCAACCCCTGTAACTCTTTCTCAGCATCTCGTAGTCTTTTCTCCCAAACTGACAGCGTTAATTGTGTACCATGAAGTGCACCAAACGGGTGGGTCAAGACCAATCTAGACATCAATTTGACGGAATTTCTTCTAACCAAGGAAGATTTATCCTCTAGACTTCTAACTGCAAGCTTTGCAAATTTTTGACGGTACTTAGTAAACTTAGCATCAACTTCACAAAGTTTCAACAGTGATTGAATGGCTTTGGTTCTAACATATGGGTTTTGATCTAATGATCTCTCTGTTAATAGATCCAGTAACCCCTGAATTTGCTTCTGATAACGTTCCAGTTCATCCTCATCTTTACTCATCTCTATGACAATGTTACCACAAGCCTCCACAACAGCACAACGAAGGGTATAGTTGCTATTATTCAATAACTTAGAGACCAGTGTCATCTGTTTGAGCAATATTCTTGGTACCAATTCGGAAATCTTAACAATGAATAAGGAGATTTGTTTTGGTCCATTATTATCATTGCTGTTGAATTCTCTATTACTGACTTCTCTCAAAACATCTTCAGTCAACTGTGAATAATCATATTGGTCATTCAAGATTTGCAATAGTTCTGCCATAACTGAATGTAAATGTGCAAAATAGGTCAATGATTGAATAATAGCATTTTGAGCAGCTGAAATATGACCGTGGAACTTGACAGCCATTGCTATCACTTTGAACATGTACATCTTGACATTAGCCACCTTCATCCTCTGTTCGTTTTCCATGAGTGAATAAATCGGTCTTGTGAATGCACCGATGAAGAGATCCTTCTCAGGGGTTGTAACAAACAGCTTACTTAAATGAAGCTTGAAGACAACACAAATGGAGTCCATGATATTTTCAAGCTGAGTACAGTTTGTTTTGAACGTGTCTAAAGCTTGAGCGGTCACTTTCTTAGCAGTGTTTGAGGGAGGCATGACTTCCAATCCTAGATATTTCAATAAACAATGGGTGAAATATGCATATGCCTCCAAATACTTCTTTTGGTCACTAAATGAATCCGTATCACCACTTTCAATCGTACTTGCAGCATTATCGGCTTGATTGTGTAGACCAGACGTTATGAGATGAACTACTTGCTTCTGTTTTTTCTTATCCAGCGTAGGAAATGCCAAAACCAATTCTTCTACCGCTTCGAAGACAGCTGAATCAGCTATGGCTTCTGGAGTTGCACCTAACGCGTTGGTAATCTGATGTAGGATTTCCTCATCGTTATTAGTCGTGTATCCTGCATCCTCTTTGAAGGCGTTAAGAGATTCTGAGAGATTAAACTCGAACATAACCTGAATATGACTAGAATGAAGGGTCCGTTTGCTTAAATTGATCCTCAATCAAAAGATTAATGGCGTTTGAACAAAAAAAAACAAAAACTAAGATTTGTTGTTATGGAAACAAAAAAAAATGAAAACAAAAAAACAAGTGGTGTGCAGGTGTTCGCGCTCAAGTTCATGAGGCTCAGCTACAAACTGTTCAGGCATAGTCGAAGCTCGTGTGGCGTAATGGCAACGCGTCTGACTTCTAATCAGAAGATTCTGGGTTCGACCCCCGGCATGTGCTTTTTTTTGCAATTTTTTTGTTGCGTTAGTGTCTATCGAAGTGTTTGGATCTATGCTGCTACTGTTCTTGAGGTGTGGAACTCGGTAAAGTTATAGAGAGTTATACCATTGAGTTATATTGAAAAAATAGATTATATTAATAAAAGAAAAAAAAAAAGTATAATGAGACTATGATATGAAAGAAAAAAAGAAAAAATCACACAAAAATCACATGAGCTCGATCTTTATGGCAGGTTATCACTAGAAACCAGTCTTTTTGTTCATATATATACGTTTGCGGTACCCTACGGACGTAACTGTTTTTCTTTGCTTCATTCTCATCTGTTGTTTACACGAGTTTTGACAAGAAAGTGTTCATCAATCTTTCAGCTTGGCATATCCCTTCGTTATGATTTTATCAACTCCCATCCTCTTCTTTTCTAGACTTGATAGCAGATCCCTAACGGCAATACCTGGCTCTTCTCTTGCTTCTCTAAATCTTATACCATTCTCACTGACACCAGGGCCAGCAGAACTCCTTGAGCTAGCAACACCCGTGCCTCCACCAGTCATCCAACTATACTTCTTCTTTTTACCAGTCAAGAATGCAACAGTAGCATTGGTTGCTTTGTGCAAAGTTTCATCAGTCCCTTCTTTTTCCTTGTCATCATTACTGATACCAAAATTCTTCTTCTTTTCAGCTCTTTTGTCTTCAAGATTCTTCTGCTGAACGGAAATGTCTCTCAATGCTTTTGATATCTCACTTCTCTTTCTGTTCTTTATTGATCTTCTTCTGTGTCTTGATATTATCACGGAGCTTGAAACAATATCAGTTAGCCATTCTTCACAAGCATGTGTCACTAGCTCAAGTATCCCATTGTCGTGTTCCAGATTTTGCCTTAATCCGTTATTATATACAACTTTATTCATGAATGCAGTGAGTTGTCTTGGATCCAAAAATGGGGTATTCAAAATGATTGGTTGATTTATACTCTGATCATTGAGAGGTAAGCCCGGCTTACTTGGTAAATTATTGATCGTGGAATTCAAAAGGGCTTCTTCAGCTTTTAGATCGACACCAGCTGTAGCAACAGCATCTGCTAGCTCACCGGTATCTGTTTTCTTTTGCGGAGCTTCTTTTTGTTGCTGAGCTTGTATCTGTTGACCAATGGTATTGCCTTCAGGGATACCCATACTTGAAGGTGTAGCACTATTCGACATGGGCATTTGCAAAGCTGAGGAATTTTGTTGTAATGGAGGAAGCTCCAGCTGAATTTGAGAAGGAGTACTTAGATTTGAATTTGGTTGTGATGATCCGGCTGGTATCTGTAATGGCACCATTGGAGATGAAATTGTACTGTTATTTGTCGGAAGACCCAAGCCATTTGTATCAAAATTATCAAGATTGAACGAGCTTTCATCAATACCCAAGCTGCCACCACCCACTTTCATTCTTTTAGCATCGTTCAGAACTTGACTATCATCATTGGGTCTTTTTTGTGGAGATGAACTCGTTGTTGGTATTGGTGTTTGACTCATTTGTGAATGGATTAATCCTGTCTATCAGATATGAGATATCAGCCTGAAGAGAAATGGGGCAGAGAGCAGGGAATCAAGAGACAGGGAGTACAAATTCGATTCAACTCAGATTGACTATCTTGGTGTTTGAAACTGCTAGTAGATTAGACTTTTTTCTGGTTAAAATTCTTATTTGTTGTTTTCAATTAATTCCTTCAAAATTGTGTAGCCGTCGCCAAATTGAAAAATCGCGGGTATTTTATATCGCTACAAGACTTCCGACCGGGTAATCTCATCTCTTTTGGAAAAATTATTTTTTTTTCCAATCAACGCACATAAATAACCGTTTAATTAAAATCTGTGTTACTTCATACAAGATTTTACCAATAAGAAGTGCCGATAATGTCTGCTAAACAGAATATAATAACATTTAAAAGTGAGAGAAATTTCAGAACTCGTCTTATCCTGTCAACGTTATCAGGTAAATCCATCAAGATTGAAAAAATTCGTTCAGATGATTTGAATCCTGGTTTAAGAGACCATGAGGTTTCATTCTTAAGACTATTAGAGGCCGTCACGAATGGCTCGAAAATAGAAATTTCATACACAGGTACAACAATAATATATCATCCAGGTATAATAACTGGTGGTCAACATACCCATACTTGTCCTAATGATAAACCAGTTGGATACTTCATTGAGCCATTATTATATCTTGCACCATTCTCCAAGAAAAAATTTCAAATCTTATTCAAAGGTATAACTGCATCCAAAACTGATAGTGGCTTAGAAGGTATCAGATGGGGTTTATTGCCTGTGATGGAGAAATTTGGGGTTAGAGAGGCTGCGTTACATACATTGAAAAGAGGATCCCCACCAAATGGAGGTGGTGAAGTTCATCTAGTTGTTGATTCATTGATTCCACAACCACTGACTATGCATGCTATTGATCCGCCAAAAATTAATGCAATTAGAGGTGTTGCTTATTGTACCAGAGTCTCACCATCGATAGTGAATAGAATGATTGATGCTGCAAGGGATATCTTACGACCAATTGGATGTGAAGTGAATATAACAGCTGATGTTTGGAGAGGTGAGAACTCAGGTAAGAGTCCTGGTTTTGGTATAACTTTGGTCGCTGAGACGAAAAAAGGTTGGAGATTTTACACTGAAGATATTGGAGGTGCTGGTGAAATTCCTGAAGAGTTGGGTACAAAAGTTGCATATGAATTAATTGAAGAGATTTCTAAATCATCTATCGTTGGTAAAAACCAATTATCATTGGCATTAATCTATATGGTCATAGGGAAAGAAGATATCGGAAGATTAAGAATCTCTAAAAGTCAAATCGATGAAGATTTTATTTATTTGCTGAGAGATATTAAAAGCGTGTTTGGAACCGAGGTTTATTTGAAGGAGGTTGATGATGATGATTCGGGAGATTTCATCGCTACTATCAAAGGTGTTGGTTTTACAAATACAAACAAGAAAATAGCATAAGTTCGCACTTCCTTTGATAAAAGATAGAGGTAACTATACACAAATTGGTAGTAAAAGTTTCTGATACTTTCTCCTGTAGTGCTATTTTCAATCATGTCTTGTAAGTGGCATATCGTGTACTCCATTCAACAAATGAGCCCAATTATTCGAATGTAGCTCACTGTATTTTAATTTATCGCTTATCCAATCCTGAAATATCTTTGTAATTTGGAATTGTGTTTCTTGGAACATCACTAACTCTGTTACCAACGATTCTTTTATCAACCAATCTCTATTCTCTTGAACTTCAATCTCTTTTTCATCTTTCTTGATAGATTCCGTTATTCTATCAACTTCAACTCCTTTAACATCAGGTTTTCCATTTAATTCTTGTAATCTTTGTTGATTGAACTCTAATCTCTTTTTTAGTTCCCCAATTCTATTCCCCCCAATTCTTTGGTGTCTCTCAAACAAAGCTTTCAGCGAGTTCAAATAGTCTGCATATTTTTTAAACTCTTCCATTATACCTTCCTCAACATTATTTGACTCATCATTCAACAGATTCTTGGAATCACTTAAATGTTTCCCAATGATTCTTAACCCCTCATTAATACTTGAGATCTTGGAATTTTCCACTTGATAAATATCAGAAGTTGTATTCTTAAAGGTATCCAAAATACCAATGAATCTTGCATTATCTTGAGCAATTTGTTGTGACCGTTTCTCAAATCTTTCAATCAAAATGGTCAGCTTACTCCATGAATCTAAGCTTTCGTTGATTCTTGTATTTGATTTTTGCCATAATTCTGATAGTGATGAACTTTCCCATAGTTTGATGAATTGTCTTGAGATTGTTTTATTTTGATATTCTTCAGTTGTATCATAGTTAGCTTGTTTCCTCCAGCTTGATAAATCAGTAGGAACTGTCAAGAACATAATGACCAAATCTTGGGTGTTTAAAGCTGGATGTCTCATTATTTGATTGATGAATCTCTGTAAGCCTTTCCGTCTTCTCTCCAAGAATTGTGGATCTAGATTACTTGCCCCCAGTTTCTTTGGAGGTAATTCAGGAATCAATCTGAATGGAAATTTCTTTAATAACACTTCTAATAGCCAAAAGAAGTCGGAATATCTTCTAACAACCTTTCTATCATTTGTTGAATCAGTATCGGGTAAGGGAACCAGATGCTTAACAAGATAGTTTGTATGCTTGAACAATAGTCCTTCCTTCTCTGGAATTTCAGTAACTGTGATTATATCTCTAGAGTTAGCATTGAAGGTTGATCTAACTGAGTTTGACCAAGCTAAGAAGTCTGATTCTGAATCATCATCGTCATCATCATTGTTTTGAGTGTTATCGGTGCTGTCATGGTTATGGGTGTTGTTATCACTCGATAAGATAGGATCCCTATCCCAAATGCTCTGTTCCAGCTCTGAAGCGTGGGATGAGTTCTCCAAAGGGTTATTCAAGCTGGACGAGAACCCATTATCATTAACTTCATCTCCTTGGAGTTCAGTTTCACTTGTCTGATCAAATTGATCAAACTGTTCATGGGGAATTCTATCATCAGCATCTTCCTCGACGTTAGAAGTGGCACCCCAGCCTGTATTTTTTGGACTGGGAAGTGTCCAAGGGTCATGAACATCCGATGAGCCAAACAAATCTGAGGACATTGTTCTCTTTTACCAGCGGTTTGAAGACACTTTCTTTCTTAAAGACGTCTTTTTAGTGTGTGTTTTTGGTTAATTTTAAAAGGACTGTTCTGTTGGTTTTTTTTCGGCTTAGAGTTTTTATCGAGAGGCTTTTTTTCTTCGAAGTTATCATACTTAATTATATCTTGATTCCAATTCAGATCTATTTTAAGTGGTGTTTAAATCTATGTACGTTGATCTACTCTATTCTATATGCTTGTTCAATCATTGACAAGTGTTTTTTTTCTCCAATTTGATTATTTTCCTCCGCAAGTCAGCAGCTCTCTTATCAAAGGCTTTGATAACCAACGCACTGACACTCTGTGCAAACATTGACGAGACACTATTATACAAGGGACTCTTGAACTTGTACTTCAATTCCAACTCCATATAGCACGAGTTGTTCCTAGGCGTTGGCATGATGGTCCATTTTGTGTATAGATGTTCAAATAGTGAATGGGAAATGGATTCAGCAATAACGACACTCTCAGGGTCACATTGTAAGTCACATACGAACTCTTCATCAAAATTTCTCCATCCAACTCTCAAACCAGCCTCTGAAGGTTGACCTTGGTTGTCTCTCTTGTTGATAAATGATCTTGTACAATAAGGAACAAATTCAGAATAGCTGGAGACGTCTGAAACGACTTCATAAAACAGTTTGGGTGAATGGTTAAGTGTTCGTTTAACGATATGTGATTGATCGCCGTCAGAATTTTTTAGATTCAACAGCGACTTGAAAGAAACTTGCTTGGAACTATGGAAGAATCTCCTATTGATGTGTTCATGTGATATCTGTGAGCGTCTTATACTTCTGAGCATGTTCAGTATAAACCCAAAATATATATGAATGGAATTGAACTGGAAAATGGCGATGGACTTCTCCTTTGAGGAAGTTTGAAAAAAAAATCTATAAGGCAAACAAAAAAGTGATAAAAACAAGAATAAGTATAAACAAATAAAATACAGAATGTCAATCGATCTGGACTGGAGTGGCTTGGAGAATGACAACACACTGAACGATACATTCCGGGATTTCCTTAATGACCAATTCCAAAACTTAGAGTTACCAGATTACTTAAGTGATTTACAAGTAGTCAAGTTTTCATTAGGTACAATCCCACCAAACTTGACGATAAGACACATTGGAGACCCATTTCCCGAATTCTATCCTTCTGATCATGATACAAATGAGGCTGCTGTTGACTCTTCTGAGGTAGGTACAGGTGATAATAGTGAAATCCAGAAAATCAACAAGAGAATAGATATGCCTAAAAGAGTGGATAGATCTTCCAATGTATCTTCATTGAATCAAGAGGAAAAGGAAATACCAAAAGAGGGCGACAGAGAAGAAGAAGAAGAAGAAGAGCATAAATCAAACAAGGATATCCAGTTCATAGTGGAAGTAGAATACAAAGGAGACATCACCATTGAGATACAAGTTGATCTTCTCTTGAACTATCCATCACCAGGATTTATAAAACTTCCAGTAAACTTGAAGATTGTCCAACTAGGCATACATTCTCTAGCAATGCTATCATATGTCCAAAAGTGCTGTTACGTCAGCTTCCTCTGTGATGTGAATGATGAACAATTTGACGACATAATACGAAATCCTACATTGTCAAGAGACAGTAATCGAACTAGAATCGATATCATAAGAAGCATGAAAATTGAAAGTGAGATTGGTGATAATCAAGGAGATGGATCAATATTAAGAAACGTTGGGAAAGTCGAGAGGTTTTTGACGGAGATGTTAAGAGAAATGTTAAGAGATGAGCTGGCTTGGCCTGGTTGGATATGTCTAGACTTTAACGAAGACGAAGACGAAGAGAATGATGATTAATGAACTAATTTCGAGGTTTATCCGAATAACGGCTGTCACTCTATGCATTATTTATTATAACACCCTATTTTTTAGCCCTGTAGTGCTGACTCTTAATCAAGTACACCTTTTTCGTCTGTTGAACGTTTAGTGTCCGTTGATACTTGACATAAATCACAGATCATCAATCTATTTAACGAATCTCTTTTCCAATTTTTATCTGTCCAGTTCATTTTCCTTTTTTTGCTTCTTTTGGACTATATGAGGTTGTTACTCCAATTTTACATGGAAATCTCAACATCTTGCTAAATATTTTCAGAATATTCAATCAATATAACTCACACAGTTTGGAAAGACGAATAACTTAGAGAGAACCATAATGATTAAGGTATTCGAATACGGCCTGAAAGTTAATAGACATACTGAACAAACGCACCATGCTTTCTGCATACTGAAACAGCGTCGTTACATAACTTCATCCCCGTCGTCTAACAGTCAAAGTCACAATCATCAAGATCTCAAGGAATTCCCATCAAACTTCAATCATTATCAAATTCTAAATATTTCACAAGATTCTGATGCTACTACTATTAAAAAGGCCTTCAGAAAGCTGTCAAAGAGATACCATCCCGATATGAATCACAGAATACCCGTCGCTTTGAAACCCATCATTAAGAATAACTATTTGAGGATAACAGCATCGTATGAGACGTTATCTAACAAAGCTAAGAGATCAGCTTACGATCTTACACTTTCATCATCATTAGCGTCAGCTTCACCTCGTGATTTCAAAAACAATGAGTTCTTCAACCAGAGGAAGACTTATAGTTCAGGAGGGATAAACCAAACAAGAAATCACGTTCATTTCGGACCAGGATATCAAAGGTCAACCTCAACGTATTCAAACATCGACAATCTGGGTCAGCATTTGAGGAATCAAGATGTCCCACATTTTGATTTTGATAATCACTTGAGAGGTAATCTTTGGTTTGAAAGAAGGATGATCAACAAAAGGATCGGAAACAACAATGAACTTCGATCAACGAATACAAACAAGAAAACCAAGGCGAGACTGGATCAAGAGATGAATGACACGTTGAATCTTCATAGGTTTGGAGGTTACAATAGCACGAAACAGGTTTCATATTCATTGGGTGGTGTTCATACAACTATTGCTATTGTTGGGATTGGTATTACTATTGGAACGCTTTACAACTTTTGAAAGGAATAGGGAAATAACAATAAATTGGGTAAACTTTTATAAACTAGTTACGTAGTTAACAGTCCTGTTGAATGATATACCACTTTGATTCGTCTCATACTTCGTGATTTCTAATAGAATCAGTTGCGTGAGTTTCGGAGTTATTCGCTAATATATATTATTTTCGGTCTTGCATCGGCTACAGAGTATGCAGCTCTTGTATGGAGAGTTAATACAAGAACAAAATTGCAGTTTGGACCACAAGAATTCAAAATCCTTTACCATTAGGCGACACTCTGTACATATATTTTGCATCATATAGGACGATAAATGGGCGAAAAGAAATAATTCAAATATGGACGTATGTCGATAATTTTTAATAAATTCTGAAATTAGGAAAAATCGATGATCTTATTTCCTTGAGTTGAATATAAAACCAAGTGTTCCCAGTGTTTGAATTTTGACGATCGAAGCTGCTACCGTTTCTGTTTCCGTAAGACATTATTTTTATTTGCAAATAAATTTGATAATTTAAAGTTGGGTTAAGATTTATCAGAAACAGGGATATCAGATCTCTATATAGCGAATTTTTTTTATATTCATTTAATTATCACAAAAAGCTATAAGTAACTACTTTCGATAATACCATAGCAAAATCTAGTGTTATTAAACTGAATCAGCGGATAGAAATCTGGAAATATGACAGTATCATACCCATACTTGGAATCACTGCGGTGTTAGGATGTTTTCTCGGTGTACTGCATCAGCAACAGGATGATCTGTGGCACTAAAATGTACATTCTTTTACAACGTTACATCTTAGTATGAGATGAGAGGAGACTGAGATGGGGAAAAATTCTATTACGGATATTTAGAGCAGATGTGAAGGGTGAAACAAGAAGATCTACAAATACCAAATAAACACATAACAATAAAAAAAAACACCAAATGCAGTATCATCACCAAACAGCAACAAAGACTTACAAAGTGACCATTTCACTTTGATCATTCACATACAAAAGAGTTCGAGACCACACTCACCAGAAAACTACTTCCTTGAAGAACCATACCGTAGAGAAACTAAATCCAACACTAAACCGTCCATCATCTCGCAAATGTCATGGAGATTCTAACGAGCAACATCTCAATGATTCTTTTTGCTCAATGAGTTCCAGGTCCATAGTCCTCCAATAACAGCAAAAGCACCAGCCCAGAACTTTTTGTCTTTTTCTGGGATATCAGAATGATCAAATTCATATGGTTCTTCTTTTGATTCTTCTTTTGAGGTCTCTTCAAACGCACCCTTTGGATTCAGCAAGTCATTGATAGTGGCTTCTAGAGCAGATCGATTTTGTTCTTCAATATGATCAAATGATCCCTGATCAAAGATTTTGATATCAGAACCCTCAGCTTTTGAGATCACAAGTGGTTCCGAAACAGTATTGGCACCAGCAGCAAGCTTCTTCTCAAGAAGAGTGACTGGTTTGGCTGAGGCTTCTGTTGAGATTGATGGGATTTGAATGATATAATCATCTGGGACTGATTTAGTTGGTTCCATATCAACAGGTTTTATAAAATCAATATGGGATGTGTCACCTTTAGCTTCAATTTTATTTGATTTGGAGAAGTTTTTGGTTATTGTGTTCTTCAACGTTGGTATTGTAGAGGAGGACAATTTGGATGCAGTTGGTCTAGCTGAGGTTGAAACAGATTGAGCCATTGAGGGAGTGGAATTGAAACCACTCTCATATGTTGAAATTCTTGAAACAAGTTCTGCTTTCCTACCGCTTATCTTCAAGCCACGTTTACGACATTCTTGTTTTAGTGAATTCAGACTCATTAGTGCGAATTCAGACTTCTTGGAACTTAACAGAGTAGTTGAATTTGTTTTCGAAGTTTGATGAACCGATCTTGTGAATGATTGATATTTCAAAGTATGTTCATTATGTGGAATGTTAGGGACAACTAGATTATACTTTGTCGTGACCGTAGAAAAGGCACTTCTTTGTTGTTGGACCTCTTTTTTTATCGTCGAGTTCAACACTTTGAGAGTTGGCATAGACCTAGCACTTCTGAGCATTTTGATTTATAGGTAACAAGCGTAATTATGGGGTGTTCTAAACTTTGAAGGAAAAATGTAAGACGCAACTTGAAAAACCAGTGATTAAACTCTTGGGGGAATATAAACTAATGAGTTCTCTCAGAATGAATATCAGCTTATTAAAGACTAAAATGTTCGTTCAACCTAGTGATCTGACTTCCACTAATTATGGGACGTTATGGTTGCTTTAAATATTCTGATCTCCTTCTCTTTGTTTACCTTTTGCCCAAATTCAGCGCACGAGTCACGAGTCATAGCGTACGTAATTTATTAGATAATCATATATTACATAATCAAAATAATATCAATATCCTGGATGCTGATTGGTCATTTTTAGTTTTTTTTTTCTCTCGGTTTGGGGACGAGCATACACTCATGGTTAAATCCAATGCTACATATATGTTATAGATATTTACAAGTGAGTTGGCATTGGCTATAAGTAATAAATATATGATTCAGAAGAAAACCAAATGCGTGATAAACTAGTCTTGAAAATCAAATGCATAATATTCCCAGTTATTTTGTTCGTTCTTTCATTATTTTAGTCTAATATTGACGAGAAGCTTCTTGACAAGCTTTCAATTGTTGTAGATAGTAATCGCAGATTTGCATGTTACCATCGTTATCACTCAAACATCTGGTAAAATTTCTAGCATCAACGTCACAAGCGGCACCTTGTTGTTGAGTGGAGAATGAGCTTTGTGCTTGTAATGATGAATCTTGTTGTTGAGCTTCAGCTGGTTGGGAAGAACCACCGAACATACCAGTGATACCGGCACCAATGGTGTGACCAACAGCAGAACCAACAGCAACACCAGCAGCGGTGGAAGCCATTTGAGCAAATAGACCTGGTTGTTTTTGTTGGGTTTGAGGTTGTGAGTATGCATTTGGTTGTTGATGTTGTGGAGCATGAGCTGGAGGAGCAGCGTGGGTGCTTGCTTGTCTAGATTGTGGGGATGGAGCTGAACGTTGAACGGTTGGACGGGAACCACCTCTTGATCTGGCCATAATGAATTTCAGTGATTGATTGTTTGTATTGTCTTTGAAGAGAAATTAAAGTTTCTTTGTCTCTTTTTTAGTGGCGACTCTTCCGTTTTATATGAAATCTTAATTTTGCTTACCTAATAATTTTTTTTTTTACCTACCAGAACGTTCTGAATTTCGGGATCTGGATTTTGCGGAGATATTACGGCGTTAACAGGCATAGTGAAAAAAAAATAGATGTTTGACAAAGAACTGCTTTGTGTTTCAGATGACTTATGATATTCATCACATGCAAATTATGAGAAACTTGTCTATAAGCGTTTGTGAGTGTGGTCCAACTGGCCCATACTGATGAAATTGAAAAGAGATCACCATGATACGGACAATAAAAGTGCCGATCAATGAAAACAAATAATTCTAAAACTTAGCATAAGATAAAATTAATAAACGTCCTATATCTCTTGATGTATATATGTAGTCAAGTGCTTGTTTCCAGCACCACAACTATGGTACCTAGGAGAAAAGAAAAAGTCATTATGGGGAAAACTTGATACACAAAACAGCAAACAGTTCATGGATTGGAAGGGAAGAAGTGCACAGAACCCATAATTGATTAATGAAGTGCCTTTTCCTCATCTCCATGATGACCGGCGTGGTCAGTGCCCAAATATAGCTAGCACTAGTACTTGAAGGTCAAAATCAAGGTATAAATTAAATAACAACAAGAACACACGGAATAACAAAAGGAAAATTATCAATCACTATCTTTTGAAAATCTTGACCTGAAAATGCTAATGAACCCCGATCCTGCTTTTTGATCGAACTTGGAGGTCTCACTCAGGATATCAGAGAACTGACCTTCAATAGCTAACTGTTTTTCGTTTGGAGTAACGTCCAATTTTTCAGCTTCGGCAACAGTGAAAGTTTGAAATATATCATAATCATCAATCTCCCCAATTCCTGGAGGTGGGAAGAGGTAATTCAACAAGACATGGCTAACAAATGAAATCGCATATCCAACAATGAAAGAAATTTGAAAAAGTTTGATGGCTCCTGATGGCAATGTTGTGATTGCAGGATTGACTGATGCAAATCCTGAAATACCTGGTGCAAAGCCAAATATCCAAGACAAATAAGCTCTCCAATTGATCCCATGCCAAAACCAGTAGATAGAGTCTGGCGAAGCTCTATATAGATCGCTCAATTTCAGCTTCTGTTTTCTAACGATGAAGTAATCAGCTGTGAAGACTGCGATCATTGGACCAAAGAAACAACCATATGACCCTAGGACACTAGTGAAAACAGAGGCATTAGCGACAATTTGCCAAGGCTGAATGACAATAGAGATGATCATAATAATATAAGCACCTCTTCTTATGTTAATATATTTTGGTGCAATTGCAACCAGATCGATACCACCACTGACACCATTGTCAATAACGTTCAAACCTAATGTACTAACAAAGAACCCAAAAGATGCAAAAAACGCAGCACATCTTGATTTTGGACTATACGACTCCAAGATCCATTGCTCAATGATGTTTGGAGGATTCCAAAGGTTCAAAGCAGAAACATCCCCATATACTTCAGAGGCAGCTGATGTACCCAAGATTCCAAACAATGGAACAACAGTACCAAACAACAAAATGGCAACTAGTTGACCCCATATTTGTTTTCCTGGTTTTGAAGCAAATCTTGAAAAATCTGGTTGGTTTGCTAGCCCAACAGCATATGTGTTTATGACAGAATTGATACCATGCATCCAAGCCATACCCAGATCTGCACCGGCTTTGACTGTTGATTTGGATTTCAACAGTTTTCCAGCACCATGGGCATGAACCATCGAACCAATCGAGGTACCAAACACAGCAAAGAATGAGATGAAAGTGACAATTTTGAATGGCTTATTGAATTTCTCAGGCGGAAGATATAAGAAGGGAATGGATAAGACATGATAAATGATGAATCCGATAAATTGTTTTGTAGTCATTGGTAATGATGATGGGAAAGTATTATGCAATCTGTTAAAAGTTGGGAAGATAGTTGATAACAAAACCGATATCAATTGAGCTCCAGTAAAACTTTGAACTGAATACCAAACGATACACAACACAATTCGCTGAACTAGTGCCAGATATGAGCCCCATAATCCAAACGTGAATCTTGAATAGACAGGATAGCCAACATGCCAAACGGCACCAGCCCAACCATGAGATAGAGCAATAGCAAATACAATGATTTTAGCCAGGATCACGACAACCATAGATTGCCATACGTTTAAACCGAAGGATAATAGAGTTGAACATGATTGCCACGTTGATATGGACAATGCAATAACGTTCCAAAACCCTAAGAAATCCAGATGACCCCATGTCCTTCTTGATGGGGGCAAACAAATGACATCTGGGGACTTCCAGGAGTCAGTTTTCACAGTATCTGAGTCGGGAATCCTTATGAAAGTTTGTACTTTATCAAGGAAACTCATATCGATTATGGCTGGTTTTTGGTGGACTATTAGTCAAGAAAAGATGTCTGTTCTGGAAATGCCTAATAGTTTGACGAAGAAGGATGGGGTATGGGGAAAGGGAGGAGTTTATGATTATGGGTTTTTAAAGAGGCAAAAGAAGATTGAAAAGTAGGAGAGACGAGAAAGAAGAACTATTATGGGGGAGTTCATGCTTTTTTTTCTGAAGTTGTTTTTACCAGATATTTTTTTGGCAAGCTATTCAGATCTAAAAAAAAAAAAACTGAATTGAGGTAGCTCGCCTATATTCTGCGTTTCTTTTTTTTGCTAACATGATACACAAATTGTGCTAACAAGAATCGCTGTAGCGTTCATCAATGATGGTTGTTGTCTCGTGTGTTGTCAGCTGTGAGTTGTGACCGATATTGATCTTAAACATTACCCAGCTTCTTTAGTACTCGAGACGTAGGCTGGAAAAATGCTGGTGTAGGAATGATGAGCAGCACCTCGTACTTGTGATGCCGGCTGAGCAAGCTCATAGAATCAAGATCAAGATCCAGCTCTGAACTTTAAACCTTTGTCGAAGTTTGAATTCTGGGTTTGGTAATGTGAAGCTGAGCTAGTTCAAAACGTCTAAATTTAAACGTCTAAACTTAAACGTCGCTTGCGCATTGCGCAATCAGCTGTTTAGTGTCTTGCCAGTTAAGTTGCCAGTTGCCAGGCGACGAACGTACTCAGTCGGATATGTCCATCGGCAGTCCAAACTCTATTGACCACGAAATCCGGTCAACTCAGCCGTCAGCCGTCAGCCAAGTGCCAACACCAGCAGCAGTAGCAATAGCTCGCGGCTAGGGCCCAACTGTCAAGAAGTGTCAAATAGCAGACCATATTTCCGTTTGCGGTCGATGCCGTTTTGGGGGTTGCCACAACAATCAAATGATGCTTCGTTCCTTGTTCCTTGTTCTTTGTTCTTCGTTTCACTTCTCTATACGATGTCCATTGCCGATATAAATACTGTATATCTTTTGCTCATATGGTCAAAAGGTTATCAGGTATTACATTTGTCAATCGGCCTCATATCTTTGAGAAGCAAGATCTAATTTGATCGCTACTAACGAGCTGTCGTGTCAAAATTATATTACTATACTGCTTCATCAACTGAATCCATTTTAACTAAATACTTTTCAGTATCAATCAGGTGATTCTCAGAACCAGAATGACTAGACACGATGACTTGGTTAACGTTATCAGAAATCTCGATGAGTTTGCAGAAGTAATCGAAAACAATGAATTGGTGGTGCTTGATTTTTATTCAACTAAATGCCCTCCTTGCACCGTATGTTCCATCGACATATATTCATCATAGTGTCTGATTCTCTCCCTAGTAAAGATTACTGACACTAACATATAACAGGTTGTCGCTCCACTATACCACCAACTTGCAGTAAAATATCCAAATGCCAAATTTTTCAAGATTAATGGATTAGACAAGGATCAAGCAGAAGTTCAGAAATCAATCGATGTTGTTTGGTGGCCAACATTTGTCATCATTAAGAATAAGAAAGAGATATGGAGAGTCAAGATCCCAAATCCACCACAGGAATACCCAACTGATGAGCTGGAATCTGAGTTGAAGAAAGTTTACATCATTTGACACGTAATCATACGTTTTTCGTATAAGTTGGACGTATTATGACTATCACCAAACATAACAGTGTAGTTGATCACGAGCTGAGGAACCCAACGGTAAATAGCGGGTTTAATCAAATGTCAGTCATAATCACATATAATACACAAAGGTATTGAAATTGGCCGATACGATAAGCTGTAATAAGGTTATACCCAATTTGGTAAAGTTACGACGGTCAGTTCTAATTTGTACGTCGATATCATGATGTTTATAAATCAGTGAAGGCTGTCACCTGCTATTCCACTGGTTTTCATCATTATATTGGAACTAGACTGGTACACAATAAGGTTGTACTACAACGAATGGAAAGAGGCCAGAAGAGCTTGATGTTTTTATTTAGTCGCCAGCTATTAGTAGGCGCGAGTAGCGACTATTCTTCATGTCAGCTGACCAATATTAGGCAATCTGCGCGACTTTTCTATAATCTGCTTGAACCTGGTCAAATTGCAAGAGTCATGTAAAGGCGATGAAGTCGAAGCAACAATAAGGTGCAGTCAAAAACAAGAGGGCATCTGGAAAACAGGAAGAGAGTTCCCTAGCCATCTTGAATCTCACATTCTTTCAACAAAGGAGAAGATTTGATAGATACACAGTAATAAAAAAAGCGAAAGAGCGCTCTTTAATAGAAGAGGTTATCAATAATACTCCTACTGATATCAAAAGCTCCTCGTGTCCAAACAGTTCATAACATAGTCCGATTTGATACAATATGTCATCCGACCCAGCAAAAGCTGCCTCGATACCCATAAGCACAAGGCAACCTGGTAAGAAGGGTCACGCCTGTGGGCCATGTCGTCGATTGAAAAGAAAATGTGACCTACAAATACCCTGTGGATCGTGTAAGAAGGGAAGAAACAGCAAGATTGATGAATGTAAAGCAAATCCTGCAAAACCACTATCAAACATTCAAGCATTCACCACTCCAAATATAACATTTGGGAAAGTTCACAAAAATCATGCATCTCCTCCACATACTTCGACGTCACCTGTCTCCCAGAATCATATCTCCAAAGGTTCGATAGACATTAGCATGTCTTCCTCATCCAGATCAAATCAGAAAAGACAAAGGTTATCTATTGAACCTCCAACAACTCGTGTGAGCTTCAGCAATCTTGATCGAGGAATCGCAGTTCAAGCATCACCAAATAGTCAAGCTCAAAGAACTAGTTCAGTGGAATCGACAAGCATGCAAGTAGCAGCCCGTAATAAACCATTAGCAGAACAAGAGCAAGAACAACAACAACAACAACAACAACAACTTCCACAATTGCCAGTGATAAAATTAGATGAACCATCTTCACTTGGACATTCGGCAGCACAATTACAATTCCCACAGTTCCCACAACAGATCTTATCACCACCTCCACATCAACAAGGTCAATATCATCAAACATATAGAAACTCATTTGATTCACCATTACAAATGCCACCCGATCTTTTCAACAAAAAGACAAATTCTGTATCATTGCCACCACCTCCATCCAACGTGATATATATTGAAGCTAATGAGTTTATGAAGATGAAAAAACAACTGGATGATCAATTCATCAGAATTCAATCTCTGGAACATGAAAAGACTCAAAATCTGAACAAGACCAAGGACTTGGAAAATCAACTGAAGCAACATCAACTGAAGGATGGACCAGACACCGAGAAGAATGTCTATAAAGACAAGTATATTAAGTTATTACCTTCAAAAATTCAGACTGTTCTTCTGGTGGAATTTTATTTGCAGAACATTGACTATATCTATCATCCATTACATCATCCATCGTTTCGCCACGATCTGCAAGTCTTCTGGAAAAAACCTGAGGATGTGGATATTGGTTGGTTGGCTGTATTATTCATGGTATTGTCTCTTGCTGCTATTCATTTACCAAAAGGTTTGATCAATATTGATTCAAAAGAGATTGAGAAATCACATAAGATTTGGTTTAGTGCTAGTCGGGAATGTGTGAATATCTCAGACTCACAGAGGAAATCACCAAGTGAATTCAAATTATGGTCATTACAATGCTTTTCATTATGTCAATTATACTTCTATGCCACTAAGAGAGCCGAACAATTGAACGAAATTCTTCAAAAAGCTGTGAAGGATGCTTATGCCATGGGTCTAGACAAAGATGATTATGAAAATCCAAATCTCTTAGAAGTTGAACTGAAAAGAAGACTATGGTGGGATATTTGTGGTTGTGATACGTTCAGAGCATTATCATTGGGCGTAAAGCCCTCAATTAGATCATACCACTCGGCCGTACCATTTCCTTCAAATGCAAATGATGAAGATATAACGTGTGACTTTATAAAGACAAGCTCCAATTCAATCCCAACTGATAACTCTTTTAATATCTATCGTGCTCATATGATGAAGATCCTAAACGGAATATTTGAGAAAAAACATCATAAACTGAAGAGGAATATACCTAAACTAGACGATATCGAGAACCAAGTATTGAGAGGACTATTGGAAATCGATATTGAATTATGTGAGACTCCCAAGAGTTGGTTCTTCCAGTTAGATAAGGATGGGAACCTCCCATATGTGAGTGATGTTAGAACTCATTTCCAACACCACATGTTGCATACTTGTATTTGTATCCACAGGTTTAGAATCTATCAGAATTACCTATCAGATGATGTTCCGATCGCATGGGAAGTTGCAATTTCATCAGCTAGGAATTTATTCCATGTTTATAGAAAATTGAGAGCCATTTATGACTTGAGGAACCCATTATTTCTATCTCAAATTCATCAGGCATTCACTGGATCAATAATCCAGTCAATGTTGCTATTATTGAGTCATAAAACTTGGTTGAATGACCAGACTGCTTTATACGAGGACGTAGAATTGATGTTGAGTGACCTCAAAATTTTGGGAGAGGAAGTTTTCATTTTAAAACCTGAAGTCTTGAAGGAAAGTTTCAAAGTCTTGAATGATTTGAAAAACATATTGAATAAGAATCTGATAGAGTTGGAAAAAGATCAGAAAGACATAGTTTCAAATGTTTTTGGTGGGAAGGACATGACTGAGAATTATTTGAAGAAATGTACAGTCTCATTTATAATTGACTCAAGAACACCAGGAAGTCAAGATGGACAAGAACAAGAATTACGTGAACAACGTGAACAAGCAGTTTATGATTATGAAAACCAGTTGGGCACTTTGGTCACCAATGAATTGTTGGAAAAATCTATGGGAAATATTGAAGAAATTGTTTCTGCAAAACACAAGAATGGCAATGCTAACAAGACCCGCAGTGGTAATAACAACGTTGATACCAATGATAGTTTCCAAAACAGATTTAGAGCGGCGATCTTACCAACTCGAGCAGCAAACCCACCAACGGCAAATGATCAACTTCTACCAGTCAACTTACTAACTGTTCCTGCTTCTGATGTGCATGATGAGAATCTTAAGAGCGGTGCCAGATTGATTGATAGTTCTTCAAGCAATGGTAGTTCATCTTCGTCACTTCATAGGAATGGCAACAACAACAACAACAACAACAACAACCATAGTAATGATCACATCAAAGCTAGTGATGCCTCACATCAACCTGATAACATCACTCTGGGTACACCATTTGACTTGAATTTTCAGGATGCAGATGCTTTCTGGAATGACATAGGGCAACAAGGTATTGATGAGTTGAGCAATATGTATCACTCTGAGTTCTCAGGTTATAAGATTTTCTGAACAACAACCACCACACAGGAACTTAGATCATATGCAAGAAAGTGGAACACATGTCGATTTGTTTTGTGAGGCTCAGTTGCCATTCCTCTAGATACACGTAATAATAATCACAGTAACCTTTTTTTCTGGTTATATAGATGATTGATTGGGGTTCTTGATGTAGTATAGACTATACGACACACCAGTAGTGTAATGTTTGACTCCGTCCATATGGATCGATATTCTGGTTGGTAATTAAAGTAAATAAGTATTTCCATCAACAAGTTTTTAGGATTATACGGACAACCTCATGACATCGCTGATTGGCCTGCTCATACCGTCTTGACCAAGTGATTAATATAACTTACATGGCCGGCATCAGTGTGAATTCTAGCACCTGAGTGGCTATATTTATAAAGGGCTAGTGATGAGTGGCCGAAGTGCAGATTGCGGACACATGTGTTAAGAGAGTACAGTTAAAAGAAGTTAGAATGTCTCATGTTCGAACTATCTAAACTGTTGGTATAAAGCTACTGTTGTTTGATTCAACCTTCACCATAAAAGGGAAATCCCTATTGCTGTCTAGCGAGTAGCAGTATCTTCCAACGGGGGGTCGGGGTCTCGGGGTTAGGCCTCATGAATTCTCGTTCTCGGCCAGAAAGAAAACACCACGCCTTACGGTGACTAGAAGCCAAAGCGGACGCTTCAATCTTCAATCGATGATGATTAAGCTAACAGAGGTTTATCTAAATCAAACCACAATAAACCAGGATGTCGAAATACCTGGTAGGAATAGACGTTGGAGGAACGAACACAGATGCTGTACTGTTGGATCCAAGTCGATCTGTCGACAACAATTTTGTCGTGGCATGGAATAAGCAATTAACCACGCCAAATGTCTCCAAAGGAATTGTGTCATCCCTTTCAAAATTGTTCCAAGGAGATGCTGAGGTTCATAAGAAGGACGTGTTGTCTGTAACGATTGGCACCACACACTTCATCAATGCTATAGTAGAGAGAGATCAAGCTAGACTGGAGAAAGTTGCAGTGTTGAGACTATGTGGCCCTTATTCTCGTAATGCCAGCCCTTTCACTGATTTCCCAAAAGATTTGGGTAAATTATTGAACGGTTATGTTGGGTATCTGAAGGGGGGGTTTCATGTTGATGGAAGTACTATTGATGAGGTTGACGAGGTGGAAGTCATTCAGCACGCTAAAGAGATTAGTAAATTGAAAATCAATGCTGTTGTCATTAGTGGAATATTCTCACCAGTGTTCAATCAACAAGAGTTGAAAGTCTTGCATATACTGCAAAGGGAACTACCTAGTGCTGATATTGTTCCGTCAAGCGAGCTGGGTGGTATTGGCCTACTTGAGCGAGAGAACTTGAGCATTTTGAATGCCTCAGTCAAGAAGTTTGCAAGTAAGATCATCAAGACGTTTGCTAGAGCAGTTAAGGACAGCGGTATCAATGCCCCGCTAATGTTAACTCAGAACGATGGTACTGTCTTGACTATTGATGAGGCGCTTAGGATACCCATCAAGACATTCTCATCTGGTACCACAAACTCCATGAGAGGTGCTTCATTCCTATTGAATAAATTTGCTGGTCAAGCTGTGATGGTGGTTGATGTTGGTGGAACTACGACTGATGTTGGATTACTGCTGTCCAATGGGTATCCTAGAAAGACTTCCTCTTATTCGCTGATTGGAGGTGTTAAGACAAGATTGTCTATGCCACAGGTTGAAAGTATTGGATTAGGAAGTGGCTCAATCGTTAGAATCTACGACACTGACCGTGTAATCATTGGTCCAGACTCCGTTGGGAACGATTTCAAGAAATCTGCTGTTGGCGGTGGTGATGTGCTCACTACCTCAGATATTTCAGTCTACAAGGAACTTGAAGGTCATAGCGATGATGAACCGATTTATGCAATAGGAAACAAGAAGAACGTCAAGGATAAGGTCAAACCCCAAATGCTACAAAGTTATTCCAGGGAGCTCTCCAAGATTATTGAGACAGTGATTGATCGAATGAAAACATCACCCCAGGAAATTCCTGTACTTTTGGTTGGTGGTGGTTCATTTATATTACCAAATGAAATCAAAGGAGCTTCTGAGGTCTGGAGGCCGAAATTTTACCACATCGCAAATGCCATTGGGGCTGCTATTGGAAAAATAAGTGCCACCTCTCAAACTTTTGGTAACCCTGATGAGCGGGACTCCATCATCGAATCACTCAAGGAAGAGGCCTCAAATAAGGCTATATTGAGCGGCGCTTTGGTATCTTCCATTACAACTGTTGATGTTTCAACTGAGGATGTTCCATACACCAACCTCAGAAAATTTGAAGTGAAGGTGATTGCTGATGTTGACTACTCCAAGCTAAGCCCAACTACTGTTTCATCTGAAAAAGAAACCCCGGAAAATGATCTCAATAGGGACGAAGTGCATAAAAATGCAATGAGAGATGATGAATCTGATGTTACGGTTGACTATGTGAAGTACGAACCATTCGTCAACGACAAGCAGGAGTGGATTATAAGCAAAACGGATTTAGATTTTATCAAGATTGGAACGTACATCCTGGGTTGTGGTGGAGGAGGTGATCCTTATCCACAATATCTAATCTCTAGAAACGTTCTGGAAAACGGAGGAATCATGAGAGTTGTCGATGTTGATTACCGCAATGACTATTCATCAATATCAGTGGGGTTTGTCGGTACTCCAACGGTTGCTAATGAAAGACTACAGGGTACTGAGATTATCACAGCATACAATCTATTGAATTTTGGTGATGAGATTGAATCAGTTGTCGGTTTAGAGATAGGCGGTGGGAACGGATTTCAGGCCTTATTGTTGGGTGCCCAGCTAGATAAGAAAATACTGGATGCTGATCTGATGGGTAGGGCATATCCAATGATTTGGCAAATCGCACCAGTTGTTCTTTCCAACGATGCCTTCTTTTCTCCTTTTGCATTCAGTGATGGAAATGGTAACGATATTCTTGTGAAGAAGACGAAGTCCAATCAGCATGCTGAAAGTCTTATTAGAGTATCACTGAATGAACTGGGTGGATTAGTTGGTATGGTCTCACTGATTAAAGATGCCCAATCTTTAGTTATCAAGAATAGTTACTCATTAGCTTGGAGAATCGGAAAAGCAGTGTCGATAGCAAGACAAAAATCAGACATCGATAATCTCCCAGAGTACATTATAGACTCAGTGAAGCCTACAATAGCCAAGAAATTGTTTCACGGTAAGATCATCGGTATTGATAAAAAAGTTCAGAAGGGTTATTTCTTTGGAGAAGTAACAATTGAAGCATCAGATAAGTCAAGAATCTCTATTCCTTTTCAAAATGAAAATCTTGTCGCTAGGCTTGAAGACGGAGTCGTTGTTGCCTCAGTTCCGGATCTGATTACCGTAATTGATGCTGATACCGGTGAAGCTCTGGGAACCCCAGATTATAGATATGGGCTATTAGTCCATGTCCTTGCAATTTCACCAAGTCACCATTGGACAGACACAGAAAAAGCTCTTAAAATCGGTGGACCTGAAGCTTTTGATCTTGATAATGTCCAGTATAAGCCTGTAGGCCACTATGAGAAATCACTGAGTGTCATTCATCAATACTCTTCCATTTAAAGACCCATAGAAAATTATCGACCTATTATAGCTTTACTTCGAAATACCATCACTGATAACTCTATGTACCCGGTCCTCTCCCTTCCGATTCGTCGTTTCCTAGATAGATATCACTATTTACAATGTAGCAGTATCATACACAACATGGAGGATATACTCAGGCATAGTTTTCACATATCTCTGTAGTTTATAATCTATACCCTTCGCAATGGGCTGTAGTGATGATCTACCGCATTATGTTGGGCCTACCATGTTTTGTGGAGGCTACAAAAAAGATCCAATGAAATGACTTCTTTAAATAAGCTTGGAGATTCGAAGAACTTGAATAAGAACATCGAAAACAAAAAAAACACCCTTCATAAGGTACTTGGGCTTGGTATTGATTGTTTGAATTACTTACTCATTAAGATATTGATTCTCAAGCGTGGGCTTTTAGTGGGACTCCGTACGACCGTTTTTCTTTGTCATTGACCCCTTAGATATTCATCATGCTTAGACGAGCTGTTCCGTGGGCTAATAGAGTTGTTCTTCTTAAGAACAGTCTCAAATCATGTCATTCATTCAATGAAACCCTTGTCAGATCTTTCAATTCATCAAGCCGCTGCCTGGCTAGTGAAATGGATGCATTTGAGCCAGAAAAACCACAACTCCAAACATACCATATTGAAAAAGCCAGCATCAACAATCCTTTGGGTACCTATAAACCTACTACACTAGTTGAAGATTACGAGTTCTTGGACGAGGACGCCAAAGATTCAATTGCCAGTGTGAGGGAATACGAAGAAGCTGACGATGCTAAAATTAGACATTTTACGGTGAACTTTGGTCCTCAACATCCAGCTGCCCATGGTGTTTTGAGATTGATTTTGGAGTTGAAAGGTGAAGAGATCATTAGATCTGACCCTCATATTGGTTTATTGCATAGAGGTACTGAAAAATTGATCGAATCAAAGACTTATTTACAGGCTTTACCATATTTTGATCGTCTTGATTATGTTTCTATGATGACCAACGAGTTATCATTTTGTCTTGCTGTGGAGAAACTTTTGAATCTGGAGGTTCCTATAAGAGCTAAATATGTTCGAACCCTTTTTGGTGAACTCACAAGAGTCTTGAATCATCTAATGTCAGTTTTGTCACATGCTATGGATGTTGGTGCCTTGACTCCATTTTTATGGGGATTCGAAGAACGTGAGAAATTGATGGAGTTCTACGAGGCCGTTTCTGGAGCAAGACTTCATGCTGCTTATTTTAGACCTGGTGGTGTCTCTCAAGATCTTCCTCATGGATTATTGGATGATATTTATATGTGGGCTACCCAATTTGGTGATCGTATTGATGAAACTGAAGAGCTGTTAACTGACAATAGAATCTGGAAACAAAGAACAGTTGGAGTCGGTACCATTACTGCAGAAGAAGCTCAAAATTATGGTTGCTCAGGTGTCATGTTGAGAGGTTCTGGAATCCCATATGATGTTCGAAAGGCCCAACCTTATGATGCGTACGACCTTGTTGATTTTGATGTGCCAGTAGGACTCAATGGTGATTGTTATGATCGTTATCTTATCCGTATGGCTGAGTTCAGACAGTCTTTGAGAATCATTGAACAATGCTGTAATGATATGCCTCCGGGTCCAGTCAAGGTTGAAGACTATAAAGTATCACCACCACCCAGATCATTAATGAAGGAGGATATGGAAGCATTGATTCATCATTTCTTGTTGTTTACCAAAGGTTATGCAGTTCCAAAGGGGGAATCTTATGTTCCAATTGAAGCACCAAAGGGAGAAATGGGTGTTTATTTAGTCAGTGATGGCTCAGAAAGACCTTACAAGTGTAAAATCAGAGCCCCAGGGTTTGCCCATTTGGGTGCCTTCGATCATATCGCTAGAGGCCATTTCCTACCTGATGCTGTTGCTATTATTGGAACCATGGATTTGGTCTTTGGTGAAGTCGATCGTTAGAAGTCGAGTTTATTTATTTATTTATTTATTTATTCATTATTTATTCATTCAAACCTATTTATTCCACATATCTATTGACCTGAGTACACACAAAGGCACAAATAGTTTTATTTATCCAATACATATATCGCTACATCTATGGATTGTGTATTTTTTTTGGTAGTGAGTAGATTTGGAAGTGTTAAAGGACTTACAATACTAACAAATTAAAGTTGTTTATTACTGTAACGTATACTTCATAATGATTTTTCATTCTGTGAATCAAGTGTTGATGCAGAATCAAAAGAAAAATCATCATCATCAAACATTTTCTCCATAAACACACTTGGTGGCCTACTTTTTTTTTTGGCTGGCTCAGAATATGCCTTCGTGTGATCAGAGTTGGTTCCTGAATAAAGAGTACGGGGTGATTCAATCGGAGAATTCTCCCAAGAATCAAAACCAAACGCAGGATTCCCACCCACTTTAGGCATTGTCAACATCTCGGTTGGTGAGATGAACAAAGAGCCTCTAGAGGCTTTTGAGATGGCATTCCTGTATGTTCTGCCAGCACCCCCGCCAGCCTGAGTGTTCAAAAATTCCATAGAACTGTTCGAGTGAAGCAGATTTATAGTTGATGTGGAGTTCAATGAGTAAACAGAGGGTGATCTGTTGTAACATTTACCACCTTGGAATACGTCTGGGTCATAATCAAATGCATTTAGTTCTTTGGATTGAATGTTCGCAGTCTTGGCTCTCCTCGAGGAAACACAGAACATAGTGAATCTGGTGATCAGTATGGAAAGAAAAATTGCACCAAGAACAGCACCAACAGCAATGAAAGTCAAACCGAAAGGAAGGGTCTCTATGTGAACGTTAGGATTCGAACTGACCCCTGTTGGTACAACTGGGGTAAATGTAACACTATAAGAACTTGAAGATGCGGTATAAGATGAAGCCGTGATTTTTGGCATACTGGTGGTGGACTTTACTTTTTCGGAGGAAGATGTAGATGATGATGATGATGATGTACTTATCGAAGGAATTGAAGTAGAAGACTTCGTCGCTTTTGACGATGACGCCGTGACTGATGATGAGGAATGTGTGGATACTGAGGTTGAACTAGTTGTTGATGATGTAGGGGATGTTGATGTTGATGACAATGTAGTATATGACGTCTTTGAGTTACTAGAATTTTGAGAAGTAGATGTGGTTGACGACACTTTGTTTGAGGTTGAGGAAGCAGAACCATCACCAAGCACTAATAGTGGAAGCAGCGCTAAGGCGACTGAAAGTCTGTTGAGCACTTTCATAATTAGATTGTGTTCTGATCTGATTAAACTGAGAATCAATTAGGAAAAAATTAGAAGGGGATTAATTAACAAAAGAGTAAGCAGATGGTATTTCAAAATGACTGAATATGTTGCACAAGGGTTCAAATGAGTGTGGGTGGCAACAGGGTCTATGTTTCTCTTTTAACAAATTGGAAAGATTTGGTCCAAATAACTAAGTGGGAAAGAAGAAGAAAAAATTGACATGGTTCAATAACGTGTTTTGATCACCAGGATTTCCCAATCATTACCTACCTCGAAGTGAGAGACATTTTTCCTATAAATTATCCTCGAAGGCACAACAGTGATGCAGCGAAATGCAAAGAAAAGCTGCCAAATTCATACGCGTCGCCATCGCGTTAAGAAATTCGACATGCGCGTTTCTGGGAGCACCTTTCTAGCAGAATAGTAAATCGTGGTTCGTGAATCGTGAAGGAAGTTTTAAGTTGTACTAACTGTGTTATAGAGCCTTTATCTAATAGTGACATCAATCTATACAGTAAGTTTTGTGTATAGTCTCTAGCCAATCTAAAACCTCCAGTTTTCATCAGCAGACTCAATAGCCCAGGTGAACTTTTCTCTAAGTGTTTTTGTGAAAATTTTCTCAATTGGAACATCGTACTTCTTACAGAAAACGACAGATAATCTTGGATCGATATAGTTAATCTTAGAAGTTCCCAAAGCAACTTGAGAATTGTCCTCCTTATCCTTCATTTTCAAGGTTGTGTTCTGAATTCTACTTTCCAGCTTTTCAATCTGGCTCTCCAATTTCTCAACTGTAGCGTTATCAAGAACTTCAGGCTTACCAGTCTTCAGCTCCTTGGCAAATTGCTTTTCCAGCTGATCAACTTTTTTCAGAGCCTCTTTCAGCTCTGAGGCAGGTAATGGATCCTCTTTATTCTCTAGTCTTTTCTCATTATCTCTCTGGAACTTTTTTTCCACCTTGGTTCTTTCCTTCTCTATAAATAACTTCTGAATGGTGGCAGTATCTTCATCAGTCAGATCATTTATCTCCCTGAAGTACTCTGGTTTTTTCTTTTTGAGATTCTTATCGAGTTGTAATATCATCTTTTTGAATCTGATCTTTTGCCATTCCATTTCTTTGATGTTATCTGTAATCTTTTGCATTGATGCTGCGTGACCTTTGGTCACCGTCCTTTGATGGTTACATAAAATGGCAACCGTTCTATTAGCAGCGTTGAATTTCAAGACTTTCTCAGCAACAGTACCTTCATTAGGAATAAGATCCAACTGATCTTGCATAGTTTTAGAGGCATTATAGGTACGGAATACCTTAGCAGTCAAACCGGGCATATACTTTTGTAGCTGTTTGTTCAGAAGTGGTGGATCGATACGATCGAATAGATCATCCCCAGGTTTTTTTGGTTCTTTCTTGAAGATTTTCAAGTTCTTGAAAACTTGCCTGTCAACTTGAACCTCCTGGTAGAATCTAATGGAATCTTTACCCAAGAAATCAAAAATAACAGTGTTTGGCGGAGTCAGTGTGATATGTTCGTATCTCAAGGAGCAACAACCCACAGTATCAGCTTCATCGTCTGACTTCTCACCACCGGCTCTCAAAGCGAAGACATCGATTAAATAAGTAGCAGTAGCAAGCTGTCTATTTACCATAAGACCATCTTTCAAGAGATCTCTATAGTCCGCTCTAATCGCTTCAATGTGTTTTTTCAGCTCTCTAGCTTTTTCGAATTTCTTGAAATCACTCATACCCTTCAATGAAGAGTTTGCAGCAAACCTGACGTATTTAGAAGAATTCAAGATATTTTCTCTCCACATGGCCAGCCACGAGACAGTGTTATCATGCTGAACCCCACCCCATTTGTGTCCTGGAGGAGGTATTGGGACCTCTGCTTCTTTTCCAAGATTTAAGATAACATCTTCTGGTTGGACACGTCTTTTCAACTTACCGGTCTTCGGATGTGCACCACGACCTCTAAACAGACCAGGTGGTTCAACTCTGAAGTTACCGACTTGTTCTTTTCTTCCATTTATCAAGCAGGTTTTGTATGGCTCCTCGAGTGCTTCTTTCTCTAGTTTTAGTTGCTTCTTTTCAGCTTTAGTCATACTTTTCTTCTCCTCTTTCAAAATTTCAAAGTAATTGAACATTTTGGAGAAATCACAACGGTCAAAGTCTCTGATGTCCACATTACATCCACCACTTTCCTCCAGAACTTTGAGAAAATCGTTGAAGAAGTTCTTCTGAAACACAGGGTTCTTCCCGTGATCAGTTTCCAGCAAAGCAGCATAAAAACCAGCAACCTCTTCAGCTGCTTGAGGCAAATCAACAGGTTTACCGTCGTAGTAAAGCTTGACATGAGAAGGCAATGGTTCATATTCGGGAGGAAAGATAACACCATTGTGTGAAAGAGTTTCCCATTTGACTGTATCGTCGTCTTTCTGTTCTTCCCACCACTTGTATACATCATCTTCTTCAGCATCTTCGTCTTTGACTTCTGGAGTTACATCTTTCTTTACTTTCCCATTTGCCGGTTTGGACTTGGATTGTTTAGTTTCCTTCTTTGGTGTTTCTGATTTCGCCTTCTTGGTCTTTTGGCTTGAAGAAGGTGTTGAAGCTTTCCGTTTAGTGGAACTTGACTTCTTCGTTTTGCTCAGGGCAGTATCGGAATCATCATCAGAGTTCCTAGCACCGTTATGATCCATCAAGGGTGCCCTTTTCGAAAGTGGAGCATCATCTTCGTAGTCCACATCGTCCTCAGCTTTAACTTTGGCTAAATGTAAGTCCCGTTAGTTTTATAATACAGGGTAGTGATCGAAGAAGACACGAAATTAGGGCAAACTCAGACATTGAAATTATACCCAGATTGAAGATCTTCTCGACAGATAATTCTCAGCAAGCACTCACTTCTCACCCTCTTCGAGAGCACAACTTCATCGTCAGTATCAGAACTCATTGTCCTTAGTAAGTTATATTCTGAAAATGGCAGTGTGATGGATATAGGTATAGCAGTCCTCAAAAATTTTGGCTTTTCTAGCAGTGAATTTTCATTTACATCACGTGAAAATCAGCTGACTGTCATGTGCTCAAATTTATGCCTTAGATATTTGAAACAGTCTATGGTCAAGAATTCATAATGATCATATAAGTTTGTACCATGTCACCTGCTTATATTAACTGCAATAAGGTTCAGGGGCTCTTTCATATTTGTTGGTTGGTGGTACATGCATCGTCAGCTGGAGATAGTTTCTTGCGTATATACCGTATACTAATCAGATCAAGCGTTAGCTGATCACGTGAACAGGGGGTTGAGCAGCAAGAGCTGATCATCTTGATCATGCCGCGATTTACAATTACGTTTACAATAGTATTTCTGTAGCTGAAGATCTGTAGATACATGCTACTGTTGAGTGTCAATACAGCGTCCGTATTACTCATAAACAGTAAAGGTGTCCCAGATTCTGAGTTAAGCGTTCCAGGTTGTGAGTTTGTTGACTATTCGCTGTATCTGTCTAAATGCACCAGTGCTTCTTAACGGATGCTTCTGCGATGTTTACAAATTTCCTGATTCGGGCATGAGATCGAGGAAATGAAAACAAAGAGGTTTGTGCGATTCTTCAACTGAGTACAAATAAAACTACCAGAACTCCCAAAGTTTTCCCTCTTTCCTAACATCAGCTTCACAGAACAACAGTGACCTTACCCCTAGCTCTAGTGAGATACCATACCCAGCAATCATCCCAATTGCCATCCATCATCACCCCAACAGCTACATAATCTGCATTCTTGCTGAACGTTCTTTTCAGACCACAGATTCCTAAAATTTTCGCTTTGGTTTTTTTAGACTTGTTTTTGTGTTAAAGTTGAAGCGCTGTGATTTTACCAACCATATAGAAAGTGATCGAACTGCCTTCGTACTCCAATTGAACTGCTCAAATATACCGCCTAAACTTCAATCTCGTTTAACATGGCTGCTCTTAGAGGTCAACCATTACAGGCGCTAGGAGCCAGAGAACTCAATACAAGAGCCCAACAACATATCACTCCATTGAAATCAACGAGGAAGCTGGACCAGGTTGTAGAAGTCAGAGAAGCTGATCATGCCCAACCAAAAGACAAAGGGAAGAAGAAGAAAGAGAAACTGTCTGCTTTGTGCAAGACTCCACCATCATTGATTCGCACAAGAACTGGTAAAGGGTACAAAAGAGGAACCTTTCTAGGTGAAGGTGGATTTGCCAGGTGCTTTCAGATCAAAGATGATAGCGGTAAGGTGTTCGCTGCTAAAACTGTCGCTAAAGCTTCAATCAAGAGTGACAAAACCAAAACTAAGCTACTATCTGAGATCAAGATCCACAAAAGTATGTCACATCCAAATATTGTCCAGTTCATTGACTGTTTTGAGGACGACATCAACGTTTATATACTTCTAGAAATTTGCCCGAATCAATCATTGATGGACCTGTTGAAGAAAAGAAAAGCCTTAACTGAGCCAGAAGTTAGATTTTTCATGACCCAGATAATAGGTGGTATTAGATACATGCATACCAGAAGAGTGATTCATAGAGATTTGAAGCTAGGTAACATCTTCTTTGACCCAGATATGAACTTAAAAATTGGTGATTTCGGTCTTGCTGCTGTCCTACAAGCTGACAATGACAGAAAGTATACCATTTGTGGTACCCCAAACTACATTGCACCCGAAGTTTTAACAGGTAAAACTGTTGGTCATAGTTATGAAGTTGATATCTGGTCAATTGGTGTTATGATTTATGCTTTGTTGGTAGGTAAACCTCCGTTCCAGTCAAAAGATGTTTCTTTAATCTATGAGAGAATTAAAACCAACGATTTTGAATTTCCAGAGGACAAACCAATTTCAGAAGCAGCTAAAGTGCTTATAAATGATATTTTGACAACAAACCCATTAAAAAGACCAACGTTGGATGAGATTTTGGATTACGAGTTCTTTAGAGGACCTTTCCCAGATAAAATCACAGTCGAAACTTTGGTCTCAACACCAGATTATGATGATTTAGACAGACTGCAATCACAAATTAACTTCATGTCTGCTAAACGAAATGCTGGTCTTATCCACTCATCACAGAGAAACCCAGTTGAGATTCTGAAAACCGATTTAGAATCAGAAAAGGCAAAGACCATATTACCCCAATCGTTATCACCTGGTAATACAAAATACAAATACAAAGAAATCACAGATCCTGTCGTTAGATCCCGAAAGTTTGAGGAAACCGGATGTGATCTTGGTAAAGCTAGAAGAATGGAGGGTGAAAGAATTGGTTATAAGAAAACAAAGGAAGGTTCCCCAAGCCTATCTGTTGCAATCTTAAGACAAGAGTGTACCAATACCTTGAATGGTATTGCAATCGCTGAACGTCAATCAAGAATGAGATCAGGGAGTAAAGTGCAAGAAACAGACCTGAAAACTCCTATTCTTATCAGCAAGTGGGTCGACTACTCAAACAAACACGGATTTTCTTATCAGCTTTCAAGTGACGATATGGGGGTTCTATTCAATGACGGTACAACTCTGCTTCGTGTCAACTACAGTGACAGCTTTTGGTTCATCTCCAATGATCCAGCCGAAGGTTGGTTAGCTTCTGAGTACAAATCCGGTAACATTCCTCATGAACTATCCAGACAGGTTGAGATCGCCGATTTCTTTGCCAGATACATGAAAACTAATTTGTGTAAAGTTTCCAATGATGAAGATTCCCTGATGGAACATGAAGAAATGTTTTTGAGAAGATATACCAGAGATGACTTGTTTGTTATGTTTGAGATGAGTAACGGATCCATCCAATTCAATTTCAAAGACCATCATAAAATTTGCATTTCACAGACGGGATCTGTTATTACATACATCTCTCCTGATCGTAACTCAGAGACATGTTTACTTTCAGCTGTCCTGAGGGAGGGATGCTTCCCAAATGTACAGGAGGATATTGGTTTGAGAGATAAAGTTGAAATTATCAAAGGAGCGTTGAGAGAGAAAATAAACAGCTAGCTTCAAAATAGATACGTCATACTAAATCTTTCTCATAATACCCGAGTTTGTCTCTTTGTTCTAGCAAACTCTCACAGCTGATTTTCTTTGTGTCAGTTTGTCATACTTCATGTATAATAATAATAATAATTAATCAAAGCCTGAGTGACACGTAGCTTCCCAACTGCATCTTGAATGAGATCTACGTTCTATTGATGTTGTTACCACATCAATTTTATTATACAAAATTCCCTCCTTAAGTTGAAACATAAAACTTTTAATCTACCAGTGGTCTTTTCATTTCTTATTGATAATCAGCAGCAGGTTGTGCGTAAGAGTTCAACTCCCATTCCTTCTTAAAGCTAGATTTCAGTTTCTCTAGTTGCATGATGATGGCATGACATGCGTTCTTCAGAGCATCCCTTGGTTGATAACCCTCTTCAGTTTGGATTCTCATCACAAATTTGGCAAATAAAGGATGTTCAACTTTGTAGGCAGCGAATAGGACCCTTTCATCTTGTAACAGCTGTGCTCTCAGAAGATTTCCAAGGGTATGATCTTCTTTCTCGAAAGTTATGATGGCAGCGTTGGCAACTTTTGGATCTGGATCAATCGTAAGTCTGAAAAGTTGGGTTAGTTGATAACTCCCGCCAACATGCAACCCATTGGTGACTTTAAAAGAAAAAGAAAACATACTTTGATACACCATCAGGTAGAATAAAAAGCTCAAAACGATCTGGAGCATTCATTTTAGGCTATATTGGAGTTTTTATGCGGAATGAATAGAGACGTCCTATTACCATATGCTTTGATTGTTGTGGTTGATGTTCTGAAAACTCTCAGAAGCGGTCGTGCGCGTAATAGTAATGTCATGTGACTTGAAGGTATATACTCGTATGCTGCATTAACCACTCTTCCGAGGCACAATTACCCGGTGCGGTCGCTCTTGAGTGTGATGTGCCACCTACCAAATGCTTTTGCTGGTTTTAGTAGGAACACCAAAAAGGCAGTGGATTGATTGTTCACCAAACATTTTGGGCAAAGGGGTTTTATATCAAGAGAAAATCTCATAGCTGTTTTCAACTAATCTGCTACCTGTTCATTGTCTATCTGCTCTAGCGATCGCTGCAGTCTCACTTCCTTTTCTCGTGCAAACCTTAGGATCCCCTTTAATCTTTGTTTTGATTCTTCGAAAAAAGACAGATCGATTAAAGTGTTATCCTTAACTTTGTTCAGATATTCATTTGAAGCTTTGGTGAATATTACCAAGACACCATAAGTTTGATCGTCAAGAAATAGCTTGCCAGGTCATATACCAACGAATAGCAGCCCACGATGTCCGAATTTTGGAGTGAGAAAGTTGAAAACTCTGACAGTAAGAGACCTGGGATTCCAGCTTTACCAAAGTAAGTGTTGTTGAAAGATACTGATATAGTTCAAAGCATGGAATACGATAAAGTGCTTTGACATCTATCGTGCCCATGACAAGAGTCTCTAGAAGCAGAAGTACTAACGTATTGGTATCCCTAGTCGTCAAGGTGCTCCAGTCCTTCCACCACCCGCAATTCCTTCAGCGCATTCAAGTATGGAGTCAGGTATGTTTGAGTGTTGTCGATTGTTCGAGAAGAAATCAGACAAAAGTAGTTGGATCTTCGAAGTCTAAGAATGCCGTATCACTATATTTCACATCCATTACTTTTGCTCTCAAGTCGACGAGAATTTCAGGGCTCATTGTGGTCGAAGTTTTAGTGATGTTTATACTAACAGTATTACTTATAGGTGGATTCTTCAAGTTGCCCTCGATAGGAAATCTGCCAAACTCAGTGATTTATGGTATGAACTCCATAGGAAATAATATCAATCCAGTAAGTACTTTCCCTTGTTTTTTGCATTCAACCCCAAAGCGCTTATTAACAGGATTTTAGCCACCACCATTTGGTAACAAACCACTGATATCGAATCAACAACCTCAACAAACACAACAATCCCAGCAACTTCAACAACAGCCACCTCAATCTCAACAACAGCTTCAGCCACCCCAACCGCAACAGCTTGCACCTCAGCAAAAGCCAAAAACCGATGGAGGTGCAAGTATGTCCTCTTTCTACAGACCCTTGAACGTTAAAGATGCGTTAAATTACTTGGATCAAGTCAAGAATCAATTTCAAACTCGTCCTGATGTGTATAATCACTTCTTAGATATAATGAAGGACTTCAAAAGTCAGTCGATTGATACACCAGGTGTCATTGAGAGGGTGTCCACTTTATTTAGAGGCCATCCGTCTTTGATTCAAGGCTTCAACACCTTTTTGCCTCCAGGGTACAGAATTGAGTGCTCTACTGATCCTTCTGATCCCAACTCCATCAGAGTCACCACTCCTTTAGGCACTACTACAACCATAGCTGAACCAAAGCAAAAACCAGCAAACGGTGAGCATCTGGTTAACAGTTGGGGATTGCAATCAAATGCAAGCCCATTTGCCCCTGGTGGATCTCAAGTGAATCAGAATGATCCAAGAAAGTTCTTCGACGGTCAAAACCCAGAGTTACAGAAAGGCAGACAATATAGCACTTCCAATTCCATTGCCCCTCATGAGGGTTTCCCAGCAGGTCCCACTGATCAGCAACAAGCTCAACAACAGCATCATCAACAGGCTTCGATTTCGGATTTACAAGCTGCTGTTAACAGAGGAAATGGCACTAGTGCTTCGAATGATCGTAAACAAGGGGGTCCAATTGAATTCAGCAATGCTATCAGTTATGTGAACAAAATCAAGACCCGTTTTTCCAATCAACCAGATATATACAAGCACTTTCTGGAGATTTTGCAAACTTATCAGAGAGAACAAAAGCCAATCTCTGAAGTCTATTCACAAGTCACACTGTTGTTCCAGCATGCTCCTGATTTATTGGATGATTTCAAGCAATTTCTACCTGACACCAGTGGACCAACTACAGGTGGCATAATACAGTCTCAAGGTCAGCAAGGAGAATACTATGGTGGGCAGCCTCAGCTTCCTCCTGTTGGAAACTTTTCTGCTCCATCATCAGGGGGTGTCGCTACTTCCAAAGGCAAAACATCTGAGGTTTATGATCCGACCAAACTCAACAAGGATATTCCAGTTTCAAGTATGAGAGGCAGCATCAGCGCAACGAGCCGTAAAGTTGGCGAGGAGACTGCTCCTACTTTAGTTCCTGGTATTCCTGAGCCAGTTGAACCACCAAGCAAGACTTCCACATTGTCGGAAGAGATTGGATTCTTCGATAAAGTTAAAAAAGCGATCGGAAGCAAGCAAAGTTATAATGAATTCTTGAAGATTTTGAATCTCTACACTCAAGATATCATCGATAGAGATGTTCTGGTCGAAAGAGTAGAAGGATTTATTGGCTCACACCCTGATTTGTTTGACTGGTTCAAAAGTTTTGTTGGATTTGATGACAAGCCTTACCACATTGAGAACATCACATTCAAGAAACATCAACTTGATTTGTTACTTTGTAAACCGTATGGTCCAAGTTACAGAAAGCTACCAAAGGTTGAAACCTATATGCCTTGTTCTGGTAGAGATGATATGTGCTGGGAAGTTTTGAATGATGAATGGGTTGGACATCCAACTTGGGCTTCCGAAGATTCTGGTTTCATAGCTCATCGTAAGAACCAATATGAAGAGATTCTGTTCAGAATCGAAGAAGAAAGACACGAGTATGATTTTTACATGGAGTCCAACCTGAGAACCATTCAGACACTCGAAACAATTGCCAATCGAATTGCCAATATGACTCCTGAAGAGAAAGCCAATTTTAGACTACCAAATGGCCTAGGTCATACTTCCCAAACTATCTATAAGAAGGTTGTTCGTAAAATCTATGGAAAGGAGAAAGGTTTCGAGGTTATTGATGCCTTACATGACAATCCTGCAGTTGCTGTTCCTGTTGTTTTGAGAAGATTGAAACAAAAAGATGAGGAATGGAGAAGAGCTCATCGTGAATGGAACAAGGTTTGGAGAGAGATGGAACAAAAGGTCTTTTTCAAATCTTTGGATCATTTAGGGTTGACATTCAAGCAGACCGATAAAAAACTGCTGACTTCCAAACAATTGATTTCTGAAATCAGTACCATCAAATCTGAGCAAACAAACAAAAGATTGAATCCACTGACTCCAAAGCCTCAAAAGCAGTTGGATTATGACTTCCATGATAACGAGATTCTTTATGATATCATCAAGTTGGTGTTTGTGTTCTTGAGTTCATCCAGTACATACTCCTCAAATGACAAGGAAAGACTATTCGACTTCCTCAAATCATTTGTCAAGTTGTTTTTCTCCATTGATCCTAAAGATTTAGATGCTTCAGTTAATGAAAGACTGAATATAAAGGCTCCTACTTCAGAACTGAAACAAGACTCTGAGTGGGAGAAAACATCTGAAGGTCCTCTGTCAAGTACGGGCTCCTTAAGTGAAGCTGATAGCTCACGTAAGCGTCATCGTGAACCAGATTTACTGAAAGATGTTTTGAAGAAGTCAAGATTGAGTAGAAACGTTAAAGATGACACTCCAGAGAGCTCTGTATCTCCAAATCATGATTCAATCCCTGAAGATGATATTTCAGGTGATAAACCGAACGAAGATGAAGAAGATTTGACTCAAACCATCGATACTTGGGTTCAAACTGCTACCTCTGAGTCACAAAATGGAAGCACTGCCAACACTGATAGAAAGATTTTCAACCTGTTTGGTAATACTAACATTTATGTTTTCTTCCGTCATCTGAGAGTTCTTTATGATAGATTATTGGAAGTGAAGGAACTGAACGAGGAGGTTACAAATGATATTAAAAGTCGTTCAGATGTTCAATTTGCCAAGGACTTGAACTTGATATCAAACCAATTGGCCGATTTTGGATTGGAATTTGCTAAAGACGATGCCTACGCTCAATTGTTAACTCTATCAGAAAGACTCATTGCTGGCGATGTTGAACATCAGTGGTTTGAAGAATCACTACGTCAAGCCTACAGAAACAGGGCTTTCAAGCTTTACACGATTGACAAGGTCACTCAGGCTCTGGTTAAACATCTACACTCCATCATTGCTGATCCCCGCTCGTCAGAGATCATGGTGCTATTTGAGAATGACAGAAAATCCTCCAGCACTAGCGCAAAAGATCAAATCATATACCGTAACTCTGTCAGGGATCAAATGAACTCAGATGAGAACATGTTCAGAATCTCGTTCAATCAGGAGGAACGTCATGTATCCCTCGAATATGTTGCTCTAGATGATCTAACGCTGAACGACCATAAATCCGAAGAAGACAAATGGAGCTATTACTTGACATCTTATGTCATTGCACACCCAACTGAAGGTGTTAATGTTAGTGAGGTCAGATTACCATTTGCTAAATCCTATGATCTTGAAGACGTCGACGAAGCTGATTTAGAAGGATATGCTGACTCCCAACTGAAGATTCAAATTTCAAAAGAAAACTACAAATTGTTCTTCGTACCTGAAACTCATGACGAGTTCACTAGATTGTCAGTCTATAACTCCCCTGCTAAGGCACCAACTAGAACCTATGAAAAGTTGGGTAAGAAGTTTGATGATAAACTAACTGCAACTGCTGAGGAAGAAGAAGATGCTAAGATTTTGTTAGATGAGTCTAATCAACTATTTCAAGCTCTGGTTGAAGATCCAAGTAAATTCAAACAGTTGCTGAAGCAGAAGAATGAGTCATTAGAAGAAGAAGCCAATACAAAGGAAACCGATGAGGATCAAGACCAGACCATTGAAAAAGCGGACGAGACCTTGCCAGACACTAGTACAGCAGCTGTCAAGAAAGTAAACCCAGCAATTGCCTCGGTGCTTGAGCAAGACGTTACTGTTGATGCTGATTCCACTATTCCTCAAGATGACACTGAAGTAAAAGGTAACGACACTACTACTGAAGAGGGTGCTGATGTTGAGGACAATAATGTTACGGATACCACTAGTATAATACCGGAACAGTCAAAGACCACTGCGACTGTCGACAAGGATGGTGATACTAAAATGGAATGACTGAGGAACTATTTGTTCGAAGAAGGTAATGTTTATTACAAAGAAAAAATAAGTATTGTTATAGTATACTTCTTTTCACGTAGCTGTGTGAGATCAAGAATCAGGATCAACACCAAAATCAGCAATGCTTTCTCCATATTCATTATACCAATGATCTATAGGTTTTTCTTCAGAGCCCGTTAACTGATCTTGAGAGCCTATATCATGGTGTCCGTCAGGAGGCCAAGGGATGGAGCTTAGATCCTGCTCAGAGCTATCACTCGGATCAACAACAAAGTCATTCTTGGGATATGTTATCCCATCACCCAAAGCAGAACCCCAAGGTAACATCCAAGTCCACGGATAACCCCACGCATTGACTAGGTTTTTCCAAGGGTTCAAATCATAGGGAAACACAATGTCATCTATGTCGATTGGAGAGGAGCTAGTTTCGCCATCATTATCTTCGTCTTGGTCCTTTACCATCCTATGCACAGAAGACCATGTGGATATAGACTGTAACTCTCGACCATTGACCAATTCATAGTTGTGTTTGATTTTTTCAATGAATCTGGCACTTCTTATGTGGGATTCTATTCTCTCATATTCCCAACTTTCAATTTGTGTCATTCCGCTGAATGCTATGGAATAGAGCCATCTTAAAGTCATTGTTCCAACTGTGACTAATACCAGAAGACTGAGCGGGGTTAAAACTATAACGGCTGTCAATTCCAATTTCGACATTAGATACATTGGTAATTCTCTATCCTGCCATAAGGCATAAACTCTTTTGCATAGATGCACGAAGGCATAGCCATTTGTATAATCAACCCAGAGTAGGAATCTCAGAAAATGGGGCATATTATCATGACCAATGCAATTTGCGATCCATGGACAATGATGATCCATTCCAAGGATACATTTGCGACATGTTTTGCAGTGATGGGTTCTTTCTGGTTTGAAGTGTTCACACTTCTTGCACCATCTCCTCCACTGGGTGGGTAACGGCTCGAAGTTCTTAGGGGGAGAGCCAGGATCTTTAAAAATTGCGATGATATAGCTGATCCACAAGATGGTCAAACATGATTGGAACCATATTTGTTCAGTTGTTGATAGATATTTGCGGAATATCAGTAAGTGTCCTCCATATCCAATTGATGAGATTAATGAAAATGGAATCTGAACGGTCTGTTAGTGGGAAAGGGGTTCTGAGCGTCTTGATGGAAGTGACATACACCTATTCCAAGTATAGGGGGCAGATCCCAAGCCATTTTTAGCCTGTTAGTCTTTCCTTTGTTTGGAGGATCTCTTCGAATTATAGACTAGCTAGTTGAGAAAGGCTCCATTCAGATCTGCCCATACCAATATTGAAAAGGTATATAAAACTACTTCAAAGAAAGCATGATTCAAGACATCAACCCGCGGAGAGAAACAACCCTTAACCAGCAGATGCTTTGAGGCAACGGGATGAGCGCAATGTCAAACCAAGAGCTACAGAGAACCTCGCAGCGGTCGCTGAGCTCATCACCAGCACCTTCAATTCTTCCATCCCAACCATACAGTCAAGGACAGTCCCCACAACGACATGGAAGAAGTAGAAAGAAGGCAAAAACCACTGAGAAGGTAAACCTGCCTACACATCCAACCGTTCAGTCTGGAAATAGCCATCCCTTGATATTCTGGGATTGTTCCAACTTGAAATTTGTTCCTACGATTCAAAAAGTCAAGAAACTGCACATATACGATTTTGACAATACTTTATTCAGGTCACCTTGTCCCAACCCAAGCCTATACAATGAGTCTACAACTGGATTGTTGTGCAGATCAGAGCCTTTAAATGGTGGTGGTTGGTGGTCAAATCCTCTAATATTAAGAAATATCGGCAAAGGGTGGGATATTGAGAAACAACGCGGATGGGAATCTTTTTGGAATGAAGATATGGTGGATCTGATGAGAATTTCCACCAGTGAAGAAGATACATTGACCATTGTTATGACCGGTAGAAAGAAGGACCTATTTTCGGAGCTTATTGCTGAGATGTTGACTGTCAAAGGTCTGGCATATGATGCATTAATCCTGAAGCATAGTGGATTCGATGACACCCTAACGTTTAAAAATCAGGTTCTTATAGATATACTACAATATTACTATAATATCAACCATGTTACATTCTATGACGATAGAAGAAGTCAGTTAAATGGATTTCAAGCTTGCTTGAATGAGTATGTCGAAGCTGTGAGACCCGATTTGACATACTCGTTGATTCCGGTGTTCACACAGGTGACATATCTTGACTCAAAAGTTGAGAGAGAGTTAGTTGAAGAATACTTGGAGTATCACAATGATGTCGTTGAGAGTGGGAACTCAAGAGCAGATTTTGGCAAGGTGGCATTAAGGAAGGGTTTCTTCTATTCAGCTTATGTTATCGAGACAGAAAGTAAGGCAGAGATCATCAAATATGTTCTGGAAAAATACCCCAATATACTAACTCCTGAAGTGTTAACATCCTTAAGATTTCAGCCGAATTTTATCCCAATATCAAGATCTAAACTCAACAAAGAAGCTGCGAAACTTTTGAGTGACAATGAGACAATTGAATGGAGAGTCACAAAATTTGGATACTGTGAACAAAGTCTTTTTGTGGTTCAGGTTGAATCGTGGAACGAAAATGGTGTTAGTGAGAGGCCACCAACACAACTCAATCCACCGATGTTGGCGATTGCTGGAAAGGGGAAATCACAAGATACATCCATAGAGGAGTTCATGAAAGTGGAGAATTATGATTGGATTCCTGTGACTGACCAACTCATACTCAAATCTACGTTTGGCCATATTTTCAAATTGAAAGTTGCACAGCTGAATAGACATGAGCATGGACCGAGGGGTCAGAAAAGGCCAAGAACAGCGAACTAATAAACCCTACAAGAGTATTAGTGTGTGTGTTCATTCATCAATACACACGTCTAATTCTAAAGTTTGTAGGGATACACCGGCCAAGTCAACACACAGAGAAGCATGAACTAAAAGGCACTAAGACTATCCAATCATTCTCCTCTAATTGAAGAGAACAATAGTACTTTCATTTCTGCACAAAAACGGCACCACAAGGTAGAAGGTTAAACACTACCAAGAGGGATTTGACAAGATGTGCAAAATAGTTATACAATGAGAGTTATAGACAGTAAAACCATCACCACTATGATATCTTAAACTGCCAACATTTCTCGAGCTCTTGAGAGTAGTTGCATATAGAATACAGATGCAAAAGGTTCGAGAAAAATTTTCCCTTTCTATGGTTGAAAGTATAATGGTGTTCGGATGTGTTCACTCCATCGCGAAAAACAAAGAATCAATCTGATTAAACGCGTTTCTACAACACGACATATGAGCATCAGAACAATTCTAAAACCGTCAATTAGAAACCATGGACGCTCACAACCTGACGGTGGTGTGGCATGATAACAATGAACCTGTCTATAGTGTCAATTTCCAGCCAAATAACGATGGGAATGCTTCCGAAAGGTTAGCAACAGGTGGTGGGGATAATAACGTCCGTGTAAGTATCCATATCTCAATAAAGCGGCCTTCGATAGCTCACTCACTAACCAACCACACAGATATGGAAAATTACGGATGATCAAACGGATGGCAAACCAAAAATTGAGTATTTATCTACTCTTTCGAGGCACACGCAGGCTGTTAATGCTGTTAGATTTGACCCAAAAGGAGAAATGCTAGCCACTGCTGGTGATGATGGGGCAGTGCTACTTTGGACATTGAGTGATTCTATAGTAAAAGAATTTGGGCAAGAACCAGATGAAGACCTCAAAGAGTCTTGGATTCTGAGACATGCTTGTAAATCAAGCTCTTCCGAGATCTATGATATAGCGTGGTCACCCGACTCAAAATACATAATAACAGGGTCAACTGACAATGTTTCGAGGATTTATGATTCAAGCACAGGGCAACAGGTCAGTCAAATAGCTGAGCATAACCACTACGTGCAAGGTGTTGCATGGGATCCTTTGGGAAAATATATTGCTACTCAATCAGCAGATCGTTCTGTTCACATTTATCTATTGAACTACAAGGATTCATTTGTCATTCAACCTACAGTTTTCTATAAGATATCAAGAACTGAATTGCCTACCAGATTCCAGGTTTTAGAGCCAACAAACGAAATACCACCACTTGAAACCCCTATTGTGTCGCCTTCCGCGCAAAGTTCTGCTACAGCGTCAACGAAGACAGCAAGAAGTCCGTCCCCCCTACCTGCGGTAAGAGTACAAAACCCAACTTTGTTGAACTACAACATATTGAAAAATTCGATGCTTTATCACAGTGAGAATCTTGAGTCCTTTTTTAGAAGATTGACGTTTTCACCCGATGGAAGTTTCCTGTTCACACCTTCTGGTGTTTTCAAAAATGTGAATACAACAGATGAAAACTCCAAAGATGGACTGACCAATACGGTATACATATACACCAGACAGGGTTTGAACAAACCGCCAATTGCACACTTACCTGGATTCAAGAAATCAGTTATAGCAATCTCTTTTTCACCAGTATTCTATGAATTGGATAAAGCACCAACCGATGACAACTGTTTTGATTTACCATACAAGATGGTTTATGCTGTTGCTACCCAAGATTCAGTTTTCGTATTTGATACGCAACATCAAGAGGCTTTAGGATCTGTATCTAGCATTCATTACAGAATACTGACGGATCTGACGTGGAATAGTGATGGTAATTCACTAATGGTGAGCTCTGCTGATGGCTTTTGTACATCTTTGAAGTTCAAAGATGGCGAATTCGGATCCAAGCTTACTGTTGACCATTTCAGCTTGTTGCCTCAAAAAGAACCTGTTGTCAAGACTAACATGGAATCACCAGCTCAGATCAATAAAAGGCAATCTACTGATGTTTTGGACTTTGTCACTACTAAGAAAAAGTTTAGTGGCGGTATAATAACAGTATCAAATCCACGTTCACCTAGTCCAAGACCAGAGAAGTTTGATGCTAAAGTGGCGTCGAAAGAAAAGCCTAAGCCAGTCACAGAGCCTATAAAGATTACTGATATGCTGAAACAGACGGTGACTAATCCGTCAGTGAAGCCAAAGAAGAGAGCTGTTCTGATAACAGAAACTAATAGAGAATCTGCGGCATGATCAGCATTTATTGAGAAATAGACAAAAACTAGTAGATAGAGCTCATTAGACGTTACCTAATAAACGAACGATGCATATGTTAAAGGGCTGATAGATCCTGTTCATTTTTCAATTGTGCTTCCAGCCTTCTTCTGGCGTTCAGGATCATAGCAGCTTTCTTCTCTTCCAGAGATTTTGCTCTAACATCTGGAGAAGCGGACCAAGTGTTGGATGGAACAGCAGTCTTTCCCACTTCCTTCTCGTTGATACCGTATTTCTTAAGTAGATTCTCCGGTCTGATGTTATTCTGTTTGTTTCTTGCATCACCACTGGTGTTGTTGACAGTTGGCGCTTGACCTGGCGGGAATGGAAGTGTGCCTTCACTCAAGATTCTATCTACCGTGTCTTGGACTGAGCCAGTTCTTTCAAGGTCGTATTTGATTTGAGCGTCTGTTAAATGTGGGGCAATGGCCTTGACAACTTCGATCATATCACTGTTAACATCGCGACGACGACGAACAGGCTGTGAATTTGTTTGATCAACTCTTTCCTGGTTTGGATTTAGAGAGTTGGTGACACCATCAATTTCATCATCATCTGAACCAATAAACCATCTTAAGAAAATAAAGCCAGTGACTAGAATCACTATCATGGTAATAGTTGAAGAATCATACATTTTGAATGGAGCGGTAACGTGATTTAACTGGTTTCTTTAGCTTTCAAGCTCAGATTACTTATTTCACCTATATCAGTATTTTTGGCCGTGACAAGATACCAAGACTCATAACCATCCACTTTACGATTCCACACTTATATGATAGATTACCCGCTCTACATAAATGAAACTCTTCCTTGTCCTGTTAGCCGGTGATTCCCATATGCCTCTCGATACAATGACGTTCACACAACTATATATAACATCGCCACTTTTTAACCGATATTGGAACTGTGATTTGTCAATTTTGCTTCTAGCAGTCGCATTAGCAGCTGCACTTATGCTCTCGCGAACAGCACCACACCCCAAGAATGTAGGCTAAATTGATGATAGAGATGTCGGTATCGATGGTATCTCTACGTAATATATTGAAGATCAGTGGAAGATGTTGATTACTTTATCTGAGGCTGCTGATCTTTGAAGTTCAATTTGAATGCCTTCCCTTGGTTGTTCACCTTATAAAGGAAATTCGTTATCGTGTCGCTCTCTTTAACATATTGTGATAGGAAGTGCTTCTTGACATCCCTCGCTAGTTCTGACTTTGTAACCCTATCTCTTCCTCTAGCACTATACGTCTTCTTGCCTATCTCTGAGCCTAACAGATATCCTTCCTGTGTGAGTGATTTTTTCGTTGGGATAACCGAAGGCCCATAGTAGTCTTTGTATGCTCTCAAAGCTTTATCAGGCAATGTCTCAAAGTCTAATGGATCTTGTATAACTTTATCTTTTGGGCCATTGGAATGTATATGTTTCGCTAGTAGCTCTGCTTGAGCTGCTTGAGCTGCCTGGGCAGCAGCATTTCTGATCTTCGTTGACGCTCTTGAATTTGGGTTAGCAGCTGATACTTTTTCAGACTCAGATGCTGATGGTGCTTCTGTGTGCGCTGACGCTCTGGTGGAGCCTTTTGGAGGCATTTCCTGAACCTTTGTGTAATGTAACTGTGATGTGAAGGTGTGAAGCTTTGTCCTAAATCTTGAATAGAACAAAACAAGAAGCGATAAATAGCGCACCATCAACTATAGAAAATCGCAGTAGAAATCCGATTTAGTTTATTTTCGTAATAATATCGGAAGATTACATAAGCAAAAATATCGAGCTATAGAAACTGTTTTTAATCTATGAACAGTTATCATTGAAGCTTAAAACCGAGATCAGTCTGATATTCTTTGTCTACTATTGTACACCTTTGTTAGCTCTTCAACCAAGTCGAACAACCCAACCTCAGGGTTCAGCAGCCCAATGGTATTATCACGCAATGCCAGCATTGCAACAACATGCTCAATTCTAGAAACAAAGATATCAAAAAATTGTGGATCGATAAGATCTGTTCTCTTGAACTTCACAACATTCAGTGGATTGCCCAATATCAACGAGCTAATACGATCTAATCTTGCCGTTATATCTCTCAGTTTATGGACATCATCTCCAGTAAGGTCAACACTTCTCTGGAAATTCCATCTGGAACTCAGTTGCTCTGGGAAAATCAGGGTAATCTCTTCTTCAGTCTCTAGACCTTTTAATGCGACTTTACCCAGTGGAACAGTTGTCCATCCAATGTTCAACAGAACTTCAAATTCATTGGCATAAGTTTCTGAAATTTCATGTGAGGCACCAAACGCTTCTTCCAGACCTAACGTCTCAGTTTTGAACGCTGTGAACGCATTTTCGATTCTTCTGAATTCGTTCAAAGAGTCCAAAGTCAAACTTATCTCACCACCATCAGCAACAGCACAGACTCTGGCTGTCTTGTTGACCATCGGACCGAAATAATCCATTCTTCTGGTGATGATATCAGGCTCGCAAACTGGAGTACCCCAATGAATACCCATACGAACAGATAAACCCTTGTATATCAACTTTCCTCCAGCATCATTCAGTGGACAACCTTCTTCAGACTGGAGAATTTCAGCTGGCCAATCTTCCTGAAGTAGCTGTTGCTGAACATTGAAACACCAAATCATGGCTGCAGTAAGCGTAGGGAATGAAACCATGAATGCATCACCTTCGGTTTTGACTTCGTAACCACCGACGATATGCAGTTGTCTTCTCATTATATCATTGTGTGTTCTGATCGCTGATCTCATGGCTAGTGGGTAATTTTCCCATAACAAAGTGGAATTTTTGATATCAGTGAACACCATAGCTAATTCACCAATAGGAGGAGTGATTTCAGGTTTCAGTCTTCTCAATTTCGAATCCTCAACTAGTTGTTTGGATAAAGGGATACTTTTCTTCTTAAGTTTTTTCTTGGTCAAAACAACAGCAGAAACTTTAGTGGTGCAACCATATGCGACTGCATAATCTCTCAATCGTTCCGCCGTCAGCATTGGATTGTCACTCTCTCTAACAATGTCTCCAATTGTCTTTATAGGTAGGAAATCAAACAGTTCCTTGGTACCAATGACTAAAACTTCATCCTGAAAATTAGCCTCAGAAATATCTGGGCCAGTATGAATATGAGGTAACAAATCCTGGAAGCCAGCAGCTCTTGATACTTGAGAAACACCATCGACTTTATCGTTTGGTGAAACAAATCCACCACTGGTTCTAATTCGATCAAACTCGACGGGACTGGAAGGTTGGTGATGCACAGTCAAAAAGTCATAACTGCCATCAGATTTGGCCAGCATTGCCATAGTATCACCAATGTTGGCTGTGTATAGCTTGTTGTCTTTGACATAAACAACAGTGACAGTTGACCCAGTCAAACCGTCTTCTGAGTTTAGTTGGGAAGAACTAATGACAACATTCAGTCTCAAAAAGGAGTGTCTCAAAGCAGTGACTATATCAGATCTTTTTAGTTCATCATCAAAGATTCTATGGAAATTTTCACGGATGATGAAAGGGATCTTACCAGAGGTCATACCATCGAATAAGCCAATCAATATACCACCATGGATCTGTTCAAAAACAAAATCTCTCACAATGATGCTCTTCGAAATTCTATCAGAGATACCGTAAGAGATACTTCCTAGCATACTAGGAGTGGTACGAACTCTGACATCAACAGATTCATCAGGCAATGCAGACTGAGATGTGATGGTCAAATCCATCAAACCCAATAGTTTCATTTTAGGAAGATTCAAGTCCTCGGTAATCTCCAATTTCTTGTTACCAGAAAGATTCAAGTACTGTAAGTTCTTGTTTTCTTTCCAATTCCACTCATATTTTGAGTTTGAAGTATTATACTTCAAATCATTCGAACCAACATCCACAAATTCCAAATTCTTCAACCGACTCAAATCAGCTGGCAAGGTTCTGAATCTGTTACCATTGATACCCAAGATTCTCAAGTTCCTAATTTGGTCAAAATCATCAGGTAATGTACTCAGGCCATTACCAGACAGGTGTAGCTCCTCTAAGTTCAAATTCTTTCCGAGTGTACCATTTGGTATTTCAACAAGTTTGTTGTAACCCAGTGATAAAAGTTTCAATTTTTTGAAGTTTTTGATTATGTAGAAACAATTATCATCTAGTTGATTATCAGAGGCTCTTAAGTTCACAATACCATCATAAGCAGACTGTGCAAACTCTGAGATCAAATTCGAGGAAAGGTTCACACTTTCAACGAACGAGACATCAGAAATGGATTTCAGATTGTTATCATGGACATCCAGCACTTTCAGTTTTTTCAAATGTGAGAAATCAGGTAATGTTTCCAGGTTGTTACTATGAATGGACAATTCTCTGAGATTGGTTAAATTGGAGATATCTGGCAATTCACGCAATGCGTTTTTATTCAACTCTAGCTTCTCCAGCTTAGTTAAAGACGATATAACTTTTGGCAATGAAGTCAATTTAGCATTGGAGAGGTTCAGTGAGGCCAACTTGTGACTTAGCAAATTGAGTTGTGTGATTGGATTTCTTTGAATATCTAAAGTTCTCAAACTAGACAACGGATCAGCAATATTTGAAATCTCATTGTTTGTTAAGTACAGATTTTCAATGTTTGTATTATGTAAATGTATAGCAGTGATGTCATTGTGTTTCAAGTTCAACGTTCTCAAGCTCACCAAGTTGATGTCAACAATGTTCAAATAGTTGGAAGAGATGTTCAGCTTCTTCACAGATTTCAAATTGTTGATGGAAGATGGAATAGTTTTTAACTTGTTGTATGATAGATCCAATTGTAAAAGATTTGACAACTTATTGACAGTCTCTGGATAGACTGAAAATTCATTGGAGCTGATATCAAGGATCTTCAAGTTAGCAGGCAGCTCTGGTAAAGTTTCCAGTTTATTACAACTCAATGTCAAGATGGACAAATTTTTCAACATGGAAACATTATTAGGAACAGAAGCAATGAAATTCCTTTCCAAATCCAATGAAACTAGCTCCTTACCATATGCAATATTTTGTGGAAACACCTTAGTTCTGATGTTGACCATTCTCAAACTACTTAATTGAGAGTCTGGCATCTGGAAGAAATCCAAAGGCAGCGATATATCACCATTATTTGAGACATCTAAACTTTGAACTTTGGAGGAATAACATAACGCAGGGATCTTTTGTAAATCCTTACTCTTCAAATTGACATGAACAAGGTCTCGATTGATGTATTCTTCTTCAGCTGGACTCAACTGCTTCAATGCATCTCTATGTAAAATGAATTTGAACAAATGACTTAAGTCAACTCTACCAATTTCTTCCAATCTATCAGTTTCAGTAAATCCAGACAACAGCAATAGATTTGTTTGAATTTTGAGTGGTCTTTGATTTGGCTCTAACTTCTTTGTAACTTTACCAACTCTCAAACTCAACTTATAGTCGCCTACCAAGGAGTATTTCTTCTTCAAGTATCTAATTAATTCGTCAACATTTTCGTTGAATGGTCTTTTCAAAGTTGAGGAGAAATCGTCGTCTTCGGCGAAGATTCTAATGTGAAAGAGTTTGTTCTCGTACTCTTGTTGATGCGCCTGATCCATGTGCGTCATAGTATAGGTTCTCCTGACAACATATTCATCATCTTGTTCATCACCACTAGAGTACTCGCCGCTCTTTCTCTTCTCATTCTTGACATCCCAACTCTCAGGAGCAGCCCACTTATCCTTTTTCACTGGCTGGTATGCTGTAATACTGTCCTCTGAGGCTGTTGAATCAGCAGAAAGGACAGAATCTTTTTCTGTCTTTTGGTCTGGGTCCGCAACTATACCAGTCATATCAGCTAGGTCGTTCATATTGAAAGTGAGAACAGATTGAGTGTTGCCATCAGCACCATGTAAAGTGCCAATATTCGTACTGACGCTTGGACTATGGTTCATGGATTGGGATCCAGTGACATCGCTTGAAGAGCGACCATGGTCATCATGGAAATGTTCCTGAAGTTTCTCACTGCTGTGCTGACGCGAAGTAATGGAAGTCAACCCAAGCTGTTCTCTCAGACCACCAACTGACGATAACCTTGATAAAGGACGGGATGTGCTTGATCGGGCAGAACCAGCTGCACTTTCGGATCCGCTAGATTCACTTCTTCTCTTCTCATCTTTAATTGAGTTGATGAATTTGCCAAATAATGACTTTTTGGTTTTGGGCTTAATTGGATGTTGTAAAGGTGGGATGGTCTCAGAGTTGCCAGCATGATGAAAGCCTTTATATGATGCTGGAACAACACCACCGGAAGAACTTCGGCTGCTCGCGGTTGAACCACCAGTAGTACTCTTGTGACGGAAAGAGTTCACTTGGGAACTTTTGGGTATCGCAGTCAAGGGACTCAAATTATCCGTCTCAGAATATGAATTTGGTTGGCCATGGTGCTGAGCCTCAGCCAGCGATACTTTCCTTGATGTCAACGGAGATACATCGCCATCCGAAACAGACCCAACACTCGGTTTCTTCACCTGCTGCGAGGCCTTGATCGAGAAATCGACATACTGCCCTTCACACAGGTCATGAGCTGTACCATTGTCCCCCGCTTGTGCCATCTTTAAAGCAGATGAAAGGGCCTTTTGAGGATAATTTGTATTTAAATACTCATTGAAAATGGCGATTAGATTTTTTTGGCGACGGAGATTAAAAGTCTGCTATGTTGCGAGCCCGGGGATTAGCAAAGATTATGTAATCGATATAAGTACTAATGCGTTTTGTTCCAGTCTCTATAATCTTTATATTTGAGCATCTATCAATGTATACCTAGCTACGATAGTCACCATTGATAGTCACATACTCATGGGATAAGTCACAGGTCCAGAAGAAAGCTTCTTCACCGCCACCGGTTCCTAATTCAACACTTATTTCCAGATCTTCAAACTCTAAAATCTCACTTGCTCTCTCTTCATCGATATCTTGTGGTTCACCATTTACTAGCAACTTCAATTCAGCAGTTCCATCAGTTGGGATAAACGAGACGTTGGTTTTGGTGGTATTGACTTCGACATCCGAGTAACCAATAGCACATAAGATTCTACCCCAGTTAGCATCTTTACCGTACAAGGCAGTTTTGACTAACGGAGAGTTTGAGATGGTTTTGGCAACTTTCTTCGCATCAGCATAAGATAGAGCATCTTTGACATGAATGGTAACAAACTTAGTAGCACCTTCACCATCACGCACAACTAATTGAGATAAAGTTTGAGCAAAAGAGGTGATTTCATCACGGATCAAATTGTATGATTCAGTTGTTGTTTCATCGATGATTGCACCACCAGCAGCTCCATTTGCCAGAGCAGCAATTGTGTCATTGGTGGACATATCACCATCAACAGAAATACAGTTAAACGAGTGGTCAACGGCATGGGTCAAGATTTTACTCAAGGCTTGTGGGGCGATTGGGGCATCAGTGACAAAAAAACCTAATAAAGTGGCCATGTTTGGACAAATCATACCGGCACCTTTAGATAAACCAGCAATTGAGTATTTATGGTTGTTGACTTCAATTTCCTTTGAAACAAGTTTTGGGAAAGTATCAGTGGTCATGATACCTTTGGCACATGTTAGCCAGTGTTCATGATCTGAACCCAAGTGTTCATTATAGAGTTTTGATATACCTGGTATTATCTTGTCCATTTTCAAAGGTTGACCAATGACACCAGTGGACATACACAAAGATGATTGTTTCGAGATAGATGGGTCAATTAATTTATCAATAGTATCAACTATTTGATTGGCATCCTTCAGCCCTTGGGCACCAGTTACAGCATTTGCACAACCACTGTTGATGATGATGGAGTTGACTTTATCATTGTTTTCCAAAACTTTACCAGAGACTTGAACTGGAGCAGCTTTAAATTTGTTGGTTGTAAACACAGCAGCAGCACTGGCTGGGATATCAGAAACAATCAAAGAAAGATCCAATTGGTCGTTCTTTTTAACTCCAGTAGAGATAGCACCGACTTTGTAGCCTTTTGGATAGACACCGGTAGTTGGGACGTACTTCACGTATTTGTTTGAAATAGAAGCAGCAGAAGAGAAAAGTCTCCTAGTTGATTGGATAGAGCTCATCTTTGTGTCTTTGAGAAACAGATTCCAATATAAATCAAAGAATTACTTCTCGGACGTTGGATTTAGGGATTTATTGGTAGTAATTAATCGTCTTTTTCTTTCGGTGACTCAAAATGCGATCAATATTTGATGATTTGACGAGAGCTGGTTCAATTCGATGAGCCAACTGCACCAATACTAGGGTGATTAAGACCAGTCACTACATGAGATGATCTAAGAGGGCAACTTGAGACCAACTATACCTTTAAAGTCTTGATTTTACACGCCATCGAGGCACTTTATCTACATTGAAGAGAACTCATCCCCCATCATTGCATAACCTTTCCCATTCTGGCCGTTCAATAACGCAAAACTTTCGAAAAAAATTTCATCTCGTCCAACAGCTTCTACCCATAGTTCAACATAGAATTCCAAACCTTCAAACCATGTCAACTTCTACTGCTACCACTGCCTCCAAAGACAAGAAAGATTACTCTTTAAACAACTCCGATGTTGTCGAAAAATACAAAACTGCTGGTACTATTGCCCAAAAAGTTTTGGCCCATGTTAAAACTTTAGTTGTTGCTGGTGCCAAAGTCTATGACATTGCCAAAGAAGGTGACGACCTAATTGAAGAGGAAATCTCAAAAATCTACAACTCCAAGAAGAACAAAGTTGAATCCAAGGGTATTGCATTCCCAACCTCTGTAACTCCTAACCACATTGCTGATTATCTGTCTCCTATCAACGCTGAAGATGAAGCCAATATCACCTTGAAAGATGGGGACGTCGTCAAAGTCCATTTAGGTGCTCAAATCGATGGGTTTGCCTCAATTGTTGCTGAAACAGTTGTTGTCGGTTCTTCAAAAACATCACCAGTCACTGGTGCCAAAGCTGATCTTTTAACTGCTGCCTACAAGGCTTCTGAAGCTGCTTTAAGAGTTATCAAACCAGGTAACAAAAACTGGGATGTCACCAAAGTTGTTGATCAAGTTGCTAAATCATATGGTGTTGTTCCTTTAGAAGGTATGTTGACCCATAACCAGGAACGTAACGTCTTGACTGGTCCAAAAGAAATCATCATAAATCCAAGTGAGTCTCAAAGAAGTCAAGTTGATACTTTTGAATTCGAAGAAGGTCAAGTTTTCGGTTTAGATATCCTAGTTTCCTCAGGTGAAGGTCATGTCAAACCAACTGAATTAAGAACTACCATCTACAAATTGACTGGTAATAACTATCAATTGAAACTGAAATCATCACACTTGGTTTTGAACGAAATCAAAAGAAAGGCTTCTCAGTTCCCATTCTCCATCAAAAACTTGGATGATCCAACCAAAGGTCGTACTGGTTTGAAAGAAAATGTTAACCACGGTACCATGGTGGCTTATGATATCATGCAAGAAAAGGAAGGTGAATTTATCGCCCAAGTCTACGTCACCGTTGCCATCACCAAGAATGGTCTTGTCAGATTCACTTCAACCCAATTCGACTCAGAACTTGTCCAATCTGAGAAATCTTTAGACGAAGAATTAAGCAAATTGATCTCAACTTCTTTGAAGATTTCCAAAAAGAAAGCTGCTAAAGCTGAAAAGGCTTAGAGAGATGAATATCAGTAAATGTTCAAACTATTAATGAAAGTTTTACGTCTTTTGAGAACTCCCACATAAAAAAAACGCGTAAATTTTTGTAGTAATTCAAGAAAATTGACGAAAAACCAAAAAACCAAAAAATTCATAATCACAAGAAATTTACACTTTCTGGATTCTGCTAGGTGCCTGTTGCCTCTGAAATCACTACGAAGCTCACCACATTGCTGCTTATTACTGCTACTTGCTACTGCTGCTTTTCTGTTTTGCCATTGGTCCATTTGTCATTTTGTTACTCGTGTGTGTGTTTGTGCTTTCGTCAAGAGTTGTTGTGCTACGTTGATAGGTTGATAGTGTTTGCTAGCTGGGTGCATTTTGCTTTTAGAGTACCATGGTTTCAGCGTCCTCCTCGCAGAGCACTCGCTTAGAGACCGACCTAGCTGATACGACGCTACCGTCCCCAGCCTCTAGTGTGAAATCTCCAAATGAATCTCAGACATGCTCGAGGCGAAGTTCTCCTTCTACTGAGGCATCCGATTCCAGTGGGAAAAGAAGAAGATCCACGAGGATATTACACCAGCCTGAAGTCAACTACAAACCTCATCAAGAAATCATCACGTCATTGGAAAATTCCCCAAAACTGATACTAAAGAAGATCAAACTTGATGAATCGGAAAGATCCAAGTCCCTAACCCCAGAAAATAAAGTAATCTCACTATCTTCTGAGACTGGTAAACTCCAGTTCAAAGAGCCATCACTAGCTGAGCCTATAATGAGTGTTACTGGGTTGCCACTTGATGCTCCCCCAAATGCAAAGATAAAAAAGGAAAGCCTATGGCCAAGGAGAAGATCCGAAAAATCCAAATCTTCCACTACCACTCCGTCAAATGATACTGACACTGCTACCAAAGCACCTGCTGGACAGAACAATATGGAGGAGAAGGAACGCGAGTTAAATCATGGATTGAAAACCAAAGTAAATGAGGAAATCCAAAAACCCAGCTCTCTCCGTTACTCGAAGCTGATGATCCCCGTTGCTAAGAAAGGCTCAGACAAATATGTCAAAAGAAATACAACTACAAGAAAATCAGAGAACCCTACAACCCCAAAAAAGAAGTCAGCTTCCAAAAATGTTGCTGCTGGTGATGAAGGCGAAGGAGCGAAAAGGAAACCCGGGAATGCCACCTCAACCAAAGATGACACGAGAAGAAAAATCAAAAATGCTTCCCCAAAGAAATCTCGTGCAAATGCCTACGGCTATGATAATCCAATCCAGTTGGCAGGTGAGAAGAGAGAAACGGCTTATGATATCAATGATACCACCAAGGACAATGATGATTTTTGTTCAGCATGTGGTGAGCCTGGTATCTTTTTATGTTGTGAATCTTGCCCCAAATCATTTCACTTTGCATGCTGTGATCCTCCATTTTCGGATGATAATCTGCCTGATGATGAGTGGTACTGTAATGAATGTACTGCAAAGAAGAACCCACCGAAACATACCAACACCGGGTTGTTTGGGAAACTGCTCAATCAGATGGAATTCAGAAATCCCATTCAATTTCAACTACCTAAAAGAATTAGAGATAGATTTGAGGGTATAGTAGTAGGACGTTTTGGTGAATATGAAGATCATGATTACAAGGATTATAAACCAGCGAAAATTCATGCTTTTGAGCAGACTGATCCAGATTTGCATTTTGATAAAGATGGTAATGTTCTTGTTTGTCCAAAATGTGGAACTAGTGGTATCAGCCCAGACAAAGCTAACGGAAGAAATGACAAACTCATAATAAGCTGTGAATACTGTCCTTCAGCCTGGCATTTAGATTGTCTAGATCCTCCATTATCCACAGTCAAACAACTGGGAAGAAAATGGAAATGTCCAAATCATGCTGATCACTTCTTGCTCAATAAAGCCAGAAGATTGAAAAAACCAAACATTGTTGATGTCGATCAGACTTATGGATTCTCAAACAATGGGGACATTGAGATCAAGTTGGATGAAGAAGATGAAGAAGCATACCATGAGATCCCAAGGCCACCATACTTTGAGAATGAAGACGTGCCTGGTGGGATATCTGCTGAGTTACAAAAGCATCAAGAAAAACTATGGAATGACTCATTTAAGATATTTAGACTTCCTGAAAAGGGTATAGTGATTGATTTCTGGAATAAGGTTACAGATGAAAGAGAGGCTAACCGTCAAAAATTAAGAGAGATTTTGGAATTATCAAGACAGAATAATGCTCTATTAACAGAATTAGCGAACACACAGAAATATGATGATCAAGAAAAGGAAACAATCCAGACATTGGTGGAGTTAAAGGAGGTTGACTTCAGGGGTTTAGTAGAGATTGCTGCTAAAGAGTTGAATCAATCAACAATCGTCAGAAATATTGATGTTACAAATGATGAACTCGACGAACTTCGTCACATCAAAAAACTAATGAAATTGAAAGGTTCAGAAAAGCTAATGGAATTTTTAAAGAGCTAACTTCAAATAGTTATACACACATATAGCACTGAGAAATAAGGCATGCATTATATTTAGTGTCATAGCAATAAATTACCTGGCTAAGAACGATATTGAATCACTCAAAACCACTTTCGTTGTCGTCATCATTTTCCTCATCTTCTTCATCATATTCACCTTCACTATCAGCTTGAGCATAACTAACACGTTTGGAGGCACGTGAACTCTTTCTTATAGGTGTATCACTCTTAACAATCACCTTAGTGAATGATTTATCCTTAATATCATCCTCTGAGTCGAATGTTCTCTTTCTGTATTTCTTCTTTGGAGCCTTCTCTGTCTTGACTTTTTTAGGTTTAGATTCATCAGTAGTCTTATATGAAGGTTGACGTTGACGAGGTCTTTTCCCAGAAGTTATGGTAGATATTTTTTGTCTCACGATGTGTCTCAATCTCTCAACAATTGTATCCGGAATGAAACTCTTGGAAACAACTGATTGACCTTCCTTGCTACTCTTCATAGACTTGAACAGCTCAGACGATAGTTCTATCTTCCCTGGATAGGTCTGTAAGGTCCAATTTTTGACAGTTTGTAACTCTTTGATAGCCAACTGGGTTAAATCTGCAACTTTATAGATATTATCGATATTGCCAGCTCCCTCTTCGATTTCTTTGTATGTGAATGACGCGTCCCTGTATTGTTTGATTCTTGTAGCAAGATAGAACAGCAATGAAATGTTTTGTTCAGTGGCAACTGAATCCAAGAAAAATGAAATGAACTCCAGTGTGAAAGTGTATGCTTTCAATAAACTGTCTTCAGTATCTTCACTGATATATTCAATGAATTCATCATGGTGAGCAATAATATAGATCAAACCAGTCAAACTCTTCTCAAAGATTATATCAGTATTCTTCTGTTGATCCAGTCTTCTTGAGAAGGATGATTTGATCCACGTTCTGATATCCTTTCTGAGTTGCTCATTTGGTTCATAGGCAATATAGTAGACGAGTGGCAAGAATTTCAAGGATATTTCTTCATTTTTCAAATATGTAGTGATCTTTAGGATGAATCTTGAACGAACATTCTCGCATTCATCTTGGACTAGTAGCACAACCTTTTCAATGGTCGAAGGTTTGATCAACTTATTATATTTCGGAAACTTGGCCAATTTCAGTAGATTCAAGCCTGCCTCCAATCTTAATCTAGTCTGATAATGTTTTGGGGTTGGAAAGTTAGTAGATTTTGAAGAAACAATCTCGCCACCGTTAGTAATTAGTTGGACCATTAGTTTTAACACACGCTCGGCATTTGAAACTATGGAAGAATCAGACTCAAATTCAGACTCATTGAGTGATCTCAGTCTGTTGGTAAATGCTCTAATTGAACTTATCTTGGAAGAAAGCGACTTGTTCTCAGGTTTATTGATGTCCTCATCATCAATCCAGACTGGATCATCCTCCTTACCAGATAATTCATTGCTTAATAAGACTTCTTTGATCAGGAATTGGGTCAACTCTGATGATTTTTCTTCAGGAATAGATGGTGCAGTCAAAAACAACTCAGAAATAGTAGCCAGGTGTGTAGCAATATGGTTACTCTCCGAGTCTAGTGGGTATATTGACTCCAAAAGTTGCAATGATAAGGTATCTTTGTGTGGTGATAGTGACAGAATTTTAACAGCATACTTGGCTTCATTTGGGAATCCCGATTGACCGAGCTCAATAATCTTATCAAAGAAGCCATAATCCTTAGGGTTCACAAACTCTTGACGATTTCTGAAAATGTGGTAGATAGCTTTCAGTGTGTTTGCTTTATTCTTTGAATCATTACCAGGTGTGGACCGTTTTATTATATCCACCAGATCTGAAATTTGATTTTGAAAAGCAGATGGAGTGATGGTGGAGATGTGATCAATCAATTCTTGGGAGACTTTGGTGTACTTCTCATTGTTGTTCAGTTTTAGAAGGGCTGCAATGTTTGAACGATTGAAGAAAGTCAAACTAGATCTGTAAACCAGCAACTTGAAAGTACCGAATAGTTCGTTGATTGGGAAATTTCTTTCTCTCTTTAAACTGTTGACGACCTTAGGATCCCTAATTCTTGTGAAAAATTCTTTTGTTGAGTTTCTCAGGGTCTCGTAGTCAGAATCAGAAGAGATGATATGTTTCAACAAGTAATATAGTCGTCTGTTATTTATCTTAACAAAACGTAGGATTGAGTCTTTTGGTACATATGAATCTGGAAGTTTAACAGCTAGCCAGTTGACAGTTTTTAGAATTTTATTCATTACTTCAGTATCAGTCTTCTCATCCCCGTTGTTCTCTTCTGAAAACTCGATAAGTTTTCCTAACACATGGGAAAGTTGTTGTTGTGTCTTGTTGAAAGCAATAAAAGAAGCCTTTGCCTTATCGTCTAAGTTACCAAAAACATTCAAGATTCTCTCAACTCTTGGAACATCATCACTATTAGGTGGTAAAATCTTCTCCAACAATGTTATGTCGACCAAAACGTTGATATTCTTGTCGTTGATGTAATACAAACTTAAGAGTTGGTTTGGAATATCTTGCACTTTTTTGTAGGTCTCCTTTGTGATGTCATTTGAATACAGATCATCATAAGAATCATTGAATAGATTTCCCAAAATTTCGACAGCTTCTTCTCTGATTTCAGGATGCTTTTCTCTGGTCAATTGAATGATCCCATTCAAAATTATAGTGCTCTCTAGCTTATCAAGAAGAATAGTATGAGGGATCTCACTCAGTGTTTTGAGTGTACTCAATCTGACTCTTTCATTAGTGTCAATCAAAGTTTTTGATAATCCATTTGTGATCTCCTGCATGACATCGACTCTGTTTATTAATATGTGGGCAGTTTGTTCAACCCACTCGACACGGACAGCAGGTGAAATATCCAGAGTTTTCTTCATCCAGCTAGTCCATGTTTGTTTATGAACTTGAACAAAGTTGATTCTTGAGTGCGACGCTAAAATCTGTCCAACAGTTCGAGTTGCTAATGCACGATACTTGGTGTTTTCAGCATTCAGCTCATCATCAATCAACCCCATAACTGAACCCAAAATCTCAGGAACGTGCTTCCAAATTTCAATGGATAATCTGTGAATCTTCTCTAAATTTTTGAATGAAATCTCTGACTTCTCTTCATCACTATTCTCATATAAAATTTCAGAAAAAAACTTAGTCAGTTGTCTTGCAAGTCTATCTGGGTTTGCATTACAAATACTTAGTGTGAAGTTCAGTGGATTTGAGTTTGTAGATGATGCCAACGAAGAAGAAACTGAGTTTGTGGATGAACTTGACGTTAAGAATTTGTTGAGAATCAGTTTCAACACATTTGTGGATATTTGATCCCACTCTGAAATGATTTCAATGAGAATATCGGCAATTATTGGTTCCAGCTTCTTATTGAAACTGTTATTGGAATCATAGAATAACTCAAATATGCTTTCAATTAAGCTTGTGTTATCTTCGATATCAGTAACCAGTATTATACTTCTGACTTCGGCCAATCTTGTAATCAGGTAGACCTGCTGAGAGTAATATCCATTGTCTTGAGAAGCCAACTTTTTGAACTGTTTGATGAACAGTTTAAAAATATCAGTCAGCTGAGAGTCTGTGAATGGAGCATCCGGTGCATATATTCTTAAAATATCTGCAATACAACAAGCAACTAAAGATTGAACTCCGGAATCTTTGTGGTTGATGAGTTTCTTGTTCACAAGATCATCTTTATACTTATCTAGCAATTTGGTATCAAAGTTATCTTGATCAATTTTCGATAGTTCTGTGGATAACACCTATAGAGACCGTTAGTAGCCATTGATTCTCAACCGGTGGAAGTGTGACATACATCTAAGCGATCAAGTAATTCCTTCAGCGAGATCGACTCTTTTGGAGTACTCAGAATGCTCTTCTTGAACTTCAGCTGAGGGAGACGAGAAGTAGTCATGCTTCTTGTGAATTATGGTAATCTGATGAAGGAAGGCAATTTGGTAATTATCCTTTTTTTTTTTATAAATTAAAATAAATTACGCGTTAATACTTTGCAAAATTTCGCGTCTCTAAACAATCAACAATTATATAATCATCATAAACAATTCTATCAACTATCACTTAACTATATATCCATTTCTATTATCTATATGCTTATTGTGTATATGCTTGTCAATATAGTTGTATGCTCAATCAGAAAACCTCAAAGTGCAAAGAAAGGTTTCATATGATTTAGATTGATGACGTGAGCTTAAGTTTCGGTTTGCTTTTCATTCTGATTGTCAGTTGTTTGAGCATCATTCATATTATCGTCGATGACTGATTCTTCCTTAGGTAGGTCTAGCGGAATTTGTCTTGAGAATGATGTTGGCCTGAAATTGTTGGATCCTTTTCGGGCGGCAGATCTCGGTTTCTTGAGAGAGTCTCTCATATCGTAGTTATCAATGCCAGCGATAGCATCAGCTGCATGTGCAGCTTTTGCAGTGATACTGTGACGGTTTAAATGTTGATGTAGCTCCCTCTGTGTTGCTGGTGACTTTTGAGAAATTGATTTGAAAAAGCGCTTGCTGTTATTTGTAATGACACTGCCAATTGAACTTCTTCTTCTTTGTAGAGGGTCGATTCCTTGTTCCAAATCCGTTGGTGGTGCTCTATGATGAGTAACCACTCTTCTCAAGGTTTCACCAAGTGCATTTTCTCTAGCATTATATCCACCTTCTCTTGAGTACTCAGCTTCTTCATTTTGTTGAATATCCTGAAGAACACTGGCTCTAGATCGGTATGAAGCAGCTTCACTGATGACACTGCTAATGTTATCCTCTTCATTGTCTCCATTAAGACCCAGAGATCCGGCAATGGTTTTCTCTCTTGTTAAAGGTTCACCCATACCTAGTACTGGGAAGACACCTGGTGGTGATCTCAAAGAGCTTGTGACAGAGTGATGTGATCTTCTGGATACTGTTGAAGAGACAGGGCGTAGAGCTGTTGAAGTTGATGTTGGCCTATACGAAACAGGATTGAAGTTCTCTGGTTTTTCGAAATCATCGACAGAAGTTGAAGACGATTCTGATTGCCCTTCAATAGGATCAGAAGAAACTCTGACAACACGTGAGTCTGTAGCCAATTCCGGTTGTTCATCTTTAGCTTCATAGGTTGGTAAGTTCAACAATTTTCTATCTCTTTCAACGACCACCAAATGTAAATAGTATACAACAACAACACCAAAAACACTTCCACCAAGTGCATTTCCTAATGTGGCAGGAATCAAGGTACGCCATATGTAAGTTTTGGCATTCATGAGATGATCATAATGGCCAGAACCTTCTTTCAAAGCATTGATGATACTCCTAGTTTTATCCGTTGGAAAACACCAGACAAACAAAGCATTTGGAACAATGAACATATCTGCAACAACGTGGTTGAAACCAACTGAAACAAAAGTGAATATGGGTAATGACATAACAATGAGTTTTGCATGTATAGGTTTACATAGAAGTTGTAAATAAACCGCTAGACAAACACAGAAATTGGCAGCACAACCTCTAATAAAAGTCTGAATGAATGAAGGTGACAGCTTGTCATAACCCATTTCTAAAGAACCTTTTGCATAGTTTTCATTTTGGTCCATTCCTGACAAATGAATAATGATAAAACAAACAAACAGATTGGCCAATAAGTTGAATAGCCAACTGACGAACCAACTAACAAGCAAATCAAGTATACTAACAGCTCCACGAGAAACCCCAACAGAAAAATAAAGGATATTTGAGTTGTATAATTCGGCACCCATCATAATCACATAGAATAACCCAATAGGATAAACTATACCTTGTATGAAGTGAACAACACCCGGATTGGTTGAATTTAAGCCAGGGTTCTCAGAACCAGCGACCACATGTAACATTCCACCTGCACTGAAGAGGACCCCACCAAGAATAGAGTTGATTATCAACGTGTCAAGCCGAAGACGTGCTTTCTTCATTGCAGTGGCAACGACGGCTAACGCTGCTTCATGAGGGGTAATATAATAGGTGTCATCAGCCATAATTTCTGAATAATAGATTGACTTATTTTTTCGATGATCCTAATGATCTGAGCTTGAATTATAGGACTAAGAGTAATCCTCAGGTGTTCTTTCCTGAAGTTAGGAAGTTCTCTTACCTTATTATTGATGCTTTTATTAACAACGTCCTCGAGTTTCTTTGAAAATAACAGAATACTTTTGGTGATATTCCTATGGCTTGAGACTCTCTATAAAATAGCTGTACGATGGACCAATTCCATAAAGGGTATAAGTTTCCCGAAATCCCACAAAAATACCTGTATGGCAGCCAGTGGTCGGTTGAAGAAATGTCAGACGTGACGTTCTTTGTGAAAACTCTTGTATATTAAGAACAAATAGTAATAAGATGGGATGTTGAAATTCATAATACCATTAAAGTTCCTCCAGTGCCGTGACTTCTGATTGCTTCCAATTTTTTGTCCGTTCTATGAACGGTACGATCTTCCTTGCTGCGGCGCATACCGAATATTAATGTTGCTTCACCAACAATAAACTACTCATGAGAAACTCGAAAAAGCACAATAATAGGACAATCGATTCACCATACATAACCACATTATAAAGCTCAACCCCAGCTTCTTTATGTTGATCCACAACCCTTTTTAAATTTCCAGTGAGTCCATAGAATTCTCATCTTAAATATCGTCCTCGTTGGGCGTGGATCTTTTTTGACACAAAACCAATTCGAATGGACCAATCAGCGAAAACCAGCTTTTCGGATGAGAGATTTTTCCACGCAAAAGTTCCAGAAACACCAATGACACCCAAACACCATGTTTATGCGATGAGTTTTGCATTACTATAGTTACCATAGTTAAAACTAATTGCAGCTCATCTTCAGGTATTAGGTATAAATGGAGGCTGTTGTCCCTCAGACCATAGTTCTCATTTTGATCTACTCTGATCTAATCGATAAACTTGAGCCTTTTACGGTAAAGGCTGCCATTGACAGCTTTTCAAAGTCTCAAACTAGCAGTCCTTATGGATGAAATTACAAAATCATATCATTCTAGCGTGTATTTGTATATACCTTCAAAACCAGCTTATTATTGAGACGGCTAGTTATCCTCATCATCAAGCAGCTCGAAGTTGATGATAAGCAATGGTACGCCAAATGAAACACCCAATTCTTGATCTGAACCTTCTTTGAGCTTCAAAACATATCTGACCCTATTGAACTTATCATTCAGATAGCTTGAAAGGTTCAAAGAGTAACCTCCAGGTAAATTTATGTTGAAGTCTGAATTGTCCAAGCTAATCAGTCCTGAGAAAAAATCAAAGTTATAGATGCCATCCTCCTGAAAGATGAAAGAATTTTGATTAGATTCTGTTTGGAAAAACACTTGTCTCTTTGCTGGTTCGACTGGAATTGTCAACTTTTCGTCTTTAGTTAGGTCTTCATCGATCAAGTCAACACCATCAACATTCCAGTTTCTGTTCTGATCAGAATCATTGATGACGTTGAAACTACTTAACGCTTTTCCATACAGATATGGATTATCAATGAACAAATCGCCATCAACGCTTGGATCAACATACCATTTGAAGAGCTTGAACCCAGTTGAGACCCCATAAGGTAGGTAGTCTTTGATAGGATACCCAAAATCATTTCCAAATAGCAAATTATCACCGGTGAATGTTCTCTTTGGTTTCAAAGTCACTTGAATTGATATGTTTGTGTTCAGTCTTTGATTGAAGTATTCAGATGACTCTGGGTCATTAGAATGATGGGCCTTTGAGCCTTTAAAGTCTTTAATTCTGATAAGGAGTTCAGTATCTGCATATTCAGAACTGATCCTCAAAGGGATCTCAGAGTTGATTGGAACTGTTTGTGCATTTGGATCATCATACAAATTCGATGCCGTGATGTAAAGGGATTTGTGGTGAGTTGGTACAGACGAAAAATCATCCTGCTTTGAACCAAACCAGCGAGACATCTTGGTTGTGTTGAAGCTTCCGATTCAGATTGTTTGGTAGTAAGGGATGGATGGATTCATTTCATCATAGTTGCTACTTGCTATTCTACTCCGTATTGAATTGGAATTACGTAATTCCATAAGTCTCCATCATCATATCGGGCGCACTTCTTCATTTCAGCTATATTTGACTGTAAGAGTACGAGTAGATTGATTACTCTACTGAGTAATAGGTATCACAAAACAATCACCAAGTATCTCAAAGAATTAACGAAGTCTGTTGAATCGTATAGCCTGTAAGGGTGCCATGCCATCAGGTGAAGGCCTCAATCCCCCAGTGCGCGGCTGTCCCACGTCCATGTTGTCCACTGTCTACCGGCAACCTTCCTGCCTAGCTGTTTTCTAGAGCCCAGTAGAATTTTTCGCTTGGAGGAGAGTTTTCATAGTGTGCCTACCGCCGAAACACCTTATGACCAGCAGTCATAACCGGGTAAAACCCACGCGCAATAGACGGAGAACAGTTTCCCAGTTCACACAATCTTCAATTGCTTTATATAACAAACAACCATTTTCCTTTTTCTCCAACCAACTACCACATTGCAATTGAAATTGAAAGATCACCAACAAAATGTCATCAAATTCTTTAGAACAATTGAAAGCCACTGGAACCGTCGTCGTCACTGATACCGGTGAATTCGAATCCATCGCTAAATACACCCCTCAAGATGCTACCACCAACCCTTCATTGATTTTAGCTGCCTCCAAGAAACCAGAATACGCTAAATTAATTGACAGTGCTGTCGAATACGCTAAAAAAAACGCCACTGGTGTCGAAGCTCAGACCCAATTGGCTTTGGATCGTTTATTAGTTGAATTCGGTTCTAAGATTCTAGATATCGTCCCAGGTAGAGTGTCTACCGAAGTTGATGCCAGATTATCATTTGACAAAGAAGCTACAGTCAAAAAAGCTTTAGAAATCATTGAATTATACAAATCTGTTGGTATCCCATCTGATAGAATTCTAATCAAAATTGCCTCCACTTATGAAGGTATTCAAGCTGCTAGAGAATTAGAAGCCAAATACGGTATTCACTGTAACTTGACTTTGTTATTCTCTTTCGTCCAAGCTGTTGCTTGTGCTGAAGCTCAAGTCACTTTGATTTCTCCATTCGTTGGTAGAATCTTAGATTGGTACAAGGCCAAAACTGGTGAAACTTACACTGGTGAGACTGATCCAGGTGTTATCTCTGTCAAATCCATTTTCAACTATTACAAGAAATTTGGCTACAAGACCATTGTCATGGGTGCTTCTTTCAGAAACATTGATGAAATCAAAGCTTTAGCTGGTGTTGATTTCTTGACCATTGCTCCAAAACTATTGGAAGAATTGATCACCTCAGACGCTCCTGTTCCAAAGAAATTGGATGCTGCTAACGCTGCTTCTGAATCATTCGAAAAAGTATCATATGTCGATGATGAACCAACTTTCAGATTCTTATTAAACGAAGATGCCATGGCAACTGAAAAATTGTCTGAAGGTATTAGAAAATTCGCTGAAGATGCTGTTACTTTGAGCAAACTTTTGGAATCTAAAATCAAAGCTTAAGGTGTTGTTTTAATGAACTAAAAGAAAAAAAAAAAGAAGAAGAAAATGAAACAGTGGTTTGCATTATGTGAATATCAACGATAATGAAGGTTTTTTATGTTAAATCATTGTAGAATACTTGGTTTTACGGAGTAGTTGCACTAGAACTGATTCTTGTCCTGCAGTGCTGCCCACGAAAATCTACCCCCAAAAATAAATTTGGCTAAATCATACGACGCGATGTATTTTAGAACAAAATCACATTGTTAACCTCTATATGTCACAAGAGATCATTTCTGAGGTACTTGAGTACCAGATCATGTTTACCACTCAGATGACTCAAAAAATCAAGAGATGGAACGATGGGAAGATGAAGTATTTCAAGTTCAATAACAAGGCAGAAATCTTCAATGAAAACAACTTGCTAATATCGAAAGAGTTCTTGAAGAACGATAGTCATCTAACCGATGAGTCAAACTGGGGTGAACAGTTTAAGATTGGTGGAGTCCTTATAACCATTGATTCGTTAATCTCAGATTCCTCAAGAGATATATCAAAAGTTTTCCAGAAATCTATAAAGCAAAGTGAAAGAACACCAGCTCCACTGAAAACTATACACAGAAGTTTACCCACCCCATCATCAATCACGAAAAATGCTACACCAGTAATTAGAAGAAGAAGAGTTGGACTTAGTAGATCTGGCACTCCATCAAAAGTATCAATCAATCGTCATTTCAATGCTGCTACAAATTTTGCCTCATCAAGAACATCAAGTCATGCTAATTCAATAAAGACTTCCTCAATTGACAAAACCCATGAAAACGACACAGTACCCATTGACACACCATCAAAAAGTGTAACGAAATTTTCAGCAAATACACCAATCCGTCCCATTTCAAGAGTCATACCGTATACCATCAAATCTAACTCAGACTCTTCTAAAGAACCAAAAACCAGACCTCAAATTCATAAAGGAACATCAGTTGTACCCCCAGAACAGAGATTTATGGACTCTATTGAGAAAGATAGTCGATCTGCTGTCAAGTACGATGCAACAGCAGTACTCACAAAGACTCCAAACCCACATTATTCATCTAATGTTGCTGCGAACACCATCCTAAACAATTTGATGCCTGTATCAGCAAGAACACCAAGAGCTCTATTGTTTTCCAGAAATACACCACTAAAGAGATCTCAGATCGTTGCAGAACATGGAAATAAATCAACGGCTATACTAAAACTTGACGTTGTCGATGAATGTGATGATGATATTGAAAGAAAAATGGAATTGAGAGACGATCAAGTAATGAAAACAGCTAGGAACTCAAAAAGTAGTTTACTGAATGAGATATCCAAAGTCTTAGAGAATGAAGAAAATGACTGTGATGGTCATTATGAGCCTATTCCTGATAACAATTCCATGGTGATAAAGAAGGAAATGATTGAACCGGGAAGTGAGGAACAAGGAGACTATATTACATGGGATTCAGGAGATAAAGATGATGAAGAGTTCCTGGACTCAATAAAGAACTCAGTTGAGCTTCAGAAAAGAGACGGTTCCATAGAAAATGCAACTACACTGTCACATAGAACCGAGGTCAAAGACAATCATGCACATCCAAAAAAGAGAAAGGTACCAGAAATCATAATTAATAAGAGAACGCCCCTGCATGCATTCAATTTGAATATCCAAACGTCAAATAATTATCTTAACAAAAAAAGACGACTCGTCTATCCCTTTAAAACAACCACTTCACAAAGTCTAGAATCCTCTGATGAGGAAATTATTGAAGAAACTCAATCAGCGTCGGACAATGACACCCTAGCAAAGAAAAAAATGACACAGACTATTACATACAATTATGGAGATGCAAGTTCAGTTGGCGGTGTTAAAATTTCAGAAGTTGTGCAAAAGCGGATGTAGCTCCTAGGATCGTTGATTCTGAACTCAGGTTCACACTTCACAGCCGTGCTGATCAAGCCAAGATCAAGGGGATGCGTCGTTTTGACATCAGACGTACACCAGTGGAAACTGGAAATTCCTATTGGATTTGTTTAACTGGGTCTAGTCGGCTCTCAATATTCGTGCAGTATGTTCACAGTGTTGTTACCTTCTGCCTCAGTATGTCATGGTGTTGTTTGATCATACGCAAGGATTGAACGTGATGTACGTGTGGCTCATGACCAACTTAAACTCTGATTGAGGCTAACAGTCAGACCGACGTTATACGTTATACGTTATACCATCCATGCAGAATCGGCTACAAGTCTTAAAGATATTCAAAATACCTTCAATATTCACGCTGCTGCAGTAGTCATCTATGATTTTCACTCATTTTCCCGAGGGGGACGTTTCTATTCGGTGAGGTCTGAAAATCTTACTTTGCAGCTCTCGTACGAGAGAGAACACCTTGGTACAGTGCATGTATTAAATAGGGACCTATGATGTAGCGAGTTGGGTACTATCAATTATCATGCACAACTGCAAACCACGACGACATTCTCACTCCTCAAGAGTCATCCATGATCAGGGATCAGGGGGTGTCCATAGTTTCATATTCGCAGTTTGAAATACATGTGCAGAAGCAACCCACTAGTTGTTTGGTGAAACATAGGTTTATATGTGTATAGATATGTATGTATAGACCAAGCAGGGTAGAGCAGCAGGACTGGGATCAATAATAAATGGCATAACAGATTAGCATTAAAGAAAAAAATAGTATAGAATATTTAAATGTATAGATTTGAGTTGTTTATCATAGACGACTCAGGTTCATCCCATGGATGTAGGAATCCATGTAGAATATAGGACAGTAACCAGTTGTTAGCACCAGCAACAACAATAATCATAACATCTTTGGAGGTAAAAAGGACCCAAAGAGAAAAAGCAGAACAATCAACAACACAATCATAAATCATTATAACGACATCATAAAGTAAATAGAACCAAATGTACATCAAGTACCGGCACATTTTTAATCTCTCTTAATCAAACAGATTGTCAAATTTCAATGAAACTCCATTGTTCAAAGGTGCAGCATTCCAATTGAATCCCATATTCCCTTGATCTTCCACCTTGATGTAAGACGAGTCATTAGTAACCCAGTTCGTATCCGAAGAAGGTGGTTTCAAAAGCATCTCTTCGATGTTATTGTTCAGCAAATTCGAGCTAACTGGAGAGTTCAATTCACCATTTGAGATGGATAGGATTGGTGACATCAATGTCGAGTTGGAGTTGGAATCACTGAAGTGCAAGTTATCTAGATCCAAATCATTTAATGTTGATATCTGATTTGTCAAGCTTGATGGTGAGAGAGCGTTTGCCGGGCTGAATATTGAATCCAATGAGTTTGGTACTTGTTTGATGTTGTTGATGTTATTATTGAGATTGCAGGAAGACGTTGGGGAGGAGACGTTAATCAAATTGTTATTTAGGTTTGAGTTTTGGTTAGTGATATCCAAAGAATTTGATGACTTGGATAGATATGAATCTGGTGAATGAACATTGAACTTAGTCTGAAAAGATGAAACCAATGAGGTATTCGATGAGTTTCTAGCTTTGGACTTGTGAATATGGTTATCAGAGTTTCTTCTCACTTTAGACAAAGAGTAGTGATGATAGGAGCCATGAGTTGAACCACTACTGGCACTATTTGAGAGAGTAGAAGAAGTAGCACCGACGTTGAATGAGGATGTTGGAGATGGTGAGCTCTGGTAATCCAAGGAGGATGATGACGATGATGTATGGCTCGGATGAGATTTTGATCTGTTAATTCCGCCAGCGGTAGAGGACGAAGATGAAGTGACATGGGTAATATCATCAAGAGTGTAATCCTCACTCGACTCAGCCAAGTTATCGAGCTTCTCATTAGGTAATAGTCTGCAAATGACCTTGTTGATATCGAACTCACCATCCCCATTCAAAAGTTCTGGATCGTTGATGAAAGATTGAAATTCAACCATTCCAATTGTCTTCGGCTTGTTCAGCAGCTGGTTGAGACTTTGAACGAGAATGGACACTCTTGTTTCAAGGAGGTCAACGTATGAAGCAGGATACATCTGGTCAGCCTTCTTCTTGTTCATATACGTGCATATCTTGCCGTCTTGTAAACATCTCGAGCATGGTCTTTGACCATCACATTTAGTCTTACTCTTCCGACAACAATCACATGCCTTACTGACCCTCTTTTTTGTGTGTGCTTTATCTTTATCTTGTGCCGGCATTGTGAAGTTTATGTGTTGTGGTTATGGTAGAGTGTAAACAACCTGTCGTGAAAGATGACAGCTATATGAAGTTTTACAGAAACTAAAAAGTGTCCAAAGCCGTTTGCTTTATAATATTTTTATCATGCCCACTTCAGAACCTGGGACGGTAATTAATTACAAAAAGCGTTAATATTTTGAATATGTTCCTTCTGAGGTGCCATAATTTTTTATGTCTAAGCTCGTTCCACCTGGTCCCAACTTCCGCTTGCCTTCCCGAAGCAGCTTCCCTGTTCCCTTCTCTGTTCTCGCTGCCCTAGAGCCATTTGCGGTCCTTTTCCTGGGCGCACCGGCAATCGGCCGTGACAAAGCGAGCTTTTTTTTTGTCCAGCTGGGATGCGCTTTTTGCAATTCCCGCGAATCATATAGTCAAAATTAACAAACCGATACGTTTCTCTTTGATCACAAGTTTCTTTTTTTTCTTTTTAAACTGTAAATCAGCATCTCAAGCCCATCCCAATAGTTAAATCTAGAATATAGGTTGTACAGGCAAACGTTGATAATGCTCAAATCGCTCTAGTGTTATAACATCTGCCATTATATCAGACCATGTCAAACCTTATAAGTCTTGATTCTCGATTTTTAAGCCCGCTAGTTCTGTTACGAGGTCTACTAAAGCCAAGCAACTATAAAATAACAGCTATAAAAAGAGCTATAAAATATTGGTTCCTCAACTCTCCACACAACTCGAAGTTCGAAGACCTTCTATCTGTAGAATGACGTCATTTCAAAACTGTTTTATAAATGAAGAACAGGCCAGCTCAAGTGCAGAGGTCAAACTTCAAGTAGAGCTGACATGAACAATAGTTTTCACGATCGAACGTTAAATGTAGCTACGTCGCGGGCTTGCTAATATAATTTCGGTACTCGGCCGAGCTGATTCCTGAGTAGCAAATAGCAATATCTACGTAGTCACCAGTCATAAAAATTGAGTACTGCTAATCATCATAGGCGCTCGCACTGGTCAGTACAAAGTGGACTGTAGCAATATTATTCAATTTATACTTAATTGATCAGCTGGCCGTAGTACCATTATTTCTATGATATCGAATTGTTATTATAACTAGTATAATATTACAGCTTGAGCCTGCAGTAATATATTTCATAAGTATCGAAAACTCATGATAAATATATTAGAGCTGAAAAATATAATTAAATATAGGAAAATTTGATTTTTGGTCCAGCAGCTTAAGTAAGTTAGAGATATTTCGTGATCTAGTCAGGATAATTTTATCAATATGAGATAGATATATAAAATATATCAGAAGGAGCGATGTGCCCTATACTATTACAGAATTATATTATAATAAAATGTAACACAACAGATCAAATAGTCTTCTGTGGTAGTAAATTAAACTTTTATGAGTAGCTGGCGACGTAGGTGAATATTATATTGTCATGATATTTATAATCAACGTACGTGGTGCAGTATCAGCCCATAAATATACATTAATAAATTAGATCAATCGATTTTATTAGATTATCTAAATAATACAGTAATCAGTTAAACGAACCAAACAAACTCTTATTCTCCCATTGATAAATATTCAATCTCTCAGTTATGTCCCAAGAATTAGGTAAATTAGACATTCAAAATCCAATTCAACATTTATTGTCGACTCCATATTCATGACCAGCTCCATGTAGTGATAATCAATTAACAGTAGCACTTTGAAAAACTACCGAGATTTAGTAAACAGAGGACCACAAATTCGATCGTGCTACTCTGGAGCGCATGAAGACGAAGGCCGATAAAACGAAGTACTTCCGAGTCCCGATTTCTCTACAAGCTGGGGTGATTATATAATATCTTAGTCAGAATGCTTCTTCATCTCGAAAACTCAAATCAAAGAATTGCCACTAACTAACGCCAAACAAAGATAACTTTACAAGTCATACGCCTTATCAAGTCATATCCACAAACCAAAAAAAATATGCAACGAGTACAAAGATTGTTAGGACAAGGAGGTCTTGGAGTTCCACAACAACTGGACGGTCCAGTAATTGACAATAAAGAAACAGTTTATGTATCTTCATTGGCTTTACTGAAGATGTTGAAACATGGGAGAGCAGGTGTCCCAATGGAAGTCATGGGATTGATGTTGGGAGAATTCGTCGATGAATATACTGTCCATGTCATTGATGTGTTTGCTATGCCGCAATCTGGTACTGGTGTCTCGGTTGAAGCTGTTGATGATGTTTTCCAAACTAAAATGATGGATATGTTGCGTCAAACTGGTAGAGATCAAATGGTTGTTGGTTGGTATCATTCTCATCCAGGTTTCGGTTGTTGGTTGTCCTCAGTTGATATCAATACCCAACAATCTTTTGAACAATTGAACCAAAGAGCCGTTGCTGTTGTTATTGATCCAATACAATCTGTTAAAGGTAAAGTTGTCATTGATGCATTTAGATTAATTGGGTCAGCTCCTTTGATGCTTGGCATGGAACCAAGACAAACTACTTCAAACGTTGGTCACTTGAACAAACCTTCAATTCAAGCCTTGATTCACGGTTTGAATCGTCATTATTACTCGTTAAATATCGATTATAGAAAAACTCCACTTGAAACAAACATGCTGTTAAATTTACATAAGAAGGAATGGCAATCAGGGCTGAAATTACACGATTATGAACATAAAGAACACGCAAACTCAGAAGCTGCTTCAAAGATGGTCAAGATCGCAGAACAATACGTTAAAAGGGTAGAGGAAGAAAAAGAGTTGAGTGAAGATCAATTGAAAACTAGATATGTCGGTAAACAAGATCCAAAAAAACATTTATTGGAAACTGCAGAAACTTTGATAGAAGAGAATGTTGTCAGTGTTTTGACTGGTGCTGTTGATTCTATAGGGATTAAATAGCTGAAGAATCCCATCACCTTTTGAAGATGGTATAATTGTACATTAGCTAAAATTTAATTGTAATGTTGTTCATTCTGCATGATAATCAAAGACGATCTGTCTTTATCACTTTATTCTTTCCCATACTTGAATATAGCTCTCACTCAAAAATAGAAATTCTTTCTCTTTCTCTTTGATATTCAAATTTTCCACTTCGATCCATTCATTATCGTTCTTCCTCAATTGGATCTTCCAATTGATACCATCATCTTTGTTCAAGTCATTTGACTGGATACACTCATCAATTACATTTGATACAAGCTTGTATTTGATTAAACCCTGATTGAATTCAAGTATCAACGGGAATTCCACGATAGTTTGATTCCTATCTTTATTGCTCAAATCGATCTTCAGGCTTGAATCCTTGAATCTATTCAGATGCAGTATCAAGAAAGGGGGATATTTCAGGATCTCGTATGTTCGTATCTCTCCAGGTAAAATATGTTCAGTTTTTCCATCATATCTCTGTAATAATTTGGATAGTTTTACTTGTGATATTTGATTCATACCGAATCCATCTTTGAATAATGATTGAGGGGGTAGATCCAACGTCAAAATCCAGAACTTCGTTACTTTGGACACCATCTCTTCATTAGGTTCAAAATGGACTTGTGCTTGATCATTTTCTTCCAATGAGACCTTCTGTGATTTGATTTTCAACTTCCCTTGAAATGCTCTATTGAAAACTGTCGATTTGAAATTCTTAGTGACGAATGTTGACTGTACCGTATTTAAAAACCATAGAAGAAAATCCTTGGGATCTTTCTGCTCGTTGATTGTAAATCTTTTGTTTGATAGGACTGCAATGTGTTGTAATAGATCATGCGGTGAAATATGATTCCTAAACAGTTTGGGGGACCATAGTTTTTTCAGGAATACAATGAATCTTTTGTTCAGTTCATTTTTTAGCAGTTCCTCTTCATCGTCATCATTGATCAGTAAGATTTCATTTCGAATCATTTTAACATGACACAATGCCTCTAATATAACATTAGAGTAATCATTCTTTTTGATATTATTCAACCCAATATATCCAGGTGTATAGGCATTATCATTCAGGTCCTTCACCATATCATTGCTTTTCCCTAGCGCCTCAACATTGGCAGTGCTATATGTTGGGAAAATGGCATACTTGATATCATTCAACGTATTGGACTCGACTAACCTATTATCAGGCAGAATATAAACTTTCGAGTTGTTGAAATTTATGAAAACATGATGATCCTCATCAATTGAATGCAAAAAGGCAGGTGACGATTTCCCTCTTCCCTGAAAATACTTCCCACATACCAAGCACCCATATATGTTCACATTGGATAGAGTTACACTGCACACTTTCTCAAAGTCAAAATCTAATCTTTTTCTATCGATTGTGTCTAAGTATAAGTTTTCCATATTGGCTGAGTTCGTAGACTCATTTTGTCCATCTGAGTATTTGTGTCTCTTGGAACTCTCGCCTGCTGAGCTGTTACTCAAGCTCCTTGTCCTTACACTCATCATTGACAGACTCAAACTGCTTTCCTAGCTCAAGAAGCTTTGCTTTGTTTCTATACATAAATATTCCTCTGTTTGATTGACTCGCACGCAGGCGTCCGCGAACTTGTCCTGTGCCAAAAAAATGCCGCGACCACCAGCGCGCACAGTTGAAGTTGACGTTATAAATTATCGACACAGAAAGTCGAAATAAAAACAACAAAAGTGGTCGAAGAAGCTGTTTCAATTAACAACTAAAATTTCAATCAAGTAATCGAGCTTCAATTTCAACTTAACACTTCGGAATCGGCTTCATTTTGATCAGCATACCAGGTTCAGACACGTCTCCTCAGTTCCTTAAACTAAAAAGAAGCTGGCTTTCCAAGTTATATCCAATCCCTAATTCACCATCATCACCATATTATATAACAACACATCCTTGTCACCGAAAATCATGGCCTCCAACCCAACTAAATTCAAAGCAGGTGATTGCGTGCTTGCTAAAGCTGCTCCTTTTGTACCATGGCCCTCATATGTAAGTACAATCTCTTTGCTTCATTTGAAATAGAAATTTACTAACTAAACACTAGATTGTTCCATACTCTTTGATTCCAGAGAAAGTGGCTAGATTTGGTCGATCAAAAAAATCCGCAGGCAAACCATACTGCGTCATATATATAGATTATGGTGACACTCCAAACTATTCCTGGGTTGCGGCCAAAGACTTGAGCATCCTAACGCAAGAAACTGTTGATGCATTTTTCAATTCGAAATCCAAAGATAGAAAGGATCCAGATTTGGTGACGTCTTACAAGGGTGTATCAAAATACATCAGCTGCGAAGACTACCTAAGAAAAATCAAGGTGATAGGGGAAGTTGATGAGTATGATGAAAATGAGTCCTTCAACCCTGCATACGAGGCCAAACAAGCTGCTGCTGAAGCAAAGAAAGTAGGCAAGAGGGATGCAGATTCAGACAGTAAATCTGCCTCGTCAAAAAAGCAGAAAAGGGGGAAATCACCAAGCGTCTCTTCTGAAGAAGTAGCTCTGACACCGGATGACATACAAAAAAGAGCACAGATTTTCCGTCATAAGCTACAACGAGGTCTAATTCAAAGAACAGAAGATCCTTCATTCGAAGAAATGAAAGAAGCAGCTATAACATTTGATGAGCTAGAAAACTTCGCCTCGTATATTGATCTGGCAGCTTTGAAATTCTCAAAACTTCATAAAGTGTTGAAGGCCATTGCTAAAACTCCATCATTGGAAAGACCCGATGATTTCCAGTTTCATGCTAGATCAGATCATCTACTATTGAAATGGGAAAGTATCATATTTGCATTGAGAGCGGAAAAAGACAAAGAGAAATCACGCCTTGATACCCCAAACTCATCCATCTTGGATCACAATGATGCCCCTAAAAGCGAACCAGATTTCAATGGTAATGAAAAGAATGTAAAGACTTCCAATGGTTCTGACTTCAAGATCGAAATATCCAGCGAACAGGTGAATGATAGAGTTAGCAATGATGAAAGCATCACTAAAGAGGCTGATGGTGAAGTTGAAACGAATGGTGATTCAGAACTCAAACATGAAACAAACGAGGATTCCAAAGTAAAAGACGATGAATCGAATAAAGCTCAATCATAAACTTACTACTCAATGTTTGTTCCATGTTGAATCAGAATGATGAGTCTAGAACTGAAACATGATGGCCAGTCATAATGCTAGATGTACCAAAAGAAAATAGAAATCACAGGTTGAGAGTATGCAAAAGTTTTGATTATTCTGTATTAATAAACAAGTAAATGGAGAAGAATGTAGTGGTGTTCCAAGGAGGTGTGTTTTAGTTCAGCTAGGGGACAGCGGCATATGTGCCATACTGAATATGATCAAACACCCCCAGAGAACAACTGCTGTATCATCAATCCATTTGGAGAATTCAGTACTTGCTCAGGCAACTTTAATATTCTATCCTCTATTACACCACCATTCAAGAACTGAATTGCTTCATTTGAGAAATGATTGCAGTTATTGTAAAACAAATCGTATGAACCATAGGTGAATTTGCCACCAGCTTTTAAGTCTTCAAGATACTCTTCAAAGATATCTTTGGGTATGAAAGTCTCTCCAAGTTCAATGATCTCTAATGGTTGACCGAACCTCGTCCCACCTGGGATGCCTTTAACTGGTCCTTCTTTATCGAAATAATATTCATGGCCATATGCAACTATTCCCGTATGATATATGGCGTCGAGATGTATCCCCACGAACGCCTTTGAGTATATCTTTGCAAATCCATGGGATATATCATATACGTAAAGCTTGATTTTCACAGACTGATCTTCCTGATTTGTATCTGCATCTTGTAAACTTATTACAGTCATGACGTTATCAATTGACGAGTTTCCGGTTATCACGTTAATGAAGATGTAAATTTGTGATCTGTATATAGTTTATTTACTCTGATGATCAGGTTTAGAGTTCACCAAAGACTTCTTTAGTAATTATCGTGATGGAAGATATTAGAAAGATGAGAAAATCAAATCATCGCTAAAAAAAAAACAGAAAGATTTGCCACTAATTTTTGCCATGATCTTCGACAGGAGCCACTATCAGCTTCAGCAGTCATCAAACACCGCCGCCGAGTCCAGCTCCATCTGTTCCCTTCAATACAGAGAGTAGGACCTATTGGCTACCGGTAGGCACTGCGTAGAGCAGGCTGGGGGTCTCCAAGTAGCCAGGACAGCGTTGCCACAGCGTAGATCAACTTATATAGCAGTAGCACTGGTGGGGCGGGGGCCCTTTTCTGCCATTTGTATGCAATCACCCCAGAAGTCACGTGATAATTTTTCAAATTTCTCCTGAATCTGAAACATGGCCCAGTTCCGGAACGTTGATTTTCTATTATACTTGCATTTATAACATTTAAGACGTGGTTCATACATCGCTAGTGATACTGACATAGTCACCGCTTCATCTGTAGGTTGTTAGTTTCCCAATAATTACAACCTGTTGGCACCTGATTTTTCACCGTTGTATCATCATCATTGCTGACTGAGTATTGATTTACAGGGATCAAGACCGAGGTTTGTTCCCATTTAACAATCTACAAGTTCAAATATTTCTCAACATTGATCTGTTTTGTTCCATCCATCGATCATTCTCTGGTACTTTCAACAAAGGACACTGTATAGATTTGATCTCATAGAGAACTCAAACTGAAAAATGTCGTCCGTGACTTTTATGTCTACGATGGAGCCAACTCCGTCAGCACCATCGACAACTCCTCAATCGACAAGTTCGACTACCAATACCAATAACAATACTACCACACAACCTTCATCGATTCTATTCTTCATTGCTGTTGCCATTGGTGTTTTGATTGCAATAGTATTCATATTCTTTTCCATGAGGTACTATGTTCGAACTAGATTGGGGATATATGCTACTGCTCGAATCACGACATCAAATAACTCCAATGGGATCGTTTTGCTGACTGGAGACTTCCCCATGCGGAGTTATAATCATTTCAATCCAGAAGTCGGAAATCAAACGAGACGCAGAAGGAGAAGAAGATATATGAAGAAGAGGAGATTAACTGAGGAAGAAGTTGAGCACCTCTTCCCGGTCAGAACCTATAAGGATTGGTTGGATGGTGGCGCTGAGAGAGATATCAAGGGTAGAGACATTCATGATGTATTGAAAGAAGAGGATGATGCCGAGATTAGAGAGAACGCAACTGAAAGTAATGAACAGTCACACGAAGGATCTTCATCTGTCAACCAAAAGGATGCTGCGCAAACAACAACTGATTCACTGAACGAAATCACTTCAACTGCTAATGACCATATCACTAATGACCATATGAAAGAAACGACAATAGAAACAGCAATTGCAACAAAAGCTGATTTGCCAGGTGATGTTGATTTGGGAAACCCATTCCAAGAAGAAATTCACTTCGATTCAGGAACTTGTGCGATCTGTATTGATGGATTTGACCCTGAAGATTATGTCCGTGGTTTGATCTGTGGTCATGTATTCCACCAAGAGTGTCTGGATCCTTGGTTGACTAAAAGAAAAGCTTGCTGTCCAATGTGTAAACGTGACTACTACATGAAGAGAAATACGGGAAATGTCAATGGTGAGGAAAATGATGAAGAGGAAGATACGGAAATGGTATCGGTGAATAATTATACTACTGAATTGCAATACACCACTCTTTCTGAACGTGTTGCAGAAATAATTTCCAGGGACCCATCTGTTGAAGAACGTGCAAAGGCATCTATTGAGAAGTATTTAACTTTGAAATGGAGAATATTTTGGTTTGTTATGGGTATATCCAGAACCGATCTTATAAACTCTGCTGTTGTCAGTGAGGATCAAAGGGCTCGAGATTCAGGTGGACCAAGTGGTACACAACCGAGATCTAGCGAATCATCCCAGCCATCAGAAATTGAAGAATCTCCAAATACTGATGTGGTAACAAACACTGAGGATGGCTCTAGCTCACCTGGTCGTCAGAATGAGACTCCTGAGGAGGCAAGAGAAAGAGTGGAGAGACTAGCGTAGTTCAACCGTCCCATATGAACCAACACTATTCTCGCTCCTTTCCTTCTTTCTTTGTTAATTTATTAATTTTGGTTCATTCAGCTATGGTTATTGGCGGAAGTTTCATCTGTTTAGTGATCGATTCTTCAGAGTACTGACTCCTTCTTTGGTTTCCGGGTTTTTGGGTTCTTGGTTTTTGTTTTTGTTTTTAACGTACTCTCAAAATGGTACCCCAAGCTGCACTTGTTTTTGCCATAGTTTGTACATTATACACACAATACCCCTTTCTTTTATAATTCAACTCGTAGTCTAACAAATGGATCTTCACAAGCTACAAGGACAACAAAATAAGAATGAAAATTCTATTTTACAAATTACTAACATTGATGCATACACGATAATCGTTATTCCATCTATTTTTTACCAACGACTTCCCAATCTTCACTGCTTTCTTCGACAGATAATTTAGCAGTTGCGTTTTCCAACCCAGTGACCTCATCTTTAGCTTCTTGCTTGTTTTCCTCTTCCTTTTCTTCTTCAGTATCTTCATCATCATCATTTTGGTCAGCTAAAACTGAGAAAAGGGATTTAGCTGATTTCTTGACAGATTCTTCCTTGGTTTGTTGTGCTGATGGAGATGATTGAGCAGTACGAGCTGGTAAACCTTGACCACGAGTCCATGAGTCATCTTTATCACCTTGAGTTTTTCTGACAAATCTTTTTGGTGTTGGGGCAGTACCTGATCTAGCTTCACCCCAGTTTAGTTCTGGTTCTTCTTTTCTTGGTTTACGTTCAAATGGTGCTCTTGATTCTCTTGGTTCTCTTGGTGGCAATGGACCTGATCTAACAGCACTCCAATCTAGAGAAGGTTCTTCACGTCTTGGTTTGCGTTCCCCTTGCTCTCTTGGCTCCCTACCTTCTCTTGGTGGTAATGGACCACCTCTTGCAGCACTCCAATCTACTTCAACTTCCTCTCTTCTTGGTCTACGTTCTCTCTCTTCTCTTGGTGGTAATGGGCCACCTCTTGGTGCACTCCAGTCTATGTCAACCTCTTCCCTTCTTGGTCTACGTTCTCTCTCTTCTCTTGGTGGTAATGGTCCACCTCTTGCAGCACTCCAATCTACTTCAACTTCCTCTCTTCTTGGTCTACGTTCTCTCTCTTCTCTTGGAGGCAATGGACCACCTCTTGGTGCACTCCAATCTATCTCGACACCACCAAAGTCACGACCTTCTCTTCTAGAGAACCCTTCTTTTTCTGGTTGTGCAACATTAACATAGACACGACGACCGTATAGTTCAGTAGCAGATAGTTGCAAAGATTTTTCCAGTTGTTCTCTGGTGTTGAAAGTGACAAAAGCAAAACCTTTTAATTTACTTAAATCTTCACGATCTTTTGGTGCAACAACTTTCAGAACTGCATCTTCTACCTGCAAATAATTAATCAACCATTCGGCAATACTCTCTTCAGTGGCATCCCATGGTAGATTGTTTAATCTGGCTCTGTATGGGGGAGCATCTGGGATTGGGTATTCCACGTGATCAGTACGACGTTCAGAACCAAAAGCTGGGTCGCTGAAATTAGCCTGACCAGTTGAACCAGCACCACCACTAGAAAATTTGTTGGTAACTGGGACAGCAAGGGTTCCTAAGTCGACATCTTCGTCATCCCAAGATCCACCACCTAATGAACTATCATTTAGAAAGGTGGACAAGTCCATCTTTTGACCTTTGTTTTTTGGAGCTGTGATGTTGATCTTGTTAGTTTATGAATGATCAATAATCACATTGTCTGATGAATTGAGTTCTTTGGTCAATGAAGATGCTCTCTTCGAAGACACCATATGGAAGTAAGTGTTCTAGCACATAACCGTTCATTCTCAATACACCTGATATTTTCAGAAATACATACGCATATTGAATGTTTGCTTTTGAAGTTAATCTTTATTCTCTTGTCTTAGAAATGTCTGAATCAAACTATATGACCGGACCTGAGCAAAACGTGAGCAGGAAGAAACTATGATAAAGAAAACAAACGTCTCATTTCCTATCTTCTGTCCTTTTTCACTTTTTTTTTTCCTACTGTAGAATTTTTTTTTCAAGTGATTATGTAATTGAAATATACCAAGATGACAGTGCTTCATAACCATTCTCTTTTATGAGCTGCTGCCGTGGTTACCGTTGCCTAGACTGACCTTTGCTGTGTATTCGCTTGATTCTGAAATTTGATAGACACACCAAACAACGCCATCTCAGCTCTTCCTGGAGCTTTGATTATTGAATACCAATAGTACACTCAACACCCTTACAGTTACCATAAACCAGCTGAAAAGCCCACAATTCCTGGCCTTCTTCGTCTAGACAGATCCGCAATCTCTATTGATATCAACTGTGAAGGGTACCCTGGAAATCCATGTTGTTTGCGTTTCTCAAAGGGTTTCTCGAGAACACGATAGGTTCGGCAACACTATGGAAATGGCTCTTCATATTCCTTAGTTGTGTTGGTCTTTGTCATCTCATCCTGTGTTTGAGATTTGGCCTTTCAATTGGAATTATCAACCCTTTTCTATTCAAAATCTACAATGCTGGTTTTTCCAACAAGGTGCTCAGTGTAAAAGTGAAGTCGATAAGGTTAGTGTTTTCCTTTACATCCTGGTCCAAAGTTTTGATAGTGTTGGATGGAATTGATATTGTTCTCCATAATCCCCAGCTGTCTGGCAAAAAAGACAAAGATGAGGAACTCAATGTAGTTGAGGATGCTCCGTCGGAGACTGATGGGACCAACCTACATTCCAAGTTCCAACCTCACGATGAAACTCCTATTTCCATACTACCTAAAAACTACTACTTCAGGAAGTTGGTAAAGTACTATCTGTTGTATTTCAGATTTGTTGGAATTCAATTCTTCAATCTCAATGTCGAGTATGAACCAGCTGGAATGGTTTTCAATACCGACTCATTATTGGCAAAAGTTGCGATGCATAAGAAGAAGGATCATTATTACTTTAAATTCACTACAAAGATGTTGCAACAGAGTATCAATGATGTGGAGCTATACGATTCACTAATATTAGATGTCAGTGGTAACCTTCGAATAAATGACGGGGTCCTATCAAAGGTTAAACTTGACTATGAACTTCGAAATTTATGTGTTCCTGTCTTGACTTTGTTGCACATATTCTCCAAAGTGAAATCAAATACTGTTGGTAAAAAAAAAGTACCTACTGAGAAGTCTGATAATGTACTACACTTTTACAACAGAATTTGTCTGATGAGTGTACTTGTGAAACTGGTTGAAGAAATTAGTATCTCATTCCATGGAATATCATTTACTGAGATTCCACTGGCTAGTCACGACATTGTCCATTGTGAAGATTATGAACCATTAGTCCTGTTCCAACTGAAGATAAACTCATATGTCAGTAAGTTGAGGAGAATGCATTTTGATTCGCCTGGCTATGGATTATCATATTTTTTTGGTGATAAGCCTTATAACGTCATCAACAACTTCACTGGTATCACATTGTTGTTAGAGAATACAAAAGCTAAAACATTGAAGGAGGTCATCTCAATTCCAGTTATGAACTTCACCGGGAGTACTAATCATGCATTTCAAACAATTGAGGCAACAAGGCTCGAAAGTACCAAGCCTTCTTTGTCCAAAGCTATATTCATGGGGCACCTTTCAGAGCCTGTTATTGATTTTTCCACAGATGATATCACTACAGCAGCATTGAGTGGTTTACAATACTTGAAACATAAGCATAATCTACGAACTAGAATGCCAGAAAAGTTCAAAAAGACAACCAGCTCATCATCATCAGCAATTGGAGACAGTTGGAAGAAATATTCAAGTCTATGGCCGAGCTTAGACTTGAAGCTGGGTATTGAGAATCCTGTACTTATGGTAAAGAGCTCTTTTGAAAACGAGTTTTATAGAATTCTGCTGTTAAAGTTGTCTCTGATATCCATTGAGTTCAAAAGTTTCAGGGATCTGAAAGATGGAATTTACAGCTACTTGCTTGAAGAGAAAGTTGATCTTAGTCAAATTGAACTTCAGTACAGAAATAACGCGACTGGGCATATGTGCAACATCTTGCAATCTGATGCTATCGCCTTCAGAAGAGATGCAGAAGTCTTACCAAATGCCAGTTATGAAAGCTCTGTCAGTTGTAACACTACTAAAGTGAATATGTCAGAAATTCAGGCACTACATGGAATCAACCACATTTTCAACGAACTAAGAGATAAGATCAGTCCAATGGTATCACATTTCAAGCGTCATACAGATGACTTCGACTGTTACTGCGCTCATCTACACGATGATGAACTACCCTCAGGCCTGGAAAATGTTGATTTTGATGAGTCTCGACCTATTTTGCAGATCGTTGATGATATATTGCCTGAGTGGCTTCACTCTTTCAAGTTTTTGTCCCAGGATACTACACTTCTACTTGGTTCTAGATCATTGCTTTTATCCAAAGAATTATTGAAGCTGATTGATGCTCAAACTCAAGACGATCTAGTGAATGGTGAATTGAGAAAGGTCGAACTTTACTTCGAGTCATATGAGCTTGTTGTATCGTTCCATGATCAAATCACGGAAAATGAAACTTTGAGTCCTGGTTCCTCCTTAGAAGATGATGATAAAGGTCTTGCTGATAGTTTCTCCGATACCTCTTCTGAGAGATCACAATGGAAAATTGCATCAGAGGTGAAGAAAGTCGTCGGAAGGATTATATCTGAGAAGAGTACAAAGAGAGATAAACTGGTTGAAAAAGTTTTTTTGAGACTGCCAGGAACTGTTGTAACTCTGGCTCCATGTCGTGAAGAAGGGGATAAAATTATCTTGAATCTCAATATTCCAAAAGTTGAACTATTTTACTCTGTGATCTCTCATTTCATTGCATTATCAAGTGTGCACCTAATAAGAAATACGATATTTGAGTTCTTACTTCCTCAAGAAGGTGAAGATGCGCCTCCTGTGACGAAAAGGAGAAGGGCCTCGGTCATGGACTCCACTGGACTAAAGGATAAGCTAATACGTTCTCTTCAATTTAACGTTAACGTTGATTTCTTTGACTTGATTCTGGTCATGCCAGATAACTTAAAGCTTAGATTGCAACTGACACAGTTGAACGTCATGGGACTCGGAACTAATCCTGTTCTCCTAAACTCCCACTACACAAGATTATGTGCTGAATCACCAACTGCGCACGGTTACTGGGTAAGACTGGTAACGGCTGTTGATGGTTCCACTGATATCAATCTTCAGACAATACTCGAGAAAAAAGATGAAATCTGGTTGAATTTGAGGAATGATACTTGTCATGTTACGATCCCTAACCAGTTTGTGATGTACAAAGTTTTCGATAACATCTCTGTCATGTTCAAGACGTTGAAGCAGCTCCACCATTCACTGAAGTATAATACAAATGAATTTGTTATCAATCCTAGTATAATGAAAGGTGTTAAAGTCCCAAAGCTTAATTTGAAGTCCAACCGTGTCCTGTTCAGTATGGAAGATGACCCATTTGAGTCAGAATTGAATATGATTTTTCAAATTGGTTTGGCAGAACAAAAGATGCGTTATGAAAAAAGCAGGATCCTGGACCAGAAGCTTCAGGATCTTCTTCAGACTGGGAGAAACAATGCCACAAAGTCTGCAACTTTCAACTCAACAAAATCCAAAGATTCCAAGTCTCATAGATCAATAGCTGGTGCAACTAAGTCACTCAAGAAGCTTGCTAAACATCAGGAAAAATCTATTGCATCACTTCATGTTGATGAAATTTTACATGCTTCAGAGAAAGTTGAATTTGCTGGAATTCTAGATCTCAAAGATCAGTCGCTTGAGAAAGTTCGTGTCCTCCGGGAACATTTTTCAACTTCATGGATCTCTCGAGTGAAGAATTATAAGAGAAAGCAAGAACAAGATTTCCAGACCAATTTCAATTTTCTGTGGGGAAATATTGATCTCAAACAGCTACCTGGAGACTTTGATAGAAAAGTTTTGGATTTCGTTTCCAACCCATCCTTGTTCAACATGATTCTGGAAGGTGTTGATCTGAACCTCGCGCATCCAGCATGTGGTCTTGAGAATATTCCAAACTTCATTCATGACGTTGGTAAAGGTGTTCCAAAAGATACCCAGTATTCTATTTTGATTCCATTGAATCTGGATTTGAGACTTACAGAATTGAGAATCCATCTGAGAGATTACCCGTTGCCCTTCTTATACATGCCTGGAATAACCAAGAAACAACCCAAGCAACTGCCTGCGGTACGTATTCATGGTGATTTCGTCATTGCTGAAGCTATGATCCAATCAAAGAGAGAGATCAGAGAGGTCTACGTTCCATTGGTACCGAGTTGTGATGAATCAGAACACGATACGTGTTACTCTATTGAAGTACCAAAAACCTTGACTCTCATCAAATTTTTTACTGATCTGGTTTGGGAATTGAATTCTGATAGTCACTCAAAAGTTACATGGGGTACATCGTATCAACCTTGTATTCAACAGATCATGTTGAACCTCGACAACTTCACCAAACCACCAATCGATCCATCCGAGAATGTTGGCTTCTGGGATAAGATAAGAGTGCTATTCCATGCCCGTATGAATCTGCACTGGAATCATGATGGTCAACTTCACATCCTGTTTAAGGGCTCAAAAGATCCATATGCTATATGTGGTAAAGATTCAGGATTTGTGCTGGGGTTCAAGGACAAGGTCGTTCTTTCGATCAATAAGGATGATAATCCCAAGGACTTTCTTGTGGTAAATTCCCAACAAATATTGTTTGCTGTTCCCAATCTTATTATTGAACCTTTACTAGTCTGGTCAAGAGATACGTCTGATTCTGTGCTGCTATCTGATCCTGCTACCAATTTCCAGAAGTCAGCCTTTGGCTATTACCTGGGTCATTCGGCAAAACCAGATCCTGTCTTGGTTGAATCTTTGAAGGAAAATCGTATTCAAAAGAGTGTTATAACCTTGTCAGGTGGGGTCCAATTTAAGCTTGCCATTGAATTTGAGGGGGATTCTACTAATGGAGATAGAACTTCAGCATTTATCCCTCATTATGATGTCTTCCTTTCGCATCCAAAATATGTTGAAGATCTGTCATCTTATGACGCATACAAAGGCTTTAGAAGTAACTACATCCATATGGGTGTTACATTAATCTCAACGGCGGATGATGCCTACAATACAATCCAGTTGACTCCTCATGTTTTCGTTCATTTCTTCTCTTGGTGGAAAATGTTTTCAAATACTTTGAACGTTCGTCATGGAGAAGTATTTGGTCCTAAAAAGGCAACCAAAAAGTTTGCTCGACATCTTTATACCATGAAGTATCAAGCTATTCTACAACCACTGTTCATCTCACATGTTTACCATGACTCAGAATTAGCTTTCAGTGGCGACGCTGTTCATTGTTATGGTGTCAAAGGTCGCGCGTCTAGGTTTGTGTTGGATTTACATCAGAGAAAGGAACTTACGTATGACCATAATGCTAACCTTGGTGTTACCAAGAGAATGCTGAAGATGAAATTCAATATCGGTAAAGTTGAACTAGAGGATCTTGACCTGAGAACCCTGAAAGGAATATTTGAGCTCAATCGTGCTCCAGAGACTACAGCATCTGATTACAAGACTCATCGTAAGTTCAATGTATTTGATGATGATTTATCTTGGTTAGATGATACAGATTTCAGTGAGATCAGCCAACCATTCCATAGCCAGTATAACGATGAGTTCGAGAGTGAGATTTCAGCTTTTCCCCTACTCCATACTCCAAAGTTCATTTACAATAAGCACAATGGGTATGGTGATAAATATCAACTTGATTTTGCCACAAGTAAGAAAATTAGACCATTTGGACATGAGGATTTTCATGCTGGTGATTGTGAGCTAAAAAGTCGTCCTTTGATGGAAACTCAACATGAATGCTTCGAGAAAAGATTAATTGAATTGAACGAAAAGCTGGCCTACAACCTACAGCAAATCGAAAATTTCAAACTTGAGAGGAACACATTAGATCAAAAAACGAAGATCAATCAACTCAGGGTAGATAATGAACAATTGAGACATGGGATTGTCATCGTTAGTGCTTTATTGGAAACTTACAGTAAAGCTGCAGCTCATTCAGCCAACGACCAGTCTTCTTTCAACTTTATCATAAATGAGGAAGATGACTCAAAGTTCACGAATTGTTTTACAGTACATAACATGTTGCTAAAATGGAACGATACCAACAGGGACATTGTTTACAGATTTCTCTACCTATTTGAAACAGAAGGAAGACATCAAAAATTCTTGCTGCATAAATCCTTGTCAAAGTTGGATGAAGCTATTCAGCTACAAAGATGTTCTAATTTGGAAGGCGATCAGATTAGCCATGCCTTATCACGTGCTACTACAGCTGAAACATCAGAAAGTAGACGTTCCAAAGATGGTGGAAGTTTTGCTGAGACAAGTATTTCTGAGAGACTAAAAAATTTTGAAGAGGAATTGAGGGGTCTTGCTGTCCCCTTCTTCTACAAAACTCATGATACTTATCAGTTGAGATGCATCTCACCCCAAATTCAACTTCAAAGTGAAGATGAACTGCATGCTTGTGTCTTGGTTGTCGCTCCAGATATTGAGTTGAATGTTATTGCCTTTGATGCAAATGAAACTGATGAAGATTACAATGAAAATATATTTGAACAAAGATTTGGTGCTGTTTTGAAAGATGCAAGTATATTCATGTTCCACGAAAATCAACTAGAGAACACAGGTAAACTATTCTTCAGTCCTTCCTCATATGGTTCAAACACTTCCTGGCCTCCATGGCTCGGGGTTGAGCTCTGTTACGATGGATCTTTGATCGCAGAACATGTTTTGATGAATAAGACTTCAGTCATTGTGCGTTATGACAAGTCAATTGCTTCATCATTTGTACAAGTTGAAGAGAACAGAATCAACAAATTGTCATGTGACTTGTCACAAGCTGTTTTCACTTGTGACGCTTTGCAATACTACTCCTTGTACAATATTGTCACACATTTGCTGATATATAATGATCCTCGAAATGCCACTAACAAAGAGAGAGAATCCAAGATGTTACTCAGACTTGATTTGAATGACCTTAGTGCCATCAGGAAGAGGATTGTTCAACTTCAAGAATCAGTCAAAGAAGCCTCTTATATCATTGAAAACCTGGTCTTGAGAAGAGGTGTGTTGGATGAATTTGCACAAGATGATCTGAAAGTTGTTGCTCTTGCTCGTATCGAAGCTGCTATTGAACTTCACTTGCTGTTGTATATCTCCTTGTCAGGTGAGCGTAAACCTACCCAAGATGCCGTTGATCTTCAAGAATGGGTCATAAGAGCAGATGATATCAAGTTACATATGTTGGATGAGGTGAGAAAACCTTTCTTGGATGTTATTTTATTAAATTCCCATTTTACTAGAGTGGAGCGTTCTGATCACTCAGATCGGAATGTTATCAGTATTCAGAATCTTGAAGTTATCAATCTTGATAATCATTCTCAATTCCCTGTTGTTTTCTCCGGTCATAAAGTTGAGAAGAAGCATCCAAAAATCATCAGGGAAGCAGATATTTCTCCTTTAATCCATATTCTATGGCATATGGACTCCCCTGTTGGTGGTATTCGTGTGATGAAGAGGTTTGAAGTTGAGTTACAGCCTGTTCAAATCAGTCTTGAAGAGACTACTGGCAACAAGATAATGAAGTACGCATTCCCTGATCAAGTTCCAACTGAACATTCTGATGATGATGATTCTGATTCTGACCAATTATACTCCGATTCTGAAAAGTCAAGTCTCGATAAGGAGAGTGGTTCCTTGAAGAAACGGAGCAGCTCTCTTAGTGGCCTTTTGAATGGTCAATCCAATGGTATTTCAAATGGTTATGTGAATTCGATAAGCAATGGTCACTCCAATAGTCATTCAAATGGTCAATCAAGACCAAAGCTGCAGCTGAATGGTGACTCAGTTGATGGTAGTGTTCATGATAGTCATGATAGCCGGTCATTGAAGTCAGAGTTATCCAAGAGCAGAGGTTCAATGAGCAACAGGTCTAATTTGGACGTGATTCCAATTGGGAACCTTGCCTCCACAGTCGGCACAGATGGTGAAGATTATGGTGCCAATGAAATGGTTCAAAGAGCTTCCAATTATCTAAGTTTCGTTTCGTTCAAGCTCAAAAGTGTTGTTATCTGTATCTCATTCAAAGGTAATGGTGCCAAAAGGTTGATGAATGTCTCAGACTTTGTGTTGACTCTTCCTGAGATTTCTTTCACGAACAGAACATACACATTATTGGACTTGACCATACATTTAAAGAAAGTTATTATTAAGGCACTGCTAAGTCATGCTGGTAGTATCATAGGAAATAAAATTGCCAAAAGAAGTAATAGAAAGTCTCAAAGACCACTGAAAAGCATCAGTGGATATGCAAGTACGAGAATAAGGACATTCAGAGATTAGTTCGGGTTGAGATCAACCCAGAATTATAGGTTATAATACATGATAAATTCATTAATGATTGGACTTTGCCTAACTCATCAAGGTAGTAGATTACTAGACCAGCTAAACATCCACACGACGACGTTTCAAATCTTGATCGTCTCTTCCCTTTTGCTTTCTCTTTGTTCCTTGTCCACTTGAGTCTCCAATAGCTAAGTTAGCAGTATCGAAGCCTGGTATACCAGAGTCTGGAGTTTTTTGGAAGTTCAAGTTTTGACTCAACACAGAAGGGTCCAATCGCTTGAGTACTACCGGAGCACCTTCTCTATCTGGAGCAAACACGATGGGAGATATCGTTCTATCTTTCGGAACTATGGCATGTTTCCCTGGTAGATCATTTATGTGGGCTTTATATGACTTCCTTAGCTTGACACCTTTCGTTCCATCTTCATTTAGACGAGCGACTGAATTCGCTATTGAGTTTAAATCATATAGTGCTATTAGATTATCTGTGGGACTTGGTCGTGTCTTTGAGTAGACCTTTGTTGAATCAATATAGTAGTACTTCTGTTCAGGGTCCGACTGTTTCGACATTGTTGTCATTTGAGTTATATGGAGAAGTGTTGAGGTGTTGTCACTTTTACCAGCTGTGATTAACGAATAATAATAATTGAGCATCGGAGCTGATAACCTGAATTCCAAATAATTTGCGGCCAGCTTTAAGAGCTCGTTCATTTACCCTAATCACATGATTTTAGTCTAGGGCATTTTTCTCGGTGTCTGGGTGTAAGTTTTCCAGGTCAAGAAAAATTGACCTGCGGACCTTCACTTTCGCAAATCTTGTATTGCAGGTTCGCGAAATGTGCTACTTCATGCTGGGCCTTACCAATTCTCCTTACAAAACACTATACAAAAACCGCGAAAATAGCAGTCCCGGAACTGGCAGCGAAAGAAAAACATTGAAATTTTTAGAAAACTTCACACAGTGTAACAAGAAGACCTAAGTAAACAGATCAAGTTAAACAAGACAAGGTACGTCCTACCGGAATGAAGAAAGGGGGAGAAAGAATAGAACTAGTTTGCATTCAATATCAAGAGAAAAGAATATCATAAAGCCTTTCATTTTGGTTGACAAGTGATTTCATTTCAAGCTTTTTACCAGTGAAGAAGATTATCAAATATGAAGCTAAGTGAATGGCAGAACAACTATCAAAAAGAAGATGGGAAAGCAGTATAGGTTCCGCATAAATCTATCAGAGATAGCCAGAATCCCAGATCTTACTGCCTGCTCTAAATATCAGATGTTTCGGTACACTCATGTCGAAGAATTGCAGAGCTCTCTCATCACTACTTCCAAAGGAGAGATAGGTCTTCTCCGTAGAGGCCTCACTTTTGACTTGCACTAGAATATATCTATTTCTTTTCCTTGTTTCATATCCTACTAACTTAGCTCTGAACCTTAATACTAACAAAACTTACAGATGGCTGCTTCATTACCTCACCCAAAGATCGTCAAGAAATTCACCAAGAAATTCAAACGTCATCATTCTGATCGTTATGCTCGTGTTTCTGAAAACTGGAGAAAACAAAAAGGTATTGATTCTTGTGTCAGACGTCGTTTCAGAGGTACCATTCCTCAACCAAAAATTGGTTACAGATCAAACAAAAAAACTAGACATTTAAGCCCATCTGGTCACAAAACTTTCTTAGTTAACAACGTTAAAGATTTGGACTTATTATTATTACACACCAAATCTTACGCCGCTGAAATCTCCCACTCCATCTCATCAAGAAACAGAGTTGAAATCTTAGCTCGCGCTAAAGCTTTGGGTTTAAAAGTCACCAATCCAAAAGGTCGTTTAGCTCTTGACGCTTAAGTCTGATACTTGGTATAATTTCATAAAAGAAAGCTCTTGTTTAATATATTATGGATGGGTTGAAGAAAATTGTACACATTATTAGTTTTTAATGCTTATGTTTTGAAGGTTCAATTTGGTTTACTTGTAGATATTGGAATTACTATAGAGGGTGATTGAAACTAAGCCTGTTGCATGGACCATGCAAAGTAAAACTACGATACTAGATGGTAGTAGCAAAAGTGAAGGGCATTATTTATATATAGTATAGAACATGCATGGCACATAAATTGTGTACTCTCTTCCTGGACAACCATTTTCGTTGCATATCATATATCTCAGGAACTCCCACGTAACACACACAAGCTCACAAAAGAAAGACAAAAGAATACAAGGACACAACCCAAAACAAGATTATCATGATAGAACCCTTAAAAAAAGGGATGAAATAAACTCAGGATTTATAGAAAGGGATTTAAAGCAAACCGATAAAACATTTGAAAAGAAATTGTGGTGAAGAAGGCAGTGTCCAATGAATTATATCTTTGCATCTTAGAAGAACAACCAACCAATAATAAATGCGATTAATGCGAACAAAACAACCGTTGTTATTGGTATTGAACTTTGAGAAGCGATTGCAGTTTCAGGTTTAGCAGATTTGACTGTTGCTGAGGCAGGTTCAGCAGCAGCATTAGAGTCAAGCTTCTCATTCAGAGCATCAATTTTACCTCTATCTTCTTGAGACAATTCATCAGCGGCTTGGTTCAACGATTTGGCAGATGGTTGTTCAACGTTAGCAGCAGAAGTTTCACCGTTCAAAGTTTCACCTAAAGAGTGATCTTCCTCCGACTCTTGTACAAATTTGACTTTGATTTTCTTTGAGATTGATTGTGCTTTGAATTCAGCTTCAAGTTTTGGCCATACTTCAGCAACTGTTTCGTCACCAAGAGAGTAAGGAGCTGGCAATGACACTATTAAGAATTTGTCATTACATTTGTAATCTTCATCTGGTTCTTCCTTGAGTCCCAAAAAGATCACTGAAACATCAATTGATTCACCTGGTTCAATAGCAGCAGCATTTGGTCTGACACAGTATCTATAATTCTAGTGTTAGTATCAATTATGTTGCTTTCAAGTGACTTCGGAAATCATTGTGTGTGTGTACTTACAGTTTTGGAGCTGTTGTTTTAACTTTAAAGACAATAGTTTCAGATGTGTCATTGGTGACTGTGATGTATTCAGTAGAACTTTGAGTGAATGGAGCTGAATAAAAACGTTTGTTAGTTGATGGAACTGGAATAAGGGTGCTTGATTTGTCATTGTGCCATATATTGGCCGACTTTGTACAACACAATAAGGAGAATAACAATACAATTAGCAAAATGAGAAATTTGGTGTGATAACATACCTTTGAACTCCAAAATATTTGGGGAGATTGAGACCATGATTTCGAAGATGTTTTGATTCCGTTTTTATTGAACTTGTCTTGATCACTGCTTATGATCTTCTGGTGATTGTTGATCCAGTTGATTTGACTTAAATTTGACGTATTTCTTCTAGCCAAAAACCGGGATTGAAGGATTTGTGTAAGACTTTCAGTTGTAGAATAACAACTTAAGTACAGATTGACTATTTAAAGCAAAGAAAACACGGTTTATTTCAACTTTTTGATCGTTGTGATTCCTCAAATTTGTTCAGCTGGCGCTTTTCAATTAAAATCTTTTGAAATTTCAGGCAAACAGCGAAATCCGGTCTTATGTATCACGTGAATCCACAGTCGGAGTTCTACAATAATAGCTAAAATAGATCTGATCATGGACCTATCTATACGTATATACAAAAGTATTCTTCCCTAGTAGTCTTCACCCCTACTGACAACTTCTTTTCTGGTTGGATGCAGAAGTATGGTGTGTTCGTATTGTGCAGTGAATGATCCTCTGATATCATTCAAAGGTGGGTAATCCTGCACTATACCATCTCTGACCAGAGCGTTCAATGCTAGTATATATTTCTCCTCTCCCAATCTATCTAGGTATCTACGACAGAATGGTAAAGTTCCAAAATTTTGCTCAATACTCGATAGCAGTTGTTTTGCTCTGTTTAATCTGATTGGTGTGCTTTTGGAGTAATCTTGATTCAATGCATAATGGGAACATTCACCTTCTGCAATAACATAACCACGACCAGTTGAACCAAAAGTTTCAATAGCAAAAGCCTCACCTTCTTCCATCTTGGTTTCATCTCCATTCTTGACGATAGGGACAGATTTACCTCCATGGATTCTGTATCTATCGATATTATGACCATTCAAGTTACGAATTGGTTTGACAGGGTAAGTAGTGCCATCTATCTCAACTTCATAACTTTCCATCACTTCTTGGATTGCTTCACCAATATCGGTCAATCTAACATCAATACCAGCTTCTTTGATACCGGTATTTGTTGCAGCTTTGACAGCTTTCAATAAGTTGTCATATTTTGGATTCCAGGTCTTTGTGAAAGCACAATCCACTATATAACCATCAATATGAACCCCATAATCCACTTTCAAAACGTCATCATATTCAATGACGGTTTTGTCTCCAGCATTTGGGGTATAATGGGCAGCACAGTAATTTCTTGAAACACCGGTTGGGAAACCAATACCAGCTTTCTTTAGGTCTGGTTCATTAGTGAATGTTCTAACAGCGTTTTCAATAGTTTCTGCCAACTCAGTAGTTGTCATGCCTGGTTGAAATTTACCATCCAGATGTTTTCTGACACGACGATGAACCTCGGCACCTTTTCTGAATGCATTCCATCTCTCATCCTGTTGTCTGTCCAAATATCTTTTCTCCTCATCTGTTGTTCTGAAATTGTTATGATCTCTATACTCTTGCCATTCACCTTCAGGATAGATCCCATCTGGGTAGAATTGAGCAATAGGAACAACCGTTTTCTTCTTCTTTTTGCTGCTCTTCTTTTTCTTTTTCTTTTTTTCACCAGTTCCTCCAACTTCTTTAACCTCGCCTTCTTCTTCATCATCACCATCTTTTGACTGTTCAACTGAGAGACTGTAGTTAGTATTCCCATTTCTTCATGCATAACCTGAAAATCTGTTTGTACTCACGATTTACTTGTGCCACTTTCTCAACCAATACAGAGGCACTTTGCTCAGGAGTTTCCACCGCTTTCTCTGGATTGGCAGCACTCATTGTTGCTTTGATGTAGATGGATTTATTGATGTATCTTACTAGAGATCAAGCTTGGTTTCATATGCGACTGATGACTGATGAGCAAATGCAAAGGTTTTAATTTCCATACGATTGATTTTCCGTCCGGGTAACTTTCTTTCTTGAATATCGATGAAAAATTATGAGAAAGGCCATCTAGGAAATCTAACAAAGCTTTCAACAGCACAAGAAGAATAGTCTTTGTTCAAAGATGTTTGGGATCAATCGTTCAAGCGGAATAAGCACCCTGCTATCCAATGGACTTTCACTCTCGAAGACCCAATTTCTCCGTTTCAACTCAACAAATGCTAAACCGAGCCATCTTTTAATTAAAGATATAAATATCAAAGCATCTTCAAGCAATACTGGTAAAGCAGCCTTCACCCTACCTCAAACGAGAACCGAAGGGATTTTCAACAAGAACAAGCAGCAACAACAGGCATTGTTGAATCCAGCAAAAAGTGCTGCTGTGCTCAAAACCACAGGTCCAATTGCTGGCAGAATCATTCATGTCAAGAATGGTGATATCACAACAGCTTTCAGAAAACTGAAAAACCTAGTCAATATCAACAGTATCAGATTTGAACACCAACAACAAAGATTCCATAGTAAACCAGGTAAAGTCCTTGAAGCTAAGAGAATCAGAAGAAAGAAGAAACTGTTTGATGAAGGTGTTAGAAGATTGATGAATCTTGTCAAGGAAGCTAAGAGAAGAGGATATTGAAGAACCCGTTGCATCTACAATAGACTTTTCGCTATAAAAGAAGTCATTGATGATATATCATGTAAATAATGAAAGACCTAGTTTATGTTCACATGTTGTAGGTTTATTAATGGCCCATACACCTCTCCAAAGGCTCTAAACGACGAGCCTTTGACATCCCTCCACTGAACTTTCGTTCCATGTCACCACTAATTTACAGGCATCTTCCCCTAAGGCTTCTCAACTGGCCAGTTTGTTCCGGCAAACAGCCTTAATACTTCGGATTTATATTCCCAGCTGAATATCATCAAAACTCTAATAGTATAAGTGTTCCGGATCGCGTTTTCGCGGTGCTCCCACACAGAACTTTCAATACGATAACACTTCTTCTTCTTCTTCTCAACGGCTTTCAGATCTTGATAAAAAGCTCAAGTTAAACCCTTTTTGGTATTGTTCGGCCGTCCTTCTCTTGCTTGCCTGTTTCAGCTTCCCCAATTATACCAGAACTTTTGTTGAGTTGACTGAAACCTCCGTGGCTCTTTGTGTCGCTACTTGCTGATCAACAAAATTTAGTACCGCCCAATTCATAAAACCATGGGGAACGCTAATGCTTCTGCACAATCGGCTGCTATCAACTTATTGAACACCATCATCGGTGCAGGTATGCTTGCCATGCCATATGCTTTGAAGTCGGATGGTATCCTTATCGGTGTATTCGTCATTATTTTCTCTGCTGTATCTTCATCTTTTGGATTGTATCTTCAAGGTCAATGTTCAAGATATGCCGCAAGTGGTGAAGCATCTTTCTTTGCATTGGCTCAGCTGACATATCCACAGCTTAGTGTTGTGTTTGATCTAGCGATAGCTATCAAGTGCTTTGGTGTTGGTGTCTCATATCTTGTTGTCATTGGTGATCTAATGCCAAAGATTTCACAATCATTGATCAGTGAAGAATACCTACTATCTCATGAAATATTGTTGGAGCGTAACTTTTGGATTACCATATTCATGGTTTTGGTAGTTGTTCCTCTATCTTTCTTGAAAAAGCTAGACTCGTTAAAATATGCTTCAATGATTGCATTATCATCGGTCTTTTATTTGGTGGTGTTGGTGTTCATACATTTTCTAAGGAATGACATTGAAGAGAAAGGTCCTGTTAGATTTTTCAAGCCTTACTCTATAAGCTCTATCTTCTCTAGCTTCCCAATCTTTGTCTTTGCTTACACTTGTCATCAGAATATGTTCTCGTTGGTCAATGAGCTTGAAAACAAATCAACAAAGAATATCAACAAAGTCATAGTCACTGCTATCGGTACTGCGTTGTGTTTATACATTTTAGTAGGAGTTACTGGATACCTGTCTTTTGGTGATAATGTCAATCCCAATGTTATTGTTGGCTATTCACACGCAATATCCTCTACTATCGGTAGAGTGGCTATTGTTGTATTAGTGATGCTATCGTATCCCCTTCAGTGTCATCCTGCTAGAGCTTCAATCAATCACATTCTACACTATTTCAAGCACGTTTCCAAGATTCATAAGAAATCCTCAGTTGCTACATTTGACTCAAGCTCACAATCCATCTCTTCCCAAAGACCTACTCGTGACCGTTTACTCAGCAATGAAACCGATAGTCTGGTTGTTCGAATGGATGAGATGACTGAAGAAGGTGATACAACTGCGGTTTCTCCACTTAGAGGTAAACAATTTATAATCATAACGTCTCTGATCTTGATCTTCAGTTATTTGATTGCTATTACAGTGAAGTCTTTGGCTCATGTTCTTGCCTTTGTTGGATCTACTGGATCAACCTCAATCTCTTTTATATTACCAGGTATTTTTGGCTATCAGTTGATCGGATCAGAGTACGTTGATACAGAAACAGGGTCTTCGAAGGATATGCCAACTGAAGTCAAAGTTATCAAATACATGGCTTTGGCATTGAGTATTTGGGGGTTTATGGTGATGGTCATTTGTCTCTCTGCCACACTCTTTTTGGGTGCAACACATTGAGATTTGAGGGTTATGAAAAGAGACTAGCTTAACTCTCTATACAAAATAAGTAGTCTAATATAGCTTGGTAGAAGGTACATACTTACGTTGTATGTCTGGTCGATCACAGGATTTTTCTTGCCGTACGCGATGCTCCTTCATTTGATTGGTGCAATAACGAGTACTCATTTCATCTGAAGTTGGATCAGTCGAAAACATGAAGCCTGTATTTTGTAGTAGTTTATCTACGCTATACAATTAAAATGGCATATGGATCATGGTTTCCGAATTTCATTAAAGCTCATGTCACGTGACTTAATATCAGGAAAGATATACGAGCTGGTAACAAATCGATCGCGATTCAAACAAAAAAAAAACAAAAACATTTATTTCATAAAAGAGATACGTGCTCCTGATTTCCATTATATCCTTCAATCCTGGTTCTTCTGCCTTGGTTCTTGTTACGCTTCCTTATAACTCCTTGGTTTACAGATCTCTCTGTGCTCTTTGAATAACCATCTTCCAGCTATTTTCTTCAGCAGTTTCTGGTCTTTTTTTCAGACTCAGAAAAGCGCGTTCTCACATTCTTTGTTGATTCAACTTAGCACGGCCCATACCATTGACACGATTTATAAGGCTTTCACTCTATCGCTACTCACTCAAATATCAAATCACACAGGCAATCACGATGAGCACTAAAGAGCAGCTAGAGAAGGCATCTGCTTTCAAAATCACAAACCTGACAACCGATCCATTTGCCATATCAACATTATCTGTTGGTTTATTGGCATGGATTATAGCCTTTGCTGGTTCATTGGCATCAGCTCTTAACGAAAGTTTTCCGAAATTTACATGGTGGGGTCTAGTTTGGGAACTCCTGCTATTAATAGCAGTATTCATATTCTATACTTTTGACATGGTGGATCAATACAAAGTGTTCTTGTCATCAGGATTTGCGGTTGCTACAGTATACACATCAAACTCTGCCACAAATCTGGTGTATGCTGCTGGTTCAAGAAAGGCTACTGCTTCTGCTGGTGTTATTCTACTATCAATGGTCAATATCATTTGGATGTTCTATTACGGTGGTGATAATACATCTCCAATCAACCAATGGATAGACTCTTTCTCGTTAAGAGGACCAAGAAGTTCTAACAATCCGTTCTACCGAGCTCAGTCGCTAGCTCCAACTGCAAGATATTCATCCACCAATACCAATGCTGAAGACTTCAGACGTTCGACTATCTCTGGTGCCAACAAATATGTGTCTTCAACAAGATTAAATGGATTAGAGAATTTTTCTGAAAGAGATACCTCGTCTCCATATTTTGGCAATAATAATGAAGATACTCATATCAATCGTGATACAGTGCTCAGTGAGACAAACGATCTAGGAATAGATACCAATCTTTCCATCAATGACTTCCCTTATACTGCAAGAGCACTATACTCCTACGAATCTAGTCCTGAAGATGAAAATGAAATATCTTTTGAAAAAGGCGAAATACTGAAAGTCAATGATATACATAGTAGATGGTGGCAAGCAAAAAGATCCAATGGGGAAATTGGTATCTGTCCAAGTAACTACGTTGAGCTCATTGAATAATGGGGACAACTGTATGACTCTACAATACATGCGGACATTTTTAGCTGGAACCTCAATCACTACACTCATCAGTATATGTGATGTTGGTAGATTCATTAAAGACAACTCAGTTGTACTTTCAGTAGAATGGAGACCATCCTAAGTAAATCACTGCTAGATTATTGACATCGGTGGCTTCTTGAATCAGTTGTTGAACAGTCGCTTCAACACTTAGTCCATTCCCAATCAACTTCTCCTCAACTCCCTTCACCGCCCTACCAGCATCTGAGTCGTCTGATTCAATGTTGCTTCTGGTGCTATCATCAATATCTTGTAATCTTCTCTTCCTAATTGGTGAAATTGCCCAGATGTACAGTGGATCATATTTCAGCACATCCAAAATACTGATGATTCTTTCGACATTCTCTCTCAGAACTCTGAATAGATGTTCCGCACTCTTTTCAAAACTTCCTTTCACTCCTGTGATGCCTAACCCATCAACTATATCTCTGGTCAATCTGAAAGGGACATTCTCTGGGATAGGCAATAGCTTTCCTTGGTCAAATGCAACACCCAAATCAATATGAATTGGTTCACCAGTTTTCTTGTCAATCAATATATTGTTTAGATGACGATCACCAAGACCAAGAACATAACCAACAATCGAAGTTGTAACGATCCCTTTCGTGTAGACTTGACGACTGTTGTACCAATCGTCAACGTTCACAAATGTCTCATAAAAGAAAACTCTGAATGCTGGTGGAACATCTCTGCAGATTTTCAAATAAGTCGAGATTCTTTCTCTTGTGCTCTTAGCTTGAACATTCTTCATCATGACTCTTGCTTCATCGAAAGAAATCTTGTCATCTCTATGCAATGGTCTCAGAATATCACTCAGAGCAATGGAATCAGCAACGAATTCAATCATCCCAGATGTGGGACCCAATGGGACGACTTTATACGTTCTGATCCTCAAGTTCCTCTTCCTTGTCATCTTATCATTTCGAAGAATGATATTCACCTTCTCAAAGACTTGTTCCATGATGGAATCTTGTCTCAAATCATCGGTGCCTCCTTTTAGGAGTAATCTATGTGATGAACCATCATTCAATGTGACCTTTAAGATCTTTGGCAGACTGATACCTGAAGAGGAAATGGAAACATGGGGATAAACAGATGAAATTCTTGGTATAGATGAGTAATCGCCAGTCAGTGAAATAGGTATATGGTTCATAGTGGGCAGTGGGATGTTCAAAGTAGGAAGTTTTTTCAGCCAAAATTCACCAATGGTTAGGTTCTCCAGATAGATCTTCTTCTCGCTTGACTTTGATATTTTGAAGTTTGCCAACTCCATTGCTGCCTTGGCTAGGTAATCGATAGGCAACAGCACCTCATTCGCAAATGTGGAAGATTTTTGTTTCAATTTAGCCCAGATGTTTGAGGCAGAGTCAATTCTTGAAAGGATAGATTTATCAGACAACGAAATCTCATAGTTCTTTTGAAACTCCAAATTTTTGATATAGTACAAGCCGTGATACGGATGCTTATGGCATATATCAACCAGAACATCTTGAAGGATTACCTGAAACTTCTTCGATCCGTCTCCACTAACTTCATTTGATAGTCTTGAAACAAGTTGGTTGATCCATGGGATGAACTTGTATGTAGGAACATTCACGATCTCATACTCAACCACATCATTGACGAAATCTTGATCGGAATATTCTAGCCACAAAGCACAAAGCTTATCCACATCTTCTTGGTCAAACTCATCATCAACAGATATCGTCTTAAGGAAGAACTCGATGGCTTTTTGAATACAGAGCTTCTTGTTTGACTGTAGACTGTCATAGATATCCTTATCAGAGTCGAATTGTAACACAAGCTTCTGATAATATCGTTTGGCTTCTTTCTTGTCTCGCTCATCTGATGTCTTATTCTGTATGATTGCCTTCAATTCCCTAAGTTCCCGTTTCTTGGAAAGGAGTAGATTTTCTCTCTTTTTTATCTCTTCATCAATACCGCTTTCCTTGGTGTGTTTGTAGCAGAAATATCCCAATTTATGATAAATTTCAGCCTTGCCTCTTGAAGTAGGCACATTGACAATATCTTTGACAGCTAATTCAACATATTCCTCCATGATAGTCTCGAATCTCTTTTGTCTTGAGTCAGAATTCCATTTAACCAGATATGATCTCAAAGTAGACTCGGAAAGCTGAAAGGTTTGAGGAGGTATATTTTTGAAGTTGAGGTTTAATGTCAGCTCTAGATTCTTCTCAAGCATAGCAATTGGAATTACTGTTTCACCTTGACTCCAAAGTGTACATGCAGACTCAAGATTCGAAACTTTAGAGAGTAGTAGCTTCACTTCACCTGGCTCAAGAAGAGCAACAACATTTTTCAGTATAACGGATGCATTTGCTGACCTCTGATGTTCGTTATGAAGTCTTGAAAGTTCGCCATAGCGGACGAGTTCATGAGCAGCAGCTATCACGGATTCGTCTTGCCCCACCTGATATTGCAAAGACTCAAAAACGATTTTTCTTGATAGAAGAAGGTTCTCAAATGTTGCAAAAGAGGAAAATTTAAACCAGTTCTCGGTTAGATTCAAGTAGTCTGATATATTATTGGATAGCTCCAAGGGATTCAACCCAATGATGCTTTCAACATTATAGATGGAACATAACGTCTTTAGTAGAGGCCCACTAAAAGATGAGGTTTTGAGTAGATCTATCATTGATTTTTGGCAAATATCTTGCACTTCAGAAGTTGTCTTGTGGTCCTTGACTGACTTAAGTACTTTATATATAAACTCGTTTTCGTTCTGAGGCTTAGCAACAACTGGAATATCCCATTTGTCTAGTTTCCAGCACCATTCATAGTTGTTTGACAACTTTTCTACTGGATCAACAAAATCATTCACAAGATGGGAAATGCCATTGAGCCCACTAGAAGCTAGGGACTTTAGTAGGTGATCTCTTGATTCCGTGGTATTATTCGAGACAACAGATGCATCAAATGCAGCACTATTGAACATCACTCTCTTCCAGGCATTATTGTCAGTTTTGTTGAAGATATTGATAGCATAGTCCAGAGAAGGATCAACAGGCAAACCAAAGAGTAAATCGGTATCACTCAGCCCCTCATATATATTCGTCAGCACAACTGAATGGTCAGCTAGTGATCTCTCGTTTAATTTGGAAGATGTATGATACTCCTCAAATAATAGCAATGCAAACTTATGAAGACCGGAATACGTTGCAAGCTCGTATAGGTTGACTAGTTGAAGCTTCTTGTAGATGGAAGTGAAGTGTTTCATATTCTCTCTTGCACATATTCTAACAAAATAACATAGATTCAGAATGAGTTTCACCTTCTCCTTGTCGATCTCTTCAATGGTACCCACATATGATATACTATTGACTATGAACTTCAACAGGTGAAGAGCGGCTGAGTGACCGTAGGAACAAACATAAAGAATCCACAAATGGTTAACAATTTTTGATGAGATTGCAGGAAATGAAGAAAGGTAGGAAATGATGGGAGTGGTAATTTCTATGGTTTGTTTAATCTCGTTCAGCAGTGAAATACTGATAGCCTGTGTCCATTCAATCAATGAACTGTCTCCAACCATAGGCTCTTCCACGATCGTCCCAATATCAGGAGTTTCAAGATTGTAGGGATTCAAAATGTTGAATAGGAACGAATCCAAAGTGGACAGTGACTGTGCAAACGGGCCTAAATGTTTCTCAAATTCAATGAATGGATCCACCTGTGGAGGATCCTTGTTATACTGGTATAGCACGTTTCCTAGCATCTCATCAATGAAAACGATTTCATCAAAGTTTGTGGTTTCCAGCTTCCTCACTAAAATTTCATCGAAAACGACGTTTAAAGTGATTGATTTCTGCTCTATATCATATTCTATACTTCTCTCAAAGTCTTCCTGTTTCTCCTGAAGGTCATCGCCAGTCTCAAGAAAAAATCTACCCAGGTATCTCGCTATGAAACATGCAACTGGGTTTGGAAGCGATAGTTTTGAGACATCAAGCAGTAATCGTGCAACATCCTTTGACGTGCTAAAACCATATGGAATGACTCCAAGATCAGAGTTCTTACTGAAAATCAATGTCATGACCCTAAGGATGTTTCTCTTCACTTCCAATTTGTATGAAACTTGTGAAGCGTACTTCAGAGCTCGGTGGAGAACATCTAATGTCAACTGTACGGGTATATCATTCAATACATCATTGAAAGGCGAGAACAGCCCTTTCCATGCCCTTTTGGAGTCAATAGCGGTATAAATATCAATAATAAGACCTGCAAGTTCCTCATCAACAATTTTTCCTGACTCCTTGAAATCTGAAGCCTCGTAAAACAAGTTGAACAGCCCTGAAGGATACAACTTAGAGTCAACTATGCTGGATGGATATATTCTCAAAGACGTGGTAATTATCTTTGAAACATCTGTATGTAGTCTTTCCCTCCCCAGATAAGGGCTTAGTGCATTGACAATCTGAAGTAAAACATCATCAGACTTGAGCCCATCAAATCCGAGAATAAGTACTAATTTCAACCTTCTCAAGGAGAGAATTCTTTCATCATCATTGAGGCATCTGCTTAGCTGTTTCAAAAAATTGTTGAGCAAGAACAACACAACATTTGGCGTCCAGAATCCCTCTCTATTGGCTAGCTGAGATATCTGGTAGACTGTGTCGGAGAAAGAAATGGAGATGTAAGCCATGGGGTATAGAACCAAAGAATCCTCTGACACTAATGTGCTGATATAAGGAAGGGTGTCCAATCCTACGATATGCTTGAAAAACTCACGTTCATCTGAAACATCAACCAATTGCAGAAATTTATGAATAATGAGGAAGGCCTGATAATCTACTAAAGTTTCGTCAAATGTCTCCCGCAAATACTTATTCATCTCGTTTCGTAACCCATCCCGTGTATATGATAAAGGTAATAACCATGCCATTGCCTCAAGTTGAAGAATATCACTCTCTTTTCCCGCTGTCGCAACGATGGATGGTAAAGCACCCTTCCCACCAGTTACTTTTGAATTCACAATCGAATACAACAGTATGTTCTGATCCCTCATGAATTGATCTCCAGAAGTGTACCCCAATAGAGAGAAAGGAAACGTGTCAAAGGATCCAATCACGGTAAACCAATCATCAAACAGTTCCAGAAGCTGTAAAGATGGGAGGTCCTTCAGTGACTTGATCTGCAGGCTTCGTAATATTTGTCCAATAGTGTCCTCAGAATAAGGACGAAAGTGTTGATATTGGTAGTGGCGAATTATGAAACTCAAACTTCTGATCAAAAATGGATAGCAGATTGAGCTCAAATTTTCTAATATGAGCATCAACGATGCAGCAACTTCGTCACTGGCCTTTGATGATACAAAAGATTCTATAAGAACATCATGAAGCTCAATTCTCTTTTTCCACGACAAAGTCTCCAGGTAATCAACGAGGTGTGTCGAGGCCTGAACTTTAGTGAAATTTGAGCCACCTTTCAATAACTGTAAGGCAATTCCAGTCATAAATGACGGGTTTCCAAGGTGCAGTGTATCAACAGAACTTAATAGCTCGAGCAAAGAACTCAAAAAGATGGAGAGAGAGTATTCATCAGTGAGCTGTCCTTTCTTAGCAGAGTTCAGATACCACTCGAAAATATCAGCAAAATCATTGATAAGATCACCTGTTCCTTTTATCAACAAAGATCGAGAGAAAAGAAGTATGAATCTTGCGATCAGGATGACACCAATAGGAGATCTCTGAAAAGTATAGTCAGAAAGGACCTTCATACCAAAGTGTCTCAGCAATAATTTGATGGAGGTTGTTTGAACTTTTGATACATCAATATCTATGAAGGTCTCCAAAAGGGTGTAGAAAACCTGACAAAATTTATCTGGAGGGAGTTGACCCAGATACATTACACCCTGGTCCACAGCAGCATTTGAGATATGGGAGGTCTCAAAATTGGAATAAATCTTCAGAATCAGCCTGAATGTGAGCTGTTCATTTGTCTCCATGCACCGCAGGTCATGATACGATAGTGATTTATCAACAATCTCCACATCACTTGCCTTTCTGACAGTACCAAATCCAGCAAAATCACCATCAGATTCGGCAACCTTAATCCTTGCCACATCTTCTGAAGAGCTCAATAATATCTTTTCGTCGTTGATGTATTCAATCACAAATAGTCCAGATGGTTCTGTGACTCTGTATTGATTGAGATGTCTGATCAAGTCCTCTCTATTCTTATTTGATGTTGGTGTTATGTTCTCTAGTAGTCTTCTGATATCATATTTGATTCTCTCTATTGGGCTTAGAAGTTCTGGGACAGCAGTCAGTGATTCGTATATCGACAAACCATACCCAATGCATTTGACGAGTTCAACATTAGTCTCGTTCCCATCAAGTGAGTTCATTGTATTCAAAAACTTATCCAGTACCGGCTCCAGAGACATAATATTGACCACTGGTGAGCTGATATCCCAGTTGATCTTGATTTTGACGTCGGGTATCTGATGAGGGTTTCTCAATATCCTTCTTGCCAACTCTAATTTGCTTGACCATCTGGCATACCACCGTGCAAAGATGCAGTCAATAACTTCGCTATCTTCTTCACAGACGAATGATGAGCCGCATACCCAGTTAATCAAATGGGGCAAAATATGAAGGTCTTTTCTCAAGTTAAGGGTATTCCATTTGGAAAGCAGCCAGTCCACAATTTTGTCTCCAGCCTTTTTATCGGCGAACGAGAATACTTTGGCAAGGTCAGAACACACTACCCAGAACATCAAGGTATCATTTGAAATCAGAGTTGGACCATTGATCTCAGAAATTTCAAAGACTGACTCAAGCAACTGAACCACAGATCTATCACTGACAGCAAATCCAGGTGTAGATAGGATCTGAATGATTGTCTGAGCTGCAAGATCAACATATTTGGGATCTTTGAGCATTTGAATATTGATTCTGAGTGCCTGTGTTAGCTTCTCATTTGGTATATGACAGCCATACTCCAAAAGGCTTCTTATTGATAGTGACACCCATGTAGTCAATGCGGGTTTATCATAAAGGAAAACTTTCTCCAAATTGACTCGGTCTGTCTCAAAACTGAAATTATGAATATGAAATGTCAAAAGTTGCAGCCCTAGTTGTTGAATGTTGGTATCAGATGAATCCAGGAGATTTTCAACGAGCTCCATCGATGAAGATGAACGGCCTATTATTTCAACAAAAGAACTGTCGAGTTTTCTTCTCTTCCAGACTTGCTGGAGGTCATCTCTCTCTGTAACCTTCTCCAGTGTGAACAAAGAGTTTAGCAATGAAACCAGTGCAAGCAGAGTCATCCATGGCCTGATATGAGATAAGTCCTTCAATATGATTGTCTGAAAGTTTATCCAGGATCTATCATCGCTTGAATCTGTGTTTGAGAATCTGATCATATCTATGGAGATCCCATGGGCAATATTTCTCACGTAGTATTGAAGTAGATTGTCCAGTAAGCTCACCAAGAATTCTCTGAACTCCTGATTCAATATGCAGACCAGGTTATTGTCTTCATCAATCAGTCTGGGTATATTGTTTCCAATGTACTCACTTGATATAAGAAAGAAAATCAGATATTGGTCTTTCAGTATCTCGTAGTTTGTATTGATGAACTGAGAAGAGATTCGTGTGATAGAATTAATCACTCTTAGTCCATCAGAAACATTGGTTGTACTCATCAGAACAAGTGACTGATTAGCTATCTCAAGCATGATAGGTGTTAATGAGTCTTCTTTCTTCAACTGATTGAAATATTGAGATATGAGTCGAGACAACGAGTCAGTTACCTGACTAACTTCAATTAGAGTATCCTTCAGCATGTGTTTCAACGACTGTAACAGATCAGGCAAAAACTTATCCGTAACCCCAGTCTTGAATTGAAGATGTAATGCCCTAACAATCATTCCTACCAACTTCACCCAGCATCCTGATGAGAGATGCTCTCTATGAGCATCATGAACCACAATTGAGTGAAGGATCTTTGACAAATCCAATGCTAAAGGATAGAAGATGTCACCTTTCGATGTGAAGAATCTAGTTTGGATGAACTCTATGACAGCCTCCATTAATCTTAGCTTAAGATCCCTTGGTTTCTTGGTAATCAACTTTCTCAGCGTATAGCTACCAGTGCACAATCTAGTCAATGCAGCTGGAGTCTCATGCTTTCTGTACGTTACAATTTCATTCTCAATAAATGAGAACAAGCTCTCTGATATTGAAATCAAATTCTTTGGGGTGAAATCATAATCAGAGTCTATGAGGTCTGTGAGTTGATCTATAGCTTCGTTCCTTTCTTTGACTTTGGTTGAGTCAAATAATTCTATATTAAGATGTTAGTTTGTGATGAGACATGATGCATTGCTACTAGTTTTCCCACATACCTAGAACATTGAAGATATCCCTACTCGACATGAGTGTGTTGATATTTCACCAAATTTCTGTTACAGCATATACTACTGATTTGAGGAATCACGGATCAATTGAGCAGTAACCAGTAAATACAAATGATTGATACAGCTTCCAGAAACTATTGATATCCTTATTCTCCCTTTTCAGCTCCTGGGAAGCGTTCTAATGTTGTCACTATGTGTATTTGGAACAAGATTGTGCTCGCCTTTGAAATTTTATTTCTAAGGATGAAGGCTCTACTAATGAAGAAAAGAATATGAGGCCACAACGAAATACGGCGTGAGAAGCTAGAAGTCTGCGGGAAACGGTTACAGTGGGGTTCCTTTTCATGTTACAGATATGTACGTATTTCAACAATACTAGTTGGGACTACTAATTAGGAATTTCCTTCTTTATACGCTAAAAATGACATTAATATTTTATGATAGAGTACTTAAACAACAACACCAGAGTTAGAAGCAATACGTGGCCATAAATCAGCACATTCTTTACCAACTGGACCAGTGATAGCAGAACCTTTCATTTCACCTTTTGGATTAACAATGACACCTGCGTTATCTTCGAAGTATAAGTAGACACCATCTTTTCTTCTCCAAGCTTTGGATTGACGAATAACAATAGCTGGCATAACTTTCTTTCTCAATTCTGGTTTACCTTTTTTAACAGTAGCCATAACCATATCACCAACTGAGGCAGCTGGTAATCTGTTTAATCTAGCACCGAAACCTTTAACGGCTAAGATGTATAGATTTCTAGCACCAGTGTTATCGGCACAGTTCATGATGGCACCGGTTGGTAGACCTAACTATAATAATAAATTGTTAGTAAAAATATTCCTGACATTTCAACGATGATCGGGCATTGGTAGAGGTTTCAGTTCATAGAAGGGAAAGAATAACTATAGGTCATTTTCATCAAATCAGATGGATAAACAGTTCTCGAAGATATAGAGAAAACAAGAAGTAAATGCTCAGATAAATATTCATACTGCTAATATAACAGTTATCACCAAACTTTTCATTGCATATAGTTTGATCTCCAAGTATTTCTTGTCAGGAAAAATAATCTTCAGCTTTTGGTTGTGGACAAGTACATGTTTTGAGTGCTTTTTGAATGTGGATGACCCAGTACTATTCGATATAATACCTTCAAAGTAATCCAAGTATCTTTGCGATGAGAACTCATCGTCAGATTAAGCAAGTGAGATTCTTTGATATTCTTTGATTTATTCCTATTGTGACTAAAATGACTTGACGATATATAACCTTCTTTGGCCTCCTTTGAAACTGCTCTATTTCTTCTTTTCAAAAGTCAACATACTGAGATTCTGTATTTGTTACCTGAAGCACCAGTAGACATTTTTGTTGATTGATATTAGGTATAATAAGTCTCTATTATTGTTGATGTTTAGAGTTCTATATGAAAGCTTTTAATTTTTCATCAGACGGGCCTCCCAAGTCTGGGACTGCCGTTCAAGTTCGCGGAAAATGCTCTTAACTACGGGATGGCCATACAAAAAACAAAAAGAGTTCTCGGTAAGGGCCAACAACTTCTCCAAATGTGGTGTTTGGGTTTGTCTTTGACCCTGATATAAATCACGTGGTTATTAGCAGCTCACTCTGCGCTGATCGATAAGAGCACATATAGAAGATCCCGGACGTAGTGATAGCGCCAGAAAAATAAACAACTGAAACATAAATATATTTCCTATATTTCCTAGATGTCTATTCAGTTGAGATAGCCTCACTACACCAAACTAGAGTACAAACATTCCCTACTTGCTGGTACCCTGCGGAAGAAGATGGTTTCCAACAAGAGAGTTAGGGAGGTAGAAAATGGTTCACCACAGGAACAAAGAAAAAGAAATAAACATGATGGCAATGGGCCATATAACAATAGGAAAGAACAAACTCCTGTGATAGATATTGACGATACGGATTTCGTCAATGAAGATGATGATGACATTCCATATACGCATTCCCGCTCCCAGTCACCAGTGTTTCTGAGCTCTGAGCTTGACAGCTTGATTGAAGAAGCTATTCCTTGTGGAAACACCAGGGGCCATGATGATAATACACTAGACAATGCAATAGTGCTTGATGTTGATGATATCTTGAGTGAGTATTATGTTATCTCTGATGAAGAAGATGATGACGTTGTGAAGGACACCGAATGTCAAGTGGCTGCGTCCCTGGGCTCCCAGCAGAAATCAACTAGTGAACAGTTGGAGGACAACCAAAAGCCTTGTAATTCCAACTTGAACAGAACACACTGTGCTGTTTGTTTTGAGAGTCCAGAAACAACATATATTCTTCAGTGTGGTCATATCTATTGTGGAGATTGTGTTTTCAGAGCTATCAGCTCTACTCGACAGAGTACAAAGAACGGAGGACCATGCAGTCTATGCAGACAATATACTCCATATAAATCCGTAACCCTTGCTATCTTCAAGAAGAAAAAGAAGAAACTCATTGGATAAATCCTGTTTCTGCTTCTTGGTCATTAACAAGAATTTTTGGTCACCATAGTGTTATTTTAATTTTGAGTGTTATAAGTCGGGGACATCCCATGTGTTTATTTTGTTGTCCACCGCCACAATGTTCGTCTCCTCAACCGTTACTGATTGAAGTCGTCTCTCAATGGTTAAGTTTCGTCATGATATTTTCATTGTTAGTCTTTTTGTGTCAACGGAAAAATCCAGAAATCTCAAAAATGCTGGAGATTTGAAAAGGGGGTTCCATACCACTACTCGACCTGATATCTTTCAACAGTTCATAAAGAGAGGTTTTCACATACCCTGTTGCTACATTTTAGCTCACTTAAAGCATTCGCAGATAGTTGCAAAAAAAACCACCCATAGAAGTCATTTGATCATATTCCGCAATACGAACCCAATGCGATCATCTTCCCCTTCAGGATCGAGTTATTTTAACACCATCTTCAGGGGCCATCTCTATTACAGAAAGTCAGCTAAGGAGTATGGTACAAAGGAAGATATTCAGTATCTTTATCCACCCTCATCGCGTTCTTCCAATGGTTCATTAAGATCAAGCAACTCGAAGTTAAGGCTCGTAGGAGCTGGAACCGTTTTAAATAGCGCTGGATTTGGGGGTCAGAGAGAAAACTCTAACCACTCAAGAGCTACACCAGTTGCCTCAGTTCCTGTCAAGAGCTTGAAGAGTGATTCTAGAATTCAATTGAAGCTTGATCATCCGTCCGTATCACCGCCGATGATCAAAAGAGGAAGATTCAAAGGTCATTATGATGATAGAGAATCTAGATGTGTTTTTCACAATCTCTCAGCCACAAGCTATAATCATCAAAATTGCTACTGTACACATATGCCGTTCGTTGAATCGCCTTTGAAGTCACAGTTCAATAACCCGTCTAATCAGCTGAATGACGATGAAGATGCTACAACGACGATTGAAGTTGATTTAGAGTCTTACACTCCTAAACTCAAAGATGCACATATCATTGCAAGAGTCTGTCAGAAATTGGTTGTTGGTATTGATGAAAGTGGATCGCTGGAGGTTGGTATCCCTTCTACAAGAAGATCAGTTCGTAAAATTCATTCTTTGAACAATATCAGGAAACTTAGCTTGCATTTTAGAATCGCAGAGGTTGAAGATGAAGAAGGGGAGATGGAGGCACCAACTACACGTCATTGTTTTACAGAGGCTGATTCGCACAACCTATCAATAGTGGCGGTCTGACCTTATTCTTCTTTTTTTTAAATCTTAGTGACATTCCAACTTCTTAAATCTGGTCTTATATCGACCTCCTTCACATTTATAAGTTTCCCATTATTGCTTCTGTACGTTGACCTCAGGCTTTTCATTTCAGACTGAAGTCTCTGATCTAGTAGGTCGTTTAATCTAACGCCATCCTCATTCTTTGCCCATCCATCCCCGCCTTGTAATATATCGTCAACCGTTTCTAATGCATTATATTCACCAGGTCTTACATCCCACGATAGCTCAAACGTTTTTTCATAGAGCTTAGCAACAATTGGATCACTAACAACCATCAATGGCTTATAAAGTGCTTCACTAACTTGTGATACACTTCCTCCATTCTTAGTTCTTGCCCCACTTGGTGAGATTAAGCTCTGTGAATCCAATCCAGTCTCATTCCCAAGCACAGATGAGATCATTCCCTTTCTCTTGAAAGTCCCAACAGCAGGCACAACAAAATCTTCTCTATTTCCCTTTATTAATTCAATTCCAATGCTGATATTCAAAATCGCATTGATTTTTGAATCCATTAGAAGATTACGTATGGTTGTTTTCTTATCGTTAAATTGAACCAATTCCGATAGATTAATTTCGACTTTTCCCAAATATTGACGTTCACTGTCAGACTTATGTGGAGATATTGGAATTATTTCTTCTATGTTTTGTAGTGTCGGAGGATGTGGAAACTTGTTATGTGTTGCTGTTGTTGACGTAGGTGAGCTTGAAGCTGGCCCGGAGGTTGATGATCGATGTAATGGATGATGATGATGATGATGAGGAACTAAAAACACCTCAAGAACCAAGACTTTCGGAAGAAGCTGTTTATTAGACCTATCAATTTTGAGTTTGATCAATGACTCTGCATTGTAATTCCATTGGACCTTATAGTCCCTAATGTGCGCTTTTGGAGTCTCACCCCTAACAGAGCCAGCGGTATCCTTTATATGCCATTTGATATAACAAGAGCCAGAAGGTTTAGGGATATTCGTGAGTTCTTTGATTGATATGCTGAAAAGAAACTTCGGTTTCCTTCTCGATTGGGGCTGAAACATCGATGTGAAATGGATTGAATGTGATGCTATTTGGTATAACTTAATTATCCATCAATTCTGAGTTCGATGGTAAATCGTGATTATCTTTTTTTTTGAGAGAGGAAAACAGTGCTGACAAAGCATAATGCCATCATGGTTAATTCTTGCTGTTTCAAGTGAAGAACGTTTGCAGTATCACATCTTGGACCTTGTCCGTTCTGAACATTGTTTAGCTGTTTACGATAGTGGTAGTCCCAACTATTGAGAATCATCAACATCATATCTGCTGCTACTTATAATCACTATAACCAGTACTAGTAGAAGAGCATGTCGGCTATCGCTGAATATTTGGACGTTTTGACACAAAAACGCCATGAAAACTCTGAAAAACGATTGTTGTTGAAGTAAACAACTTTCATATACAGCATATTTCTGACTGCTAACTGACTTCATGAAGCTGTACTTAAAGAATACAAGGTTATGGATTACAGAATTCTAGCTGTTCAAAGACTGTGATACAATTGTTTAATCATCAACACTAAAAAACTCAGTCTCTTATCTTGGCCTCAATAACTTCATGAACGGTATTCTCTTTCCATCTCTGTGATACAAAACTTATTCATTCTCACTAATTGAATTTCTATCTATGGTTTTGGAATCTTCAATGACTTTGAAATAAATCCAGATCCATGAATGAAGAATGCCAGTGAAATCGGATGGAATTCGAAAGGAGTACCTGTCAATAAGGAGCCAAATGGTAAAAATTCACCAATCAAGTTCTTCTGTACCAAAAATGCCATTGTGAAAACTAAGGCTAAAGAGGTTGGAATTGGTAAACCTTCAAAGTATTTGGATTTACCACTAATATCTTTTGGAATTGTTGTTACTGTAACGTTGAATCTTGCTAATCTTGTCAAACCACATAAAACGAAGAACGACAAAATCAAGACATCAATGGTTGATTGCAAACCTATGGCAAAAGCAATTGAAGCTGGAGCAACACCAAATGAGATCAAATCAGCCAATGAATCTAACTCTTGACCCATCAATGAAGATTTGTTTCTCAATCTTGCAACACGTCCATCGAAGAAATCAAAAAATAGACCCAGCAAAATAAAGAAGTGGGCTCTTTGAACATAATGAGGTTGTGAAGTTAAAGTGAATCTCAGACATGAAACAATTGAATAGAACCCTGAGAATCCATTCAACAAAGTGATGAAATCAGCCATGTGTAAATTTCTTATTAGACTGAAATGAAACTCATCAGAGGTAAACTTAGTAATATCAGCTTCATCCGGGGGATCCAAAGGTGTTGAATCAACCAAGTCTAATGAAAACAGAGATGATCGTCTTCTAATCGGGGCATTGATAACAATTTCATCTCCAGATTCACCATCTTCCAAGACATTATCACGATCTAGATCTTTTGTATGCGATTCGGAGCTAACCCCCTGTTTTAATTCTTGTTCTTGTTCTTGTTTCTTCATCGATCTTGTGTTTCTTCTCGACATTTTTAGAAAGTAATAGCAATCAAAATTTTGACGAGATTTTGGTTCGTTTTTATACCTGCAGTGTTTTTTGCTAGTTGTTTGTTTTTATACTTTAATCAAACGCTGAAAAAATGGCAATGCTAGAAAAACTGGTAAAAATTCGCGGAATTTCAAAATTTACATGTGAACAAAGTAGAAAAAATATAAAATGCCCATATTAGGAAATGATCCCTTTGTGTAATGGTTTTTATATAGCTATGTAGTGGCAGTACGGATCACTTCTTCGTAAGTTGGCAAGTTTCTCGTCGGTGGAGGCTGATTCTCTGTACCCATTGGAGGTGATATACCACTCAGAACGTCTATAGGGACATCCAGATCAACAAGGTTCCCACTAGAGTTCGAATCGGCACTTTCATTGAAGTAAGCAGATATCTTCAACTTATAGTTCCTCTCCAAATTGCAGGTTCTAAAACTTGGGACTAACTCTTGATGACTGGGCATCATGATATCACAGTATAACTCTTTTGGCATTTCCAATTCATAAAGTGCATTCCCGGTCAACTCATTCAATGCTTTGGATTTTTGAGCTTTTGATAGATCAAACTTGTGTAATGTTTTAAACCTCGTGAGTTCAGCCGATTCATTGGTCACTTTAACTATATTTACTGCTTTCAATTTGGTTATTGTGACCAGATCAATACTGAATCTAGTTAGATAAATGGATCCTAGTCCTGATGATTTGCCATCAATACCCAGATATTTCTTTGGATTGATCTTGCTCAATAAATATAACCTTAATTGCAATGGTTTTCCTAGCATCTGAATGAATCCGTAAGAACGTACTTCAAAGTAGAATGGGACGTCAAATGATTTGATTATTGGTGGTTCTTTGTTCTTTCTGGGTAGTGGTGGTGGTAAGCTTCTTGATGAATGATCTGAATTTGGTGCTTGTGTGGTAGAAGGCCCGAAGAGGAGATTTCTAAGACGAGATGTAGTGGAGTCCTTTGAAGTCTCTGGCTGCTGTTGTTGTTGTTGTTGTATCTTTCTAGTGATTTTATTTTGGGGGGTTGATGGGGTGTCGATAATAGCAATAATCTCTGGGATCTTATCTTTAAAAATTGATTCTTTCCTTATGTAGTTCAAATTCTTACTCTTGTGAATGTATTCTACCCCATTAAAAGGTATGATTGGAATGTTCTTAGACTTCTTGATGTTCGACTTGAGTAGTGAGGGCCTTATAATGATAACTTTTAAATAGTATTCTACGGTCGATTCTTCATTGTTCCTTTTAAATGATGGCGGTAAAATTGATGGTACATGATGAATTGCACCAGAATTGGAAGATTCATTAATGATCAATAACGAAGATGAAGATCGTCCCAACTTGAATATATTATTCTCTTTGGTTCTTTCTTTTTCATCATTATCAGCACAGTTCGAATTCAGTGGGATTCTGAACTGGAAATCATATTCATATTCACCAGGTCTTAGATTGAACACTTTTTTATCATCAATGTCGATACTCCTTTTAGGGAAAATTGTCTGAATATCATCAACAATGCTATGTTTTTCAAGTTTTGTAACAGATTTCTTCTTATCTGAGTTTTTCAGCTGTATTTTCTCCACAAGTTTGGTGGTATTGACACCTTTGAACTTGATTTGTATACAGTTAATGGATAATTCAGATCTTAAATTAAGCCGTATTTTCCCTTGAAGTGTATCCAAGCTTGTGTAACCTACCGATCTAAGCTCATTGATCTCAATTTTGACATCATGATTGTTGTTAGGTTTCATCCTTCTTCCTGTTTCCAGCAACTTTCCCTTATTGTGAGATTCATGGAAAGTTTGCGATGCTGAAAAGGAGCTGGTTTCTGACTTTTTTTTCATTTTCCCATACTACATCCGTAACAACAATAGAGCAGTCTGGAAAAACATATTTTATATTCAATTGTTCCTATATCAAGTCTTTGACCATCTTCTTCATGTATTTCAAGTTCAGCATAACAATATCATAGATCACGAACCTCAGGATATACTCATTCAAGAAATCTATAATCAGATTTAACTTATCACAAGCCTCTTCATCTTCATTACTTGAATACTCATCAAATATTAGATTTATTGTCATTTTCAATGACTTCAGATTAGTGAAGTACTCAGAGATAGACGTCTGATCTCTTGCTGACCTTGATCCTATCACTGATCCTGATCCCGATGATGCATTTGTCATTATTGTTGATGTGGATACGGATCTTGAATGACGACTACTAGTGATGGTTGGAATTGGTGATGGAGTCTTGCTGTGTTGTTTATTGGGGTGGTTGGTCTTGTTGAGGGCATCTGATGAGGATGATGATGATAATTGTGAGGGAGATGTAGCTGGGGAGAAGGTTGATCCAAAATTGGTATGAGTTTTTGTCAAATTCGATGATGCTCTTCCGATGCTCTTAGCTTTCAACTTCCCCATTAATGAAGAATCATTTCTATTGTGGAATTGCTGGTTATTAGATTGAAAGGATAAGGTTGGTGAATTAGTTTTGCTTGAATTGTGTTGATAATTTAAATTCTTGGGGGAGTCGTTTGTAGGACTCAACAGTGAATTGTTATCAATGCTAATCAGGTCATCCGTAATGTCATCAGTATTCAGAACTCCAAAAGCATCCATCAGTTTTTTATAATAGTGTAGAGTGGTCTCGATGAATCTAGAAGTTGGACAATCATTCTGTTTGTTCTGATTCAAGAATTTCTTCAGTAGCTCATTGATCTCTTGGATGATATTTATTTTGACGCTCCCATTCAGTATGGATTCGTTCAATTTGAATATGGAGTTATTCAGATAGATTTCTTTCGTGATGAGAACACCATCTTCCATAGGTGATAGTGATCTTGATGCATCATAAGAATCAATGATTTTATTCAAAAATAACTTGGTTCTATTGATCCCATACTTAGGGATATCTTCAATACTTGGATACTCATTATCTGATAGACTATTTAGTTTATCATCATCAATTCTAAATATGGGCTGTCTCATAAACGTAGAAGTGGTCATAGAATTGACATTATAGTGATAAATAGTCTCAGCTTCTGACTTCATCTTGTTGTTGATTATTGATAGCGGGAAACTGTCCATCGAATCCACATCGTCAGAATTAGAGATTTTGATAAAACCATGAGAAGGGAAGATATTCGAACTTATTGAGGGAGACGATTGACCTGAGGGGGGCTCTGAATCAATCTTGGGAATATTCATTGGTGGTGGTTTGCAGTAGTACTTTTTCTCAGTAGGTTTGAGGGAAATGAAGGTATCTGATTCCATGATGACTTTGATCAAAGGTAACGTCTTTTATGTAAGTACAGTCTTTCAGTTCTTGTCAGCTGTTTTTTAAACAATCAATTGAAGTATTGACAAGGTTTTGTCCCTCTTCATGTAAAGGTCTGTGGATTGTAATCTCAATTATTCACCGTCCTTTGAATGGATTCCCCAGTAGTATGATTTCTGGTATGGTATATGATTTAGTTGAGAAGCTAAAAAGTGAACACTAAAATTACACCAACTCCTGCTGCTGTATTCTTGCGGTATTCCTATTAACCCACAATAACTTGAGACCAGTGAAAAAGAGAATTCAATCAGGTCAAACTGACTGGCTTGGTGAACTAGGGATCTCCATCAAAGATCTCCACCAAGATCATAGAAAATGAACCAGAATGTGCTCGAAAGCCCAATCTCTAGAATTGTATGACATAATCAAAGATTAGGTAATCCTCAACTCCTGTACCAAACTTGTGATGCTCAAGAATCTATTTTTAAGAATATTGATTGGGTCGAAGAATATCACAGCAAAAGCAGCAGCAGCAGCTTAGGATTAATGTGAATCATGCCACCGTTCTTATATGTTCTCTATGTCTTTAGAAATATCAATCCACTGAAAAAAAAAAAAAAAAGAGGTACGCACTACGCACCCGACTTATAACAGCGCCTTTAATTCTAGCGGGCGGCTAATTTATTGTTTTTCAGAGAATCGGCAAGCGCCTGGGGCAGCCATATTTGATTACATAAGTTATACTCAATTAGAATTCTATAAATATCAGATCACAAAAGTCAAATGATCGACTCTTATATATAGGATATAGAATCTCTATGTTTGCTCATAGAAACCCAACCATGTACAACTTTACTATTTACCAATAATTTCTCAATCTATTCTTCATCATTATGTATTAGATCACTTTAAGTTACCCTGTTGACACAACAGAGAAGAGAAACCATTGTAGTCGATCATTTCCGAATGCAACTTTCTCTTTATTTGAACACTTTTGGCTGAAGTTGATTAATATAAAGCATGCAGAAAGAATCAATCCTACCCAAGTCTGATCCACAATGTCCTTACAATACCCAGATTCCACAACATTCAAAGCCTACCGAGGTTTTATCCAAAAGATTCGAACTCTGGAGACAAGTTAACAAGTCATTAATTATATACTTCAAAAGTTTAGTGGTGAAGTATCAAACGAACATACAATTGAATAACGATGTGGTTAACTCAATTGACTTCCCTTTCTTTACTGATATGCATAAATCAGTCAAAGGTGATCATAACTATGAAATATTTGAACCAAAAGACTCGAAAAAACAATCGTTTTTCTCTCCTTTTGGGGAGGGTTCTGTCCAAGATTTACAAATACTGTTGAAAAAGTATCATATCAATACCAAGAACCATTGTAAAAAAATCGTCGATGAGCTTTCTGTTGTCATTATACGATTGGAAGATCTGAATAAAGATCTTTTGACTAAAATCAAAGAAATTGGATCATTGTCTAGTGACTTCAAGAATACATTGAATCAAGAAATCGCTATAACCGGACAATTGCTTAACGACTACATCAAAACCGTTGAAAACTTGAACGATGGGCACGAGGTTGATACTTTTACAGATGATCCGTTCTTAAAAATGGTCAAGCTGGAGAATCAATTGAAAAGACAGATACATCAGGAGAATTATCTGGAAGAAGCTTTCATAAATCTACAATTGACCTCAGTTGAGTTGGAGAAGATTATCTATAAAGAAGTTCAGGACTCGTTGAACAAGTTTGCGCAATTGATAAGTGAGGAGATTTTCATAAATTATAATGATTTAATCAATGAGTTGAACCAAGGATTGATTTCAAAACCCTTATTTTATGAGTGGGATAAGTTCATTGAGAGAGATGATGGTAAAAACCTACTAAAATTCAAACATGGAGATAAACTACCGGCATTCAAAAAACTATCAAACTTGAAAATCCCATATCAAACATCGATTATATCCAAGTCTATTAGATCTGGATATTTACTGAAGAAGTCAAAATTCATCAAGACTTACAACAAAAGTTTCTATGTCTTGACATTGAACTATCTACATGAACTCAAAGCTGCTAATCTGAGTGAACACTCGACACCATTGAATTCAATCAAATTGAACGATTGTATCCTGATTGATTCAATCTCCAACAAATTTCAAATCCAATCACTGAATCACACTCTAACATTCAAAAAATCTGAGGATATGGATGATACAACCTTCAAGAAATGGATTCAAGATTTGAAAAATTTGACCAGTTTTAACACATTCAAGGAAAGATTCAATTACCTGTCCAATAAGCTACAAGCAGCTCAGTCATCCAACAACAATACCTCTGGATTACCTGTGGACCTTCATACTGACAAATTCTCAAAACAAGCTGGTACATCATCAAGAACTGGACCAAATATAACCACGTCAAGACCTACAATTTCCAGAATAAATACAGATTCTTCAACATTGACCATCCCATCAGTAACTATATCAGCACCTACCCCAGTTAGACCAACACCACCACCATCATCAACAGGAGATCACGGCCCAGGAATCCTAAGTCCAATACCAGTCACTCCCATCAAACCAGGACCACGTTCAATTCCATCATCATTGGAGCCATCAAGAGTGAGCACCCCGATGATTGGACAAGCCAAAGATGGTAGTGAGAAAGAAGGAGAGCTAACCAGCCCGATCGATCTAAAACAGAGACTGTATGATGAGAATACGAAAGGGGACCTTGAAAAGTTGTTGAAAGAATATTCCTCTAATTCATAAGTGTTCATGAATAGATTACATAATACATATATGTTTATATAATTGCTGACAAATGACTGGTCCCCCTGCCACTTCCGAATCCGGTAACAATAGACTACGAGATCTGTTGATCATCATGATGAAAATTCCCCGCTTGAGCGAAAATGGGCCAAGTTCACCCGCTGGGAAACTAACCCACTCTGTATGGATAATTGCTTCCGATGGGGTTCGTGGGTTTCGTTCTTTCTTCTAACTGGTTTGTTAGAAAGCTGATTTACTTTTCAATTCTCAATAGCAGTTTGTTAAACTTATGTGAAAACGATACGATATGCAAATAAAGTGGGTATGAGTCAACCGCTGAACCGAACACAAGCGAGGCTATCTGATTAGCTAATCAGAGCCGGATTTTCTATTTTCTCCGTGACACCACCACATTGTTTTTTTTTTTTTTTTTTTTTTTTTTTTTTTTTTTTTTTTTTTTTTTTTTTGAAATTTTCTGTTTATCTTTTT